>CM077025.1:84979488-85604488 GCA_039090855.1 Macrothele yani
GTGGGCTTGAGGAATGTCGGTTCAGGCTGCTTTCACACTTTGCCACAGTTCATCAGGCGTAGCCGCGGGTGTTGCTTGCCGGGCCACTCGGTTGCAGATCAGCGACCAGACGTGTTCGATGGGCTACATATCGGGAGAACAGGCGGGCCACGGCAGCAGTGACACTTGGTGAACCGTGAAGAATTGTAGCACGATGCGTGCCACGTGCGGGCGCGCATTGTCCAGGTAAGGGAAGACTACAGGCTCCAAAACGTCGGAGATGTAGTGGTGGATGTTGAGTGTAACGGCGATGCGTACCAAAGGGGTGCGGGTGACATATCCAATTGCGCCCCAAACCATAACGCTAGGAGACGGACCGGTATGGCGATGCATAATGCAGGCGTCATACAGTCTCTCGCCGCGGTGCAGCTACACGCGGATCCGACCATCGTGGTGTTGCAGGAAGAAGCGGGATTCGTCGGAGAAGACAATGTCGTACCATTCCGCAGTCCAGGTGCGGCGTTCAACGGCCTACTACCGCCGCACTCGCCGGTGGTGTAACGCCAATGGTAATCGTAGCAATGGGTGACGTTCGACAAGTCTCCGCTCCTAAAGACGACGTCGAACGGTACGTGCTGACACAGGTTGTTGCGCAACACACCCTAATTCCTACGCTAACGTTTGTAATGTGGCGGTGCGAGCCGTGAATGCCCGCCGCACAACATGCCGGTCCTCTCGTTCGGTGGTGTGCCGCGGCTGCGGGAATCGGTCCGTCCGTCCCTCCTGCACCCACCGAATCCATATTCGCCTTACTGTGACTGGATGTCGTCCCACACGGGCGCTGATGTGTCTGTACGATAAACCGCTGTCGCAATAAGACACTATTCGTCCTCTGCCGAACTCCGAAACGTGCTGGAATGAATGCCGTATTCTGCGACGAGGCATCAGGAAGCTTCCCACGCACAGGTCCGGCAGCACAACACACTTCCACTACTTATACCCCGCCTTCTGTGCACCTTTCTTGTAGTGCTTCTTGGTGGCGTGCCGGGCGCACATGATTTGCATGTGCCCTGCAATGCTAATTGTTTGCATGTCGTCTCGCGGGCGACGCATGCTGCGAATTTCAGGCTAATCGGATGCTTCCTTCTTTGTGTTGCATTTTGGGTGGCCAGCAGTGTATTTCCATGCGTGTTACTTGGATCAGATGCATACATCCTTCATTTCATTCAATAACCCTAATTTTCTGTGGCCAATGTATGTACTCTGAATAACCAGTTTTAAAATAACCGTTTATTAAGCGTAAAATATATTAAAAAAACTGCCGAGTTTTCTCTGTCCTCAAGGTGGCCTTTTCTTGGCTATACGTTCAAGCAGGATTCAAGATAAAGCAAGTACATTACATAAAACTGAAATCGCTTCGGTAAGAGTGATCACGTGTTAATAACGAGAGATGAATGAAGGCAAGTAGAATACTAAGTCATTGTAACAAAACAGATGTAATGCTATTTGGTGTCAACTTCTATTCTTCAGTCAGAAGTTTGCGCTATGCGCTTTAAAGTTCTAAAGATAGGCTCTCCTTGCACGGGCGGCGTTCGTTGCCAGCTACACTGTTAAAAATGTGTGGTAGGTTGCACGAAAAAGTGGTGCTACACCAGCTGCACCATTTTCCTAGAAAAGATACATCATTGTGTGGTGGAAAGAAAATCCAACAACATGGTGGAACCTTGCACTGTAATGTGGTGCAACCTTGTACTATAACATGGTGTATAGTTGAACCATGTTGTTGGGTGTTGTTTATACCACACAATGGTGTATCTTTTCTCGGAAAGTGGTGCAGCTGATGTAGCACCACTTTTTGGTGCAACCTACCACGAAATTTTTAACAGTGTATACGGGCGTGGTTGCGCCCGAAATTGTAGAAATTCTGACTCATCACCACCCGTACCGTGAAAACTTCTGTTCAAAACTTTCAAGCGTATAGCTCAATCTTCTGACCGGAGAATCGAGGTTTACACCATGTAGCATTGCGCCTGTTTTGTTACAATGACTTAGATCACATGCCTTCATTTATTTCTTGTTATTAACAAGTGGTAACCTTAACCGGCGAGATTTCAATTTTATGTTCTTGTTCGATCCTGAATCCTGGTCCAATGCATAGCATTGGAGAAACCTCCCTGAGGAAAGCGGAAGCTTGGGAATTTTTGAGTTCATTTTACGCCTAATAAACGGATATTTAAAGGCATAATATTCAGTATATACGAGATTTGCATTATTGTATTTCTTTCCATCATGATAAGCTTATACACTGTTGTTCGCTTACCCCAAACAAGGCGTTCTTCGTAGGATTTATGCAAAGGCACTTCTAAATGATAAGCCAAGAAAAATTTGACATATTTGAAATGCAGTATGTTATATGAAAAAAAGACGCTGCTGATTTATTTTCTACACGGGAAAATTAACTGAGTAAAGAATTAAAAAAATGAAACTTAAAATTCTGTTTGAGAATACCAACATGCGAGATGTGTATTTTGCATGTACCACAAAAGGGGAGATCGTTTCACTGAAAGCAATACTGGAAATCAAAACCAGAAAGCCTCTTGTAGAATATATGATAGAAGGTAAGTGATATAAGGAGAGAAAAACGAGCGTGTAAAATTTTACAATATACACATCATTTTTGTCATGCGTCTGTACATTAAGAACGTGTGACAAATATGTTCCAATTTCTTTTCAAAATTTCCAGGAAGAGGGCTATGGTATTTTCTTTCTATCAATGAAAATCTCTTTTAGCCTTCCAGTTTTCATGTTGCCTATAATTGCAAGCACTCCATAGGAGGAAACTCTTGGCCAATGAAACACTTTTATGCCACCTCTTTCAATGCAATACAACTGAGCCAAGAAAATTTATCTGGTGTCTACGGAGACGCAGAGTGTATCAATAAAATTGGAAATGGAGTCACGTGCTTTCACAACCTCGAGACTTAAAAGTGTTACTGCTTCGACGCACTCTTCATTGCCTTTCGTAGACAAAATCGGTTTCTTTTCGCCCTTCATGCTGAGGTGGAATAAAAGGTTTAGAGATAGGTTGGGGCTCCCTTTTTCCTTTTTCCTTTTTAGCTACAGCTGAAGCACAATGGATGAAGTGGATCGGTGAGATGGAAAATTACAGGTTTTGCAGGAGCAGTTGATTCATTCGCTACTCGATAAAAAAAAGGAAAAGCATGCATCTGTTTCTTCCGGCAGATGGCGCCACGAGCTCTTGCATCATACATAGAGACGATCAATGGAAATTTGCTCACCTTACATATCAGGAATAAAATCGGAAAGCCAATTTCTAAATGATTTATTACAATATATATATATATATATATATATATAACATGAGTTATCATTCCAAAACTATACTAAATCTTACTCATGATGCTAATATATATATATATATATATATATATACAGTATATGGTTTAGTGAATTTTAAGACTCCTTTACCATTGGAGTGAAGAGTACAAAGACAACGATAACAAGCAATTCTTTTAATTGGTTACTTCATGGAACCCCAGGCTAGGTGAATCTTCAGAGATCAATCTGTGGCACAAACATTTTTATTAACGCAAACAAATATTTATCTGTTAGTAATTTCTTAAAAAAACAAAAATAATCTTAAATAGAAATAATTTTGTTATAAATGAAAGTTTTCATTACAACAAAACCTGTTGTACTTCATGATTATTAAAAACACCAAACTCACCATACACAGTAGCTACGTATTAACAACGAGGATTACGTTACCAATAATTATAAATTGTTTGGAAAAAGTAGCTTAAGAGAACTGAAGTCAAGGCTGTTATTATCACTTAAATACTATTTTTATTAATAATAAAACAAACAGAAAAAATCCCATCAGAGTAAAGAAAGAACTTGCACATGCGATTATACGCTGTACGAACTGTGTACGAATACACATTTATTATGGGCTTTGTGCAGGTTAACGCTTCGCACTGCACTACACAGTACTACATTTGGGCATATAGTAATTTCAATTGATTCTCACGATATAGGCTAAAGAAACAATAATTACTAACTTGATTTCTTTTGCTAAATTATAGATATATACCAGATGTCCATATTTATTTTCTTTTGCTATGTATCGCATGCCTGTGTTATTTTCCCCCAAAACTGACTACAAAAGTATTTTTATGCGATGGTTTTATCCCAAATAGTTCGGAGAGAACAAAAAGTTTAATCTTGGAATGCACAATGAATTTAAATAATCCCAAATGAAATCTGACCGCCTAAGTAGCTTATGCTGTAATAAGAGCGAGTCAAATGAAAGCGAGCCTACGCAATTATGTCGGAAAACATTATCTTTATATATAAAAAAAGTCACCAGCAGCATTGCGGTTTTGGTCAAACTGACTAACGAACCTGGATGATTTGCCGCCCCGGTGGCGCAGTGGCCTCTGATCATTCGTCCGAAAGGGGTCCGGGTTCAAAACCCGGTCTGGCATGGATGTTGTTTTTGTCTTACGGCGCTGGCTCTCTCCCTTCCCTGGAACCAGTGACCCTAAATTAGGGACGGGCGACTGCTTATAGCCCATTGAGTTGCTCACGGTGGTCGTTAAACCTCCAGTCAAAAAAAAACCTGGTGATTTCACGCTCATAGAAGTTCCTTAGTTGCTGCGTCAGAATTAGTGCAGCACTTCAGCATCCACCGCAAATCTGCGACCCCCCTTCAGCATCTCCTTCAACTCACTGAAAATGTGAATGTTACAAAGTGAAAGATCCAGACTGAAGGGAGGGTGTGCAAGAGTTTCGAACTTCTGCACGTTTCCATGGTAACATTAGCTGTATGGGGTAGCGCATTGTCGTGCAACAAGATGATACCCCTAGAAAATAAGCCACGGCGTTTGTTCTTGATTGCTCTGTGCAGGCGTTGCATCGGGGCACAATAGCTGTTGGCATTGACAGTTTCCCCATGTTCAGCATACTCGATGAGTAACGGTCTCTCACGGTCAAGAGAATTTCAGCATTTACCTTTCCTGCAAATATGTCCTTCTTGGCCTTCTTTGGAAGTTGGCGATTTAGGATGCTTTCATTGCTGGTTTTGCCGTCGCCTTTCAAACTCGTAGTGATGGCACCACGATTCATCCCTGGTGGCATTGCGATCCAAGAACTCATTCCCTTCGTGGTTATACGCCGCAGATGTGTCAATTCGGCACCTAGTCTCTGCTTCTTCTGGTTTTCGCTAAGAACCTTTGGAATCTACTGATCGTAAAGGAGCCGATATTTCAGATGTTCATGACCAAGCCGTGACTGATATTTACACTTGCGGCCAACTCATCAATACTCCGGCACCGATCTTGCCTTATCAACGTATCCACCTGTGCTAATGTGCTCGGCGTGATGGCACGATGGCTTTGCCTCGGTCTCGGGTCGTCGCTGCAGCTTTCACGTCCTTCCTTGAAGCGTCTGTTCTATCGCTTCACTGTAGCCAATGATATACAATGCCCACCATAAATTGCGGACATGCGGGGATAAATGTCGTGTTGTAAAACACCTCAGATGTTAAAATTCTAGCCACACCACGCTGTTCTTCTGCTGGATAGTTCATTGCGGTGCAGGACCGTGTTCAAACTATTGCAACTCAGATTCCACAGTACCTCTCCTCACAACCGTGCTTCGACTACTGACCTAACTGATGACGGCGTCCGACAAACACGTCTCAAGATCAGTGGGGCACAACCATTCATCCGCACTTGCCCTTATAATACACTCGTCGTTAAAAAAAATAGTTGCACACAGAAGGAAGCAACCGACAGAAATGAAACTTGGTTTGACATCGTGAGACATGCAAATGATTCCAGTATCGCGCAAGTGATGCCAGCAAGGACGGGTAGTAGCACTGTGCCTGACCGTCGACACGTTGAGCGTGCTTGCCATTCCGAATCATGCTGTTGTGTTGGTTACATCCTTTGCAAGTGAAGTATGCCTTAGAGAAAAATTCGGAAGCAATTCGAACAGTTGCAGGAGTCCGAGAGGGGCCGCATTGACGGGCTACGGGAAGCCGAATGGTCTTATCGCCGTATTGCGCGCCATACCGATCTTACGGATATCCACATAGCACGGTGTGGGCGGCATTGGATAGAACAAGGCACACAGCAGCGACAGGAAGGATCTGGAAGACCTAGACGAACCATGGAGAGAGAGGACCGATGGGTTGTCTGACATGCGCGGAGTGACCCAACAACCACGATTGCAAACATTCAGCGAGCAGTGGTGCCTTCCATGCGTTGTCTGATTAGTGCCAGTATCATTGGGAGACGGCTGAACGACGTAGGACTGCACCCACGCAGACCTTCCCTTAACAACTTTGCATCGTCGCCAAAGACTGCAATGGTGTCATCCCAGATTGTCATGGAGCCACTCAGAATGGCATAGAGTGATCTTCGGTAACGAGTCTCACTTTTGTTTTGGAGGAGACGACCAACGAACCCGTGTGTGGAGGCACCGCAGTCAGCGCTGACACGAACAGTTTGTTGTCGAGCAACACACATCCAGAAGGCTTGGTGTTATGGTGTGGGGTGCAATTGCCTGAGATGCCAGATCACCTTTGGTGTTCATTGCAGGCACTTTGACAGCCCAACGTTAGGTTAATAAGGTCTTGCAACCAGTGGCAATACCATTTATGAACGCTCACTCCTATGCAATTTTCCAGTAGGTTAACGCTCGTCCGCGTACTGCTGCTGTCTCGAGAGCTTGTCTTGAAGGCACTGACACTCTGTTATGGATAGCCGCATTGCCAAACTTATCGCCAATTGAAAATGTGTGGGATGCTATTGGATGCGCTATCGGCACTCCACCCCTACCGCACAATCTGCAGGAACTGCGTGACAAGATTCAAGCTGCATGGAATGGCTTATCGCAGAACACCATTAGGAACCTGTACAACTCCATGCCGAGACGTCTGGCATGCTGTTTGAGCAAACATGGCGGACCGACGCCATACTGAGAGACACTACTTTTTGGGGCGTAGCTCAATAAATATTACCCATATCAGTCTGAATGTTTAATCATTTATTGTTCCTGGTAAACTTTACCTTCCTTCCAAATAGCATTGCAATCCGACACGTCTTTCTGGGGGCAACTAATTTTTTTACGATAAGTGTAAGTTTGAGTATTGGTTCTTATTGCTTAATATTCTGAAAAGAAGCCTCCAATTACGTACTTTATGAAAGCAGAGATCGCTAACATTTCAGAGAAACAATAAAGAGCGATCTCCTTATCATGGAAAAATATCCCATAGACCCCACATATTGTTATCGAGAAACACTACTTCCACACCTTTCTTCAACCGACGAACTTTTCTCCTACCGAAGTACAAAAGAGACAAACTTCCGCTGTAAAGCAGGAAACACTCACAGCAGCGTCCTTTCGCTGTCGTCAATTTGGTTGGCACGGGGTGTTGGGTGTTATTGCAATCGCGTTGTGATTACTTGTATTCGGTCCATGCTCACTGCATGAACGCTAAGAGATTGAAAATTGCATGTTCTAATTCGCGAGAACAAAGGGCAGAACTAATACTTCAAGTCGCATATAAAACATTTATTTTTAGGGTTAGAGGAAACATATCTGTTAATACTTCCAGCGCGTAGACTGCATTTCCATCTACGAAGCATTTCACAACCTTCTCAAACTTGAGCCTCCAGAAAAAATCTTCCTCTTCCCCTGGACAACTCATTAACTGCCTCTACTCTTTCAGTGCTCTTCTCGGGGAGAGTACTGTTAAAGAACTTCCACACGATGGATGCATCTATCAGTTCGTTGATGTTACGTGGAAGAGTGGTCATTCTAGCTCCTGCTGAAGAATGCTATCTCGCGCAATCTTTCATACGTCGTGAGAGACCGATAAAGTGGATTATTGTCTCCTTGTTCAGGATGCTATGAGACGCATTTCTTATTAACAGTTTACAAGTTTTTTTTTGTTTTTTACGAAACAATGCAACATAACGTGTGAATTGTAACCAAAAGTAGGAAATGCAGGATGACGTTGAAGCAATGTGTATGATGTGAGAAGCGAAAATTGTGTGCATACATATTAGGCATTATCGAATGAAACCCGTTCGAGTGGCTTTATTAAAACGAACGAAAAGGTACATCCGCAGGTGTGACAGAATTAAACAACGCAATTTATAAGGAAGCAAGAATGCACCAATGTTCGTTAGAAGTAGTCGCAGTAGGGATTGAGACACGCATCCCACTGTTTGGGGAGACAGCGGATACTGTCCGCGAAGAAGGACTTCAGTTGCTCATTGAACCAATTGGTCATCGCCACCGTGACGTCTGAATCGGAGTGGAATCGTTGTCCCTTTAGAGCGTTTTTAAGGGTCCGAACAAATGAAAGTCACATGGTGAGAGATAGGGCTATAGGCTGGGTGGTGCAGAACCTCCCACCCTTTCCGTGCTATCGTATCCTATATACAATGTGCGCAACATTTGAACGAGCATTGTCGTGCAACAGAATCACATCATGCGAAAGCATGCCGGGTCTCTTATTATTGATGGCTTTATGCAACTTGTCCAGCGTGTCCTTGTAGCGGTTGGCATTGATATTCACGTGAGGCTCTTTAAAGTCCACCAACAAAACCCCTTCATTGTTAAAAATGCGATCAGCATAACCTTACCGGCAGAACCCCGTTATTTGAATTTTTTGTGTTTTGGTGATCCGGAGTGTTTCCATTGCATGTTCACTGGTTTGCTGGATGGCCCAAAATGGTGGCACCACAATTCGTCACCTGCCACTATGCGCGACAGAAATGCATCCCCTCCGCTTCGTAACGCAGCAAGTGGTTCAAACTCCAACCAATGCGTTCTTCCTTATGGTGGTCTGTCAGCATGCGTGATCATATTGGTTGGTCAGCATCCGGATTCATTGTGAACACACCTTCTTTACCACCGTTTGAACTGTCGCAAATGACATAATGAATTCCTTTGTTAGCGAACCTAAGCTCCGACAACGGATCACCCGTATTGCTGCATTATTCTTGGCGATGGCTACGTCTGTCGCAACATCATGCACCTGGCCCGGCTGAGGAAGATCTTTTGTTCCCTCACGTCATTCCCGAAATATTCGCTCCCAGTCCGCCATTGTTGTCTTCGACAAACATTTGTCACCATACACTGCCTGCATTCTGCGGTGAATGTCGACTGGTCAACATCTGTCACCTGTTAGGAACTGAATCAGCGCTCGCTGGACGAATGCGGAATCACACCGGCCATGTTGTCAACAATCTGCAGCACAAACCACACATGCGAGGAGAATGAACGTGAGCTCGCTTGTTCACTGGTCTGCGTTTATCACGCGAGCTATGATTTCATCATGCTCCCCGTGCGCCGGCTGGTTCACGTGACGCGGCACGAAGGGTTTCATTTCATCACATCTCATATATAGCTTCCTACCTATTAAATTTACTAGAGAGGAAGCTGAGTGTGCCATCACAAGCCTGAACACCGGCAAGCCACCATAAAAAGACATGTTGGATCTCAGCATCGTAAAAGAAATGTTCGATGCCAACCCAGAGTATTTCGTGAGCCTACTAAACAAATGGCTGAAAAGGGTATGTTTCCCAAAAGAGTGAAAATCAGCGCAACTAGTACTGTTCAATAAAACGGGAAAATATAGGACTGGCCCATCCGCCTACAAACCGATTTGCCTTTTCATAGCCTGGAGCAAGGGACAGACTCGAAACAACCAGAGCAATATAGTTTCTCATGGGTCAGGGGGAAACAATCCAGCAACCAATTCGGGTTTTTACCTAAACAGAGCACCTCCCAAGTGACTTAGAACCTAAAAGAGAAAGTGGAAGAGAATAAAGGAAGAAGATTCCACACTTGCCTCGTTTCTTCCGACTTGAAGGGGGGCGTTCAACGGCGTCTGGTGACCCCTTGATCTCACGAGGTTGAAGGAAATGGGGTGTCCTAGAAACCTCATGTCTGACTAGTGACTACCTATCAGATAGGAGAGTAGAATTTGATACAGGTGAAAGACACACACAGGGTCCGCAGGGGCCAACAAGGGCCCTCTGTGTTGGAATGTAGTTGTAAATATAGCCTTACGAATAAGCCTGGAAGAGTACTTGGAAATTCAAGCATACGCCGATGACTTTGTATTAGTGGTTCCGCAAAAGGCAGACACACAATAGAGGAAAAATCCACGCTGCATTGTCGGCATTAGAGGAACGGAGTAGGGAGTGCAAGCTTAACTTCGCAAAGGAAAATACAACGTCACCAGCCATTTCTAAGAAGCGGAACATGACGTCCCTGATTTGTTGATTCCATTGACGTACGATTAAGACAGTAAAGGAAATGGCATACCTAGGAGTTGTCGTTGATTTGAAGTTCTCGGAGTTGGCTCACCTGTGAGTAATAAGGCAGAGATGTCCCCTGATCCTCAACAGGATCAACGGCATGAGGCTGACTGAGCCAGCCAAAAGGTAGTGTACAAGCGGAGTATAGAACGGATCTTGACCTGCGCGGTGGTCAGACACTATGAGAATGAGAACAAGCCTGACTCAAATCTAATGGCAGGCCCTATTAGGTATCATTAGGTGTTTCCGCACGACGTCCACGCTGACGCTACAAGTGTTAGCGGGTTGCGAACCAGGGGACCTTGGGATGAAAAAAATAAAAAGAGGCAGTCCTTCAACGCCTCAAGAGTGGCGTGGGTGTCGATTTTCTTGGAGGCACGGAGATAGACACCTAAAGTGGGTTAGTCGGTTCACCCTGCGTCGGAGATGGGCCCCTCATTGGATACAGACCGTCAGACTGGGGTGAGAAGAAAGCTATCTACGAATGACCCCAAACGGGAAGAACAGGTAGGTGCGGGGTTTTACCCGCTCTCCGATGGCAACTAGGCGTACGCAAAGCCCATAGAACTCTCTGGGAATGCGTCCGTATTCCAAGCGAAGCTTCTAGCGATCATATGAAGCGTTTCTATGGGCAACCACAAGTAACGGTACAAATGATATAAGGTGCATTTCGGACAGGCAGGCGGCCTTAAAAGCCATAAGAAATTTTCGAAATGAAAATACTCTGGTCAGAGTAATTAAAGAGTTGATGGTAAACAGTTCCCTGATCGCACAGGTAAGTAAAACGAATACCCTTGCCCTTCTCCTAGGAGTCCCGAAAGCCAGGAAGGGAATTCCATAGGTGGCAAAGGAACTAGCGGAAAACCAAGACGTCGAACTAGTAAGGATACTAGCAGAAGAACCTGGATCAGAGACAGAAGATCAAGATACAGCAGATGACTTTGACCCACTGTCAGAAGACTAGCGACCGCCCATCCCTAAGGAAAAGTGTAGATAGCTGTGTTTTGTGAGTGTTGTGGTTGAATGTGATTTCTGTGTAATTGTCTAAGTCGATGTAAAATACTCATAGTACGAATAATAAAGCATCTAAATGCCAATAGAAAATGTGTATTCAGCGAAATAAATAAGAATTGTACCGGGTTTTTTAATAAAGGCCTAGAGAGACCCAAACAAAATCGCTTTGGCGAATGAATCTCCGTCGCCAACATTTTAGCAGCCCCAGTGCATTGGTACGTCGCACCAATGGGATCTGAAAAGAGGTGTGTAATGGTGGTGCGTGGAGGTAGCTCGTGCCGGTCGGTCTCACGACCGATCCTATCCTAGGGGAAGCAGCAAGCGAATTCTGGCAGGAATGCTTTGCAACACCTTCACCATCGAAATTTTTTCGCTAAAAGAGTCCCATTAATCGCTGCAGCGCCAGCACAGTTGGAGACGCACGAGAAGTCATCTGGGATTACCCATTAATTGAATTGAATTTGCATTTACATATAATAATATAGTTTTAGAGAACTTAATATTCTGCATTAATAAACTATTAGCTGTATTTCACTGTTTAGAATCCAATATCTCACAACACAACTATAAGAGAAATCCAGCAATTCTGAAGTTGCCACGATTTAACTTGTTTGAAGACCCAGTCGCATGCAATACCTCAGCATGCAGGGGAAACCTTAACTTAAAAACACAATGTATTTGCCTCGAAAATTTCGGCGAGGGTCACCTCCCGCAAAAAAAGAACAAAAAGACGGACTTTTATACAGCGCTAGCTTCCCGAACGCATCATCCAGTCTTTCAGATGAGAGGGTCTTGTACAGATATGCTGGAATATACACTGAAGTGCCAGAAAAACTGGTTCAGACGAGCTTATGCAAAATACATAGCAACGTCACCTATGCGCGTACTCGGTTGCGTCCGCCAGTGCGTATATAAAGTTATAGACATCCTTGCGAGCTGTCAGAACTGTTTTCGGCATCAGAATGACAAGTAATAACGATTTAAGCTATTCTCAACGCGGTGTCTTAGTTGGCGCTCGTGTGATGTGCCATAGTATTTCGGAGGTAGAAACGAAGTTCGGAATTTCACGGACGACCATTGCAAGGGTGTACCGTGACTACAAGAATTTCGGCAAAACCTCCAACCTACGATACCAGTGCGGCCGTAAAAAGACATTGGGTGAACGTAACCATCGTCGGCAGTCAAGAATGTATGCATCATCAGAAATTCAATGCTGGAGCCTCAACAAGCATCAGCGTCCGGACTCTGCAACGTACCCTACACGATATGGGCTTTGGGAGCTGACGCCCAACTCGAGTCCCTTTGATGGGTGCCCGACACAGAGCTATGCGCCTGGCTTGGGCACGGCAACACCGCCACTGGACACTTGATGACTGGAAACAAGTAGCCTGATCTGACGAGTAGCGTTTCCAACTGTATAGGGCAGATGGAAGGATTCGTGTGTGGCGAAAACCCCGTGAAGCCATGGATACCGCCTTTCAGCAAGGAACTGCACCAGCTGGTAGGGGGAGGGTATTGTAATGGTATGGGGTGTGTTTAGCTGGACTTAACGGGGATTCCTGGTACGTCTACAAACGTCTGTGACCGGCCAACGCTATGTGCGCATCCTTTCTGACGAGGTTCACCCGTTCATGTCCTGCATTCATGCCGATGGGTTGGGCCTGTTCCAACAGGACAATGCACCTCCACACAAGTGTCGGGACGCCACATTATGGTTAGAGGAGCATTCATCTGAGTTTGGGGTGTTGCCATTCCCACCCAAATCCCCAGATCTGAACGTGATAGAACATATTTTGGATGCCATGTAACGCGCTATCGAACACAGGAATCCGAGACCTCAGAGTACACCCGAATTGTGGAACGCGCTATAGGAAGTGTGGTGTGTATTGCTTACAGCATATTTCCGGAAGCTAGTGGAGTCCATGCCTCGTCGTTTTTCTGCAGTCCTGCGCTCCCGTGGGGGACCTACCAAGTATTAGACTGGTGTATCAGTTTTTCTGTCACTTCAGTGTACATATACCGGCCACTGAATTAGAAACGTTTATTTATTACCGGATTGGACCTTCATTAGCCCGAATTACAGCATACCACAAGCTGTTGTAGTGCATCTACATCTACATCATACCAAGCGTTCATCAGAAAATTCCTTAATTAGCTCAAATTTGATGGACGACGAATTTGCTCCAGAATCTGTTGTCCTAACATGTCCCATACATTCTCAATAGGTTCATATCCAGGCTTTGTTGTGGCCGGGTTAAATGGTGGAAGTTGCTGTCATGCTTGCAGAAGCTCTGCTGAACTCATGTTGCGTGATGTGTAATAGCATTGTCGTCCATGAAACAGCCGTCACTTGCTAGATAGAAAGTGAACATTGCATCATTGACTTGTTAGGCAACAACGTTCACATAATCCTTGGAAGATTCCCGATCTTTCAGCAATATCAGGCAACGCGTTTCGTACCAACAGAACTTCCTCCACGCCATGGCAGTCCCTCCAGAACCTTGAATTAAGTGCTTAAGAAGCAAACTAGGTGCATTGCTTTATGGGGTTGCAACCAAGCTCTCTGCCTACCGTTGATACAGGACAAGGTATACCGCAGCACATGACTTTTATCTAATCTTCCGGTGCCCAATAAGGTTCCTGACACCGCTGTAAAGGAACTTTCCAGTTTTCCGCGGAAATCAGTGATTTTCGAATAAGCATGCGACTGCCAATACCGATCCTGTTCAGTTCCTCATGCATAGATCGCTGATATATGGTTCGAAACAGGTTTCATTGAATGCTTGTGTTGACTGCTGCACACAGGAAGTCGCGTTTCTCCGTACAAGCCTTCTCAAACGACTGCGATCTCGTTCCGTTCCTGACAGATGTCGGCGAACCACAGGTACGCCTCTTACACAAGCAATGTGGGTAATTTTTCAACTGATTAAAAACCCGGGACACCTCACCTTTTGAGAAACCAGTCAGCTTTGCTGTTTCCAAAATCGTTGATCCAGCTAGACGGGTTCCCACAGTAAGGCCTTAGATCCTTTGTTTTTCCCATTGTGATCAATACAACTGACGATTACTGACATGCTGAAGTCTTAAGCATTTGCGTGGAACAAGTGAGACGCTTATGACCACGTATTTTGTGCATATGCTGCGTAAGCGACGTTTATATATTAACTAGCGACCCGGCCCGGCTTCGCACGGTAGCAATTCAGAATTTACGGCGAAATGTTTTTTCACAGAGATGTTATAAAATTTCCTTGTCGACAACATTGGTCGTTTTTCCTATACACGTGAGCGCGATAAGGTTTTGTTTTGTTGTGACACGCGACAGAGCCACGTAAATTTGTCAATGAGTAAAACATTCTTCACTGAGGTCAACGCCAACCACGTTCGGTGTCTGACCCTGTGCTTTATTTAGTGTCATGGCAAAGTAAAGTGTTGCCGGGAATTGGATTCGTTTGAAACGAAACGGAAAATCTGATGGAATCATTGGGATTCTTGGTATTAAAACGGTTTCTGCAGTGCCATAGTCAGTTAAAATGGTAGCTTCAATCAAAACGTTTTTCAAAGTTTTTATTTACAATCGCATCCCATTGCATAATTTCGGTGAGTTTAGATTACGCAATAATATAATAGGAGCTCCCACTTTCAAAATCAGTTTGTGTGCTGGCATGCTGGAAGGATGTAAATAATTTAAAAATTCTGCAGGGTAATGAACGGTCTCTTCAGTGTCTACTGAGTAATAAACTTGAGTTTGGGCATTGAATTTGGAGAGCACCAAGTCGTTAAGTTTCCGAACCTGTGCATTTTTCGGTGATAAATTTACTCTTTCTTTAAACTATGAAAGAGACTTATTTGAAAGATCATGGATTTCGGGATAAACATTAGTAATCAATTCTTGAATGTTGCTGACTAAAACAAATAAATCATGATTGAGGTTAATGTTACCTTCATTCATAGATAAAAAAATCTCCATTCCCAACTTTAAGTAACATTTCAGCAAAAAGACTATTATCTTCTGAAGATAAGAGTATTCTCATTTTAGTTTTGTTTGATAATTTAGTTACATCCGGCCAAATACAAAATATTTTTAAAGAAGCGTTCACCTCGTCAGTTCTCGTTCATCTCGTCACAACTGGTACGATTTGACGAAAATCTCCGGAGAACAGAACTGTGCATCCACTAGGGTGGAGCCAAAAACACTTTTTTTTTTTTTGAAACTTCACCATGTGCAGTAGTTGCGATTTTATTACTGAAATGACCTCCCGAAATATGGATGGCATTATTTGATATCTTAGGCTGCCCCAAGAACTTCGAAGTTTGAAAGTTATAAGGGAAAATGGTTTAAAAACACCCGCTTTCTCCATTTTGTAAATATAAAAAGAAACTGTGTCACCATGTTATTTAATATCACCTTTGAGTGTATAAACACGGGTAAACGTTCAGCAGACATGAGTTAATTTCTTAGGCTTCCCCAGATCACTTAAAGTATGTAATTTTTGCAAAAAATGGCATGATAAGTTGCGTAAGCATTAAGTTCGACAGCAGCCTTATTGTTATCAATTTGGGCTTAACATTAACAATCCCCCCTCTCATACTTTCTGGGAACCTCTTGGTGATTTTCCGAAACGTAGCTTGCTGTTTTGCGCTCTGCACTGTTTTTGTTACCTTTTTCATCTCAGCCCACCCCTCTCTCACAGCGGAGCTCGCACAGGTCCGTTTAGGAGAGAGTGTTGGCGGGTTTGCGTCATTATGATGCAATAGTTTCTTTCACTCCTAGTGACGTTGATTGAATCGTACCGGCATTATCGTTTTGTCGTCCAACTACTTAAGATGGCTGAAACAAGAAATAAAGCTGATTGCCCTATCTTCGGGAGTTATAAGGAGATGCATGAAATGGTGTTGCCTACGTACGAAGATGTAATGCACCATTACTACCTTGTGAGGAACACTCTTAGGCAGGAAGGTGCAAATTATGTGCCTGCTGGAGCAGAAATAGCAAATATTGTCGCGGACAAAGTGCTAAGTATATGGAAGAAAGCATCTCTTCCGACATCTCTCCACAAATCTGTTGCAAAGCGTATTACCGCATACAACATGTTTTAGAACCTGCAAATTTTGCAGATTTTAGAACCTGCAGATTTTAGAACCTGCCAACCGTCAATCAAATGTCCCAACGGCCAACGCATAGGCCAGCAGCTGGCCAACATTTGGCACCCCTATCAGTTGTCATATGTCAGAACAGGGTCATCAGTTATCCATTACAGGCAGTGGGTGCCACAAGCGGCCCTTAAGCGGCCCTGCAAGTACGTGCCGTAAATGATGGCTAGCCAATTGTGGTCCGCTAGTTTCTGGAAGTGACAGCCGGCAATCACGAGACGTAACAGATGGCTTGACGAAGCCTGTACGCCAATTTCCTAGTAGTAGCCACAAAAATAAAAAAGATAACCACAGTACCTCAAAGGCACACAACTTCTCTTTATTTCTTAAAGAAATTTCTGCATGACGGCACGGCACTGAGGAAATATTCCCAACAGGTCCTGAAAAACGCCCGTTTGGATCGGCGTAGCATGGAAGCAACGACAACCTATTTGCGAAGCGGACGCTTTAGCCACTACACTAGTTTGCCACGCACGAACGTTGCCTTGAAAATGAGCATCTATCCTGCGCGATGTGAAACGAAGGGTTCTGTTTTTACTTTTACAGTTATTTTTCAAAAATAGTCCGTTTCATGTATTCATAAATCTATTTTTTTAAACTTGACGATTATTTTTATTTACTTTAAGGAAATTTCACAAGTGTGCCAATTTAAAGATGTTTTCCACAGCTTTATGCTGTCCTTGTGGTCTTGGAAGGCGATTGTGTTTTTCTTGTCCACGGTCCAAAGCTATATTTGTTGTAAAGAGGAAAGATATTATATTTTACTTGTCGTTATTTTTAATAGCGAATTCCTCCAATCTTGTGTATTCAATCGATGGGTGAGTAAATCATATCCACAAAGCGTTGTTTTTTCTTTCCCAAATAATTGATAAATTTTGTACGCGTATAATTCTTATTTTATTCCCAACATAACGATTTTTTAATTCCTTTCCAGGACTTGTTCGAAGCGGTTTGATGGATGTTAAAACGAAAGATTATACAGAAATTGGTTTTTGTTATTCATGGGAATGGAGTGGGTGTGCTTCATGGCTGTCTGTGTTCTCGGTTCTTTGTGTGTTAGTGCAGGAATTTTGCTACGAAATGAGTTTCTATATATACATGATAGTATAATTGATTATTTCTTACACTTCATTAATTATTTACAGAATTTTCTTCCCACAGCAATCTTCGTCGACGTGGCATTTCATTAGAAAATTGATTCGTCTCTCTACATATGGCTCTTTTATTTTCTTAAAATCCACTAAAATATTATAACACTATGGCGATGGCGTTGTCTTCAACTAATTGATATGCACCCCTCCTGCTTCTGCGCATGCGTAGTCCCGCTGCTTCCACCTCGCGACGGGGTTGCTTTGGTTGCCAGCTTCAGGCCACTAGTGTTGATTGCTTGGAGGCCCGTAATTCACGGCGATGCTGCAGGGCCATTAATGGCTTCCAACTGATGGTGCTGCCACCAACGGACAGCTAACGTACCGTGAGCGGCATATTTCAGCCAGCAGTGACCCATCACTGCCAGCTGATGGCCAGAAGTTTCCCACTGCTTGTGTTTTTTCTGGGATAATGATCAGAACTACAGACCTCTAAGTGATATAAAACACAAAACAGCTTGCGTACCTACCACGAGCAGCGATAACGTCTCCTACACGGCGTAGCGTTGACTGGAAGAGGTTATGGATGCCGCACTGCGGAAGATAATTCCATGTTTGTTCGATTCGTACCAAAAGTTCATCTTGGGTAACTGGTGGCGTCGCCTCGCAGGCCAAGTGTCCATCGGCCGTATGCCACACTTGTTCAATGGGTGGCAATTCAGGCACATGTCGTTTATCTAGAAGCTGTAAGATATTTTGCGCTACATGCGGTCGAGTACGGTTTTGTTGCAAGATAGCACCAACGACCATCTGAAGATATGGTAGCATTTTGGCCTCCACAGTTTGCGCGATTTACTGCTCGCGGAAACGCGAATGGAACCCAAGAGTACCCCACATCAGAACTCCAGGTGTCGGGCTCGTGTGACGCTACATAATGCTTGCCTCCAGCAGCCGTTCACCACGGTGTAACCGTACAAGGATACGTTCATATGGGTTACTAAGTTGAACCACACCTCACTCGTCAGAAAACCCTATGCGCTGCCATAGTGTTTTCTGACGGAAAACACTATGGCAGCGCATAGTGTTTTGTCTGCGTTCCTGGCCCTCTTGCAACCACTATCGTCTGTGGTTTAAGGTCAAGGGAAGTTAAAGCAACGGACAGCAAGAAAGCAAAGGACGACAGAGAGAGAGAGAACTTGCTGAAAACCCTTGCTATTACACAGACCTCCACTTTTGTAATATCCCTCGAAATCAGGATGTTTGGTTCTCCAACACCATACGGTGGAGACGACAGTCTTCTCGTGCTTTTGTCCATCGCTGGCATCCAGACGTTTCACATCGGTGCATCAGACCTTCTCTTCCCACTGACGCTGTATTCCCATCGCTCTGCTCGAGTTTCATCCAACATGACCGGCGATGTCGCAGAGGGAAATTCCTCCTTTCCGTAGTACGACACATCGGCATTGCTCAAAGACCGCCAGTTCTACGTACGGGCCTCGTCCCCTGCGGCGGGATATACTCAGTTATCACCACTACCACAATTCCCGCTAATCGACTATATCTCTACACGACCTGATTTTTCGCTTCCTGCGAGATAGTTATGAGGGCGTGACTGGCAAAAATAAATTGCATATGCATTGTAGTTGTCAGCATTTGCACCTTTTCACGTGACCTACACATTCTGCGAGTTTCAGCCCGATTCCACACGTTTTTCTTGGTGTTACATTTTCAACAAACAGCACTGAAAAAGCTCTGGAATGAGAATTCTTCGTATTGTTCTGTTTAAACACAAGCACATCGGACAAAAAATTTGTCACCTCTAACAGAAATGACAGTAGGAAGTTATCAGTTGAACAAAGGGCACCGTGGTAGCAGTTTTGGGAGATAAATAACACTGGCGTAGTCTACAGTATCCTTTCTGTCTCGTGCAGTGGTGAAGAGCAACGTATGTGTTGAATTTAGTCTGCAATACGGGTCGTAAGACAGACGTTACTGAGTGGGAAAAAGAGGCCATAGTATTTGGCCATGCCCACGAACACAAATTGAATGAAGTCGCCCAATTTGTTGGTGTGTCGAAGCGTACTGTCCAGCGGGTCTGCAAACAGTGGTGTGTAGTTCGCAGTCAACTGAAAATCGGCGAAGTAACTGTGGCCGGCAAACGATTCTCATCAACAGGGACAGCCGCCATGTTTCACGCCTAGTAACTGCAAATCGGTTTCAAACCAGGCAATAATTGCTCCAAACAGTCAGTGAAAGACCACTCCAATCAAGTTCCGAAAGGACATTGCGACAAAAAGGGCATGCGGTGGTCATCTGGAGCATAGTACTCCGGAAGCGGCCTCTTTTAAGAGCAAGTCACAAAGTCGCATTTTATCAATGGTCACAGACGCACCAAAACTTCACTGTAGAGGATTGGAAACAAGTAATTTTTTCTGATGAGCCTCGCTTTTGTTTGTACTCCAATGATGGAAGGCGACGAGTATATCGCAGGCCCAATGAAGCCTTTAATCCTGATTGAGTCGAAGGTGTTGTTCAAGATGGAGGGTGTTCTCTGATGTTTTGGGGATGTTTTTCGTACCACAAAATGCGCCCTCTCGTTGCATTGCCAATGAATTTCCACCAACATGCGTACCCGCACATTCTGAATGACGAAGTGTTACTCTTTGCACTACATCTCCAGGAGCAGCATCACATTTCTGCTCCTGTCTTCTAAGACGACAATTGTCGTGTGCACAGAACTAAAAGTATGCCTGAGTGTGAAGACGAACAATCAGCAACACTGTCTCCCCTCGACTGGTCCGCCAAATCCCCAGATTTAAATTCTATTGAAAATCTGTGGGATCATTTGGAACAGAAGGTGAAACACTGGAATAGACACCCACGCACTCTGGCGGAACTTCGGGACCAATTGACACACGAGTGACTGCAAATCGATGTTCAATACATCCACATCATAACGCAAGAGGCCTTGATAACAGCATGCCCGTTATTAGGTAAGTTATGCCGAGGTGGCTAATTTTTTGCCTGGTGTGCTAATTCAATCACCTCTCTCCAGCAGTTTTCTCTAAAACTGGAGAAAAGGTGAAGATCTGTTTGCCGCCCAAGTGGACGAGCGGTAGGGCCGCTGGTTTCCAGGTAGTTTTACGAGTTTGGCGTGGATAATGTATTTGTCCTATGGCTCTGGCTCTTTGCCTTCTCTGGAACCAGCAGCAGAAAATTAAAATTAGGAACGGGCCCTTATAGTCATGCTAGTTATTGTCAATGATAGTTAAACCTTGAAACAAAAGAAGGAACATGTAGGTGTCATATACTGTATATACACTATATACTAACAAGTAATTGGACACCCTTGCAATCGACGATATCTGCGGTCTTGATACGCGTCACGGCCGCCGCCGTTAAATATTGTGTGGGAAACAACAACGCAACCAGTCGCATGTAGATGCCATGCAGTTCGGAGCTCTCTGATTTCGAGAAAGGTGTAATCGTCGGGTATCACAGAAATGGCCGATCCATACGTGACATATCCAGCGAGTTAAAGTACCCAAAATCGACAGTGGCTTACGTGATTGGCAAGTGGAAGATGAGAGGGGACTGTCGGAATGTGCCCCGACCCGGCAGACCCACAAAACTGGGAGTTAGAGACCGACGGCTGCTGGCCAGAGAAATTCGGAAGAACCGCACCAAATCTATTGGCCACATCCGCGAGGAGTTTCAACAGGCATCCGGGAGTGTTCTTGTGAAGAATACCATCCGTAAGGAAGCCCATCTGCTGGGTTATCATGGACGTGCTGCCGCTCACAAGCCTTTGATCACCAAGTCCAATAGCGCTGCTCGGCTAACGTGGTGCAAAGAACGTCGACAGTGGACCGTTGAACAGTGGAAACAGGTTCTCTGGAGCAACGAATCAAGGTTCACCCTCTACTGTTCGGATGGCAGGGTCTGGGTTTGGCGTCTGCCTGGAGAACGCCTCCTGCCGGAATGTATTGGGCCAACTGTGAAGTTCGGCGGCGGTGGAATTATGCTATGGTGATGTTTCTCCTGGTATGGCACGGGACTCTTGGTCGCAATTCCTGGTAGACTCAACGCCGAGACCTACTGCACCATTTTGGATGACCATGCGCTTCCTATGTTGTGGCAGTTTTACTGGGTGGATCCATGTTACTTTCAGGATGACAATGCCACCTGTCATGTTGCGAGGTCCACCATGGCTTGGTATGGTGACAATGGGGTTAATCGAATGGACTGGCCTGCGCAGAGCCCGGACCTTAACCCTCTGGGACGAGTTAGAGCGTCGATTTAAGGGGTGCCCCCACTGTTCGAAATCGGTGAAGGAATTGACCTGTCTTCTCCAAGCCGAGTGGAAGAAAATACCGCTAGCCGTCGTACAACGCCTGGTTGAGAGTATGCCCCGGAGAGTCGCAGCTGTAACCGCCGCCTGTGGAGGCTCCACCAACTATTGAAGGTGAATAAACTTCGTTTTCCTTTGCTATCACAGGTGTCCAATTACTTGTTGGTAGATAGTGTATATTAATAAGTATCTTATTACAACTACTGTTAAAACCCCTATACAATAAAATTGTGCAACAAATCAAGCTCTGAGTTGAATTTTGATTTCTTTTTGCGTAAAAGCTTTTGTATTTTTGTTCCTTTTTATCTTATATTTCCATTTCTGTACTCATTTTTTATTTCTTGGTTTGCTTGCTTCTGCATTCATTTTTCAATGGACGTCATCAGAGTTCGCCTTCCACTTCAAACCATAGATTTCAAAAGATGTCATCGAGCCGAGACCTCTAGTTATAAAACATAAAAACTGCGTACACGTTTTCTTTATCTCAAATCAAGTATGATGCATGTTTTCTTCCTTTTAAAATGTTTCGACGGTTTTATCTCAATGCGAGGTATTGAAAGAGACTTTTTTACAAGCTGTTGTGTTTTCGTGTGGAAAATAGATGACTGACAGAGCAATAATTTCGAGAAACTCTGTGCTTTTTTTTTATTTTTTCTTATAATTTCTCGTTTTATTTCAAATCCGTCTTATAGAGAACTAATTAAGAGTTAGAAGCACTGCATTAAACGGCATTAAATATATTGGGACTGATTTATGACTGCCTGTTGTTACGTCACATGAAACTAAAATATCTCACGTGGTTTAAGATAGATTGAAAAATTAACCATTGTAAAATGCGTAACGTACAGGAAAAGCGACCAACCAAGCTATGCAAAATGTAAAATTTCTCATGGAAAAAATACGGGATTACACCATATAATACAAATTTTGAAGATGACAATCCGATTTTTGGCGTAAATGTGACAAAGATGGTAAGTCAGATAATATCCGAAAATTTGAAAATTTCCTTCGTCCTGGAGCGGGACTCGAACCCGCGTCTCCCAGAAAACGCCTGGGTATGCTAACCACTACACCACACAGAACGACCAAGTTTCAAGCTTCCAATCAATTTGAATATAACCATCGAATCTGGAGGTTAAGAATCTTATCCCGTGTTTTGCCCGGAGAAGCAGATAAATCATTTCTTTCATGATTTATCTGCTTCTCCGGGCAAAGCACGAGATAAGATTCTTAACCTCCAGATTCGCTAAACATGAATGCCGGTTGCTTCGACTAGCGAATCCTGTGATGGTTATATTCAAATTGATCGGAAGCTTGGAACTTGGTCGTTCTGGGTGGTGTAGTGGTTAGCATACCCGGGCGTTTTCTGGGAGACGCGGATTCGAGTCCCGCTCCAGGACGATGGAAATTTTCAAGTTTTCGGATATTATCTGACTTACCATCCTTGTCACATTTACGCCAAAAATCGGATTGTCATCTTCAAAACTTGTACAATTTCTGTATGAAATTCAGTCGGTTCTTATAAATCAACTGTTTATTAGATTTTTGACCTGTGAATGAAGTTAGAAGAATCCATTTAGGAAGAATAATCTAAAGAAAACTCGAAGTATATTAATCAGCTGCACTTCAGCAATGAAGACATCTTTTGGATCACTCCTTACGCGTATGATATGGAGTTCAGTTTACAACTTTGGAGCCATTTACAATGCCACCCATACAACAGAAATATTCAAAGTAATCGAACAGCAAATTTCATTTTGTAAATTTGTAATACTCCTCCTTTTTCTTTCTTTTTTTGTTTTTGTTTTTCGGAACACGCAATGTTGCGTTTTTGACGTTTGGATTCTTTTTGACGTTTGGATTCTGACTCTTCTTGGTCAGAATCCAAACGTCAAAAACGCTCTAACAATAAAAAAAAGCACTACTGTGTGTATCTACGAGCAAATTTTGTTTTTTAAATAATTTTACGGTTTTATGGGTGAAGTCTTCCATGAGGAGGCACTGGTCGTTAACAAAAATACTTTTGGCTTTCCTGTGGCTTTTAACATTGGGACAATTCGAAGTGAGACGGTATAAATACCGGTGTTTATCTGCCGCAGAGCTAATATTTTGTCATCATGCGCAAAATGGTTCCTCACAACAGATAACAATACAAGCTACACATGGGTCTTCAACATGCAAGGCCAAAATACGAGTATCTTCTAAGCATATTTTGTTTTTTTTCATTTCGGGAATTATCGACCGCCATGCGTAACTTTTGTAGCTATAAGTAGTCATCCGTCCCTAATTTGGGCTTCTGGTTCCAGGAAAGGGACAGAGCAGCGTCATCAAACAAGCCCACCACACATGCAACCACCGGGTCTCAGACACCCGGGACTATCTCCGTTAAATGGTCTGAGGCGTAAATATTGCTGTCGATGTATCTTTCATGCGGACATACACCCTTTGCGCATACTGACACTTTCTGCTGGCTTGAACGGCATCACTCAAAATAAATGATGCAGAAATTTCATATCTTATTGCATGTCACTTGATGTAAAACCCGATTGTGACAATTAGTGGCACATGTGACAATATTCGAGTTTCATATAAATGACCCAAGAATAATTTAAGTTTGATAACTTACTTTTGCAATGTGCAGCATAAATTGTTTTCCGGCCAGTTTTTCTTGAGTGGGTCCAACTGAAAAAGAGCCAAAATTGGGTATTCAAATATAAATATATTTTTATAACATACACAAATCTTAATATGCAGTCTCTGTTCTTTCTTGTGAACCAAAGCCACGTGAGAACAAACACTGTATTCTTAAATGGTAGAAATCCTCAGCCGGAGTCATTTCCCCGATTTTTAACTGACTACGTCTTCATCAGTGAGGTTATTAATTGACAGTAGTTAATCTACATTCCACTACGAGACACAGCACACACAGCTTGCTAAGGAAGTAAAATAATACTCCCTCATATCGTAGAAGGAAATAATCACGAGAAATACATTTACGTGCGATGCGAATTTTGGCGTCAAATTTTTAAAACGAACAATGATCATACTTTTAAATAATACAATTACTGACATGTGACATTCACACTTTCTTCACAGGATCCGATTTGAAGCGATAACTACGCAGTCGAGTCACCTTATTTTGACCACCTCCTACTTTTGACTTCAAAAGCGCATTGCCAATGAAAGAAAGCACGTGTCGTGAGCTGGCTTGGAGGGTATATATGATGTGCTGTAGGCGTTCTGAAAACATATCACTCATTGCTGTCACCGCCAAAAGGAGCTATTTATCAGATTTGCAGAAAGAGATGATTATCGGCTTTTGGGACAAGAGTGGCAGTATTTCTGAAACAGCGCAGTTTGTGAACTGTTAGCGTGCTGCTGTGGTTAAAGTGTATCGTGATTGGAGAAATAGCACCATTGCAAATAAGCAACGTGAAAACTGCGGAGCACCACGTGCCATTGATGTGATGGGTGAACTTCGGCTGCGAAGGTGCCTGAGGGCCGATCGATGCGCTGCAGTGGAGCAACTCACTGGCCGAATGAACCAGGGGGCTACCGGAAGTGTGTCTAAAACAACAGTTCAGAGAACCCTGCAGTGTATGAGGCTCCGATGCAGACCGATGATCACTTCACCTATGCTAACGAAGGTGCATCATCAGAAAAGGCTTACATTTGCATGAAATTGGACCTCTGCTGAATGGCAAAGGATTGTTTTCTCCGATGAGTCACGCTTTCTGCTTCATCGAAGGGGTGGACGTTGGCGTATAAGGTGAGAAACATCGGAGAACAAAAGCTGGCGGGGGCAGCGTTATGGTCAAGGGGATGTTTTCGTGGCATTCCCTGGGTCCACTTATACCTGAGGAAGGCACTATGGACCGAATTCGTTATTAATCCATCCTTGCAGACCACGTACACCCATACATGCTGATTGTCTTCCCTGGGGCGGATGGGATCTTCCAGCACGACACTGCGACGTGTCACACAGCTAGAAATGCCCGAGAGTGGTTGGAGGAGCGCGATGAAGACTTCAGAGTACTTCCCTGGCCCCCTAATTCCCTACCCAATTGAGCAGCTGTGGGACCACCACGATTGTGTTGTTCGCTCTATGAATCCTCCACCACGCACCTTCCAACAGCTGTCAGATGCACTGCAGTGAGCATGGCTCCACATACCCGTTAACACGCTTCCAGCACCTTAATGAGTCACTCCCAGCCCGTCTAGCTGCTGTCAGCGCTGCACACGGCGGCTACTCTGGATATTGTGACTCGATCGTATATATACACGAGAGGTTACTAGATAATAACTTTTGGAGGTGTAAGTAGACAAATCAGTCCCTTTTGATGATACAGCATCATGCGACAAATAAGCATTTGTCAAAGCAACAGATGGAAAATCGTTTTGCTGTTGTCATGATTTTTTGCAGCTCTTTATTAATATCACACGTTTCTCTATTATTTCTGCTGTACTCAAAAGATACTACCATTTTCGAAAGAGTAGTTCTGATTTAAAATAATGTACACCGTTTCTTTCTCAGATGAACCAGGGAGTTCCTTGCTATTAGACGATGTTATGAGAACTACACTGTATTATCAAAAGTGTTCGGACACGAAAATGTTCTGGGATAAATGGGTTTATTAACGCACTTAGTAATTAATCAGTCCACCGTTTCCTGGTATGACAGAGGCAACACGTTGAGGCATACTATCAACCAATTTCCGGTAGGTCTCGACAGGAATGGCTCGCCATTCGTCCTGCAAAGCTACTACCTGAGTGGAGAGTAAAGATGGTCGTTGTGGTCAATTTTGTATCCGTCGCTCCAGTTCATCCCAGTGGTGTTCTATGGGAATAAGATTAGGACTCTGAGTACGCCAGTCTAACAATTGCACCAAATTTTCAAGAAACCAGTCCTGCACACACCGTGTAGTGTGGCAAAGAGCTGGATCGTGTTGTAAGAGATAACGGTCATTTACATAATACTGCCACATTGTTATTAGGGCAGAATTACCCAGAACGTCCAGGTACACTTCGGAGTTTATGGTTTGTGATATAATAACCAACGGGCTGAGTCCCATCCACGAAAAACAACTCCATACCCTGATGGAGCCTCCGACGAACTTAACAGTTGGAAAAACACACTCCGGCCAAATCGTTTGTCGGGCTGTCGCCAAATCCAAACACGATCTTCAGACTGGAAGAATGAAGAGTGTGACTCACCACTCCAAAGAACATCTTTCCAGTCTCCCACAGTCCAAGAATGACGAGAGTGATACCACTCCAAACGTCGCTTCGCATTCGCGGCAGTGATGTGTGTGTGCCACTGCTTTACCATAATAACCCATACTGTGCAACTCTTTGCTGATAGTTATGGTACTAACCAAGCCATTACAAGTATTTCCTACTTCAGCAGCGATGGAAACGGCAGAGGAAGAACTGGATTTCTTAACCTTTCGTACCATGGCTCTTCTATCACGTTCGTCAGTTTGCGCGGCCTTCTTCAACGTTTTCCTTTTCTTTTTGCTGTAATTGCACCACTCCTGCTTCCACCTCTTCACGACATCGCTTACAGTTGATTTAGGTATGTTTAGTTTAGCTGCAATACTTCGTATGGAAACGTTACTCAAATGACATCCTATGGCCAACACACGCTGGAAAGTACACATCCATGAAGCATATCCGCATCAAAGTCTTCAAAGTCACTGATAACACGACAAAACATCTCAGCTTTATATACGAACCACCCCATTCACAGGGCACTTTTCTGCGCAACGTTCTTTGCAGTTATGTAAATATTTGTTAGTGTCCAAATACGTTTGACAATATAGTGTATTTATGGTCGTCCCGGTGGCGCACAAATCTAAGTGCTATTTTCTCTGACGGTTAATGCGAAGGGTCCAGGGTTCGAGCCATGCGTAAGCAGGGGTGATGCCTTTTTGCGGCACTGGCTCTCTCCCTTCCCTGGAACCAAGGACCCTTAAATTTGGGGCGCGAGACTGTTTGTACCCCTTTGAGTTGTTCATGGTGGTCACTAAACTCAGAAATAAAAACAAACAAAAACTGTGAAAATCTTCCGAATACCAGTGAATAAACAAAAACATCGTTTTTTCCACGTTTTAGCAACACATAGCAAACAAAAGCTATTTATGACGCTGAGTGGCCAATGATGATTGATTGAATAAAAATATGATGTTGAGTGATACATAACGATCGTTTTTCTCTCTTGGAAACAGAGAAATTACCGCGGTCGAAAAAAATGAAATTTCTAGTATAACGACACGAGAAAAGCTTTTTATTCTGATATCTAAGAATTTCTTCTTTTCGTTTAGCAGTTTTTGTATGCATCAGATATAACATAGCCGAACAACTCAAATGGGAGATGTAGAATGCATAAATTTTAAATTATCGTATTGGGTAAAATAATTGTTTTCCGATTTGGATACGAAGTTTCATATAGCAGCATCACAGAAAGATGATGAACTTGCATTTCACAAAATATTTTAGAAAAATCTTCGCAGGCAACAGGAAACAACTCCCTAAAAATAAAAACTTAGCATAAGTAAACCTGCTATTTAAATATTTCTTGTGGTAGATGCAAGAGAGGTGTTCCTTCTTTTTTTTATTTGGGGGTTTAACGACCACCGTGAGCAACTCAATGGGCTATAAGCAGTCACCCAGTCCCTTATGTAGGGCCACTGACTCCAGGGAAGGCAGAGAGCGTCTGCCATAAGACAAACACAACATCCGTGCCTCACGGGGATTCGGACTAAGACTCGTCTCACACGAATGGTAGATTATATCGCAGTGCTTAGATCACTGCGTTATCGGGGCGGAAGTAATTCTTCATTGTGATCTGCAGTTTTAGAGATGTCATGGGCAAACACAAATACACAGACGTACGCCATCGAATAAAAAATTCTTCAGAAAAGAAGAGATAAAGCTGATGGGACTAGACATGCTCAACGAAAAAATAGTTTTCGCAATTCGATGAATAGAAGCTGTGATACATCTTCAAACTAAGAACACAAATCCCGCTGCCGCCGCGATGTCGCAACGGTCTGAGCTCTGGCTCCTGTCCATTCGTCCGATTGGGCTCGGGTTCGAGTCCCGGAAGAGACATGAGAATTTGTCATTTTCATGTAGGACTTCCGTCCACAGGTAGTAGAGTTTAGGTCCCAGCCACCTACAGCGAGATCGCCTCTTGGGCAGGACACAGAAACGGAAGGAATGAGAGCAAGTCTAGCGACTTTTGACAGAACAGTTTGTAGTGAGATTAGAGTACAGCAGATGGCGCCACCGTACAAGTACGATATTGCACATAGATGGGTGAGAGAATTTCAGGGAGGACATAGGAAAGGATACCCATTTAACCAGTGGGTCCAGCCTGGGGGCCGTCACTTTACGTGCTCGTCCGATGCACGGCGGATATTCATCGATTGTTAGTAAATCACACCATCTCTGAAAGATCAGCCCAGGCTTGAACCTGGGGACCCAGCATCGATAGTCTGAAACACTAACCACTAAGCTTGAACCTGGGGACCCAGCATCGATAGTCTGAAACACTAACCACTAAGCCATCCGCGGCCCCGGAAGAGACATGGGCGGTGCGTTTGTTTTTAGGCACTGGCTCTCACCCGTCCAAAATTTCTGCCGTAATTTCCGCTATTAAATGCAGAACGAAGTTCTCGACTCAAAACAAAGAAATAGTTATAAGTGAAAACCGCTATTTCTCCCATCTCGGAAAAATATTATGTATGATTTAAAATATTGGCATAGGGGTTGCTAAAATTGTAGTTCGCAGTGCAAAATGCTGTTAGTGAAAATTACACGCAAAATGCCGTCTAGTGCATTTTATCTTTGACGCATAAGACAAGTATAAAACAGAAGAATAAGCGAGTGATTTTGCCTTACGTAAGCGACCCTCTTAGACGTGAATTTAGCCTAGAGCAGATGAATTGCAGGTAAATTAGAAAGCACCGACACTGTGAACATTTCTAGCAGCTTAAGCTAGCTGCAGGTCCGGGAGTCTACGGAGTAAATTACATTTGTAATTGGATTATATCTCAGTGTGACAAATTGGAAATACAGTACAGAATATTGGGGGCGTAAGGTGGAGCGTCTTTCTGCGTATTGACAAAATATCCTTGACCAAAAGTGACGTACTAAAGATTTCTATTGGTATTCACGAGTTTTCCTTTAATGTTATAAACGAAGAATGAATCTTGACTCGATTATGAATCTGCGCCTGATGCTAAGTAGCCATTTGGTTTATGTTAGAATTATTTAATAGAAATTTCTTGAATAAGGTTCTTAATGCATTAAATTTGGGCGCTTCTACGAGGTTGTCGATGAAACTAACTTCTTCAGTTTAGTGCAGCGGAACACATCGGACTGCCAAGAAATTCCTGCATTACGTCGTCACTGAAAACAGAGATATAGAACACATGGCATAGAATCGCATTCATTCCCTCCAATTCCTGTAAGTTAACATCCTTCTGATTTACTTCTGAGATACCACACGAAATGCTACATCACCACACGAAATGCTACGGGATAGTCAGTCAATGCAAAGTTCGGTGGTCCGTTAAAGAAAATTATGTTTTCTCATGGTCAGCGTTATAGTTAGAGATTCAAAACAGGAAAAATGTTAAGTTCTTCATAATAGATTGTATTTCCAGTTATTTTCAAAAGTTTAAGACCACATGTCAATTTATTGAAAATTAAGATTTTCAAAGAAACAACTAATTACTAGTAAGAGATATTTGAAAAAAATGACACCGCAGATGAATACTTACATTATTTAGAGCACAAAAAGACCGAAATCAGTACTTTGTGTGACCACCTTTGTTTTTTTATAGCGGAACAGAATACGATGGGGCATACTCTCAGTGAGGGATTTGCAGTAGTCACTTGAAATATCTTTGCACCACGCGTACGTTTCGTGTCAATCAAAGCTTGGGAATTTGATGCCTGTTTTCTTACTACCTTGTCTTTTAAAATGGTCCATAAATTTTCGATGGGGTTAAGGTCGGTACTATTACCGGGCCAGTCAAGCACAGTTATGTTTTTCCTCATACATATAGTCCTTTACTGTTTTTTATCTGTGGCCTGGAGTACCATTTTACATAAATATTGTGCATCTGTGCACTTGCATATTAGTTAACAGCTTCTCACGTAACATTTTCACATAAAAAGGACCAGTCATGGCAATGCCTGTTGGCAAAAAGGATAATGAAATTACCGAATGCTGACATAGCATCCCATATCATCTGACTAGGCGGGTATCTCACTGTGCTAAGGGTGTGTTTTTCATGAGACCTTTTACCTTTTGGTCGTCGAACATGTCTTTCACGTGATTCAAATTGACGCACAGTTGATTCATCGGAAAAAAGAATTTGGTTCCAATTTTCAGCAGTCCACGATTGATGACGCTTCCCAAACTGGAGTCTCTTCTTTTTCATGACAGAGGTTAGTTTAGGTTTATGTGCAGGTTTATGAGACTTTAATCCAAAATCTTTGACAAGTCGTCAGGAAACAGTGGTGATACTAATATTTATTCTTTATTTAAACTTTCGCTTTATATTTAAACTAGAAGAATTCAGGCTGAATCTATTCTTCTTTTTCACAAATCCAAAATATTTCATTTCTTGCCTACACTTCATTTACATTAATACCACCACACAACTTCATTTACTACCACATAAACCATAAAACATCTTAAAGAACACTGATACTGATTTAAATAAGATCAATTCATCCAAAATACTGGTATATCCAGGCTACACTTATTTTTCCTTTTCACCAATACCACATAAAAATCTTTCATCTCTAGCTTACACTTCACTTAAATTAATAATACAGAATAAATCGATATTCTGCCACAAAGAACATATAAACATATTAAAGAACACTGATGCTTATACAAGAAAAATAATTCATCCGAAACACTTGTTTACTCATTCTAAACGTTTACTCCTAACCACTAAGCAATATCCTACAATCTCCCTACTTTTTCCTATTCCTGAATATGTGTGTTCCCCCTTGTATGTTCTTTTTTTCTAAATGGCTCTATTTAAATTGGGACTAAAAGCAACTTACCCCATTATCCAACGTAAGCATTTCCACAGTCATCACACAATCCAGTTCTTGTCTCATCAAATAAACGGAATCACAGTCTCTGGCTCCCACTTTATATTTAGTCCAGCAACAGGGGGACACCTCATCCATGAATAATTGGTTCCTTACATGCGTCCACCAGTTCCTTCTTTCGGTCCATGCTTGGATTTGAGCTTTCTTTTATAACCTAATTCTGGCGGTAATTGTTAGTACATCTAAAATCCGTCAGGTTTTTTTTTCAGCGACCATGCCAATTCCTTTAATTCCAGTGTGAAGTAAAGTTGATCCGATTCATTCAATTTTTTATTCCGGGCGATGGGCGAATACCGTTCCTATTCGTCCTTTGTTCGGGACGGATCCTCTCGGCTGCGCCAGTGTGACATGTTTTAGCGAGCCTGTGGTTCCCAGGCCCGTTTGGTTCGTTTCGTCCTTTACAAAGTACGGCCTTAAGGAAAATACCTCCAGTTCAGGAATCCATTTGCCAAGAAATCCGAATATTTATTAAAGGTATATATATACAACTGTACATTATTTACATGCTTTATGGATTATATCCCATAAAACGAAAAAAGCATTATGGTGTATCACCGTGACATCTCATTCTCCTCGCCTTCCAATCTCTAATGTCCTCCTCGTCTCCCTTCCTCCGCGAACCCCCCAACGTTTTCGGGGGTTGCATTGTTGACACCTCGTAACGAATGTTCTTTAAGTTCCGCCTCCAAGCATGTAAGAAGGCGTACCGAATATCACCATGTATTTGACAACCAACGACTATCTTACGAGTTCGAGCAAAATGGCGTCGTTGAGGACCAATGTCCCCAAAATGTCCAGCAGTGAGTTTGCAAGGATAAATTGTTCGTTCTCGTACAAGATATCTTACACGGCTGTCACTTGAACACATACATATACACACGAAAAAGACACAAAAATCATATATAAGTATTTAAAGGGGCCTCTCGTTCGCAGAGATCCTCACAAATATCAAACCCTTTTCAATGTAGAATAGCCTTGATTTTCTTGCATGAACTCCTCGGAGAACGCATAACTATTCGTCTAATGATATTGACATCAAGCGGGGTTCTTTTTCTTGGACGTCCACTTCTATTTCGGTCGCTAAATTCACTTGTACCTCGATATTTCATAATCGTATTACGAATAACAGTCTTGCTGACACTCAACTTTATGCTTGTGTCACGTTCGGAGTATCCTACATGATATCATCATCTTCATCAACAATTATCAATCCACTGCTGGATGAAGGTCTTCCCAAATTTCTTCCACAATTGTCTATCTTGGGCCTGTCTCCTCCACGTCACTCCAGCATACTTTCGAATTTCATCCTTTCATCTCCCATGGGGTCTTCTTCAGGGTCTTTTCCTGTCACTTGTAATCCAGTCTAAAATTTCGGTTGTCCATCGGTGGTCCGTTCTTCTGGCAACATGTCCAGCCCATTGCCATTTCAGTGATTTCACTCTGGTCATGATGTCGTCCACTCCTGTCATTTTCCTTATCCACAAGTTCCTCTTCTTATCTTTCCCGGTTACACCAAGCATGCACCTCTCCATGCTTCTTTGAGTTGTCTGCATTCCTTGTATTTCTTTTCTTTGAGTTGTTCTGCATTAAGGTCCGAGACAAGGACCTTAACTAAAAAGTTAAGGTCCATGTCTCGGCTCCATACGTAAGCACTGGCAGGATGCATTGATTAAACACCTTTCTTTTGAGACATGCTGGCATACTGCTCTTAAAAGTTGTACTGTTTCTCCCAAAAGCTCTCCAACCAAGTTTTATACGCCGATTAATTTCTTCATCAATGAGACCCTCACTTGATATCTGCTGCCCAAGATAAATATAGGAATCGGTTATCTCAAGCTTTTTCCTATCAATCGATAAATCTTCGTTCCTTGTAAAAGCATTGCACATCACTTTTGTCTTCTAAAATTTCATTTTTAATCCCACTTCTTTACTTTTGTCAGCAAGTTCTTGGATCATACTTTGCAGCTCTGAAGGGGTAGTTGCAAAGATGACTAAGTCATCAGCAAAACGAAGTTGAATTAAGTAATCTCCATTAATCTTTATACCTTCGTTTTCCCAGTTCAATGATTGAAAGGCATTCTGCAATGTGGCGTTAAAGAGTTTGGGAGATATGGTGTCACCTTGTCTCACTCCCTTTCCAATTCTAATTTGTGCTGTCTACTCAAATATCCGAACCTTTGCACTTGCATTTTCATAGATGTTTTTAATAATGCTAGTGTATGCATCTTCAATACCGCAGGATTTCAATGCCATTGTTACTGCTGATGGTTTCACGGAATCGAAGGCCTTTTCATAGTCAATAAAAGCAATGCATAATGGGAGTTCATATTCTTTTGTTCTTTCGATTAGTTCTCTCAGTACATGGATATGATCTATAGTGCTGTAGCCACCCCTGAATTCAGTTTGTTCTCTTAGTTGGGCCATGTCTAGTGTTACCTACAAGCGATGTGAAAGAACCTTAGTGAAGATTTTATAAACAACTGAAAGGAGACTGATGGGCCTGTAGTTCCTGAGGTCCTCAGTGTCAGGATGGGCCTGTAGTTCCTGAGATCCTTTATGATCATGATATATATATATACACTATCTACCAACAAGTAATTGGACACCCCGCAATCGAAGATATCTGTGGTCCTGATTCACGTCACGGCCGACGCCGTTAAATATTATGCGGGAAACAACAACGCAACCAGTCCCATGCAAGATGCCACGCAGTTCGGAGCTCTCTGATTTCGAGAAAGGTGTAATTGTCGGGCATCACAGAAATGGCCGACCCTACGTGACATATCCAGCGAGTTGAAGTACCCAAAATCGACAGTGGCTTACGTGATTAGCAAGTGGAAGATGAGAGGTGACTGTCGGAATGTTCCCCGACCCGGCAGACCCACAAAACTGGGAGTTAAAGACCGACGGGTGCTGGCCAGAGAAATTCGGAAGAACCGCGCCAAATCGATGGGCCACATCCGCGAGGAGTTTCAACAGGCATTCGGGAGTGTTCTTTTGATGAATACTATCCGTAAGGAAGCTCATCTGCTCGGTTATCATGGACGTGCTGCCGCCCACAAGCCTCTGATCACCAAGTCCAATAGCGCTGCTCGGCTAACGTGGTGCAAAGAACGTCGACAGTGGACGCTGAACAGTGGAAATAGGTTCTCTGGAGCGACGAATCAATGTTCACCCTCTACCGTTCGGATGGCAGGGTCTGGGTTTGACGTCTGCCTGGAGAACGCCTCCTGCCGGAATGTATTGTGCCAACTGTGAAGTTCGGCGGCGGTGGAATTATGCTATGAGGGTGTTTCTCCTGGTATGGCACGGGACCCTTGGTCGCAATTCCTGGTAGACTCAACGCCGAGACCTACTGCACCATTTTGGATGACCATGCGCGTCCTTCGTTGTGCCAGTTTTATGGGGTAGACCCATGTTACTTTCAGGATGACAATGCCACCTGTCATGTTGCGAGGTCCACCATGGCTTGGCATGGTGACAATGAGGTTAATCGAATGGACTGGCCTGCGCAAAGCCCGGACCTTAACCCTATCGAGCACCTCTGGGACGAGTTGGAGCGTCGACTTAAGGGGTGCCCCCACCGTCCAAAATCGTTGAAGGAACTGACCTGTCTTCTCCAAGCCGATTGGAAGAAAATACTGCTAGCCGTCGTACAACGCCTGGTTGAGAGTATGCCCCGGAGGGTCGCGGCTGTAATCGCCGCTCGTGGAGGCTCCACCAACTATTGAAGGTGAATAAACTTCGTTTTCCTTTGCCATCATATATATATTGATATAGATATATACAGTATGTGTAACACTTAATGACGATTTTTTGCCCATCTTTCGCTAATAGAAAACTCGTACAAAACCTCTTAGCATGAAAACCAAAAGCAAACTGACGCTCGCACGCTTCCCCCAACTCTATCAACAGCTGCCGCTGTAGAATGATGCAACACCGACAGGAAGCTGAGTAATACAGACAGTAGCTGACGCAGTCGGTAAACATCTCCCTATACCAACAGGTGTTCCTAAACTTTTGCAAATGACTGTAGACATCCAAGAAATTTAAGCACATTATTTGCTTCCACCAATGTGTTGATGATCATAAGATGCATAGAAGCGGTCCCGTAAAAGTATAAATTTGATCATTTTGTAGAAAATTTTGTCGTGGTTATGAAAGGGATGGAGTATTACAATGTATGATTTTAAAAGCTTTCATTGCGCTTTGTGTATTACATTATTTTGTGATACCAAACTCTGAATATGAAGCTTACGTAAGAATACCGTTATAAATTAATCAAAGCAAACATGGAAGTGTTTGCCTACTAAAAAACGATATTTGTAAATCCATGTCACAAACGCTTTCGTTTCAAACTTTCGCAGGTGCGGGGTTGCCATCTATTGCATTTCAATAGAGCGAAACGACCTCATATGAAAGGAGATCATATGCATCCGGTATCTGTTGAGTGATGAGTACGAGACATTCCGCCGTCATGCAAGAATTTCAGCAACGGCACAAAGATAAATCCGTTGGTATTACATCACAGCGAATTAATCTCTGATTTCAGCAGTGCTTATCCCTGATGTATAGAAATGGCGTTATGCAAGCAATTGTATGCGACACAGTTTATCTACATGCATGTATGCATGAAAAATATATACCAACTCCTCACTTTGGCAAAACCTCCCGCAGAGCATACTTATGATCAACACCACTGAGGCTCTTCCTTTTAAAGTTACCAACATTCAAACGCAGCATACACTTTTATTCCTTTTAAAATTACCAACATTCAAACACAGCATACACTTTTATTCCTTTTAAAATTACCAACATTCAAACACAGCATACACTTTTATTCCTTTTAAAATTACCATAATTCAAACACAGCATACACTTTTATTCCTTTTAAAGTTACCAACATTCAAACACAGCATACACTTTTATTCCTTTTAAAGTTACCAACATTCAAACACAGCATACACTTTTATTCCTTTTAAAGTTACCAACATTCAAACACAGCATACACTTTTATTCCTTTTAAAATTACCATAATTCAAACACAGCATACACTTTTATTCCTTTTAAAGTTACCAACATTCAAACACAGCATACACTTTTATTCCTTTTAAAATTACCAACATTCAAACACAGCATACACTTTTATTCCTTTTAAAGTTACCAACATTCAAACACAGCATACACTTTTATTCCTTTTAAAATTACCAACATTCAAACACAGCATACACTTTTATTCCTTTTAAAGTTACCAACATTCAAACACAGCATACACTTTTATTCCTTTTAAAATTACCAACATTCAAACCCACATACACTTTTATTCCTTTTAAAGTTACCAACATTCAAACACAGCATACACTTTTATTCCTTTTAAAATTACCAACATTCAAACCCACATACACTTTTATTCCTTTTAAAATTACCAACATTCAAACACAGCATACACTTTTATTCCTTTTAAAGTTACCAACATTCAAACACAGCATACACTTTTATTCCTTTTAAAGTTACCAACATTCAAACACAGCATACACTTTTATTCCTTTTAAAGTTACCAACATTCAACACAGCATACACTTTTATTCCTTTTAAAGTTACCAACATTCAAACACAGCATACACTTTTATTCCTTTTAAAGTTACCAACATTCAAACACAGCATACACTTTTATTCCTTTTAAAGTTACCAACATTCAAACACAGCATACACTTTTATTCCTTTTAAAGTTACCAACATTCAAACACAGCATACACTTTTATTCCTTTTAAAATTACCATAATTCAAACACAGCATACACTTTTATTCCTTTTAAAGTTACCAACATTCAAACACAGCATACACTTTTATTCCTTTTAAAATTACCAACATTCAAACACAGCATACACTTTTATTCCTTTTAAAGTTACCAACATTCAAACACAGCATACACTTTTATTCCTTTTAAAATTACCATAATTCAAACACAGCGTACACTTTTATTCCTTTTAAAGTTACCAACATTCAAACACAGCATACACTTTTATTCCTTTTAAAGTTACCAACATTCAAACACAGCATACACTTTTATTCCTTTTAAAGTTACCAACATTCAAACACAGCATACACTTTTATTCCTTTTAAAGTTACCAACATTCAAACACAGCATACACTTTTATTCCTTTTAAAGTTACCAACATTCAAACACAGCATACACTTTTATTCCTTTTAAAGTTACCAACATTCAAACACAGCATACCATTTTATTCCTTTTAAAATTACCAACATTCAAACCCACATACACTTTTATGAGATTACATGGCGACGTCTTAAGTACTAAAATTTGTCCAGCACCCAAAACACATGCAATAAGTGCCAATCGAGTGTCAATGAATGAAAAAGGGATTTCTACAATACAAATTTGGAAGACGTGAATCTGTTTATTGCTGTAAATATGACATCGATGTTAAGTAAAGTAGTATCGGAAAACTGGAAAATTTCGGCGTCCTGGAGCGGGAATCCAACCGGCATCTCCCGGATAGCACCCGAGTATGCTAACCACTACACCTCCCAGAACGACCAAGTTTCAAATTTTCGATTAATTTAAAAATAACCATTACAGGATTCGGTAGTTAAACATCCATCACTAGCGAATATAAACATCACCAGCGAATCCTGTGATGGTTATTTTCAATTTAATCGTAAACTTGAAACTTGGTCGTTCTGGGTGGTGTAGTGGTTAGCATACTGGGGCGCTTTCCGGAAGACGTCGATTCGATTCCCGCTTCAGGACGACGGAATTTTCAAGTTTTCTGATATGATCTGACTTAACATCCATGTCATATTTACACCAATAAACGGACTGACATCTTCCGAATTTATATTGCTAATCGAGTGTTTGGAAATAGCACACTGATGAAAAGAGAGTGACACAGCTGGCGCTACTGGTGTGAAGAAATGATCGAGCTTCTTTGAGTCCAATAGCATCGAGGAGCGCTAGTAGTTAATGGTAGTAAAGGCTTATCAAACTGGCACGCCTTCTTGTACCCTGCCACGAATAGACTATAACAACCGACGACTTAACTGAGTTTCATTACCATTAGCGAAAAAGAAAAAACAAGTTAGTAAAATCATGCAATGCATTGATTATAATACGCTTTCCAACATACCAGAAATCAGTACTCAAGTTATGAGGAAATGGCTGTGGAATAAATCTCGGTCCTGTACCCTGACCTTTGATCCCATTTCGATGATATTCTACAGAACCGGTTCAGTATACCTCTGAAATAACATGATAAAGTTTTGTCGCAATGGAAGCATTTTTACGTAAGTTATGATACATAAGGGCTATGGAATAGATTCCGCTCCTATGTCCTAACCTTTGACCCCATTTCGCCCATTTTTAATAGGATTCGTTGACCCCATTTCGCCCATTTTATAGGCAGGCCCCTACAACATACTAACATTTCATCCAAATCGAAGAATATTTACGTACGTTATGGCGCATAATGGCGATGGAAGTGATTCCGCTCCTGTGTCCTGACCTTTGACTCCATTTCGCCCATTTTCAATAGGGCTTGTCCTCAGGTAGTCCCCTATCACATACTAAAATTTAATCGAAATCAAACCATTTTTACGTTAGTTATGACACATAAGAGCGGTGGAATGGATCCCGCTCCTATGTCCTACCCTTTGATCCCATTTCGTTCACTTTCAATAAGATTTCTGCCCAGGTGATGCCCTTCCACATACTAAAAGTTCATCGAAATCGAACGATTTTTACGCGAGTTATCGGTCGGCCGGACATACGCAAACAACGCGTGACGTAATGAGGCAGATGGGAATCGTGACCATCCCTAGAAAGAGTGTGACCTCATAAAACTTTAATAGGATCCACACACAACGCTTGACGTAATGAGACCGATGGCGTGATCGCGCGCAAACATCTCAAGCGCAAGACAGTGACGTCATAAGATTTCTAAGCATGGACAACATTAATGGGACGACGCCATGACATTAAAAACGTGGCAATTCGGAGTGGTTATTTTACCTACTAAACGAACTTTCATCAAAATCCTTAAAGCCGTTTTCAAAATAAAATTTACATACATACATACAATAATTGCTCCTTTAATAGTGTGGGATAAGGGCGATGGAATGGATTCCGATCCTATGTCCTGACCTTTGACCCTATTTCATCCATTTTCAATAGGGTTCGTCCCCAGGTGGTCTTCTACCACATACTAAAATTTCATCGAAATCGAACCATTTTTACGCACGTTATGACGCATAAGGGCAATAGAATGCATCCCTCTCCTATGTCCTGAACTTTGTCCCACTTCAGCCATTTTCTCCAGGGCTCATTTCCAGGTGGTCCCCTATAATATACTAAAATTTCATCGACATCGGACCATATTTACGCAAGTTATGACGCATAAGAGCAATAGAATGGCTCCCGCTCCTATGCCGTGACCTTTGATCCTACTTCACCCATTTTCAATAGGGTTCCTTCTCAGGTGGTCCCCTACCACATATAACAATTTCATTGACATCGAACCATATTTACGCAAGGTATGACGCATTAGGGCAATGGAATGGATCCAGCTCCTATGCCGTGACCTTTGACCCCATTTCGTCCATTTTCAATAGGGTTCGTCCCCAGGTAATTCCCTACCATATACTAAAATTTCATTAAAATCGAACCATTTTCATGCGAGTTATCGTGCCGGCAGACGGACGGACAAAGCTGGAGCATATACGCTTCTTCAACCTACGGTTGGAAAGCGTAAAAAATGCGTTATGAAGAAGGCAAAGAGACACAAATATTTAACGGTGTAGGTGATATCCTCCCATCAGTCTCTGCTGATGGGAGAACAGGTATGGATAAAACCGCACGAATCCATGAATTCGCTTGTATATGTTTAATACAGTTTGGTGGCGGCAATGCAATAATGTGGGGAGTACTTTCGTGGCATACACTGGATCATACTGTTATTAGGTGAATTATTGTTACTGTTTTGGGATAGAACAAACATGAGTAACTATTGGGGCTACATGCAGCCGAATGTCCCATTTAGGGCCAAAACCCTTAGGAAGCGGAATGAGCCAGCGCTTAAGAAAAACACAAAACCGATGCTTCATTCCGGAATCGAACCCGTATCCAACCTGGACGACTGGCCATAAACCAGCGCTTTGACTACTCCGCCACCGGGAGGCTTATTAAAGGTGCAATGTTTGAATACGACATAATGTCTGAACATTGAGTTTTTCTTTTATGGTGGCAGCATATTTACACTACACTACCATTAATAATTAAACCTTTAAGCGACCGATATAGCTGAACCAAATAGTGCCCAAAATTTACTAAGCTTCCCAAACAGAAATGTCCACATAGCGATCGGGTTTAACGAAAGCAACGACAAAACAGTTCCTTTCCCATTCTCATCTCAGAGTACCGATGGATACCTGTTACTGATGCTCGTATATAATATAATACACTGCTGGATAATTGCTAACGACGGATCATAAGCGGCTATATAGCGCATAAGAAAGTAAGTGTGGTTGGATGCCAAGTGAAATAAAATAATGTCAGAATGCCAGGACATCCATCGGTAAGAAAGTAAGTGTGGTTGGATGCCAAGTGAAATAAAATAATGTCAGAATGCCAGGACATTACAAGAAAGATAATTTATTGTGCTCTGAAATCCAGAAGGCTTTGGAACGTGTTCAAGGGACAAACAGGCCATTTTGTGCAGAATACGTAAACGTAAAAAAAATGCAATTACCGTCAACAGGCGTTCTGGCGTAAGATGTCAATACGGGATATGGCCACCATGGAGGGCGATGCAAGATTCCGCACGTCGTGTCATGCTTTGCACAACATTATCAAGCAGCTGTTGGGATAATTTATCCCATTCCTCTGTCAGTGCACGGATGAGGGTGTCCTTGTTTATTGGAGGGCATTGGTGACCAGCCAGACTCCTCCCCAAAGCATCCCACACATTTTCAATGGGATTCAGATCTGGAGAACGTGCTGGCCATACGAGGCGTTGAATATCCTCGCTCTCAAGACACTCCTGGACAGTGACTGTTCGATGACATGTTGCGTTGTCGTCCATGAAAATGAATCTATGACCAACAGTACCACGGAACATGCGAACATGAGGTAGCAGAACATCATTAATGTATCGTTAGCCAGTCATAGTCCCAGTTGGAAGCATATGGAGGGACGTACAGCCATTGATCATGATGCCAGCCCATACCATGACACTACATGTCGGATATCGGTCCCTTTCCTGTATGTTTGCTGGACAATATGCAGTACCACTATCACGCCAGATCAGTTGTCGTCGACAATCAGACGATAGACTGTATCTACTCTCATCTGAGAAGAGGACAGCAGGCCCGTCGTTATCAGTCCAATTGCGATGTTGATGGCACCATTGCAAACGGGCGGTACGGTGACGTCTGGACAATGGGATGCACACAACAGGACGGCGGGCGTATAGTTCTCCTTCACGCAAACGTCTGGCGATAGTTTTTCGGGAGATCCGCTTGCCAGTAGCAGCCATAAACTGATTTGCTACCTCATTGGCTGTGCTGCGCCGGTGTCTTTTTGTTGATAGCACTATGTACCGATCTTCTGCAGGTGTCGTACTGCGAGCACGACCTCCCCCGTGACGTTTGCTACACTCTCCATTTGTTTGAAATGATTTCCAAAGCCTTGAAACAACACTGTGGCTGACGTCGAACTCCCTGGCAACATCTGTTATTTTTCGCCCTTCTTCAATCTTGCCAATAATACGGCCACGCGTAAAATCATCTAGGTGCTGTCGGGAAGACATACTGAAAATTGCAAGTTCGTCAATTGATTCTTTTCCTTTCAACTTTGCGTTTGAACAACAACGGTCAATACGCGTCAAATCCTTTATATCTGTTATCAGCGCTATGACGTCACGAACAAGTTCGGCAATCCAAAATTTGCATACGCACAACACGTCTTACTGTATCCCGCACTTATGCTAATTTCCACATTTTCCTGCCTTCCATTTTATGGTTGCTATCGTTGCTATTGTCATCCGTCCTTAGCAATTGTCCGGCAGTGTATAATATAATATAATATAATATAATATAATATAATATAATATAATATAATATAATATAATATAATATAATATAATATACCCTTCTAGTCCTTTTTTCTAGCGATATCTTCTGGTCTGCTGTATGACCTAAGGAATGAAGGGAAAGAACTTGCGTGTTTCCAGTATCATGGTGTCAGTGTCTAGTCCCTCTGACACGGACATCAGGCCACTAGGCAGAGAAACAAGTTACTCAGATATCTTCTCTGTCCTTTCTTTGGTTCTTCGCCATTGATATAGTCCTTCTAGCAAGTAATCAGTCAGAAAGGATTAGTGTCAATCATTCCCCTAAATGTTTAGTTTGAATAACAAAGCTAAAGGGAAAGGAATACTTTCTAATTCTCAGGTTCACTCCTCCTAGTTGCGTTTTATCCACTTCTTAGACAGCAAAAGTATTTCTTAGACCTGATTTCAGTCCATTATTCTAACCCCGAGTTAATTCGTTCCAGCCGGTTAAAGGGTTAAGTCCTACCCAAGCACTACGTCACAGACCCAATTATAAACATGCTTGTACGATTATGAATGTAAGACGCGTCGATCGACAGAGTTAAATGATTCCCAGCGCGGGTTGATAACCGGGTGCTCCATAAGCAATAGCTCCGTACGTGGCATTTCAGCAGCATTGAGGATCCCTAGGTCGACGGTTGGTGATGTGATAGCCCAGGATCGCCTAGGTATGTTTCCAATACAATCCCAGTGAATCAGCTTGGAGTCATTACCATCACTAGATTGCAAGGAAATTGAGTGTATGAGAGATGAGAAGATACTAAGTATAAAAATCCATCACCAACAAATTTGCAAAAACTGTAGAAATGAATTGCCTCTTGCCACGTAAGTCCTCGCGATCGCCCAAGGACGAATACAAAATCTATGAAATCAACAGTGCGTTCCAGTGCGGATTGATAACAGGATGGGTTGCTTTATGGAAGGTAATTACAAAAGGCATTACTGAGTTCATCTATGGAAAGAGCTCTGATGTTTGTTTTTTGGGAGCACACTAGAACATTTGCTCTAAAAAGGAATTGAGGCACTGGTATATCGTATGTCACAAGCTTTTTAATCTGTCCTGCAAAATATTTTCCAAGGAAGAAAACGCAAAGTATATATGGTAGCTCATTTGTTTTATACATAAGACTTGTTTGACGAGGAGATAATGAAATGTATGTCTTCGATGCATAGAATGAATGATGAGAAAGAAGAATGTAGAAGCTACTACAGTTTCCTGAAAGGGGGTTCAAATAATAAGAGTGGTTGAAAAATGGTCTAATGTAAAGGAGCGCCCAGTTTCAGTGAATGAAATGTAAATCACAGATCTTAGGCTCAAAAATGAAAGTTAACCTCCATTTCAGAGACCGCACCAAATGGTGATAAGTACGAAAAATGTTTTATTATAAGGGAACAAGTTACATTTAGGATCCATAGGAGTAAATGAATGTTGGTGTGAAATATCTGCTAACGGTTACTGACCTATTTTACGATACTCCTCTTATTCTAGACGAAAACTTCGAAGTTTAAAAGGTTTTCTACATGGCTATCATGTACAATGCCGGAAAGTGGAAAAAGAACACCCAGAAGGAATGCTGGCAGGAAACGTCATATTATAATAAGTTAATTGTTGCGGGCAGCAGAAACTGTGATCCTAGTTGTAATGTCATTGGATGAAATAATCACGTCACTGCGGGCGACAACATGCAATGTACGCAGCGCGTATTTAAGGACTGGGGTGTGCAGAACGAGGTCGTTCGTCTGGTGTCGTGTTGTTCAGTGCTCGTTCAAGAAGCTACCAATCCTGGACGATGCAGGCGCACAACATTTGTTCAGTTATTGGAGTTCGAGCGAGGCCGTATATTTGGTCTGCGGGAACGAGGTTGGTCCTTCCGTCAAATTGCGGACCGAGTGGGACGAGAGATATTGATCGTGGTAAGATGGTGGTGTCGGTGGTCAGAGGAACATTCGCACACCCGCAGACGTGGTTTCGGGCAACACAGAAATACGGACGCACGAGAGGATCGGGGAATTAGGAGGGCAGCACTGGCAGAGCGGACGGCTACGGAGTCACATATTCGATCCTATGTCACACCAAGGGAAAACGTTACGGGATCGTTTGTTGGCACAGCAGGACTACGAGCACGCGTGCCGCTGGCACGGTTACCACTGACCCCTGGTCACTGCCGAGCACGTTTGCGTTGGTGTCAAGAACGAGTTCATTGGAGGGAAGAATGTAGGTCTTCAGTGATGAAAGCCGATTCTGTTTGGGAGCGCCTGACGGTCGTGTACGCGTTTGAAGGCCACAAGGTGAGCAGCTTCTGCCATCGTGCATTCACCAACGACACACAGGTCTCACGCCAGGCATCATGGTGTGGGGAGCGACTAACTATCACTCTCATACGAGTCTGGTGTTTGTACGGGGTGCACTGAATAGCAATACGTACGTCAGCAACATCGTGCAGCCGGTGGACCTGCAATTTTTGAGTGCGATCCCTGATGAGATATTCCAACAGGATAACGCCCGACCACACTCCGCCCGTCCAATTCAATATCCTCTTCAGGTTGTGCATCAAGTCCTTTGGCCAGCACGCTCTCCGGACTTGTGTACAATCGAGCATGTCTGGGACTGGATCGGACAAAGATTCCTCCACGGACCCCGGCAAGCTGGAACCATCTCTGAATTACACGTTCAAGTTGAAAGCGCATGGAATGCTATCCCCCAGCGTGGTATCCAGCATTTGTACGACCGATTGCATGCTGGATTGAAAACTTGTATTGCTGCTGGAGGAAGGGCAACACCTCATTAAAATGTGCCTTCTGTACACTCCAATACGCATTAAAAGGTAAAATAAACATTGAATCACTTCACACATGTGATCACTTTCCTTTCTTAACAAGTTGTTGCTACGACGTAAATCTCATAGACGCAGCTGCAATTTTTAATGGTGTTCTTTTTTCACTTTCTGGCAGTGTATTTAGATTTCAGAATTTGAGCAAAAGTATTTAAAAACAGTGGAATGTATTATGGAAACATCGATTTCACGGATGCTTAGGTGTAGATTTTCTTACATGAGAAAGTTTGAAAACACTTTTGCAATCCTGTTTAAAACGCGTTCGTCAGCGCAAATATTTGCTGCAAAGCATATTTAAACAAAACATAGTTTTTCAAATGGTTCCTGAAGCATTTTCCATAGCGGTTCTTAGATGATAAAAAATACTTTCAGAGCGTATTTACTTTATCCTCCGTGTATCTTTCTTTACTCAGCTAATTATCTTGAGAGGAATAGCTAGAAAGCAAACTTTGCCTAATCATTAAAAAAAGACTTTAAATGCGGTGGTCAAATGATTATTTACTTATTCAAATCATGCTACTAGGCGGAGTTGAATAAATATTTACACTGTTTTTAAAAGTGTACAGACATTTTACGCCCTGAGAAAAAATATATCTCAGAAACACAATTTACGAAGACTCAACTCTTTTTTACAGGATATAAAGCATATACACAAAGTTCCAGTGAAAATAATTCGAACCGCTGAACGACATTTCAATGCAAGCACACCTCGTTATATGCTGTTCAAAAATGCGATTTTACTGTAATGCTCTTAATTAATTTTGAGATATTTCAGTTAGCAACAGTCGCTTTAATGCAAATTACTTGCCAGCTAACCGGAAAGTAGGAAGATGCGGTTGAATAGAGTATGGGGTAAGCGGTGGACGATTCGATGCAAAGCATTTTAATCAAGATTTGAAGGAGAATGGTGTGATTCATATCATTACAGAAGCTTAGAAAGACATGACAGAATAATGGTTTGAATTGTAATAAATTTATGCACTTTAGTCGTTCTTGGATAATGGAAAATTGCACATTCAGACTTTTTTAAAACTAGCCTTTTTTGAGGACACAGTCCTCAAAGAAGGCTAGTTTTAAAAAAAGTGATGGAAGAGGACATAGATGAATCAGTGGAGTGTGTTGATGATTTGTCAAAAAATGAGTTAAAAGCAAGTTTAGAACATCCTATAAATAATTTCCGGCTGGCACTAAAATCGCATGAACCGACTGTGTCATAGACTCACGTGGCAGGTGCTGTCGCGGGTATATTATAGCCAAGAACATGACCCAACCTCAGTGAGGTAAAGATCGTTATTAATGAATGGTGGAAGTCGATGACGCTAGTTCTCAGCAGGATGAATTGTGCGATTTTAAGACATGGGTAAACGCTACGTAAAGTTAGAAAACTTCGCCAACACATTTTGTATGCAGAGATTCTGCTGGAACTGGTTTCTATGTATAAATTCACATCTGGTGTTTGTCACCTCCCAGATCGGCAGAATGCTGCCATAACGCCAGATCTCAAAGAAGGTGGGTCCAAGTAAATGGTGTAAGTGAACACCAGTTTATCGATGTAAGAATTAGCTATCTCACCAGGAATCGCAGTATTTTACCCTTCGTTGACATCTTTTGGCAACAAAAGAATTGTCCAAGCTCACTAGTGCGTCCCAGGTGAACTGTTGTCGCACAAATATATACAGAAAGCAGGCTCCCTTTACACCAGTATTATGTTCAGTTGGCCGAAGCAGTTGAACATCCACACAACCAGATATATTTCGCATCCAGGGAATATCATGTTGAGCTTTTGATGAGTGCCACTGGAACTGCTCTGTCACTGTTGCAGCCAATGAACGAATTCCTACTGATATCTTGAAGACACTCAAATGATTGAACTCGATTTTGGAGTTTTCCCCTGCCCCTTCTGGTCAATCAACAAAGATTCATGTTGCCCTAGGATAACTTTTTGACACCAGCGTTACCCTAGGATAACGCTGGCGTCAAAATTTCTATTTAAGATGCATAAATGCTCTTACACGCTATCTTGTTCTCTTCCGCACATTCTTTACTTTCACTTCTCACTCAATCCAAGCTGCTAATATCTTCTACCAACATGCTGACTTCTACTTCTCATACAAAAGCGAGCAACATAATTGTTATTTTTGATTGGAGGTTTGACGACCACCGTGAGCAACTTAATGGGCGATAAGCAGTCGCCGGCCCGAATTTAGGGTCACTGGTTCCAGGGAAGGGAGAGAGCCAGTGCCGTAAGACAAACACAACATCCATGCCTAACCGGGATTCGAACCCCGACCCCTTTCGGACAACTGATGAGAGGCCATCGCTTAGACCACTGCACCATCGGGGCGGCCCAAATAAATTTTGAGTAGGGCTTAAATGTTAAAATTTCATGAATGATTTGGATTTCTCATCCCAAAAGATACACGGTCTTTATTTGGTCATCAGTACATGTGTTTTCGGCGCTCTCTTTACACACTTTAATTAATACTAATTTTGTTTTGGGATTTAGAAGCATCTAAAGCTATAGGAAGTTGCTCGTCTCTAATTTGGTGGAAGGCTGCCAGGGCCGTAAGACAAATGCGCACCTGTAACTCATCCGGGACTCGAACCAACGCCTAGTTCGTACGACCAGCCAGATGCCGGCGACTCTGCTTGTCCGTCAAATAGGTGTATGAAGTTTTAATTTTAAATTGCAGTAGTTTAAGTTTTACATGATCAATTATGTGTCTCTGTAAATGTTTGTGGAAAACTACGTGTGGACATGTACTTCAATTTGGATCACAACTGCCAGGTAAGTAGAATTAGCACTTACTATTTAAAGAACACTTGTTTATTGTTTTACTCACGAGTCGATCCAGTAGGCATCCAGACAGACATCAAATACAATATTCATTATATCGATCTAATAGCATACATAAAATCGTTCGGCAATTTGCTCTCCAAAACAATTCTCGCGCATAAATTTCTCTACACATAACTTACTGTTTGTGAAAATTGCAATACCATGCAGGAATGATGGTAATCCCGTCAAACTTACAGGATGTACAGAGCAGGGTAGGACATGCAAATAAGAGTCACTGCGCATGTCTGGACCCTGCAGGGCCCTCTGGACAGTCGAGTGATGGGTATAAAGAGAAGGCTGTTTAGGATACACATCAGTAGTGCATTGCATACAGCGAGTTGTAAAAGGGTCTGTCCAGGATTCAACAATGCCTCGGCGATGACGAAGGCCGTGATATCACCATACGACAGAGTTTGAACGTGGATGAATGATTGGCCTCCGTGAAGGTGCATCTTCGTACCGCGACATTGCGGCTCGGACGGGACATAACGCTACGATAGTGATGCACGTGTGGCCGCAGTGGACCAAGAAGAACCAGGTACATTAAAAATCTGGCAGTGGACCGAGAAACGTGACGACACAGACATCTCATCCGCATGACAGTGACAAACCGTTCAGCATCTTTGCAAGTGTTAGTACAACAGTGGAGCACTTCAAGAGGTGTGGCATTGTCTGCCTCCACAGTTCGACTCCGTCTGCTGAACAGAGGACTGGTTGCACGCATCCCTTTGCAGCTGATTCCTTTTACCATGAACCTGGAAGCCTCAGGTTGGAATAGGGTTTTCAATATAGTCAGCATGCTGATTGGTCAGTCATTACAGTCAACATGCGTGCTGATTTGCAACATGTCGTGCTTTCGGACCAGTCCCGGTTTAAGTTGGACTACCACAATGGCTGCATACGCATTAGACGGCATTGTGAGCCCCTTTTTCCAGCATGCATTTCGAGCGTCATACGGGTCGAACGCCAAGTGTGATGGTGTGGGGTACCATTGGGTAACATGCGCGATATAGGCTGCTACGACTTGAGGGCAATCTCAACAGCACCGCCACATCAGGGATGTTGCACAGGCAGAAGTCATAGGCGGATTTGTAAATATCGGGAAATGGTCGGGAACGAGGGGGGAAGGGGTCCATGCGGAGGAAAGTCGAGACACTGAGGTGCGGACTACGGGGAAAGAGCATAGGTGAAAAGCGTTGAACTTAAGGGAAATATCAGTAAGAGAGAGACCACCAAATGAAATAGGAAGAACGAAGGTGGAGCGGTGCACGCAGTGAATTACATTCCAAATACAGTCAGTAAAGGTGCTTTGTAGATGGCGAATATAAAACGGTGGTGGTAGATGAGCGATCCAAACATGAAAACACATCGGCTGAAGAAATGTGTTCAGGACGTAAGCGGAGCTGAAGAAAGACAAATACGGCTTGAGACGGCGATTGACTTGATGGACAAGGGGGGTCCATGTGGCTGCAGCAGCCGAGACGTCTTCTGCGCAGCGTTGCATATGAAGTCTAGCAGGGAGAGGTTGCCTCCTTGTTCTCGCGGCTTCCGTTGTATTTACGCTTCTGTTTCTTGAACATCTTTTCATCCCCATTTTCACAGTTTTACTCTGTTTTTCATTTATCTTGTAATAAATAATGGAATCCAAGTGTAGTGCAAGTGTGTTACCGAGTGTGCCTAAGCGCAAGAAGGCTGTGGTGAGCTTCAGCGATAAAATACGTGTGTTAGATATACTTTATTCTGGGATGTCTGTAGCATCCGTCGGCCGCGAATTTGGTGGGAATGAATCCATCATCCGGTCGATACGCCGTAAGGAAGAAGATTTACGTAGGGATGTGGGTGCATCGGCACCAGAAAGTGCAATGATTACATCTGTGGTTCGTAATGAGGCAATGGAAAAACATTTAAGTCTGTGGATTAATGAAATGATGAGTAATAGAAAGTATTGTGGATACCATTACTATCCGCCTTGAAGCCAAATAGATCTACGAACATGTTGCGAAAAGCTAAAACAGCGTGAAAGTATCTCGACTAACTGGCTTGCTCGCTTTAAGAACTGATATGGCATAAAAAGTATTAAACTTCCCAAGGAAGCAGGTTTAGCTGATACAGAAGCTGCTGAAGTATTTAAAAAATACCTGCTTTAGTTCATCGAGGAAAAAAGCTTTCCTGATCAAATGTTGAAAGCCGATGCAACAGATTTCTTCTACAAGATGGAAAAAACATTTAAGTAGATAGCAGGGAGCGAATATTCGTGGTGTGCTAGGTGTGCAGCGCACACCCACACAGATTCGCAATTTAATCAGCATTATCGATACTATTTTTCCGGATTTATTTCTAATAAAAATTGCCAGAGTTTGCCCTATGGCTTCGAGTGGTGGTTAAAATTAATTTCCCCATATAATGTTTTCATTAAGAGGAGAAGGTTCGTTCAGTAAGCATATCGAGTTCGTACTAAGATCTTCGAGTGTGCGGTTTGTTGAGCGCACATCCGACGTTGCGAAGCAACTGTGACACTAGCGCTCCCCAGATGGCGCTGAAAGTAACGTTCTTATTTCCCTGTGATTTCAAACGTAACAGCGGAACTCTCAAAGTGTGCTAGCCAAAATGAGCATCGCTTGCAGTCCCACGGAGCAGTGCAATTCAACGTTGTGATACGAGTTGCTGTTATATATACATTTTTTTATGTATTACTAGTAAAATTCGCCGAAGTTTGGCCTAAGGCTTTGCGTGCGTGGTTAAAATTTACTCCCTTGTACAATATTTTCGTGAAGAGCAATAGGTTCGTTGCTTCGTTCAGTAAACAAAACATTGTAAGTAGTATTTGCAGCTCTAGGAGTAATGTTTTACCTGTGGACACCCCAGGGCGTTAAAGCAACTGTAATACAAAGCTCTCCAGATGTTTTTGTTTCCTTGTGGTTTCAATGCAGATGCTAAACTTTCCAGGGTGCGCGCCCTTAAAAAAGCACCACTGGTCATAATTGGTTGCGTTTGGAATAGCGTGGAGTCAAACACAATTCAACGTTCTGCTACGAGTTACTGTTTTTCTATCGCTGTGTGAATCGGTGTGTTTATGAGCACAGATTTAAATATACAATTCTTATTTTGATATCCATTTAGGATGGGGAACAGTGTTGACGATGTACTGAGTGTCCCGTTTTCTGCCAGAGCTTTTGCAGATTGTGTAAATATAGTTAAGGAAGGTAAGCCTCGTTATGTATTTAAAAATCAGGAAAAAAAACCCTGAAACTTCGTTCATCACTAGTAATTCCACAGGAAATTCAGATTTTTCTTACAATGGTGTGTATGTAAAGATCGTTACCTTAAGTAATTAGACAACCGCGAAATAAAAAATAAATGGATTCATATGTTCAAAATCAATGTCTGAATTGTGCAGCTCGGGATACATAATAAAAGTTTTGCGTGTTTTTCCCCATAACGGCGCACACCCAACCTAAATGGGAACGCGACGCCACTGGTAGATACATGTCACAAACTGTAGCCAAAGCTCCTGACTTTAAAGCGTTCAAGGATTGTTTCACCCTGATGATTTACGTGAATGCTAGAAATGACTTCAAATGCAAGCTTTACATATTGTACTGTTACAAAGAAAACCGTGTAAAATACACTGACGGAAGTATCAACACCAAGAAGGGGTTGTGTTAGATAAACGACAGTTGGTAGGCGGTGAGAGTACATCTGTAAGATGACGTCTATGCAAATTTCGCGCTCGGCGCATACGTGTGGCGCTAGTAGCGCCCCTCGGAACATGCAAAGCAGATTTGCTGTAAATACGCGCTGTAGCGTTTGTGAGCGTTAGTTATCGTTGAGATTCGACGTAGGGTGTTGATGTTAGTCAAGAATGCCTTTAAGAAGACGAAGAAGCCATTATCAACAGCTCACGGAGTTTGAACGAGGTCGTGCAATAGGGCTAAGAGAAGGTGGATTTTCTTTCCGCAATATTGCAGAACGACTTGGTAGGAATGTAGCAACTGTGCATGATTGTTGGCAGCGGTGGTCAAGGGAAGATACTGCCTCAAGAAGACCGGGTTCCGGCCGGCCACGTGGCACTACTGAGAGGGAAGACCGCCGTGTACGGCATATGGCTGTGGCGCATCGTACCGCGTCTGCGGCAGCAATTCGAGCTGCAGTTGCCACCACAGTGACACAACGAATTGTTACAAATCGGTTACTTGAAGGACAGCTCCGAGCCAGACGCCCTGTAGCGTGCATTCCACTTACTTCAAACCACTGCCGTTTGCGACGTCAGTGGTGTCAAGCTAGAGCTCATTGGAGGACAGAGTGGAGATCTGTTGTGTTTTCTGATGAAAGCCGGTTCTGCCGGGGTGCCAGTGATGGCCGTGTGCTGGTTAGAAGGAGGCCAGGTGAGCGCCTGCAACCAACCTGTCCGCTGCCGAGACACACTGGACCTACACCTGGAGTTATGATCTGGGGAGCAATTTCTTATGACAGCAGGAGCACTCTCGTGGTTATCCCACGCACCCCGACGGCACAGTTGTACGTCGGTCTGGTGATTCAACCTGTTGTGCTGCCATTCATGAACAGCATTCCAGTGGGTGTTTTCCAACAGGATAATGCTCGCCCGCATACCGCTGTTGCAACCCAACATGCACTACAGAGTGTCGACATGTTGCCGTGGCCTGCTAGATCACCAGATCTTTCACCAATCGAGCACGTATGGGATATCATTGGACGACAACTCCAGCGTCACCCCCAACCAGCATTAACCGTCCCTGTATTGACCGACCAAGTGCAACAGGCATGGAACTCCATCCCACAAATTGACATCCAGCACCTGTACGACACATTGCATGAACGTTTGCATGCTTGCATTCAACATTCTGGCGGTTACACCGGTTATTAATGTACCAGCATTTCACATTTAAAATGGCTCTTCTCGCGCTTAAATTAAGCTGTGATCTTGAAACCTTAATCGATTAAAAATGTTACCTATACAAATGTATTTCCGCCATTTCATTCCTCTACAACTATTTTTTCGTGGTGTTGGGATTTTTTTCTCCGTCAGTGTACATTCATAAAATGCGCAGTATGATAAATAAGATGTTTTTTTATAAGAAAGGTACTCGAAATGATGCGTTTATGGGGATCGTTAGCAAAAGTGTTTGATGAATAGAGTCCCGCTGGAATGTAGTCCCCTTTCTCCATAAGATCAATGGTTCCGTATTCATGAAGCTTTCAAGAATTGTAACCACCGAGAAAATCGAGGATTGACTGAATTTTTTAACACAGGTATTTGCATGATGAAAGGTATTTTCTTATGTACATATGAACTCCGGGAAGCAATGCTTACTTTCTGCAGTTTACGGGAACTCAATTTCGGATCCCCGTCAGCTGTTAATCTTAGTTACTCAAAGCATGGTATTTACAAGAAATTGTTTGGTCTTTGAGAAACAGAAACATTAAAATGAAACGATAGGAAGAAAATATTCTTGGTACATCTAATGTAATTCGCTGTTTCAAAGAAAACATACACTTATGGAAGCGCGTATGGATTAAAGCAACGTAGAATTGTTTTCTTTTGCTGATTCTACAGAAAGGAAAGAAATAGGACCACTTCTTTAAACACATGAGGATGTTAAATCAGCGATGGAATATTATTTCTCAAATTTTAAGCCGTATATTCATGGTTGAATTCGTAGAATTTAACGAACACTGATTTCCAAATAAAAGTTTTATCTTCAAGACGAAGTGCAACTCACTGACTTAAGAAATGACAGGAGTTTGTAAGTATAATGCAGCGTCTTATAACTGAACTGCTTTTGGCGGAATGTTACCAAGCAATTTCCCAGAATTGAGAAGACTGCTAAATATTATTGTGATTTTTGACTGCTGATTTCTGTGGAGGGAGTGGGGCCTTTGTTGTTAACAGTATCGAAAGCGAGAAGAGGGTAATTCTTAAGTTTGGTGAAGACGACTTTGAAGCGTATTCATCTTCAGTTGGACTACCAACTGACAACTTGATGAAGTAAAAACAGGTACAAGCGTTACGTTAAATCTTATGGAAATTATTAGCAAGGTACAATAGATTGCACCGAATTATTTGGCGTAATGAACACGTCTTTTCAGTCCTTTTCGACACGTAATAAAGTCTTCAAAGTAGATTTTTAGAAGAAAAAAAAAAAAAGATAGCGAAGAAGAGAATGTATTTACGTTTCTTAGTGGAAAGACTGCGTGTTACTGAAAACACGCAATGTGAGAAGTTCTTTTCATAGCGAATTGAACCAGTCACAACAACAATTTTCAGACGAACTTCTGAGGAGGCTTAGATATACTCCGTGTGTAAAGAGGAATTACGCGAGATACATTCCATTACACACTGTTTTTATTTTACCCCTACCCAATCGGATAAACGCGTAGTATGAAAACATGCCAATTACTTAAACTACATCAGTTATATATATATAACTGATTCAAAGTTTCTTGGCGAGAGTAGGTATAATTACTAATGCTCCGTAGCTTGTTTGATCAATTATTAGTTCACATAGATGTCACACAACATTATTTCCAAAGAGCAGGAAAATTGCTGGATTGATGGCAGTCAAGTACGTATTAAACAAATGTAAGGTTATAATAGAGATTTTTGTCAGTCTTTAATAATAAAATGGAATTATTCATCGAATATGCGTTTCCTTCTCAGTCATCGGATGAACAAATCAATTGAAAACTTACATGCAGAGCGTACGATTAGTGAAGCAGCTGTAAGACGGTAGTAAGGAATCTTACAGTTTTGCAAACAGCTTAAACAAGAAAGATGACACCGAATTTTCGAGTGTAATAAGCACGTCTTTTGAATCCGTTCTGACGCAAATTATATTTATCAAAGCCATTCAAAGGCAATGGAACCAGTATGAAAAACAATAGTATATAACCGAAGAAAGAAGTTTTTCAATGGGGTTTTTAATCCCTCAGATATTGCTGTAAACGGAATCGTGAGCTTACGCCCTCTGGTAGCAGACTTGTCCGTTAAGAAAAGCCAGAATTTATATAAGAAACATTTCGCACCGGAAACGCTCTCCAACACAGAAGTAATTTTTGAAATCGGACTCTTAGAAACAGAGATATCGACAAAAAATAAGATGTGACTTTACGTCCCCTGGGGGAAAACCATGCATTATTTTAGAAGAAGGTATTCTCTAAAGGTTTTTTAATATGAGCGGTATTGGACCAAGAAAAAACCCATTTAGGCGCGTTTTCAGGAGCCTAAATTTTGCTACAAATACATCAGAAGCAGAAATTAACACTTATGCCCCCTGGTGGCCAAACCATTCTTTACCAAACATTAGAAATTATGTGAAAAATATTTGCCATCCGGTCTTGTATGCGATACAGCAAGAATTTTTCAAATCGGAGTTTTAGAAACAGAAATAACGCAGAAAACGCAATTTACCTTTGTGCTCCCTACCGGAAAGTCGATAATTTACTTGAAAATTTTGAATCTATAGGGAAAACATTTCGCATCGGAAACACTATCCAACAAAGAAGGAATTTTTCAAATCGGAGTTTTAGAAGAAGAGTTATCGGGGGAAATGTAATTTACTTTTACGCGCCCTAGCGGAAAATCTATGCATAACTTGAAAAAGTAACTATATCTAAAATACTCTTCGGCATAAATAGAATCGAAAGATAAAATAATTTTTTCAATCGGATGTTTAGAAGCAAATATGTGGAATAAAACGTATTTTTGAATTCGACATTATCTGCATTTACGCCCTCTAGCGGCAAAATTATACATCGTAAAAATAAACGAAATAAAGGATAATCATTTGCATCTTTCGAGCTTCCCAATGCTAAAAGAATTTTTCAAATCAGACGAATAGTTGCAGAGATATCGTGGGTACAGACGGACGGACAAACCGGTAACATGAGCACGATCTTTTTTTACAAAAGACGTGCTAAAAAGAAGGCAGGGAAGTCCTCTGACATGCCAGCAGTACACTGAAAACGAGCACCATAATGAGACATACTTGAAGGTGAGTCCTTAAAGTTCTTTGTTCTCTTGCTGAAATGCCAGAAAAAATTCCAGTACGATATATACTATTGTCTACCAATATGCTCGTATGTGCAATTTATACAGCCAGGATGAATATCGCGCTTTATTTCAGATTCTGCATTTTTAGACTCTGTAGGTTGTACTCATCTTATATTCTGATACTCAAGTGCTCACTAAAATATGTTCTGATTTCATAGACTGTGTGAAAGCACTGTGTTTTGCAAAGGAAGTATCAGAACGGCGATTGCAGCTCTGCTATTTTCAAAAGCACGTGTATATCGTAAAAAATTAAGTCCGTTGAGTATTATTATTATTATTTTTCTATCTTTTTGATAAAAGACATCAGTATATGAAATCTGAGGCTGTCTACTCACTTACCTGGTGACTTGTTTGAGTTCATTTCTAAGGTTATTTGCTACAGTGTATGGTAATGAGACACCGTGGTATAATATAAAATTGTACAACTACAATTAGAATGAACAATGTAACATTTCTTTTTTTTTTTTTTTGAGGTATAGGGATTAGAATGTTTCCTTATGCTCAAGCACAGCATATATATACAGTGAAAGAAACTGGGAGTGAAAATGTGCGCAAAGTCAAGTATTTTGGAGGAAAGTAGTCTTTTTAACTGTACTAGTCTTTCATGAAAGACACTGAAGTTCAATACCTTTTACCAAGAAAAACGGTATAATGAAACTTAGGAGACACTTTTTGAAATTTATGTTGTCGTCATCGATAAAAGCACATGCAGGAGATACCGTCTGGCTCTAAGGAATTGCTCGATCCCTTTTTTTTTAATGAGATCATTTTCCTTCTCAGCAAAAACACAAGTGCTGGGAAACTGCTGGCCACCAGCTGGCAGTGATGGGTCACTGCTGGCTGAAACCTGCCGCTCACGGCCCGGTAGCGGTCTGTTGGTGGCAGCGCTATCAGCTGGCGAGCCATTGATGGCCCTGTAGCATCGCCGTGAATTGTGGGCCTCCAAGCAAGTGCCACTAGTGGCCCGTTGCTGGCAACCAATGCAACCCCAACAGTAGGTGGAAGCAACAGGACTGCGCATGCGCAGAAGAAACTCATGGTACCAGTAAGTTGAAGACGACGCTAAAGCGCCATCGTGCTACTTTATTGGATGTTAAAAAAAGAAATCCATAGTAGAGAGGCGAATTAATTTCCTAATGAAATTCCACGTCGACGAAGTTATCAGATTAAGCCATGAAATACACCCACTCCATTCACATGAATAACAAGTCATGGAATGGAGTGGATGAATAACAAGAAACAATTTGAAACTGGTTGAAACAAATGTCTTGGAAAACCATGAAAAAAACGTTTGTTGGAAAAAAAAATTATACGCGTACAAAATTTATTAATTATTTGAAAGAAAAAAAAAACAACGCTATGTGGATATAATGTACTCATCCATGGGTTGAATACACAAGACTGGGAGGAATTCGCTACTAAAAATAACGAGAAGTAAAATAAAATATCTTTCCTCTTTAAAACAAATGTAGCTTCGGACAACGGAAAGGAAAGATACAACGTTAAAAATGTAACAGAATGCGACATGAACCCGGGTAAATATATATTAATTCAACAATGTCCTTTCAAGACGACAAGGACAGTACAAAACTTTGGAAAGCGACTCTAAGTATGAACACTCCTTGAAAATGAGTGAAGTTCCCTTAAGGTAAAAAAAAAAAAAAAAAACTATCGTTACGTTGAAAACTTAATTTATGAATTATATGAAACAGACTTTTATGAAAAATACCTCGCAATATTGTAAAATGAAAGCGGGAACCATTCTATTACACATTCCGTCAGAACAGACAGCTTCAAGCACACGCTCGTGCGTGGCAAATTAGTCCGGTCGGTAAAGAGCTAAGCTCTCACGCCAACGGCCCAGGTTCGTATCCACCCAGTTCAAATGGTGTTTTTCCGGTCTGTTGAGAAAGTTTCCCCAGCTCAGTGTTGTAATTCACAAGGGGGGAAAATGTGGCTTTGGGGAAGCTGCGGGGTTTTTTAATGGCTACTACTGGGAAATTGGCGGACAAGATTCGGCAAGCCATTAGTTACGTCACGTGGTTGCTGGATGCCACTAGCGGACCACATTAGGCTAGCCATCATTTCTGGCACGTGCTTGCATGGCCGCTGAAGGGCCACTTATGGCAACTACTGCCTGTGATAGACAACTGATGGCGCTGTTGAGGCATGTAACAACTGATGGGATGCCAGCTGTTGGCCTGAACTGCTAGCCCTTCTGTTCGCCGCCCGGACATTTTATTGACGGTTAGGCAGCGGCTACATAGTGCTGGGCCATTGCTGGCAGTGATGGCTGCCAGTAATGGCCCAGTGCTGGCCCAACAAGACTGTAAATAGCGTTTGATATTTCTTGTTGAAGCAAGCCGTCGCTTCATCCAGTTGAAAGTTTCAATTTTGGGCCCTCATGCCCCAGTGAATAAATATATGGTGACTTGGTTTGGTTTGGGTTGTTTAACGACCGCCGAGAGCAACTGGACGGGCTTTAAGCAGTCGCTCGTCCCTAATTTAGGGCCACTGGTTCCAGGGACAGGAGAGAACAAGTGCCGTAAGACAAACACAACAGCCATGCATTCCCCGGGATTCAAACCTGTACCCATCTCGGTCGAATGGTCAGCAGAACCAAGCGCTTAAACCACTTTGCCACTGGTGCGGCTGAATAAATATATCAGTTCTGATGGGGAACCGAATCATTCTTACACTCCAAACATTTTCCTTAAGCGACATTCTCATAATAACCAAGATGTTTCCTTAGAATCCTTAAACTCCTGCAGAGGGCGATAGGGAAGATTTACTTCAAGAACAGAGGAGCAGACCCTTGGTATTAAACAACACCACTCTAAACCCTGTGGAATGATAAAATACTAGTAACATGATCACATTAAAAGAAAATCTCGGTGGCTGTTCTTCGCACAGGAGTAATTCTTGAAGAAAGTATCGGAAACTTAAAAAGGCGAGCTGCTTCTGTTGACTCATCTATTTCTGACGGAATAGCAGCTCTGCCTAGCGTATTTTAGCAAAGTAAATTCAGAAGATTTTTCGCTAAATATAATTTTGAAACTAGTATGTTATCGGGGTTCTGAGGCACGATAAGTAGGTGTTATAACTGGAAAACTACAAGTAAGTACACCCTTATGACGTCCGCAATATTCCAGAAACACATGGAACTTTCTATAAGATATCAAAATAATAGAAATATCATATTCACGGATATATAGTATCGTTGCCATGTTTACTTCTGAGCAACAATAGAAATTCTTATAATTTACAGAAACAGTAATTTTGTGGCTTTTACAAATATGCGCATTGAGCACGTAATGGTAAAACTGTAAATTATTCCGAAACCTGGCAATGCTTACTTGCACATCCAATCTAATTTTTTTTTTTTCAAATTCCGCTTCGTAGAGGATGAATTGCGATTTATACAAAAAAAAAAAAAAAAAAAGTTTATACCACCAGTGCAATAATTATGTTTCGACAAAATAAAAAATAACTGAAAAACACTCTCACTCACAATTTTGGCTAGATATCTATTCATCTAATATGAAAAGACAATATATAGAGAATCTCTTCTAGGAGGTGAGATATAATTTCGAACCGACAAACAAACAAGACTTAAATATCAGTATGTCACTTCCTCACCTATAAAATATTCTCAAAAGACGTACTGCGAATATTTTCCAAAGAATACTTCACTACGCGTTCTGAGCCATTTACCGGCATGCATATTGTCTGAATTGTTCTAGAATTCAAGAATAAAAACGTCCAGCAAGAATGTCCTAAAATAGGAGCATTTTTTGGATAACTTTCTCTTTATTTTTGTGACTGACAGCAATAAACACCGGCTGTCGAGAAAGAGATTATAGTCGGCACTTCAGAGGGAACACGGTGTAACTTGCGAAATCGATCACAATCGGTATCGGTAGCATGAGAGAAGAATGCAACGGGGCTCTTGAAAACACTCAAGCTTGAAAAAGTGTCAGGAGAGGAACGTCCGAGGTGTAAGAGCATTTCCAGGATGCAACACTCAATAAATTTGCTTCTTGTTTAAAACTGCTCTTCAGAACCCCATTTCTCCGCAGTCGACGTTTCAGATGCTAAGCAATCTCGATTTTTAACTCAGTAAAAATTGAAGTATGACAACCTGTCACTTGACGGCGCAGAAAAGTCGAAAGTTACCGCAGTTGCTTGTCTTTTAAAGGCGGTTCCCGTCGGGGATATCTGCATAGTAGAAGATATAATTTGTTGAAATATTCGGATTTCACTTGTCATTGTTTCTTAGCAATTACGTAATATCTTCCTTTGTCTCTCCCTTGAATATGAATTAATGTCATTTTCTTGAAAGATGCAATGTTTGGAAACGTGTCAGAAAAAAAAAAAAAAAAAATCGCGATCAGAAATAAAAATAACTTTGTACTGCCTTTTCGTATTTGGGGAAATTTTCCATAGCCCGAAGTGCGTTTTGTTTATCATTCGTCAATATAAATTTGACAAAAATTTAGTAGTAAAGTGAAATCTTTATTCTCAGCTTCCATTAGAAAAAAAAAATTTCCTCGTCTGCTAACTTCAATAATTTGGAAAATATTATCGTTAAGAAATGTGATGATTTCTTGGCTTTCGCAATAGAAAGAAGAAATATTTTAGACTGTAATGGCGACATACGGTCTTGGAAGTTATCAGGCAAAAGAAAAATGTCCTTAAAAAGATGCAAAGAATTTCAAATATTAAAACTTTCGATGCCTTACAGTGTAGGCAAAGGACTCTTGATTGCCTGTTGAACTGCATGTTGTGGGAAATAATGATAAATATGATTTTTTTAGCACGTCTTTTGTAAAAAAGATCGTGCTTATGTTATCGGGTTGTTCGTCCGTCCGTCCGTCTGTAGATACGATACCTCTGCAACTAATAGTCCGATTTGAAAAATTATTTTTCCATTATGAAGCTTGAAATGTGCGAATGATGATCCTTTATTTCGTTTTTTTTTATGATGCAAAAATTCGCCGCTACAGGGCGAACTTTAAATTTTTTTTCCTTCAGCGGATACAGCTCGTAATGGGAAACATTTTGCATATAATTTCTAATTTTTGGTCGAAATGGGTTTGGCCACCGGGGGGCGTAAGCGTTAAATTTCGGTTTCGTAGGTATTTGCAGCAAAACATCAGCTTCTAGAAGCCCGATTAAAAAAATTCTTCGGTGGACCAAAACCGCACATGTCGATAAACATTTGAGAATATTTTCTTCTTAAAATAATGCATGGTTTCTCCAACAGGTGGCGTAGATGTCTATCTTATTTCTTTCAATATTTCTGCCCCCTAAAAGTCGGATTTGAAAAATAACTTCTTTTTTAGACAGCGTATCTGGTGTTAAATGTTTCTCCTATAAGTTCAAAATTTTTAGGTAACGCATAGACTTTCCGCTACGGCGTAAAGGTAAATTTTGTTTTCCTCAATCTCTGCTTCTAAAACTCCGATTTGAAAAATTCTTTCTACACCGGATACAGTTTAGGTTCTGATAGGAAATGCACAGCATATAATTTCTAATACTTGATAAAGAATTGTTTGGCCACCAGGGGGCGTAAGAGTTAATTTCTGCGTCTGATGTATTTGCAGTAAAATCTGAGCTCTTGAAAACTCAATTGAAAAAATTCTTTCATGGACCGATACCGCTCACATCAAAAAACCTTTTGAAAATACTTTCTTCTTAAAATAATGCATGGTTTTTTCCGCCAGGGGGTGTATATTCATACCTTGTATTTGCCGATATCTCTGCTTCTAAGAGTCCGATTTGAAAACTTCTTTCTTTGTTGGAGAGCGTTCCCGCTGCGAAACGTTTCTCATATAATTTCAAAATTTTCTTAACGCACAAGTCGGCCACCAGAGGGGGTCAGTTGATGTTTTCGTTTACAGCAATATCTGCGGGATTAAAAACATGAGTCAAACACTTCTTTCTTCTGTCAGATACTACTGTTTCCCATACCGGTTCCATTGATTTTGAATATCTTTGGTAAATTTAATTCGCATCAGAACGGATTCAGAAGACGTGATCATTACACCCGAAAATTAGGTGTCATCTTTCTTGTTAAAATGTAAGTTGAGTTAATCAAACAGCTGTATGTTAATAAAATCGAAATTTCGGTAGTCAGTGACTTGAACAGAAAATGAGTCCAAATTGAAGTAGAAACTTTGCAAAGATAAATTTTATATCGACGTCACTTCAGTTATGTCAAAATTTCCATATGTCAAGAATTGGAAATTAAATGCACAGTAAATGCAGGTAATTAAATGCAGAGTTAAATCAGACCGTAATGGCGACACATGATGTTGAAAGTTCGTAGGCAAAAAAAATTCCTTAAAAAGATGCAAAGAATTTCAAATGTTAAAACTTTCGATGTTTTACAGATAGGCAAAAGATCCTTGATTGCTTGTTGAATTGCATATTGTGGGGAATAATGATAAACATGATATTTTTAATATGTAAGTAAAAACACCTGTATGATAATAAAAATACAGTTTCGGTAGTCAGTGACACAAAAAGAGTCAAAATTGAAGTAGAATTTTTTTTAATTGGAGGTTTAACGACCACCGTGCGCGATTCAGTGGGCTATAAGCAGTCGCCCGTCCCTAATTTAGGGCCACTCGTTCCAGGGAATTTGGAGAGCTAGCGCCGTAAGAAAAACACAACATCCATGCCTTACCGGGATTTGACCCCGGACCCATTTTGGACGAAAGATTAGTAACCATCTCTTAAACCACTGCGCCATCAGGGTGGCATAGAAATTTTGCAGGGATGAATTTTATATCGACGTCCCTTTAGTTATGTCGAACTTCCCATATATCAAGAGTTGGAAATTAAACGCACTGTCTAATCAGGTGGGGAAAAAAGATATATAAATACGAGTATAGTTCGCTGATGGAGTAAAATTTAAACTTGCAGCTGTGAAAGAGCTATGAAATAAACATTAAATTTTTATAGTCAGAAGATAAAGATTTATTCTGCGTTTAAGAAAAATCAAAGGAATAGTAACAACCTGTACACGACGGGGCATCAATTCTACCAGATGCCGGAAGAAATGCCAGCCATGCCTGTTGCAGCATTGTCTACAACTCCGCCCGAGACGTCGGTCCAGGATCTATGGTTCTGATGCTCCGCTCTACGGCATCCCGTAGAGCTTCCACAGGATTTGAATCCGGGGGAACTTTGGTGCCACTGGATGATTACAAATTTAGATGAGTGTTATTCGAGCCATGCCTAGTCGTTGCGGCCCGGTGATGACGCGCATTATCCTGATGAAACAGACCATTGGCTGCACGATCCGTGATGGACATGAAAGCGTGTGAGTGATCAGCCAGCACATGTTGGTAGCACGCAGCGGTTATAGTCGTCTAAAGACAAACAGAGGGACCTTACATGTTCCAGGAGAAGGCTCCCCAAACCATAAACAACACAGCCACCACTGCCTTGAACATAGCCGACCTGGAACGATCGGGCCATGGCATCATACTGTGGACGCCGAACCACCATTCTCCCGTCATCTCGGCACAGCAGAAAACTGGATTCATCTGACCACAGGATGAGAAACCACTATGAAGAGGTACACTTTTGATAAGTCCGACACCAGGAGATGCGTAATGTCCGATGACGAGAAGTCAACAGTTGCACACGAGTACAAAGTTGACTTCCGTAGCCCAAAGTATGCAGCGCACACCATACCGTTCGCTCGCTGATGCTGCTTGGGCCTCCAATATTTAACCTGGATGTCATTTGCATCGTCGTGGCGAAGAGGTTAGTCTACGAGCTTGGGTATTCGATATCGATGGTATACTCTTGAACAACTTTGATTCGATTGCCCTCGAAAACTCTAGGTCTCTCACCACGTGGGCAATAGAATGACCCATTTGCCTTACGCCGACAATGCGTCCACGATCAAAGTCGCCCCGATCTTCGCGATTACTCATGTTCGTCTATTGCAATACACTGTTGGGAAGACCCGCTGTCCACTTATTTATTCTTTCCTTCGGTTTGGATCTGTTCCATTCTGTGGGAGATGTTCATGTCAATTGGCCATCACCCCTATCCGTAGTATTTTGTCTATTGAGTGTATCGCTGTACTTTCATATGTATATATATATATATACATATACACGGTCGAGTCACATTATTGTAACCACCAGCTAATATCGAGATTAACTGGCGTGTGCAGCGTGGACAGCAGTTAGACGGGCTGGGAGTGACCCAATAAGGTGCTGAAACGTGTTAACAAGTATGTGGAGCCAAGCTGACTGCAGTGCATCTGACAGCTGCTGGAGGGTGCGTGGTGGAGGATCCATAAAGCGGGCAACACGATCGAGGTGGTCCAACAGATACTCACTTGGGTTTACGTCTGGGGAATTAGGGGGCCAGAGCATTACTTTGAAGTCTTCATCGTGCTCTTCCAACCACTCTCGGTCATTTCTGGCTGTGTGACAAGTCGCATTATCGTGCTGAAAGATCCCATTCGCTTCAGGAAAGACAATCAGTATGTATGGGTGAACGTGATCTGCAAGGATGGATTCATAATGAACTCGGTCCATAGTGCCTTCCACAGGTATGAGTGGACCCACAGAATGCCACGAAAACATTCCCCAGACCATAACTCTGGCCCCACAAACTTGTGTTCTTCCAGCAATGGTTGAAGAGTGTTTGTTCTCCGACGTTTTTCGCCTTATACGCCAACGTCCATCCGTTCTATGAAGCAGAAAACATGACTCATCGGAAAAGGTAATCCTTTGCCATTCAGCTGAGGTTCAATTCCGATACTGTCGTGCAAATGTCAGCCTTTTCTGCAGATGCATCTTCGTTAGTACAGGTGCAGTAACATTCTTCAAGCTAGCTCACGACAAGTGTCTTCTTTCATTGGCTATGCGCTGTTGATGTCAAAATTTGGAAGTGGTTACAATAACGTGACTCGACCTTGTATATAAGGTGTGCTGTAGGCAATCTGAAAACGTATCCCTCGTTGCTGTCATGGATAAAAGGAGCGATTTATCAGATTTGCAAAAAGGGATTATTATAGGCTTTCGGGCCAAGGGTGGCAGTATTTCTGAAAAAGTGCAGTTTGTGAACTGTTTGCGTGCTGCTGTGGTTAAAGTGTATCATTATTGAAGAAATGGCACCAATGCTAATTAGAGACGTTAAAACTGCGGAGCACAACGTGCCATTGATGTGAGAAGTGAACGCCGACTTCGACAGTGCGTGAAGGCCTATCGACACGCTACAGTGTACGACGCTTCAGCAAACCCTGCTGAGTATGGGGCTCCGATGTAGACCCATGGTCACTGCATCTATGCTGGCAAAGATACATCGGCAGAAAAGGCTTACATTTATACGGCAGTATCGGAATTGGACCTCCGCTGGTTAGCAGAGGATTACCTTCTCCGATGAGTCACGTTTCCTGCTTCATCGAACGGATGGGAGTTGGCGTCTAACGGGAGAAACATCGGACAACAAACACTCTACAACCATTGCCGGAAGAACACAAGCTAGTGGTGCAGCGTTATGGTCTGGGTAATGTTTTCGTGGCATTCTCTGGGTCCACTCATACGCGTGGAAGGCACTATGGACCGAATTAGTTATGAACCTATCTTGCAAAACACGTATACCCAAACAGGCTAATTTTCTTCCTTGGTGCGAACAGGATTTTCCAGAACGCAGAACAACAATGCGACGTGTCATACAGCTAGAAATGTCCGATAGTGGTTAGAAGAGCGCGATGAAGACTTTAAAGTAATTTCCTGGCACCCTAATTCCCCAGACTAAAACCCAATTCAGCATCTGTGGGATTACCTCGATCGTGTTGTTTGGTGTATGGATCCTCCACCACGCACCCTCCAGCAGCTGTCGGATGCACTGCAGTCAGCATGGCTCCAGATACCTGTCAACACTTTTCAGCACCTTTCTGAATCACTCTGAGCCCGTCTAGCTGCTGTCCGCGCTGCACACTGCGGTTGATCTGGATATTAGCTGGCGATCACAATAATGTGACTTGACCGTGTACATACACGCTATATATGCGTATATATGTATATACGATTTTAAAATTATTTTAAAAAGATTATCGTTCTAACTTTAGAGGGATGTGAAAAGAATAAGAAAACGAATTAAGGTCCAAGAACAATGAGTTGGAAGGTTTTGGTTCCCCCTTTCACACACACACACACACACACACACTGGTGGTTTAGGAAATCTTATTTTTTCTAACTAATCTCCATGACAGGTGAACAGAAGTTAAAAGACGAATGGAATACGGGATTAAACCATACAACACACATTTTGAAGATGTGAATCCATTTTTTGGTGCAAATATGACACGGATGGTAGGTCAGATAATATCCGAAAACTTGAAAATTAATGGTATACTCGTGGTATACCCTTGGTAAGTTTACTTTCGGGAACCCTGGGTCACTCACTACATGTGCGATAGAATGACCCATCTGTCTTACGCTGACAATGCATCTTTCTAACGCCGACAGTGGTTAGCATACACGGGCCCTATTCGAGAGACGCGGGTTCGATTCCCGCTCCAGGACGACGAAATTTTCAAGTTTTCGGATATTATCTGACTTATCATCCATACCATATTTATACAAAAAAACGGATTCACATCTTGTGACGTACTACAAAGGTGAAAACATGCGTCAAAACGACGAATCTGCAGCAAGGTATTGTGTCCGCGTAGCTCATGTGGAAGAGCGACTTACTCCGGAGTGAGGGGATACGGATAAACTTGTGTTTTCACAATCTTCAAGATTTGCTATTTTATGGTGTAATCCCATACTCCATACATGGTTTATCTGCTCCTCCGGGCATCACGGGATAGGATTCCTAACCTCCAGATTAGCTAAACTAGCGAATCCTGTTCATATTCAACTTAATCGGAAACTTGAAACTTGATCTTTCTGGGTGGTATAGTCGTTAGCATGCTCGCACGCTATCCGGGAGACGCGGCTTCGATTTCCGCTCCAGGATGACCACATTTTCAAGTTTTCGGATATTATCCGATTTACCATCCCTGTCATATTTACAACAAAACGGATTCACACCTTCAAAAGTTAATAGACGAATTAAAACCAAAACAAGAATAGGCTGACAAATGACATTGTTGCACTCTTCAGCCGTTTTAACAGGGACCACGTTATGTAAGAAGAAAGTGTAAACCTCATCCAAAGAAATGGAAAAAACCCAAACAAAGAAACGGAGTTAGATATTCTGCAATAATTCTAGTATGACGACCCTGTAGCAACAGAAGGCAAATCCGTGCATTATCTACTAAAAAGAGGAACATTTGTGCTAATGACTAGAATTTTCAGAAGCTTTGTGACGCAACCACATAGAAGTAAATTTGAGGGTGGATGTAACCTTCAATTCAGATCCTCAGATTCTATTTTATCCGTTTTAGTTTCTTTAGATCTCATCGAAGCCACCTATTAAAATTTTAGCACGTCCTGAGCAATATTTTGTCACAGCTTGATGCTCAGTGTTTTGAGATTCGAATTGTATCTTTCACCATGCGGTTTTAAGGATACAGACAAAGGATGAACGAAACTTAAAGTTCGAAAAACTGACACACAAACGTTTTATATCTACCTACTGTCAGTCTTAGAATTTAGAGCCTGCATCGGACATGATATTTAATTGTTTTGTAGCTGTTTGGTAAGTATAACCATAAATGGTGATTCAGAATAACCCATACGACTCTATAGAATTATTTGGAAATATCTAAAAATATCGTAAAACATGCAGTTGTGGTTATATTTGCGAAGGACACTGAAAAAATCTTTTAAAGTTCTTGACATTCGCAGCATGCGTCGCCCGCGAGAGGACATGCAAACGATTCGCATTGCAGGACATATACAAATATTAAACGACCGGAACGCCACCAAAAAGCACTATAAGAAGGATGCACAGAAGGCAGGATGTAAGTAGTGGAAGTATAATGTGCTGCCGGACCTGTGCGTGGGAAGCTTCCGGGTGCCTCGTCGCAGAATACGGCACTCATACCAGCATGTTTCGGAGTTCGACAGAGGATGAATTGTGTCTTATCGCGACAGTGGTTTATCGTACCGAGACATCGGCGCCCATGTGGGACGACATCCAGCCGCAGTAAGGCGAGTATGGATTCGGTGGGTGCATCAGGGACGGATGGACCGACGTGAGTGATTGCCGCAGCAGCAGCACATGACCGGCATGTTGTGCGGCGGGCATTGGCGGCTCGCACCGCCACGTCATGAACGTTAGCACATGAATTAGGGTGTGTTGCGCAACAACCTGTGTCAGCACGTACCGTTCGACGTCGTCTGCAGTAGCGGGGACTAGTCGCATGGCGCCCATTGCTCCTATTACCATTGACGTTACACCAACGGCGAGTGCGGCGGTAGTGGGCCGTTGGACGCCGCACCTGAACTACGGAATCGCAAGACACTGTCTTCTCCGATGAATCCCACTTCTGCCTACAACACCACGATGGTCGGATCCACGTGTAGCGGTACCGCGGCAAGAGACTGTATAACGTCTGCATTATGCATCGCCGTACCGTTTCGTCGCCTGGCGTTATGGTTTGGGGCGCAATTGGATATGACACCCGCACCCCTCTGGTACGCATCGCCGGTACACTCAACAGCCACCTCACCATCTCCGACGTTTTGGAGCCTGTAGTCCTCCCTTACCTGCAGGGCCTGCCAGTGGTCACGTTTCAACAGGACAATGCGCGCCCGCACGTGACACGCATCGTGCAACAATTCTTCACGGCCCAACAGGTGTCACTGCTGCCGTGGCCCGCCTTTTCTCCCGATATGTCGCCCACCGAACACGTCTGGTTACTGATCGGCAACCGAGTGGCCCGGCAAGCACTACCCGCGGCTACGTCTGATGAACTGTGGCAACGTGCGGAAGCAGCCTGGACCGACATACCCCCAAGCCCACATCCAAAACCTCTTTCGTTCGATGCGGCGGCATGTAGCGGCAGTTATTGTTAGCCATGAGGGACACACGAATTATTTATTTCTGTGTGTTCCGCAATTCGCACGGGCCTGTAAGCTCAATCGTTTCATCTTTGTATCTGTTTTTTTTTTTTGTGTCCAGTAAATCTGGCTTTGCAATCTCATGTCCTTCTTGATGTTGCATTTTGGGTGGCCAGCAATGTAAAATAAAGCTAGGGTTGTTTGGTGGGGTGAACGTATTGTGTACCCCACGTTTTTGAGTTGCGCGCGCTGGGAAGTCCTGCTCGCAAATGGTGGAAAGCGCTTGGTCCGAGTCCGAGAACTGATAAGTATCAACAGAGGAAAAAGGGAGCGAGCATTATGAGATTGCAGGAAAGGTGACTCCGACGGGCCATGCAACAAATAAAACTGCAAATTTATTGGTCTTCGCTCATGTGAGATCATTGACCGCATATTTCCGAGTGCCTGTTAACAATCTTGCGTCGTACCAAAAGCTTTTGGGAAGCAAATAAAATGACAATGGAGTTAAGACAGCTTTTGGGAAGCAAATAAAATAACAACGGATTTAAGACAGCTTTTAGGAAGCAAATAAAATGACAACGGAGTTAAGACAGCTTTTGGAAAGGAAATAAAATGACAACGGAGATAAGACAGCTTTTGGGAAGCAACTGAAATGACAACAGAGTTAAGACAGTTTTGGAAAGGAAATAAAATGAAAACGGAGTTAAGGCAACTTTTGGGAAGCAAATAACATGACAACGGAGTTAAGACAGCTTTTGGGAAGCAAATAAAATGGCAACGGAGTTAAGGCAGTTATTGGGAAACAAATAAAATGACAACGGAGTTAAGACAGCTTTTGGGAAGCAAATAAAATGACAACGGATTTAAGACAGCTTTTGGGAAGCAAATAAAATGACAACGGAGTTAAAACAGCTTTTGGGAAGCAAATAAAATGACAACGGAGTTAAAACAGCTTTTGGGAAGCAAATAAAATGACAACGGAATTAAGACGGCTTTTGGGAAGCAAATGAAATGACAACGGAGTTAAGACAGCTTTTGGAAAGGAAATAAAATGACAACTGAGTTAAGGCAGCTTTTGGGAAGCAAATAAAATGACAACGGAGTTAAGACAGCTTTTGGGAAGCAAATAAAATGACAACGGAATTAAGACAGCTTTTGGGAAGCAAATAAAATGACAACGGAGTTAAGACAGCTTTTGGAAAGGAAATAAAATGAAAACGGAGGTAAGACAGCTTTTGGGAAGCACATAAAATGACAACGGAGTTAAGACAGCTTTTGGAAAGGAAGCAAAATTACAACGGAGTTAAGACAGCTTTTGGGAAGTAAATAAAATAACAACGGAGTTAAGACAGCTTTCGGGAAGCAAATGAAATGGCAACGGAGTTAAGACAGAGCCCTAGGAAAAAAAGAAGAAACTCTTTGGCAAAATGTGAGTTTCCGAAAAAGTGCAGTCTTGCAGAAGCTCGTGAAGTGAAAGAGCTGGATTAGGGTGCATAGAGTGACCAGGGTGTTCCATCGGCGCTGTGTTTGGAGGCAGAAAAGGAACCATATTAAAAAGTATGTCAGCGCTGGACGTTACAACTAGGAAAAGGAGATTGGAGATACCCCTTTCCTGGTGCATGATCGCACTTAAGACTGAAGAGATGCAGGATAATTTCTCTCCGGAAAGTCGGTCTGGTTAGGGCAGCTTGTGCTATAACAGCAGTTTGCAACCGGGATTTGATCGGAGCTAGAGCAGCAGCATCCCGGATGTCAGATGAAGAGATGAAATTGATACAGGCCCGAGTGGATAGGACAGACGACTTGTGATGTGGAGAAGGTCTCCTTTACCTGTTGGGAAGCGAAGTAGTTCGCCTGGAAGGAATCTCACCCATTCCTGTCACGTCAACCGTTGATCTCGACATCCATGCACATGGAGGCGTACACAATGTCGTTGAACTCCCTGCGTAAGTGCGTATCTTAATCATCTGTGCGTGTGCATATGCTTAGAGCGAGGTGGGGTTCGACATAACTCTCCATCGCACTCGTGCGTGATTTTAGTGGACGGGCCGTCATACAGGTCAGTTGAAGAGACACAATTAAGTGCATCCAACATGAATGAGAATGCATAAAAAATGAGTGCTTGTGCACCAAATATGAGTGCTTGTGCATCAAATATGGTTATATCTTCAGGACAAAAAGCCTCCCCGTGGGTAACTTTACATTTTATGCATGCCGTTGTTTACGATTCAATTGGCTTCGGTCAGCCAATAGATACTTGCATTGGATGAGAACTATAGACGACCGGACAATATATGCCAGTGGGATATCGTTCATCCTGTCAGCATTAGAGCTAACTCAAAAGGGGCGAGATCATTTGACGCCCATCCTTCTTCATCTGTGTTTCTAATTAGATGTCTTCATCATTTCATTATCTTTTTCTGTTAAGTAATTAAATGTTTGTTGTCTCCTGCCAGTCGTGAAGTTGAATGCGTACTTTTCGAGCGTCAGAGGAATGTTTTTTATTTTTGATTGGCTACATTTGTAGTCTAAATTCTCTGGCAAATAATTAAGATTTCGGCGGTAAAGAATTCCACAAATAATTATTCTAAATTCTATCGTTTACTTCCGGGTCGTCGGCTAATGCCTGACATCTTACCATTTAAATTGTTACGTGATACTTGTTCAGTAGTCTGGAGTCCGGGAGGAGGGGAGGTAACACATGTATCAATTTCCTTCCTATCGCATTGTGTAGGTTGCAGAAAAAGTACTTGCAGGCAGCGCCTGGGAAAGAACTTATTCTACAATTTTTTCAGGATGGAATTTATCTCATTTTTCATAGCTAATGTAACAGAATAGCGCGGGATAAGGAAATTCCTTTTCTCTTATTCTTATAAACATTAAATGCGCATAAAATGCTGATATGGGCTCACGGATGCATCGTAACAGGCGTAATTGTTTTATTCTGTCTTTGAAAAATTGATCGTGCACAGGAAATGTTACCAAGTGAAACTGCGTAATTTCAAGAAAGCAGAACTAAAGTAACTAAATAAAACAAGAGTAAAATAAATGGAATTTAGATACAAAAGCTTTTGTCTGAGATTACGACACTTCCGTGTTGTTATGTGTTTAGGAGGAGTTCACTTTGGAATCAACTAATGTTTAAAGCTATTCGAAGTTTGCCTAACAAGGAACTGAAACACGCAATGCTAACATGATTTATAAATCATAAGTTGGTAAAACTAATCTGAAATAACAACGAACAAACAACAACTATCCTTGTCTGGACAGTTTCGATTGATTTTCGAGAATCTTCGTAGGGGGAAAGGAAACAAAAACCCCCGCACCGGAAGCACATTAAATGTTCTGTAATCCAATTTAATTTAACAACAGAGGATGCACACAAACCCGCGCTTGCCGAATCATTGCGAAATCGTATCATTTCTAACTCTGCTTTATCACGCTTCTCGCTGTGACACGAACAATTTATGCTTGGAAATATCCGGGGAATTATTCTGGAGAGATATGTATTAGTGTCGCAGCATCTGCTCTCTCTCTCTCTCTCTCTCTCTCTCTCTCTCGTTTCAACCTTATACCTCACATGTGTCGTCTGTAACTCAAATTATTCGAAACTCTCATGCAGTTGAATAACTGCTATGATAAACAATACCTGTTCCGCCGAGTCCACGTCCCCGGACGTTATTCAAAGGATTTCGGATTATTCGATTGAGTGCAGCTATAAATTTCACCGGAAATTATCTGACGGCTCTCTATTTCTCAACGAACAAGACACGCTATGACATAGGTATTGTTTACATCTGAGTCTGAAAGCGATAGTTTAGTTTCCATGTCATGACAGTTAATACATCACATGATTTCGGATAACGTCACGCTTATCTAAACGGTATCATCAGCTGTCTGTTTTCTGCACGTTTTTTTTTTCTGGTATCGAATATATACTGCTAAAAATGGAGAAGAAAAATCATATTTTATACATACAAGTTTCAACAAATTTCTATCATATCCCGACATAGCACGGAAATCTGCGATAAGAATGTGTTTTGGGCAAAACAGGCTGCAAGTTAGAATGTTTCACCATATTGAAGAATCGCGTGGCATTACCTAGAAAACAATATTTTCATCCTAGATATGACATATACCTTCTGAAGATTAATATCTATTATTGTTCAAATACTTGCACAGGTCAAAATACGAAAGCTACCAACTAGTGATAGAATTCTATTTTAGAGAAGTACACAGGAGGCCCTTTTTGTTGTACTTGTCCTTTTGCAATCCGAAAAGCAAATTTCCTAATCCGTTTTGTAGAAATGAATGCTTTATACACGTAGGCGATATAACAGCATTACCGTGTACTTAAAAATCTTTTAAATGAATAGAAAATTGTTTTTTTTTTAATCTCCGGGAGGCAAATATTTTGTAAAATACAATTAATACGATTTGACCCCCTGCAGGAAGAAAACTTGTCACAAAGAAATGAAAAATATGTTTAAATACGCTGAAATTCTTGCAAAACTGCGTTTTATGAAGCATGAAGAAATTTATGAATAGGCCTTCTAGATGCAGAGAGGTCTCGACAGACCCAAATGTTTATTTATTAGACCTAAAAATCGAAAGATATACAAAATTATTTGGCCACTATTTTCTCTGAGATAGAAGTTGGTTCCTTTATTGAAACATCAGAAGAGAAAACGTATTGAATAGCAAGAGACGGGCTGACGAACAGACAGAGTAGTAATTTAAGGTGGACGTGTAGTGATTTTGCTTCCTATACTTTCATGGGCAAACTTCTGTACACAATTAATGCGTTTCCAAGGATGAAAAGTTGAACATCGATTAAAAAACCTTCATATTATAGCCTAGTGTACTTAATATTTTCTAAAACTTAGTTATATAAAAAAACCATAATTATATTAAAAATCAATAACTTTTCCTTTGGTGGTGTTGAGACCAGAAATAAAAATAGCGCGACCTGTACATTGATGACGTCAGTAGACAAACAAATGTTGCATTTCTTAATTATGGTTATGTTTTAGAAAATATTAAGTGTACTAGGCTATAATATGAAGTTATTTTAATCGATGTTAAAATTTTCATCCTTGGGAACGCGTTAATTGTGAAGAAAATGTGTACAGAAGTTTGCCCACTGGAAGTACAGGAAACAAAATCACTAGACCTTAAAAACGTAATATTTGATTGAGCACAGAACATTCTGTGGCATGAAACCTCATGTCTAAGGCCATCAGCTCTGCAAATTTCTGTCCTTTTACTTGATTTCACTTCAACGAAGAACAGAGAGAGCCGTCCCGTCCCGGTGGCGCAATGCTCTAAGCGCTGGCTGGATTATGACCATTCGTCGTTGGGTCCATGTTCGAATCCTGATAAGGCATGGATGTTTTGTTTGTCTTACGGCCTTGGCTCTTTCCCTTCCCTGGAACCAGAGACGCCCTAAATTATGGACGGGCGACAGCTTATAGCCCATTGAGTTGCACGTGGTGGTCGTTAAACCCCCAAACAAAGAAAAGAAGGTAAAAAGAAAAGAGAGAACATGTCGTCATATTACAAAACAGCTCTCCGTATTATATCGTATTCATGCCAATGAAAAGTTTGCTCAACATGGTGCTTGATTATAGGAAATGAAACTCACTGTTGATACAAGTGGAAAATTGCCTTCGTACATTTGGTTATATCGGATATGTCTTTCTACACGATTATACGTATATTCTTACTCGCACTGAGTGCTCAATAAATTAAGACCACGCTTATGCAATGTGAGTTTCAGACGATACTGGCGTAACAAGATGGCGTAGCCTTTTGGCTAAAGGGGTGTATATAAGAGCTTGGCGGTTCAGGTGAGTTTGAAAATTGTGAATGTGATGAGTAAAACCAAGGATTTATCGGAGTTCACGGAAGGCTAAATCGTTGGTGTACAAAAGGTTAGTTGTTCATTTCGAAAACAGCGATACTTGTAAGTTGTTCGAGGGGAAAGTGTACAAGGAGTGGTGCCTGAATGGTACAGCAACAAATCGGCAATACAAATGTAAAGGAAGGAGAAAGGTGGATTTCATAGGTGAAAGACCCATGTACCTTCTTGTACAGGGTAATCGGGGTAGCACAGTTTCACAATTGACTGCCCAATACAATACACGTCAATCACAAACAATAACATGCTGGACTATGAGTCGTTCGTTTGATTGCACCAGAAGGGAAATATCACATGGGACTATGCAGCAATATTATCATAAAAAATAATGGGAAATATTATCATAACCAATGGTCAATATAATTATAACCAATGGGAAATATCATCCTAAACAATATCACGTAGGCCTATGTGGCGTATTCTGGCACCAATGGTATACAAGAGCAGACACCCTGTAACTCACCCTCTACTATAAACAACTCATCGACGTGAAGGGCTTTCTTGGTTCTAACTGCATCACGATTGAACGATAGAAGATTGGAAATATGTGTGCTAATCCGAAGAATCACCGAATGTATCGAATTCTGCTGACGGTCGAGTCAGAATTTAGGATCAGCAGCACGAAGAAATGCACCGATGAAACATTACATTATGGCCACCTACCTTATAAGTTGTAAGACCCGATTTAGCCCGTGAAACAGCGGTCACTCGACGAGGAATCGATTCGATGAGATGGCGATAGGTATCCTGGGGTATCTGGTACCATAATGTCAACAGCAGGTTCTTCAGTTCTCGTACTTTTTGGAGAGGCGGTGATTTATGGCGAACCCGCTTTTCCAAGTCGAACCACAAATGTTCAATTGGGTTCATGACAGGTGAATGTGGAAGCCAGGGCATTAACCGAAAGTCACCAGCATGTTCCTCGAACCATTCCTTGACGATTCTGGCAGTGTGGCATGGCGCATTATCCTGTTGGTAATGGCCATCACCAGCAGGGAACACAGTTGTCATGAATGGGTGAACTTGATCTGTAACGATGTTCAGATACCTGACAGCTGTCATGGATTGTGCTATTGAGATAATGGGGCCTAAAGTGTCATAATAAAACATCGTCCACATCATAACACAGCCGCCAACGTCCTGTGTTTGTCTAAAAGTGCATCCATGTGCTGTAGCCTCTGTCGGTAATCTGCGTATCTGCGCTCGTTCTTCTACGTGATGCACCAAGAATCTTAATTCGTCAGAGCAGGCCAGTTTCTTCCAATCATCCACGGTCCGATCTCGATGATCTTGGGCCCATTTTATGCGTTGTTGGCGATGACGTGAAGTGAGCATGGGGATCTGGCTGGATCTTAGGCTACGCAGGACCATGCGCAGAAGGCTGCGATAAACTGTGTGCTGTGACACATTGACCTGATCACCACTGTTGTAGCTGCGGGTGATTTGTCGCACTGTGGCGCTGCTGTCGCTGTGAACAACGAGCGGCAGTCTCCTCTCCCCTCTGACATCGGTGAGCTGCGGAGGTCACATGGCTGAACGACGGTTCGTCGTTTGACCACCTGTGCACCACTTTTGATACGTACTCACTACAGCGGCACGTGAACAACCCACAAGCCACGCCGTTTCCGAGTTTGTAGTTCCTAGGCGCCGTGCCATCAAAATTTGTCCTTTACCAGCTTTTCCCATTCTCCGATAAATCACCATCTTTTCCCATTCTGACTCCGAACACTCTACTAACCGAAAGCGGGTCGTCGGGTTGTATACATACTGCTCTGTGAACTTCACCTGAACCACCGTTCGAACTCCAGGCGCACTGATTTCTCTAGGCTGGGGATGGTCATAATGTAATGACTCATCGATATACATATATCTATCATGCGTTGCATCGACTATTTTGTTTTATGCGGTTGCCCTCTTTCCATATTTCATATTTCCTCGTAGATTAATTTTTATTTTGTCGCATTTTTGCTTCGTGAAGAAAGATGAGCAGACATTTCTTTAGATCAGATAAATGTAAACATCTCCGTGATTTATCATACGTTACCTAACTTTTCCTGGTGTAATGTTTTCCCTCTAGGTGACATAAAGTGCATATTTGCGTTTGTCGCAATATCTGTTTTTGAAAGATAAATTTCAATGTTTCCTTTTGAATACGACAGACTTCACATCTGCTAGATTTTCCGCTTGCTTTGGCGTAGAATTTGATTACGTCAACATATGTTGTAACAGAAAGGAACACACGGCCTAGTATTTTTGGGGGCACGATATCTACATCTCCGTGTAAATTTTTGGTTTTATATGTTTATAGAATGAACACCGATTAAATTTTGTAGTTTCTCTAGGGAAATGTTCCAACGAAAGAGTCAGACTTTCGCCTTGGCCGGACTCCTTAACTATTTGTAGACGAACTAAGTTGGGTATTAAATCTCTAAGTCAGGAAGAAGTGAAGAACAAAATTCATTTTCACACCCAATCTGTATTTTTAGGACGATTGAAAAGGGATTCACCTATTCAAAAAATCCAAACAATTTTTTTTTTGGATTCTACAAGCAATATTCCTATAACTTTGAAGCGTTGAATACCAAAATTCGGCTATATACGACTTGTTAGCTGGTATAAAAATTAGCCTAAATAATTTCCTGCTAGATCTCATCTCTGCAAAGATTTTCGTAGTGCAATGAAAAAAAGAAACAAGTAAAAACACCTCGAGAGAATGTCTCGGTTTCAACAAAACGAGAAAAATATTATCATAAGAACAAGCGATTAAACTTTCAAATTATTACTCCAAATTTAATTTACCTTATTAATCAAGAACTTTTCTATTTGAAAACTATGCCAGATGTGACCTTCACGTGCAACTTTGAAGAGCATTCGTTCAAGGAAGTGTTGGATGTTTTTTTGCCTGATGCCATTCCATGCGTGCTCTACAGAGCTCTCAACTGCTCAGTTGAAAATGCAAATATGAAATTTGAGGGAAGAAGCTTTAAATAACATCCCAGACATGTTTGATTGTCTGCAGATATGATGATCTCTCAGTTCCGAGGGAGTACGTCAACGTATTAAAGAGCCGATTATATAATTTTGGGGGCACAGAAATCTCCATTACCGTGTGGAAACATTTCATTTTTCATATTTTCAGAAAATGGAAGACCGCAGGGTTTATGGAATTTTTACAGCGTAACAGTAACCTGTCGTAATTCTCTCCGCCAAGATGGGAGTTGTTGTCTTATAATATCTGATGCTTTGTAAAGTATTGCGTCAAGGGCTTTTAATGTATGTGAGTCATTCACTTCCATACATTCTGCACTTCCTATCTTTCGTACATCTTCTAAACCCCATTCCTTCGTAGTTCAGTAAAAGGCTCAAAGGGATTTCATCGCCAACCGCTGGTGGATGCCATTCCAGTCTTGAATAGTGAATGCCATTCCAGTCGCTGAAGACGTTTAGGGTTCAAGTGGAAGTGAGAAACTAAATTAAAGTTCAATACGACTTGACAGCGTCGTCCAATATTTGGCAAAAGAACAAAGCGAAGTGGAGTTTAACATTATATCCAACTTAGGTAAGACTGGTTAAGCAGTTCTCTACAGACATCCGCCGGATATACCAGTTGTACCTTTCGTCGATGTTCCTGGAAGGAACTATGAGTGGTCTCGGATTATGTGTGCGTCCACCATACATGAATTGAAGATACTTCTTCACCAGCCTCTCAGCAATGTCGATAAATGATATGTCTTTTATATGTTACAGCAAAAATCATTCGAATTTAGGACACTTGGTCTTAAGGACGAAAATGACCCAACTTGGAAATTAACTATTGTTTTCATTATTTATTTTAATTCATTGATATGTTTCTCCCTAGGCATCATTCGGTCCTTCCTCACAGTAAACCCTTACTTTAGATTTCATAAATAATGTTACTTCTCTTCGATCTTCCTCTCCCCCCCCCCTTTCATTGTGATTCTCGACAGGATCAGAAGAACGTAGAGAAGGCCAAGTACAAAGTTTCGGAACTATAATTTGAAGGGTACTTCCGTGACAGATATTTTAGAGGCATTCCCACACCTTGGAAAAAGTTGAAGAAAAAGAAAAAAGTGCGTGAGAGCAAAACTGAAATATACGGCTGCGATTAACAGCTACGATTACACCAGGTAACATTAAGCATCAGCAGCGGCGGTATCCGAAGGGATCAACTCTGGCAGCGAATAATTTCCTTTCTTAGCATTTCTGACAGTACAGTTTCCGCATAAATATCACCCCACCTTCATGCCGAATGACATACTTACATAAGGAAACGTGAAAATCGATAGAATCCAGAGATGAAGTAATATTCTGTGACACCACGGCTAGGTAGGATTAATACCCAAATAATAGATCACCAATCCAATTTGACAGTAATGACGGAATAAATATTTAGAGGTACAGTGGGCAATTACTTTGCATAAATGAACATGGAAAGCAATTGTGACGAAATATTTTTAACCATTGAATTACTTTTACAATAAATACACACACACACACGTGTTCCTTTTTTTTTTACTGATCAGAAATATTATTTTTTCATGCCGAAAAAATATCTGCATACATAACAACGCTCTGTTTTAAAGGTTAAACATTACATTATGCAAATTGACAACGAGTGAAAGTCTCGCACTGCTTAAAAGACACGTTATGAGACTTTATAACCGCAATTTAGTTAATTTAACTGTCATGGCTCCGAAAATGTGTGAGTTTCCCATTGCCTTGCGGCAGAAGGTATAGTAGCTCTTAATGACTGTGGTATAAGTAATCGCGAAATTAGTAACAAGTTAAAGTTTAACTTTTTTGTGTTCTGAACGTAATAAAAAAGAACAAGAAAGATGACACTGAATTTTCGGGTGTAATAAGCACGTCTTTTGAATCCGATCTGACGCAAATTAAGTTTATCAAATCTATTCAAAGTCAATGGAACCGATATGGAAAACAATAATATCTGACGGAAGAAAGAAGTTTTTCAATCGGGTTTTTAATCCCTCAGATATTGCTGTAAACGGAATCATGAGCTTACGTCCTCTGGTTGCAGACTTGTGTGTTAAGGAAAACATGAATTTGTATGAGAAACATTTCGCACCGAAAACGCTCTCCAACACAAGAATAATTTTTCATTCAAATCGGACTCTTAGAAGCAGAGATATCGACAAAAATAAGATGTGACTTTACGTCCTCTGGTGGAAAAACCATGCATTAATTTAGGAAGAAAGTATTCTCAAAAGGTTTATCCATATGAGCGGTATCGGTCCAAGAAAAAAATTTAGTCGAGTTTTCAGGATCCCAGATTTTGCTACAAATACATCAGAAGCAGATATTAACACTTATGCCCCCTGGTGGCCAAACCATTCTTTACCAAACATTAGAAATTATGTAGAAAATATTTTCCATCAGGTCTTGTATGCGATACAGGAAGAATTTTTCAAATCGGAGTTTTAGAAGCAGAAATAACGCAGAAAACGCAATTTACCTTTGTGCCCCCCAGCGGAAAGTTTATGATTTACTTGAAAATTTTGAATTTATAGAAAAAGCATTTCGCATCGGAAACACTATCCAACAGAGAAGGAAGTTTTCAAATCGGACACTTAGAAGTAGAGATATTGACAAAAATAAAATATATGACTACGCCCCTGGCGTAGAAACCATGCATTATTTCAAGAAGAAAATGTTCCTAAAAGGTTTGTCGACATGAGTACTAACGGTCAACAAACGACGTTTTTTTCAATCGAGAATTTAGAAACTTATATTTTGCAGCAAATAGATCAGAAGCGGAAATTAAGATTTACGCCCCCTTGTGGCCAAATCATTTTTTACAAAAAATGGAAATTATGTGCAAACGATTTCCCATTAAGAGCTGTATCCGGTGCAGAAAGAATTTTTCAAATCGGAGATTTAGAAGCAGAGATATAGGGGGAAACGCAATTTACCTTTACGCCCCCTAGCCGAAAGTCTACGAATTACTTGAAAATTTTGAAATTATATGAAAAACATGTCACACTGAAAACACTATCCAACAAGAAAGGAAATTTTCTAATCGGACTCCTAGAAGTAGAGATATTCACAAATGTAAGATATACATCTACGCCCCCTGGCGGAGAAACTGTGGAATATTTAAAGAAGAAAATGTTCCGAAAAGGTTTATCGATGTGAGTGGCATCAGTCCAGGAAATAATTTTTTCAATCAATATGTTAGAAGCTCAGATTTCAGAGCAAATACATCAAAAGCAAAAAGTAACACTTACGCCCCGTGGTGGCCAAAGTATGCTTTACCAAAAATTAGAAATTCCATGCAAAAGATTTTCCATCAGAAGGTGTATCCGCTGAAGAAAACATTTATCAAATCGGAGTTTTGGAAGAAGAGTTATCGGGAAAAATGTAATTTACTTTTACGCCCCCTAGCGGAAAATCTATACGTAATTTGGAAATGTAACTACATCTTAAATACTCTTCGACATAAATGGAATCGAAAGATAAAAGAATTTTTTCAATCGGATGTTTAGAAGCAAATATGTGGAATAAAACGTATTTTTGAATTCGACATCATCTGCATTTGCGCCCTCTAGCGGCATAATTGTACATCGTTAAAAAAAAACGAAATATAGGATCATCATTCTCATATTTCAAGCTTCCCAATGCAAAAAGAAGTTTTCAAATTGGACTAATAGTTCCAGAGATATGGTGGGTACAGACAGACGTATGGACGGACTGACAAACCGATAACATAAGCACAATCTTTTTTACAAAAGAGGTGCTAAAAAAAGGAGAGTAGTAGCATTGAGGAAAATTGTGATCTGGGTGCGCGAAGAAGATAAACGCAAGGCAGCGGAGAGACACACCTCTCCGTAGGTGTGTGACAATTGGCTACAGATGTAGCTTCAACATCGGGGACCGTGCTAAGTACTCAAACTATTCATAATATTATTTGCGATACATGCGAGTATTTTAGACAGGATACCCAGAAAAAATCCTTATATTTCTGAAACAAATAGGCAGAGAAGACTTGAGTTTGCCAAAGCTTATGTCAGCAAACCAGCAAAGTTTTGCTATCCTTGAATCAAAAGAATTAAAACCATCTGTAAAACATAGCGGTGGACATGTAAGATTTTGGGGATGCATGGCTTTTATGGAGGTGGCAATATGGACTTTATTGAAGGTAATATGAATGCTAGACAGTATATTGATATATTACGAGGTAATTTATTCACCAGTGCATCAAAATTGGAGATTGCAGATTCATTATATTTTCAACGGGACAATGAACCTAAACATACAGCCGACCTAAAAGTTGTGGTTGCTTTCTAAGGCAAAAATTAACTGAAAGCATCTTCACAATTACCAGAACTCAACCCCAGTGAGAATTTGTGGCATTTGTTGGATTTGTACGTGATTAAAAGAAACATTTCCTACAAAACAGAACTTAAGCAAACACTCAGTGAAGAATGGTTCAAAATCAGTGTAGAAACAACTAGAAAATTAGTACAATCAATGCCCAGGCGATAACAAGCTGTAATTCAAGCAAAAGGCAAGCACACTAAGAAAGTATCAGTAACATTTTTAATTTCGAAAGTTTCTTTTTTTGTTTATATCTAGTAATATGTAGATACTTTTCTGGCATAAAAAAATAGGATTTTCATTTCTTATATGTATATTTCTTTTGATTAGTAAAAAAACCCACGTTTGTGTGGGTTATACACTGAGTGGCCACTTTATTATGACCACCTGATAGTTTTAAGCAAATGAGCTACGGCTGCACGCTGTTGCCACCGAGGGCGAGGCTAGTATTAAAAAGGAAAGCTTAGTGCTTGCGACAGTAGTAGAAGTGATTTTTGGGTGACGAGATGGGTAAAAAACGTGACTTCACGGACTTTCAACGTGGGATGATTGTAGGAGCTCGGAGCCATGGAGCGAGTATCATCGATACCGCCGCATTCATGAAATGTTCCAGAGCAGCTGTTGTTAAAGTGTTTAAAGACTGGACTGCCAGCCAAAAAACTGGGTCTCTGCGTGCAACGTGTGGTCGTCATCGACTAGTGACTGCTCGGGCGAAACGGAGATTGTCAAGATTGGTAACAGACAACAGAAGGGCAACAGTGCAGCAAATTACAGACTATCTTAATCAAGGATCCCCTCAAATGATCTCTGCACGCACTGTTCGCCGTACACTGTATCGGATGGGATATGGAAGCCGAAGGCTTGTTCGAACACCTTTTGCTGTCTGCAGTTAACAAGACAAAACGTCTCCAGTTCGCACAGGAGCACAAAGATTGAACAGTCGATAATTGGAAACAAATTATGTGGTCCGATGAATCACGTTTTCAGTTGCACCATGCCGATGGCCGAGTGAGAATTTGGCGGCAACAGCACGAAAGCATGGACCCCAAATGCATTGCTACAACCTTTCAAGCTGGTGGAGGCAATGGTTTGGGGAATGTTTTCCTGGCATTCTTTGGGCCATTTACTTCGTGTTGATCAACGTCTGACTGGCACATCATATCTAAACATCGTTGCGGACCAAGTGCATCCTGTCATGTGGATGGTTTATCCCAATGGCGATGGCTACTTTCAAGAAGATAATGCGTCCTGCCATAGTGCTCGTATTGTACAGGATTGGTTTCAGGAACATACCGGTGAGTTTACTTTGCTTAGGTGGCCTCCACAATCTCCAGATCTCAACCCCATTGAGAATTTCTGGGATGAAGCTGAACGAGCCATCAGACAGCTGGATCCACAACCATGCAATCTCACACTCCTGGAAAGTGCTATTCATCAAGCATGGTCTCAGATTCCACAAACCACCTATCAACATCTCGTGGAGTCCGTGCCACGAAGAATCGACGCAGTATTAAAGGCAAAACGGGGCCCAACAAAGTTCTGAGGGGTTGATTATATTAAAGTGGCCACTAAGTGTATATTGGCTTATTGTATTTCCCTGTTTATTTATGCAAAATAATGAATGTGTGCAAATACTTTCCTTGTCCATTGCATCTTAACCCTACAGATATCCAGCCAAAGGTGAGACCAGCGGCCATCAACTGAGCACTATGCATTCGCGGGACAAAAGGGAGAATAGACAGAGAACAGCCAAGGCACCCAAGAACTGATGGGGCCTCAGTAAACGTCTCTTCCTTTCGGAAGCAGGTGAGAACCCTGGAGGTTGAAAAATACATATAAAAGAAAAAGTCCTAAAATTCGGGGTGTTGAAGTTATAGGTTTTTTTAACCAGAAACTGATATAGAAACGAGATGAATAAGTAAAGAAAGAGTGGCATCCAGTTAAGTAAATGTTCTCAGCAGGAGAGTTAGGAATAGACACACACAACTGTGGTAGAAAATTTAAGGTGGAGGCCTCCACACATCTTCAGATTTTCTCGGAGCAGTTCTTGGGTCTTCACCCAGAGCGAACCAAGAACACGTGTTCTTGGTTCGCTCTGGGTGAAGACCCAAAATGAAAGGCAGCTCATTTTCCGAGTTGTTTCCAAATGAAAGGCAGCTCATTTTCCCTTGCGTGATTTAAATGCATTACTATTGGTGTGATTTATCACAATACTGCTTAACCAGTGTCGCGCAAGTTATATTCTTTTAGATAAATTTCACAGAATGGTCTGCAAAAAATGGGTTGTTTAGGTCCGCATGTTTTTTTTTTTTTTTTTTTTTTTGTGTTTTTTTTTTAGTTCCGCCATTGCCGTGTAATTAGAATGAGAATTCTGTACAGCGCTAAATTTTTAAGGTCAACTTTAACTGGATTCTTTCCTTTCCTGGAAGCTCCGCGAATAAGTCCTGCTTGACTTATGCAAGCTTGTTTAAAGTGAATTTATTTCCGCAGGTGTGCAACCATAAATGAACATGCTTAAAAGATTCTAGGTTTCATTTTTACTTGACAGATGTATGTGAGTTCTTGGGATAACTCGGCTTGAATTATGTATGTGAGTTCTTGGGATAACAGGGCTTGAATGAAAAGCAAAACATGCGTGCATGTCTCAGTCATGAGTCTGGATCTTCTAACCAAAGAAAAAGGAGTCATAATTTCCACGGTTTGAAGATCTAAATTAATTGGAAACTCATGGCTCCCTACGGACTTACCGGCGAAACATAAGCCGACTATCAGTTATCACTGTGAGCTGTATTTACAGAATAAAAAAAAATTGGCTTCTTCTCGACATTAGGTCAGCGAATTCAGTGAATTGTAATTAACAACTATCTAACCTGTTATTGTAGCCCCGGTGGCTAAATGGTCAGCGTGTAACGTACCAGGAGATGTGACGTACCTGCCAGAAGGACGCACACGACATAAAGGCAGATAGGAATCAGAATAAAACGTCCGCGTAGCTCAATTGGTAGAGCAACTTATTCCGGAATGAGGGGACCCGGGTTCGAACCCCGGCGCGGATAAAAATGACGGAGAAATTTACTTCGTTATAATGGCGCCCGAACTGTCCGGATGACCCGACAGTTCAAATAATTCTCGCAATGGTGTGATGTTATTTCCACACCGCGAGATAGGAAAAATCAGAGAATCCCTTCTCCAGCGCTTCAAAAAAAAAAAAAAAAAAAAAAAACATTGACTGGGAGTTCTCAAGTGCTCGTTCTACAGTGGATGGCTGCCTGCAACGATTCATGGTCACGGCTGACCCGTGGGCCATGCCCCCGGCCCTCTTTCGTGGGGGGAGATGTGACGTACCTGCCAGCAGGACGCACACGACATAAAGGCAAATAGGATTCAGAATAAACGTCCGCGTAGCTCAGTTGGTAGAGTGACTTATTCCGGAATGAGGGGATCCGGGTTCGGGCCCCGGCGCGGATAAAAATGACGGAGAAATTTACTTCGTTATAATGGCGCCCGAACTATCCGGATGACCCGACCGTTCAAAATCTCGCATTGGTGTGATGTTATTTCCACACCGCGAAATAGGATAAATAAGAGAATCCCTTCTCCAGCACTTCGAAAAAAAAAATAAGGGGGAGATGATGTAACGTACCAGGAGATGTGACGTACCTGCCAGAAGGACGCATACGACATAAAGGCAGATAGGAATCAGAATAAAACGTCCGCGTAGCTCAATTGGTAGAGCAACTTATTCCGGAATGAGGGGACCCGGGTTCGAATCGTGGCGCGGATAAAAATGACGGAGAAATTTACTTCGTTATACGGTGTAATGTTATTCATATCTTCGCGCATTGCCGCCTGTTTCCCAAAGAAGGTATAGTTGCACATCTGACAGCATGTTCCTGGTAGATATCGCTGCACACCGGAATATCCAGGAAATATGTCCGCCAGCTGATGGATAGTAAAGGCTTTATTATGCATTCAAATGTCGAAATGAGATTGCCATCTTCATCACAATCAGTCGATCGCCTCTAGCGCAAACCTAGACTATTTCAAATATTTGTAAAAGAGCATTACACATTTATCAACATGCAAACGCAAATACACTATCTACCAACAAGTAACTGGACACCTATGATAGCAAAGGAAAACGAAGTTTATTCACCTTCAATAGTTAGTGGAGCCTCCACGAGCGGCGATTATAGCTGCGACCCTCCGGGGCATACTCTCAACCAGGCGTTGTACGACGGCTAGCGGTATTTTCTTCCACTCTGCTTGGAGAAGACAGGTCAGTTTCTTCACCGATTTCGGACGGTGGGGGCACTCCTTAAGTCGACGCTCCAACTCGTCTCAGAGGTGCTCGATAGGGTTAAGGTCCGGGCTCTGCGCAGGCCAGTCTATTCGAGTAACCCCATTGTCACCATACCAAGCCATGGTGGACCTCGCAACATGACAGGTGGCATTGTCATCCTGATAGTAACATGGGTCCACCCCGTAAAACTGCCACAACGTAGGAAGCGCATGGTCATCCAAAATGGTGCAGTAGGTCTCGGCGTTGAGTCTACCAGGAATTGCGACCAAGGGTCACGTGACATACCAGGAGAAACACCACCGAAGCATAATTCCACCGCTGCGGAACTTCACAGTTGGCACAATACATTCCGGCAGGAGGCGTTCCCCAGGCAGACGCCAAACCCAGACCCTACCATCCGAACGGTAGAGGGTGAACCTTGATTCGTCGCTCCAGAGAACCTGTTTTCACTGTTCAACGGTCCACTGTCGACGTTCTTTGCACCACGTTAGCAGAGCAGCGCCATTGAACTTGGTGATCAAAGGCTTGTGGGCGGCAGCACGTCCATGATAACCGAGCAGATGGGCTCCCTTACGAATGGTATTCATCGAAAGAACACTCCCGGATGCCTGCTGAAACTACTCGCGGATGTGGCCCATCGATTTGGTGAGGTTCTTCTCGTCGGTCTCTAACTCCCAGTGTTGTGGGTCTGCCGGGTCGGGGCACATTCCGACAGCCACTTCTCAACTTCCACTTGCCAATCAAGTGGGCCACTGTCAATTTTGCTTACTTCAACTCGCTGGATATGTCACGTATGGATCGGCCATTTCTTTGATAACCGACGATTACACCTTTCTCGAAATCAGAGAGCTCCGAACTGCGTGGTATCTTGCATGCGACTGGTTGCGTTGTTGTTTCCCACACGATATTTAACGGCGGCGGCCTTGACGTGCATCAGGACCGCAGATATCGTCGATTGCAGGGGTGTCCAATTACTTCTTGGTAAATAGTGTATTATTTAACAGTGTTTGCGTTTATGCAGAATTCTATTAAATATTACATTAATTAACAAACGTACTGCAGTTTGTTAGGGTTAAAAGAATGAACTTCAGTACTGCTATTCAATGTTGCTTACCCGTGAATTACATACGTAGCAGTCTAACTGTTGTAAACGAATTTTTCAGATTTTGGACACTCATTTTCAGATCTGCTGGACCTAGTTAACTTATCCTTTATCTACCATCACCATTAACTTCTCTAAGCTGACAAATCCGGTTCGTTTTACCTTTCGTCTCTCTTTTAACGTACTGACAAAAACGCATTCGTGGAAATCCAACGACGAACAATGAACTCAAAAGCAAAATAACTCTATTAATCATTTTTTGATGCATCGATGTAGAGAACGCATCGGAAGAACCTGAGAATTAATCACAAATTTCAAATGTGAAATTCTATTCTATTGACTTTCCCGTTTCACTACACTATATATTATCAACAGTATTCGGACACCACAATATTTTGGAACAAATGATTTTATTATCGCAATTAGTGGTTAGTTGGTCCCCCTTTTGCTTGTATGCAGCGACAATATATCGTGGTATATTATCAACCAATTTCCGGTAGGTCTCGACACGAATGGCTCGCCATTTGTCCTGCAAAGCTGCTGCCAGAAGGCAGAACGAAGATAGTCTTGTGGACGACTTCGTATCCGTCGCTTCCGTTCATTCTGGAAGTGTGCTGCGGGATTAAGATCAGTACTCTGAGCAGGTCAGTCTAACAATTTCACCTCATTTATGAGGAACCAGTCCTGCACACGCCGTGCAGTGTGACAGGGAGCTAGATCGTGTTGGAAGAGGCAACGGTCATTTCCATAATACTGCCACATTGTTAGTAGTGAAGAATTATCCGGGTTTGGTTCATTTGCCCGACGTTTACTTGACCGAAAATCACTTCACCGAAAAGATTGTTTCACAAAAAGATCCCTTCATCGAAACGTTCATTTCACCGAACGATCACTTGATCGGAAAGTTCATTTCACCGAAAGGTCTCTTTACCTAAAAGTTCCATTCATCGAAAGGCCATTTCACCGAAGGGTCAGTTTATCGAAAACTTTGAATTTCATTACAGGATATGTTGAAGCAGGGTGCAAATTCGACAGACAGGTCACCGAAACGCTAGGGGATTATACTCAAATTGCACTTTCAATTCTCCGTGTCACAAAGAACGCAAAGATTTAGTTTTTAGACAAAAATAATTAATTTTAAGTCCCTAAGTCTCGGCTTAGGCCTTTCTAACAAATTTTAATCATGTTCAAAAAGTTTACGTAAAAGTCATATTCAGTTCATAAGGTTTACATAAAAAGTAAAATTGTTAATGTTGCAAATTTTTTCAGGCAAAAAGAATCAATTTTAGGGCCCTAGGCCTTGGCTTAGGCCTTTTCAGCAAATTTTAATGGAGCGTGCTCATATTCATAAGGTTTATTACATAAAAAGTCAAATTACTAATGTTGCATATTTTTTCAGCCAAAAAGAATCAATTTTAGGGCCCTAAGCCTCGGCTTAGGCCTTTTTAGCAAATTTTAATCGAACGAGCTCATGTTCATAAGGTTTACATAAAAAGTCAAATTACTAATGTTGCATATTTTATCAGCCGAATTGAATCAATTTTAGGTCCCTAGGCCTCGACTTAGACCTTTTTAGCAAATTTTAAATCGTGCGTGCTCATGTTCATAAGGTTTACATAAAAAGTCAAATTACTAACGTTGCATATATTTTCAGGCAACTTCAATCAATTTTAGGTCCCTAGGCCTCGACTTAGGCCTTTTTAGCAAATTTTAATCGAACGAGCTTATATTCATAAGGTTTACATAAAAAGTCAAATTACTAATGTTGCATATTTTTTCAAACAACTTGAATCAATTTTAGGTCCATAGGCCTCAGCTTAGGCCTTTTTAGAAAATTTTAATCGTGCGAGCTCATATTCATAAGGTTTACATAAAAAGTCAAGTCAGTAATGCTGCACATTTATTCAGGCAAAAAGAATCAATTTTAGGGCCTTAAGCCTCGGCTTAGGCCTTTTCAGCAAATTTTAATCCTGCGTGCTCATGTTCATAAGGTTTACATAAAAAGTCAAATTACTAATGTTACATATTTTTTCATCCAAAAAGAATCAATTTTAGGGTGCTAGACCTCGGCTTAGGCCTTTTTGGCAAATTTTAATCGAGCGAGCTCATATTTATAAGGTTTGCATAAAAATGTGCAACATTATTAACTTGACTTTTTATGTAAATTTCATGAACATGAGCACGCACTATTAAAATTTTCTAAAAAGGCTTAAGCCGAGTAGCCTAGGGACCTAATTTTGAATTAATTTGTCCGAAAAAATATGCAACATTAATAACTTGACTTTCTATGTAACCGTTAGATGTAATCTCGGAGGATTAAAAATTGATAAAAAAGGCACAGATCTAGGCCTTGTAATTAATGTTAAATTTCGAAAAACCTACTCATGACATGGGAAGGTGTTTCGTAGAAATTAAAAGTGTATTTTTTTATACAATCCGATAATGTTTAGGTGGCCAGTTTTTCGAAAACCCGCACCACACTCCAATAGATCTCCAACAACAAAATTCTAAGTTTTCGATAAACTGACCATTCGGTGAAATGATCTTTCGATATAATGAACTTTTAGGTAAAGTAATCTTTCGGCGAAATGAACTTTTCGATCAAATGTCCTTTCGATGAAATGAACTTTTAGGTGAAGTGACCTTTCGGTGAAATGAACTTTTCGGTCAAGTGACCCTTCGGTGAAATGTACCTTTCGATCAAGTGGTTTTCGGTGAAGTGATCTTCCGATCAAGTGAACGATACCCGAATTATCCAGAACGTCGAGGTACACTTCAGAATTGATGGTCTGTGGTATAATAACCAATGAGACGAGTTCCATCCACGGAAAACTGTTCCAGACCATGATGCAGCCTCCGCCGAACTTAGCAGTTGGAAGAACACATTCCGATGAAAGTCTTTCGCCGGGCTGTCGCTAAATCTGGACATTGAAAGAGTGAAAAGCGTAATTCATCACTCCACACTCAAAGAATAGCTTTCCAGTTGGCCACAGTCCAGGAACGACGTGAGACACTCCACTCCGAAAGGCCATTTGCATTCACGGCAGCAGTGTGTGGCTGGTGTGCCGCTGCGCTACCATAATAACCTACACTGTGGAATTCTCTGAGGATAGTTATGTTACTAACTGAGTCATTACAAACATTTCCTACTTCAGCAGCTTTGGAAACACGGCAGAGTAAGAATGGGATTTCTTAACATATATTTCTTACCGTGGTTCTTCTGTCACGTTCCGTCAGTTTGTGCGGCCTTCCTGAACGTTTTTCTGCCGTAATTGCAGCGTCCTGCTTCCATCCCTTCAAGACATCACTTACAGTCGATTTTGGTGTTTAGTTTAACTGCAACGCGCCTTATAGAAACGTTACTCAAAGACATCCTATGGTGTCACGTCAATTCGTCGCGTGCGTCAATTCGTCGACTGCGTCAATTCGTCGCGCGTCAATTCGTCGCGGACAAATTCGTCGACTACGTCAATTCGTCGCGTTTACAGATTTTGGTTACATACAAAACGAATGCAGGAAAACGTACGATTTCGAACGTCTTGCTCCCTGATCAAATTTATAAAGTTTGGACACGCAGACAGGATAGGAATATTACGTTTTTCTTTGGCACTAAAAATATTAGACGGTAAACGGTTTTTGGAACGGGGTTGGAGCCCGGTTGGTCAGACCACCCCCCATATACAAAACTTTTTCCGTAAAATCTACAGTTTTCAATTCAGAACCACCAAATCTGGTATACTATCTCGTGGTATTCTAACTTAGACTGTAGACGGTTTTGGGAAGCGGTTGGAGAGGGGAGGGGATTAGAGTCCCCCCCCCCTACAAAATCGCCGTAAAATATAGTTTTCAATTTAGAACTACAAAATTTGGTATATTATCTCATGGTACTTTAACTTAGACGGTAGACGGTTTTTGGAACGGGTCAGGGGCCCGGTTGGTCAGAGCCCCCATACACAAAATATTCGTAAGATCTACAGTTTTCAATTCAGAACCACCAAATCAGGTATCCTATCTCATAGTACTCTAACTTAGACGGTTGTCGGTTTGTGGAACGGGTCAAGGCCCGGGGAGTCAGAGCCCCCCCCCCCTACATACAAAATTTTCGCAACATCTAGTTTTCATTTCAGAACCATCCAATTTGGTATCATGAAACTCTAACTTAGACGCTAGACGGTTTTTGGAAGGGTTGGAGCCCGCGGGGTCGGAGCCCCCCGCCCTCATAAAAAATTTCGTAAAATCTACAGTTTTCATCTTAGAACCACCAAATTTGGTATACTATCTTATGGTACTCTAACTTAGACGGCAGACCGTTTTTGGAACGGGTCAAGGCCCGGGGGTCAGAGCCCCCACATACAAAATTTTCTTAAAAACTACAGTTTTCAATTCAGAACCACCTAATCTGGTATACTATCTCATGGTACTTTAACTTAGACGCTAGACGGTTTTGGGAAGGGGTTGGAGCCCGGGGGTCAGACCACCCCCCGAATAAACACTTTTTCCGTAAAATCTACAGTTTTCAATTTAGAACCACAAAATTTGGCATACTATCTCATGGTGCTCTAACTTAGACAGTAGACCGTTTTTGGAAGGGGTTGGAGCCCGCGGGGTCGGAGCCCACCCCCCTCAATAAAAATTTCGTAAAATCTACAGTTTTCATTTTAGAACCACCAAATTTGGTATACTATCTCATGGTACTCTAACTTAGACGGCAGACCGTTTTTGGAACGGGTCAAGGCCCGGGGGTCAGAGCCCCCAACATACAATTTTTTTTAAAAAACTACAGTTTTCAATTCAGAACCACCTAATCTGGTATACTATCTCATGGTACTCTAACTTAGACGCTAGACGGTTTTTGGAAGGGGTTGGAGCCCGGGGGTCAGACCACCCCCGAATAAACACTTTTTCCGTAAAATCTACAGTTTTCAATTTAGAACCACAAAATTTGGCATACTATCTCATGGTGCTCTAACTTAGGCAGTAGACCGTTTTTGGAACGGATCAAGGCCCGGGGGTCAGAGCCGCCACATACAAAATTTTCTTAAAAACTACAGTTTTCAATTCAGAACCACCAAATCTGGTATACTATCGCATGGTACTCTAACTTAGACGTTAGACGATTTTTTGAAGGGGTTGCAGCCCTGGGGGTAAGGGCCCCCTCATATAAAAATTCGCAAAATCTACAGTTTTCAATTTAGAACCACCAAATTTGGTATACTATCTCATGGTACTCTAACTTAGACTACAGATCGTTTTTGGAACGGGTAAAGGCCCGGGGGTCAGAGCCCCCCACATACAAATTCTCTTGAAAACTACAGTTTTCAATTCAGAATCACCAAATCTGGTATACTATCTCATGGTACTCTAACTTAGACGCTAGACGGGTTTTGGAAGGGGTTGGAGCCCGGGGGTCAGACCACCCTGCCGAATAAAAACTTTTTCGTAAAATCTACAGTTTTCAATTTAGAACCACCAAATTTGGTATACTATTTCATGGTACTCTAACTTAGACGCTAGACAATTTTGGAAGGGTTGCAGATTTTTTTGTGAAGGGGGTAAGGACTCCTTTAATAAAAAAATCGCAAAATCTACTTTTCAATTTAGAACCACCAAATTTGGTATATTATCTCATGGTACTTTAACTTAGACGGTCGACGGTTTTTGGGACGGGTAAAGGCCCTGGGTGTCAGAGCCCCCCCCCCCGTCCCGCACACACACAGACATACAACATTTTCTTAAAAACTACAGTTTTAAGTTCAGAACCACCAAATTTGGTATCATGAAACTCTAACTTAGACGCTAGACGGTTTTTGGAAGGGGTTGGAACCCCGGGGGAGAGCCCCTCCCCTCCTCATAAAACTTTCGTAAAATCTACAGTTTTCAATTTAGGACAACCAGATTTGGTATACTACTTAGGGTTATCTAACTCAGACGGTAGACGGTTTTTGGAAGGGGTCGGGGCCCGGGTCAAGGTAGCGCCATGCAAAATTTTCGTAAAAAGTTCCATTTTTTACTCTTAAGAATACCCTATCTACATTCTAAGGCGCTCTTTATCCCTTTGAGGGCCTTGCACGATAAGCCATCAACCAACCTACTAACCAACCTACGGTCTAAGTTAGGGACTGTAGATAACAATAAAGTGCAAAAATATGCGTTTAATGGTGTATTAAAAACACAAATCTATATAGTTTAGCTTTCACTACCAACGAGCGGCTTATCAGAAAGAAATATAATGTAATGTAAACAGAGAGTTCCAGATATTCAAAATTCAAAACGGTAAGAAAGAGATGATCAATGCCAATTTGAAGTCGTATGCATGCGACATCACATAGGTACATTGCATTTCTGTGTCGCGGGATTCACAGAAGCACACGCCAGATGTACGGCAGTTCTATAGATGTCTCCTAGAAGGTAAATATTCCCATTCCTTTTTCTTTCTTTTTTGTTTCGCAAAATTAAATTAACTAAATCAAAAAATTTAAAATAAATTTACTGGAAAATTGCAGGAATATCTTTTTCATTCATTAACTTTCACCCGCTGAACTTGGTGATTCCACAAATAGTAATATGTACCTGGCAAATAACTGGTATCCCTGCTAGTACAAATTATATTAATGATTTATTTGCGTCCAGTTCAATCTAGTATGTCCATAAGAGCGTTAGGGGTCGTATGAAAAATACATTTCAACGTGTGCCGCTGCGGCGGCGGTGTGATCTAGGCGCTGGCTTCTGACCACTTGTCGAGAAGGATCCTGGTTCAAATCCCGGTGAATCATGGACGTTGTGCTTGACTTCTGGCACTGGCTGTCCCCCTTCCCAGGAACCAGTGGCCCAAAATTGGGAACGTCCGACTGCTTATAGCCCACTGAATTGATCACGGTGGTCGTTAAACCCCAACAACAAAAAAAAAAAAAAAAAGATTGCGACGTGTCCATTGCTATTTGTTGTGGACCATACAAAAATTATGTTTTTGATATCAACGTGTCCACTTCCATGTAAGCTGGCCATAAAATGTTAGGGGACCGTACAAAAATGCACTTTTGTTTTCACCTTGTCAGCGCTTCGGTATATGGTTGAAGTATACGTATATATAGTTGGGCCATTTCAGCACGTAGTTTGGGTTATATAGAAAATCAAGATAATGTTACATTTTTACTCAGCTACAACACATTAATCCCAAAGGCTATTTGTTGAAATCTTTTAAGTGATTGTATGCTATGGTCATATTGATAATGTTTGATGACAAGTCAGGTTAATGATATTGCACTTATTAAAGACTTAAAAAGGTGTAGAGGCTAGAAATTATTATTTGAAGTCTAAGTAAAAGCTCAATTTTAACTTGACTCGTCATGAAATCCTTATGAATATGGCATTTATTTTATTTTGTACATTTTACAAAGCGTATGCATTTTTTTTGGCATTTGTTTTATTTTGTGTTGTACTTGTTACATAGCGTTTCGCATTTTTGTAATGCTTGTGACTTGTGATTGCATTTTGAATTTTTATTTGTTTCACATTTTGGATTGCATTTTGAATTTTTATTTATTTCACATTTTGGATTACTTTTTAACATTTTATGTTTTTGACATGCTATTTTGAAAATTTTGTCTTTTTTAATTTTGCGTTGGTTTTACATTCTTGCATTTTCGGTGGAATTACATTCTTGAAAAATTCAAATACAAGTTAGTAAAAGGTATAATTCAATTAGTGAGAAATACCAGCACATTTTAGTAAAGGGTAGAATTATATGAAATTCCTCTTAAAGAGTCCAGCATGTTAACATTGTCTCTGTGCTCCAAAGAAGTTCGAATTCCTTTTTATCTTGCCAGCGTTTCTCTTCTGGGTGGATTTGTTGGAATCTGTGCTATCACTCTTTCGATTTTAGCCATAGTTGTTCTCTGCTCTTTCGCAATTTCACTGATTATTTCGTACAGTCACAGTTTTTTCTCTCCCAGAATTGTATTCCAGCGTCTGTCTAATCTTTCAAGTTCGTTTTGTGTTCTGGGAAAGCCAAATCAATTGTTTTCACTTACTGACCAAATTGTTGGCGGGAACAGCGGAGGGCTTCTGCACGGTTTGTTTCTTTTGCTTCCACGAAATTTTCCAAGAACATAATTTTCCTCAAACCACTGAACTACAGAATCTGCATATTCTAGTAAAATTGATTTCACTTCTTCAAAAGCAGCTGGAATTTCATCAGATGAAAAAAATGCGAGTGCTTGCAAATGTCTGACTTTGAGAGCAAACTCACTGTTTTCCCTATATTCCAAGGCTATGCCAGAGGATGGATATTCCTCAGCACATTTTTTTCCGAGATGAAACCAACAACATTTGTGTGTGCTGCTTCCAAATTCCTTTTTAGCAGCATTATAACGGTAGCTATTTCAAAATCTATTATTATGCGTATATTGTGGTGCAAGCTGAATATCATAGTCTGATGCATAGTCTTGTAAATCCTACAAAAAAACTGTATAATAGTATTATATTCTTTATACTTGCTGGAAAGAAACCCATAAACTAGTGGGACAAGTCTGTGCATCTCTGGATTCGTTTCAACCATAGCATGAATGGAACATAATTGCCTAAAAGGGGTTGGACAAGTTTCAAATGTCCCATCCATAATCCAGAGGGGTGCTTCTTTAAGCTTTCGTAAATTATTCTCTGTTAAAAATAAAATAATTCTTTGATGTCCAAATGCGCTATCTCTGCCAAGAAATTTTGCACCAGCTTCTCCTGTAAATTTATTGGGGCATCGATCCGTTCTATAGTCGTAGGCTCTGCAGGCATGTCTTGGCATGTCTTCTCTTTTTTACAACTTGCCTTAGTGCATCCATATTAGGCATGTAAGCTACATTTACTGTAGCCATTGACGTTGTCACGGTTTGAATAATTTGTGCAGGGGCTTCGTCCGTATTTCTCGCTCGTTCTTTTATTTGCGCTCTTGCAACAGCAACATCACTTTTCTCCGGTCTTGGAGCATGATTATGTGGTTTCTCATTGCGCATCCTGTGTTCATCTCCTATAAGAATAGTACTAGCAAAGCCAGTACAATTTCCATAATTTCTTTCAATACAGTGACAATACCGTAAATCACCTCGCACTCTGTTATGGCAAGATAAATACCCTTTCCATTTCAGCAAATCATTTTCTTTTTGTAAGTTAACTATTTATGTTGTATTCTTCATCTGCATAGTGCCTTCGGAAAACAATGCACTTTCTCTTTCCAAAATATTTAGAATGATATATTTCCACTATTATCACTTGACAACGCACAACAAAGGTTTCAACAAGCACGTTCTCTGTTCTCCAGTCAACTACGAACTAATGAGCAACCATTCAATAAAACACTCAAAATACAGACAATCACGTGAAGCTTGTTCCTCCAGTTAGGGTTTAAGCGAAGTTCAAGATTTTCGTACCTGCGGTCACAAGAAGTGGTTAATTTTAAGGATCGGCATCTTATCTTTTGTTTTTCCAAAACGCAGAGGTACATGTATTTTACAGCTGGGACGCTCCAGGCGGGGGATCAACAGATGCGAAGAACCCGGGAGCCAGGTTCCGGAGGCGGCAGCAGGCGCGGACTGGGCAGCTGTACTCTGGGCCGGTAGGCGTCATGCTAATTCTCAAAATTAAATTCAAATTTTTTGTGTTGCACCATGCGTATGAAAGAAAATTGTTATACTGAAAAGACAATTTGTTTACCCCGTAACATATTAAACGAAACCTACGTCCCTACGTGCCAAATAATCTGTAAGCCAAACACAGTTTTTCATGCAACACCTTCCCCCGACTTTCTAAGTTCAGATCTGTCTCGTTCGACTTATTTCCTGTACCACCCCTCTCTTTCGCTAATTGCAGTTAATTGCCGTGAAATTGGTGTTTTACGTTGGGGTGTATTGCCGTCTGTCCTGAAGACTATAGTGAAAGCGGTGAACCCCAGGGGAAAAGTATTCCATCAAAAGCAACAGAAATCCAATGCGAGAGCAAAACTTTGTTCTTTGGCATTACATCCAAGCAATTTAGGCGAAGTAGGAAGTGTGTTTTTCTACTACGACACCAGAAGATTGTCGCGAATGCTCAGGCAATTACGATACAGATGTGTCCTTAAGACTTCTCTTTCAAGACGTCCAAAGGCCGGCACTAGGGGATGGGGAGGGATACAGTGCGGATGCTCTTTTTTGTTGCAGTTATAAATTCTTAAGCTCATTCTTCCTTAAAACTTTGCCTGGTTACCAGTAAGTACTGTCTCATGCCTCAACCCTTGCACAGATTTGTTGTTTTTGTTGTCATTCTTTGAGTTAACAGCGGGAAAATATCTGAACTGCGTTGTTTCAGTTGGAAATATTTTTTTTTACTTCAGCAACAGGGCTTCACGTATAATTGCAAAATACTTCGATAGAATAAACATACCTTACATAAAGAGTTTGCATGAGAAAATAGATTAATAATAAGGAAAATATTCTAAAACCAAAAAAGAAATTGCGGAGCCGAAAAAGCTAGGTACAGGAAACAAAAGGCTCTAAGAAAAAGTTTATATTTAAAGAAACCTGTAGTCGCTTAATGAGTACGTGGTATAACTCAATACAAAATCATGTGCTGTATTTGAAAAAAAAATTATAAGCGAATAAGCATCGTGACTGTCCACAGTTTCCCCTTTTCATCCTGTCGACATTACAACCACCACAGAAAAGAAAATAACAAAAACATAACAAAACCACCCATACAAAGTAAAATGCCCAAAACATAAAAAGAAGTAACCACACAAAATGAAATGCCCAAAACATTAAAAAAACTGGAACCACACGAAATAAAATACCCAAAACATGGTAAGAAATTCTGTTGAAAGCACAATGAAGGTATACGATAGGAGAAATATATGTTTTTAAAACTTAATACAAGTGTCAAAACTGAAATAAAAAGAAAGAAAAAAGAAATATTCCAAATTTTATTGTTACTTTAGATATTTTGACCTGTTGACATTTCGTAAATTGTACTTGCACTCGGTCAAAAAATATTACTTACAAGGACTCTTCAGTAACTTTTAATCGCTGTGGTCGTATTTATAAGGTTTGCATAACAAATCAAGTTAATAATGTTCCGCTTTCACTTAGGCACCAAATGCTAACTGTTGGCCGCTAGGCCTAGGCCTTTTAAATAATTTTTGATAAGCGTAACACTCTTAAATTGATTTGTCATGCAAACCTCATATAATTACAGCATTATAAAAATTACTATAAATGCATATGCCTAGGTCTCGGGCGTATCTATTAATGCTTTGTTCTCGAGTAACATTTAAACAGAATTCATTTTATTTTCTATGAAAACTACATAAATATCAGCTCAGAGGACTGAAAACTATCAAAAATCTCTAGACCTAGGGTCTGCTTAATAGTTCCAACCTCAGAAAAGCGCATTGCTAAAATCTTGGACTTCTATGAAAACATTATGAAAATTAGCACGGCACACTGGAAATTGCTAAACAGGCCCAGTCCTAGGGCTTTCTAATTATTGTTTTGTACCTGATTAAAAGTGCAACATTATCTTTAGTTCTTACTAGCAGGGGTACCCGGTATTTCCCAGGTAAATATTACTATTTCTAAAATCACCAAGTTCAGCGGGTGAAAGTTAATGAATGAAAAAGCTATTTCCGTAAATTTCCAGGAAACTTATTTTAAATCTTTTGATTTAGTTAATTTAATTATACGAAGCAAAAAATAATTTACATTATTTACATTACATTGTATTTCTGCCTGATAAGGCAACCGTTGGTGGTGAAAGCTAACGTATATTAATTTGTGTTTTTAATACACCATGAACCGGATATTTTTTCAGTTTATTGTTATCTACGGCCTCTAACCTAGACCGTAGGTGGGGTAATGGAGTGTTGTATTGGGATGCAGTTCTTAAGAGTAAAAATTGTAATTTTTACGAAAATTTTGAATGGGCCCCCTTCACACCGGGCACCGACCCTTTCCGTCTGCGGTCTAAGTTACAATACAATGAGGTAGTGTACTAAATTTGGTAGTTCTAAATTCGAAACTGTAGGTTTTACAAAAATTGGCATGGGGGGGGGGGAGAGGCTCTGAACGCGTGGCTCCAACCGTTTCCAAAAACCGCCTGCATTCTCAGTTAGAGTACCATCACATAGTATACCAAATTTGGTGGTTTTAAATTGAAAACAGTAGATTTTACGAAAATGTTTATGGGGAGGGCTCTGACCCCGTGCCTGACCCGTTCCCAAAACCGTCTACCATCTAAGTTAGAGTACCATGAGACAGTATACCAAATTTGGTTGTTCCAAATTGAAAGCTGTAGATTTTACGAAAAATTTGTATGGGGAAGGATCTAACCCCCGGGCCCCGACCCGTTCCGAAAATCGTCTACGGTCTCAGTTAGGGTACCATGATATGGTATACGAAATTTGGTGGTTCAAAATTGAAAACTGTAGATTTCAAGAAATTCTTTATAGGGGGGGCTCTGAACCCCGGGCTCCGACCCTTTCCAAAAAACCATCTACCGTCTAAGTTAGAGTACCATGAGATAGTATACCAAATTTGGTGGTTCTAAATTGAAAACTATAAAAGTTTTTACGAAATTTTTTTATGGGGGGGGCTCTTACCCCGTGCCTGACCCGTTTCAAAAACCGTCTACCGTCTAAGTTAGAGTACCATAAGATAGTATACCAAATTTGGTGGTTCTAAGATGAAAACTGTAGATTTTACGAAATTATTTATGAAGGGGGGGGCTCCAACCCCTTCCTAAAACCGTCCAGCGTCTAAGTTAGAGTACCGTGAGATAGTATACCAAATTTGGTGGTTATAAATTGAAAACTGTAGATTTTACGAAAAAGTGTTTATTCGGGGGGCTCCGACCCTGCGGGCTCCAACCCCTTCCAAAAACCGTCTAGCGTCTAAGTTAGAGTACCATGAGATAGTATACCAGATTAGGTGGTTCTGAATTGAAAACTGTAGTTTTTAAGAAAATTTTGTATGTGGGGGCTCTGCCCCCCCCCCCGGGCCTTGACCCTTTCCAAAAACGGTCTGCCGTCTAAGTTAGAGTACCATAATACCGTCTGCCGTCTAAGTTAGTACACCAAATTTGGTGGTTCTAAGATGAAAACTGTAGATTTTACGAAATTTTTTATGAGGGGGGGGGGGCTTTGACCCCGCGGGCTCCAACCCCTTCCAAAAACCATCTATCGTCTAAATTAGAGTACCATGAGATAGTATACCAAATTTGGTGGTTCTAAATTGAAAACTCGTGTTTCTCGTCTGCTTTTTCCTCTCCTGCGTTACCGCCCGACTTTACTTTGGCACACACCATCCTCCTTCCTAAGAAGGGTGACCTCTTGGATCTTGGAAACTGGCGCCCTATCTCCATCCTAAACACTGACTATAAGTTCTATACAAAACTCTTATCCCGTCGCCTTAATTCTGTTCTCTCTTTCGTTATTTCTCCTGACCAGACATACACTGTGCCTGGTCGGACTATTTCCACTAACGTTTCTCTTCTCCTTCATCTTCACTTCCTCGCTCGCTCTTTTTCTGAACCTCTTGCCTTTCTCAATCTGGATCAAAAGTCCGCTTTTGATAACGTTTCTCATTTTTATCTCTCTGCTGTCCTTTCACAATTTGGCTTTCCTCCTACCTTTTCTTCCGCACTCTTGGCCCTTTATCAGGGCGCCAGTTTCCATGTTCGAGCGGCCACATTTCTAACCGCTCCAATTCCGTTTAAGCGAGGCATCCGGCAAGGATGTCCGCTCTCCGGCCAGCTATTCGCTCTCGCTTTTGAGCCTTTCCTGTTAGCAGCCCGAAGATCACTCCTGGATGTCCTACCGCCGACAGTGGCTAGTACTCGTCATCATCGAATAATTTTCACCGCCTATGCTGATGATGTGACCTTGCGTCCGGGATGAATCTCAATTTGATCGCCTGTATTATGTATATCAACAGTATGTTGCATTATCTGGAGCAGCGCTGAATGCCACTAAAAGTACTGGCTTATGGTGCGGGGCATGGGCTGCCCGCACCGATGCTCCTTGGGGTGCGCAGTGGACAGCCACTACACAGAAGATCCTCGGTGCGTATGTCGGATTGCCCTTGGCTTCTGCATCTGCCACCTGGACTGCTCTTCTTCCCCGGATACAACGGACTGCTGTCTACTGGAGTAAGGCCCGCCCTTTCACATCGTTCCGTCAACGAGCAGCCGTTGTTCGTCGACAACTTATCTCTCTATGCGAATACTCTTGGATGTCGACGGTTGTGCCCGTGTCACAAATGATGACCATCACTCGCCTCTCAACTTCCGTCATCTGGTCTTCACATCACTGGGTTAAACCTGCCACGCTTCATCTGCCAGCCTCTTTGGGTGGCATCCAGCTTCCCGATCCAGCTTTCCTTTATAAAACACATCGCATTATTCATTTCATTCGCCTTGCCACTTCAACTGTTCCGTCCCTTACCACTACCTTGAATGTTCTAGCTTCTTTCCGTGACCCATCTTTCACCTTCCTACTGTTTCTGAAGATGGATGCATACTCTCTTCTCCCGTCCCACCTCCCTCCTGTCCTGCGAGAGGGCCTTTCTCTCTTTCGTTCGCTTCCTCTTCTCCGTTCACTTCCTTCTTCAACTCTTGATCTCCTAGATGAACCTCTCTTCTTCTCTTCTCTTATTCACCCTCCTAACCTCCCTTACTTTTACTTTCCTCATTGGATCCGCTCTGGTGTGATAACTGTCCGTTCTCTCGTAACTTCTGATCTAACCTGGAGACCTCTTTCTTCCCTGTTTCTATCTCCAACCATTACTCTTGCTAACGAATATCTTCTTCTTCGCACAGCGCTTTGGAGCCTCTTTCCACTCCTCGCTTCACCTGATGGTCTCTTCTCGGTCCCCTCTGCTCCTCTTTCCCTACCGTTCTTTCTCCTCATTCGTAGCTCCCCGGTTCTAGTTACTTCTCTCTCCTCCTCTTCTCTTTATTGGCTTCTTCTTTCCCCTCCCGCACTTCCACTTTCTGTTCATTCTGCTCCTCCTTCTCTTCTCCCCGCCATCTGGACAGCATCTACCTCTGCCCTTTCCTCCCCTCTTGAACTCAATGTCCATTGGCAATTTCTTCACCTTCGTCTCCCCGCCCCATCAGTACTGTTTCGCATGACCCCTTCTCACCTCTCCGCAGTGCTCCTTTTGCCCTGAAGTCAGCGACGTCCAACATCAATACCTATTCTGCCCCGTTCTCCTGCCAGTCCTAAACACAGCATTTCGTTTTGCTGATCGAATTTGTGCTTGATCGTTACCATTTCTTGCATATGCTTGGCTACTCCAAACTAAGCATCCACCTACTCACTTGCCTCCTGTGTGCCGTTATATTTTTCTTCTTGTGAAGTTCACTGTCTATGCTTTCCATCTTCAACAACGCTTCCCCGCTCTTATTCCACCTCCTCAGGAGGCAAGTGCTATCATTCGGAGACGCTTCCTAGCACGGTTAACCACTCGCCTCCAAATGGAGCACTCTCGTGCTGCCTCAACAAACACCGATAGCGTTTTTCAATCCACTTGGGCCCAATCGGCTGGGTGGTTCCATATCCACAATTTGCAGTTACATCTCAACCTATAAGTGGGATTTTTGTTGTCGCCCACGTTCACTGTAACAAATCATGTTTTTACGTATTAATTTTGGTGCTTCGCTATTTGTGATTTTTCTGTTTTAATGTGCCATTGAAGATAGCTCACCATGTTTCCCATGTTCTCTTCGATAATGTTGGGTTTTATGTTGTTGTATATAATTCTTCCTTCTGCACAGTTTACTGCCCACGCAATGTCCCCTTCATTATGTTGAATATTTTTTTAAAATCTTAGTCACTGTGTGTATAATATAATGTAACAAGATGCCCTTCTGAGTACATTTAGCGTTATTTCCCCTTGTCACTGAATACTTCTGTACATATGTTGTAAATTTTGAATGTAGCATCACTGATGCATTTCTGTGAATTAGTACCTAATGTTTAATCTTTAGTATGGTAGTAATGCTTAATTGGAATTTGTGCATAGTATAGAATCATGTCTTGCCCTGTCTACAATACTGTAGGTAAACATTTTCGTTTGTATCGCTCGTGCTTTATTGTCTGCCTCCTCCTTCGCCCTACGTGGCGAAATAATTTTTATTTTTTATGATTTTAACAATATTTTGTTTTACGTTTCACTGGAACTTTCCAGCTGATGTATATACCGCTGTATTTATTGGCAGAATTCCATTGTCATGTGCATAGAAATGTTATTTTACTGAAGAATAAAGGCAATTTTGAAATGTAGATTTTACGAAAAAGTGTTTATTCGGGGGGGGTCCGACCCCGGGCTCCAACCCGTTCCAAAAACCGTCTAGCGTCTAAGTTAGAGTACCATGAGATAGTATACCAGATTAGGTGGTTCTGAATTGAAAACTGTAGATCTTACGAATATTTTGTGTATGGGGGCTCTGACCAACCGGGCCCCCTGACCCGTTCCAAAAACCGTCTACCGTCTAAATTAGAGTACCATGAGATAATAAACCAAATTTGGTAGTTCTAAATTGAAAACTATATTTTACGGCAATTCTGTAGGGGAGGGGGGCTCTAACCCCCCTCCCTCTCCAACCGCTTCCCAAAACCGTCTACAGTCTAATTTAGAATACCACGAGATAGTATACCAGATTTGGTGGTTCTGAATTGAAAACTGTAGATTTTACGAAAATTTTGTATATGGGGGGCTCTGACCAACCGGGCCCTGCACCGTTCCAAAAACCGTCTACCGTCTAATATTTTTAGTGCCAAAGAAACACGTAATATTCCTATCCTGTCTGCGTGTCCAAACTTTATAAATTTGATCAGGAGCAAGACGTTCGAAATCGTACGTTTTCCTGCATTCGTTTTGTATGTAACCAAAATCTGTAAACGCGACGAATTGACGTAGTCGACGAATTTGTCCGCGACGAATTGACGTAGTCGACGAATTGACGCGCGACGAATTGACGTAGTCGACGAATTGACGCGCGACGAATTGACGTAGTCGACGAATTGACGCGCGACGAATTGACGTAGTCGACGAATTGACGCGCGACGAATTGACGTAGTCGACGAATTGACGCGCGACGAATCGTCGCAGTCGACGAATTGACGCACGCGACGAATTGACGTAGAACCACATCTTATGACCAGCTCATGCTGGAACTCGGAAAGTTCACATCCACGCGGCATATACGCTGCATGATAACGCGAGAGAACATCTCAGCTTTACATAGTACCTCCCCACTCAAGTCGCACCTTCCTGCGCAACCGTTAATTGCACTTTGTGCCGTGCCTGTCCCACAGGACGCACACGACATAAAGGCAGATAGCAGCAAGAACGAACGTCTGCGTAGCTCAGTTGGTAGAGTGACTTGTTCCGGAATAAGTGGACTCGGGTTCGATTCCCTGCGTGGACCAAAAATGACGGAGAAATTTACCTTGTTATAATGGCGCCCGAACTATCCGGATGACCCGACCGTTCAAGATCTCGCAAGGGTGTGATGTTCTTTCCACACCGCGAGAGAGGAAAAATCAGAGAATCCCTTCTCCAGCGCTTCGAAAAATATATGTGTGTGACGTTGCATTCCACACACTAGATTGACTGGAAGTTCTCAAGTGCACGTTCTACAGCGGATGGCTGCCTGCAACGATTCATGGTCACGGCTGACCCATGGCCATGCCCCCGGCCCTCTTTGGGAGAGGAGATGTGACGTGCCTGCCCCGCAGGACGCACACGACATAAAGGCAGATAGCAGCAAGAAGGAACGTCTGCGTAGCTCAGTTGGTAGAGCGACTTGTTCCGGAATAAGTGGATTTGGGTTCGATTTCCGGCGTGGACCAAAAATGACGGAGAAATTTACTTCGTTATAACTTATGCAATGAACGGCTGCAGAAGAAGGTGAAGCCGCCCCGGTGGCGCAGTGGTCTAAGCGATGGCCTCTGATCATTCGTCTGTAAAGGGCCCGGGTTCGAATCCCGGTGAGGAATGGATGTTGTGTTTGTCTTACGGCACTGGCTCTCTCCCTTCCGTGGAACCAGTGACCCTAAATTAGAGACGGGCGACTGCTTATAGCCCATTGAGTTGCTCACGGTGGTCGTTAAACCTCCAATCAAAAAAAAAAAAAATAAAAATAAAAAGGTGAAATGAACGGTTGCATCGTACTTTGACTTTTTGCATTTATGCAAATATTTGGTTGTGTCAGAATACTTTTGGCAATACAGTGTATAATAGGTATGACGTATATAAGAAATGAAGTAACAGTAATCCATTTCAGACATCGATAAAAAGCTTAAGTGATTTTGTTCATGTATTGATAAAAAATTCATATCTACATTTGCCGCTGTCTGAGTCAAAGATATATATTGAATAAATTAAAAAAGTTGCTAAAATCATTGACAGTGCTGCGAAAACGTGTTCATGCCTGAAAGTGTTCAAAAGCACGCCTTATGAACTGAAGCAATATTTTTTGTAATGCAAAATACGATTTAAAAGCGTTCTACAAGCAGGTCTACAAAGAAGCAATTCCACAATCACCCAATGAATGAATCAAATTTTTCAGACATATGAGAGGTATTTAAGTCCAATGTTACCTCTAAGGTGCGACGCGAGCGGCCGCGCAAGGACTTCACTTCCTCCACGCAGCTGAAATAACTTCAGCGCAGTAAACATTTTAGATTAAAATTCCCAAATCCCTAATGAATTTTCATAAATGGAAAATCAATTACCTGCAAAAATAATAACAAATAAATAAAATTCGGGCTCTCAAAAGTCAAAACAACACTTCTTAAATGCCGTTCGACTGCTAAGTTCGTCTCATTGCCCTCTTCATTCTGAAAAGCTTCTAGCAAAGTAGCCTCGTGCGAGCAGATAGTGAACACGAGAATGAGTATTGCTCATTTTCCAACGCCGAGAAAGATATTGTCTTTTCTCAAAACAACACATCAGCGCTAGCCTCAGAAACTGTAAACAATATTTTCCTAGTACTCTCAAAAAAGGCTTACTCCTAAACTCCCATGGTCGAGTCCTTGGTTCGGGGGGGGATTGAGAGGCGATTTATTCCTTGAAAGGACTGTCAGACAAGAACGATTTTGCACTTGTTCTATTCGAACTAATTATTTTGCATTTAGGTGTTATTTTGTTTCTTATTCTCCTTGGTATTCCGACATGCAAAGCAACTGTATATTATGCGTAAACCTGCTTTTCCTGTTTTCCAGTGTTGAAGTAAGGTTGAGCTCCTCACTTTTTATTTAAAAAAATGCAATTAATGAAATGTTTTTAATATTTTTATTAATTTAAAATCAATTGTGGAAAGAATGGGGATGAAAATGGGGGATTAGAAAAAAAATTCCAATCCAAGTTCCAAGTTCTACTGCATTAGTAAGAGAAGCTGAGAAAATAATTTTTTTGCCCAAATGGTTTTGATGCCTGCGCAGCTCGTTTGGGTTAGGCGCGCATTGCCCATGGCGGCTTTGATGGAATATTGTTAAGTCACTATATTAATGCGTCTACAAAGCGTTAATATCCAAGTCCACCGCCAGATGCAACGGATGCATCACAATTAAAACTATGCAAAGAGCCATTTTTTTCATTTGCACGTTGACATTAAATTTTACTCATACCAGATCTTTCTGAAAATAATGGCTGATTTGGAGGGCAAAAAATGGAAGAGCACACAACCTTGTTTTTATTCGAAATAAGCGCCTTCATCATCTCTACCAGTGAGTGGCAACTGCTTCAATGCTAGTCCGGAAGAAGTCTGGTTCCCTGGATGCAATAAACTTCCGAATGCAATTTCAGCCTCTTCTCGGTTTCTGAAGGTCCTGTCCTTGAGGTAACGGCTAAAATTCATGAACAGGTGAAAATCGATAGGTGCCAAGTCAAGCAAGTAGGCTGGAGGTGAAAAGATTTCGAACCTCAGTTAGCGTAGTTTCTTTTTCGTCATTTGTAACACTTGTGATATCGCGTTATCATGGAGGAGAATAGGACCATTCCTGTTCACCAACGATGTCTCTTTGGAGCACAACTTCTGGTGCATTCGGTCAATTTCTTCACAGTATGTGACTAAGGTAATGCTTTCACCAGCATTCAAGGACCTGTAGTGTACGGCACAGTGAGCAGTCCACCACACTACCAACAAAACCTTCTTTGGCGTCAACCTTGGTTTAGAATGTTGTTTTGGTGGTTCCCCGTGGTTCATCTACTGTCCAGATCGCTTACGGTTGCTGTAAAGCACCCACTTTTCATCACAGGTCACAATGTAATCAAACAGGGGCTCCTTTTCGTTGCAAAACAGAAGGTTACAGGACATCTCAAACCGTTGTTGTTTCTAATGCTCCGTCAGTTCGTGCGGGACCCAATTATTTATTCTCTAGACCTTACCAATTTGATGGAGATGCTCGGAAATGGTTGACACCGATACATTGTACTGTTTGAAGAGCTCTCTGACTGTGACGTGAGGATTTTCCTCCACATTAACCTTCAGAGCGTCATTATCAGTAACCGAATGTCGTCCACCGCCTTCCTTATCTTTTAGAGTCGTGTCTCCGTAACGTAACTTTTCAAACCACCGGCGAACACTGCGTACAGATGTTGCCTCGTCGACCCCAATACGGTAGGTTTGCGCCGCAGTACGACCCAATTTGAACTCCTGAAGCAGAATCACTAGCAATTCAGTCATTTCTAGCATGTTGTAACGTCCACTGTCACACGAGTAGCAACGACTAGAGCTCAACCGATTATGGAATATATGTGGCGTCTGAGTTGCCCTTCATTGTACGAATGGCGTTGCGAGCGGGTTGCTCTGCAAGCATTGTTGGCGAGTTGAATGTGGCTTCTCAGGAAATCGGCTGTTATTTTCCAAACGATCATCCATTAAAATAATTTTACGTTCTGTGAAAATACAGCCCTTTCTTTCTGTGGTGGATTCGAACCCAAGTCTCCTCGTCCGTAGCCAGTTATTCTTGTGACTGAACTACAACGACGTTGGCTTAACACTCCAACTTGCAGTTTTGACTCTTGAATCACTTCTGTGTTACGTCACATATATCCACCACCCTTTCTATGCTTGCAGGAGAGCTCAATGTAGAAAAAGGAATTTGTTATTACTTTCACGGCCAGAAGATTCATTTTTACGTTCGGGTGCTTATGTGAAAATATAGTCCTTTTTGCCGGTGGTGGAATTAGAATCCACGTCTCCTACCTCCGGGGCCAGTTATGATCCCCACTGTATTACACCGACACTGGCTTATCACTGCGACGTATCGTTTTGACTCTTGGGTACGTCACAGTTCCAACCCACATAGCAGAATGTTCGTGAACAGTCTGCGAGAGATATTGTAATGCCACAAAAAACTATTCGGGTGATCCCGGGGCAAGACAACAACTGGGTGCAAAAACCAAAAATTTGCACAGGTAAAAATTTTAAAAAATAAATATATAATAGTCCGAGAATAAAAACGAGAATCAAAATTTTTCCGTCCAAACTCCGTTGTCAGAAATTCATGTCTCTATTTTCAAGCTGAAACACAAACATTTATGGAATAAAATCATATTTAACCCAATACTGGCCAGAGGGATCATCGTGAGAGCAAAATAAAAAAAATGACGAGAAATCTTTCCTCCGTCGACTTTCGTTTACGAAAAATTTTCCCCTCCATTTTTAATCTTAAAAGCAAACATTTATTTAACAAAATGGTATTTAACAACACAGTGCTCTGTAAAAAATATTTTGTGTGAATTCACGAAAAATTTCTGAAAATAACGTGCAGCAAATTTGCCGGTAAGTGTCCGTCTTTTAAATCAATTTCCGTTTTTTAAAAAAGTTCTCGTTTTCTTAACTTCCGTATTTTCTCAGATTTTCCGTTGTCAGTAATTCCGTTTATTCCAGAAAATTCAGTTTCACGCTTTTCCGTACTTAGACAGAAATTTCGCAAAATCCATCTGAATATTTCAGCCCTTACGCGAGAGAAACCTTTTCCGCTGGTGGTGGGTATCGAACCCAGTCATTTCGGTTGAAGCCGCGCACTTCCACTGAAACAGAAAGTCACGGGCATCAGACCCACGTTCAATGTACAATTAATTCGGCTTTAATGACTTTTTTTTTTTCATTAATGCGAGGGATTTGGTCATTTTATTTTATATTGGACCCTATTATTTTTTTGGAATGCGCTTGTAATAATATTATTTTTTCTGTAAGAGGTTTTATTGCAAATTACAATTTTTCTTTCATCGTGATTTTTCGAACCAACAGAATGATTTGGAGTTTGAGATCTTTTTTTTTTTTTTAACTGTCAATAACTTTCAATTATTTTTAAGAGAAAGTGAAATGTACTCTTTTATAATGTTACTTCACAAAACTTGTAAGCCGCCCGGCCGTGGCGCAGTGGTCTAAGCGATGGCTTCTGGTCATTCGTCCGAGATGGGTTCGGGTTTGAATCCCGGTGAGGCATGGATGTTCTGTTTGTCTTAAGGCTCTGGCTCTCTCCCTTCCCTGTAGTCAGTGGCCCTAAATTAGGGACGGGCGTTTGCTTATAGCCCATTGGGTTGCTCATGGTGGTCGTTAACCCTCCAATAAAAAAAAACAAAAAAAAACTTTTAAATATAAAAATTACTGTTGTTGGCTACGTAGCTCTTGTCTTAAGGACTCCACAGCTTGATACATACATATCGTACAATTACCTGTACAATAAATTAAGTACCTGGCATCTTACGGTAACACAATATATAATAGTGATGTATAATATGGGGAAGAGGAGAAGAAATATCCTGTGCTACAGTGACCAAAATTCGTGCACTACATAGTATCCATAATATCCGATCTCGCCAAAGAACTTCAAAATCAAATACTTCAACAGACTATCGAAATTTAATAATTAATTGAACCACTAGGTGTCCCCGTGAATCCATCCTATTGTCGGAAATTGTTCGTCATATACACTGAAGAGCAATTGAATTAAAGACAGCTGACGTTATGCAAATGTGGCGCTGTGGGCGGCCCTGTAAACGGAAACGACATGACGTATGCAGCAATCCGACAACATAAGGAGTGATGCGACGGGAATCAGTAAGAGTCGGACGCAGTATGGGTAAAACTTAGGATCTAAGCACATTTGATCGTGGGCAAATTGTCGGAGCCCGACGAATGGGTCACTCCATCTCGGAAGTCATGCAGGCACTGGGATTTTCACGAGCCACTGTGCCACGGGTGCACCGTGAGTACATGGAATCCGGTAAAACCATCCCTGTAGGGGCCAACTGCCGTGGACAACAGCGTGTGGATGAGCGGGGTCATCGTCGGCTAGCTCGCATTGTAACAGCGGATAGATGGGCCAAAGTGCAAGAAATCACTCGGCAATTTAACGCTGGTGCACAAAAACATGTAAGCAGCCACACCATCCAGAATCATCTACTCGCTATGGGGTACAAAAGCCATCGTCCCACGAAGGTACCACTGCTGACCGCACATCACATGGTGCAAAGATTAGCATGGGCGCGGCAACATCGCCACTGGACCCAAGACATGTAGGAAAATGTTGCCTGGACTGATGAGCCGAGATTCACGTTGGTACATGCGGATGGCAGATATGAGTACGGCGCAAACCACATGAAGCGATGAATCCTTCTTGCCAGCAGGGTACTCTTCAAGCTGGAGGGTGGCATTCTCGTCTGGGGATTGTTTACGTGGACTGAAATGGGACACCTGGTACGTGTGACATCGTCCCGCACAGGTCAACATTACCGGGATATCCTGAACGACCATTTGCTCCCATTTGTGCGTCTTCAATATCCCACTGGGGATCTCATCCTGCAACAAGACAATGCACCGTGCCATCACTCCCGAATTCTATCCGAATAGTTGAATAGTTGGATGAACACTCCACCGACGTGACCTCGCTTCCTTGGACAGCTAGGTCACCTGACCTCAATCCCATCGAGCACATCTTGGATACCATCGAGAGAGATGTTCGAGGCTCTGACCCCCTCCATCAAATCTTCGTGAACTGTGGGAGCTTGTTCAGGGGTCGTGGATCCGTATGGCTTCCCAGCGCTTCCGGTGTCTTGTCGAGTCCATGCCGAGACGAATCGCCGCCGTCATTCGGGCGAAAGTTGGTGTTACACGTTATTAGACATGTATCTCTAATTCAATTGCTCTTCAGTGTAGATACGGAAAAAGTGAGAACGGAGTTTTTCCTTTAAAAAAGAATTAAGGGAGATTTCGGAAAATTTAGAATTTTCCGTTGACACATCTCGAAGGTGGTAATTTGTCGTCAATGTAAGATGGAAATCGCATAAAGGTGTCTGAAAGTTCAGAATTTGTTCTGGAGTTCGTGTAATTCGGAGATTTTCCCGTTATTTCACGAGGAAATTGCATCAGAAATATGCTTCGTTAATTCAGAAATAAAGAAATCACGTAAAATGGCTCGGGAATTTCAGAAAAACTTTTACAGTATAGAACATGGAAAACACCGTAAAAAAATAAAACGAACACGGAGAAATAAATCTTCGCTCCCTTTAACTTCCGTTGTTGGAAATGTTTGTCTTTATTTTTAAGCTGAAACAAATATTTCTGCAACGAAATGGTATTGAGCAACAATATTTAGAAGACAGAACATCGCGGAAAAACAAATTGCGATTACGGGATTAATCTTCGTTCCATCCAGCTTCCGTTAACGAAATATTTTCCTCCATTTTCCATCTTAAATAAAAAATTTATGAAATAGAACATTTAATGGAAGTACAGAGCAGAGAGGGCTTAACGAAAAAAAAGTACTTAAGATTAGAGTTCTCCGTTTAATTTCCGTTTAGAAAAATAGTTGTCTCCCTTTTTAAGCTGAAACACAAACATGTATCCCAAAAACTGATGTTTAACAATAACATCGACAGAACGACGATCGCGAGCGGAAAAAAGTATCGGCGAAATCTTTACTTCCTATAGTTTTCATTTTCGGAAAGCTGCAGTGCGGAATTCTATAGCCAGATGGAAAACTTGCGCTGGTGTTACTAAGTCTGCAAGAGAGGATTAAAAAGTATTCTGGGAATTTTTTTTATTCCTGCAAGATTAGAATAAATGCTCTGGGGATATCGTGTTTGTCATCAGGACCAAAATAAAATCTACAACGTATATCCCTCGTCGCCGCGATTCTGCTAACAGGGTTCCAAATATTCACTCCGGACACGTCTAAGGTACCTTATCGGCGAACGAAACATTTTCAACATGAAAACATTTTCCTAAATTATTAATCCGTATTCTGTTTCCCTGTTTAATATTGCTGATATGTTCATAAAGGCATCTTTCATGGGCATTTCAGGTTCTCTCCTTACGAATTTTTACCGCTTACTGATATTTTTTTCTGCGGTTTAAATACGCATTAAACATCACAATGTAATCTTTAACGCTGTCGAGAAACAAGATTTCTTTTCCAAAAAATAAGAGGAATAAGATGAAAAGTTGTAAAAGAAAGTGTCGTAAAATGCTTTCCGAGTGTGGCAATGAGTATTTACGCTTACTGCCATATTTCAAAATGCAGGGTGTTATAAAATTTACAATGCACATTCAGAGGTCGTTATGAATTCCCGGTGAAAATCGCGACTCATAAAAGTGGAATCATGAACAGCAGAATTCTTCGCCTTTTTCTCCGTTTTGAGTCATATAAGGAATTGCAAAAGCAGTAAGTTTAACCTCTAAGGAATAATGAATGCAAAGACGCAAGAAAACTAAAAAAAAAAAGCAGAATGCAAAAACATTTTAGCGATACACCTTACTCCGTTTCACCATTCCCACACGATTTGACAAGAGATAGAAAATACAGCTCCAGCTTTGTTGTTGACGTATGCTGAAAATATTTCAGTCTCCAGAGAAAGGAAATAAGAAAATACGTGCAAAGAAATAAGAAAAAACCATAAAATTTTTGCTGCAAAGTTACAGCGACTTAGAACTCCTTTTTTTACGCTCTAAGAAATCAATGATAACAACCTGAAAGTCGAAATGGTAATTAAAAAAATAACTTGTTTTTTAGGATATCTCCAAGGAGCAAATCAAGGAATAGTTTTTTTTTTCATTTAATAACTGATGTTAGAGCCGAAATCCTTTTTATAGATTAGCAACATTTCAACAGTTTAAAACAATGTAATAATACAAGAAAGAAGCCAATAGAATAATCCTATGATTTTTATGTAGTTTTATCTACCGCCTGGCAGTCGATCTCTTAATATGATGTCACCAAATTAAAAGAGGATATTGAAAGCATTCTTTTTCTCATTAGATGGAGGTAGTCATGGAAAAACTTTTTCACCTGGGAATTCTGTTTCTTTCCGCTTTCATTTCTGTTTAAGAGCACTCTGTAAAAAATGAGTGGTGGAAGTGACGGAAAATTTCTGAAAACAAAGTGCAGCAAAGTTGCAGGTCTTACCTAAAAAATTTCGATTATTTTGAACTTCTGTATTTTAACAAACTTCCTGTAGTCAGTAATTCCGTTTACTTCAAAAAAATCCATTTCGAAGTAAATGGAATTACTGCATAGATGCGGAAACGGAATTACTGTACAAAATTTCTGTATAAATGCGGAATTTTCCGCATTTATGCAGACATTTTACAAAAACGAAGACTAAATGTTTCAGCCCTTACACCAGACAATCCTTTCGCGCCGGTCGGATTCCATCCGAGTTCGTTAGCGTTGGCTCAACAGAAACCACGCTTCTTAAAAATTTCGCCACAAAAACACGGAAATTAGGATCAGTTTCAAAGTAAAACACACACTCACTCACTCTCTCTCTCTCTCTCTCTCTCTCTCTCTCACTCACACACACACATTATTGTGACCACCTTCTACTTTTGACGTCAACAGCGTGTATCCAATGAAAGAAGGCACGTGCCGTGATCTGGCTTGCAGGGTATAAAAGGTTTGCTGTAGACAATCTGAAAACATATCACTCGTTGCTGTCATGGATAAAAGGTGCGATTTATCAGATTTGAAAAAAGGGATGATTATCGGCTTTCGGGGCAAGGGTGACAATATTTCTGAAACAGCGCAGTTTGTGAACTGTTCGCATGCTGCTGTGGTTAAAACGTGTCGTGATTGGAGAAATGGCACCATTGCGAATAAGCGACGTGGAAACTGCGGTGCACCAAGGGCCATTGATGTGAGAGGTGAACGTCGGCGGTGAAGGTGCGTGAGGGCCGATCAACGCGCTACAGTGGAACAATTCACTGGCCGAATGAACCAGGGGGCTACCGGAAGTGTGTCTGAAACGACAGTTCAGCAAATCCTGCTGCGTAACGGGCTCCGATGCAGGCGGATGGTCACTGCACCTATGCTAACAAAGGTGCATGTGCAGAAAAGGCTTACATTTGCACAGCGGTATCGGAATTGGACCCCCGCTGATTGGCAAAGAATTATCTTCTCCGATTGGTTACGTTTTCTGCTTCATCGAACGATTGGACGTTGGCGTATAAGACGAAAACCATCGGTGAACAAACAATCTTCAACCATTACTGGAAGAACACAAGCTGGTGGGGGCAGCGTTATGGTCTGGGGAATGTTTTCGTGGTATTCTCTGGGTCCACTCATACCTGTGGAAGGCACTATAGACCGAATTCGTTATGAATACATCCTTGCAGACCACGTACACTCATAAATGCTGATTGTCTTCTCTTGGGCGAAAGGGATCTTCCAGAAGGACAATGCGATGTGTCACACAGCTGGAAATGTCCGAGAGTGGTTGGACGAGCACGATGAAGACTTCAAAGTACTTCCCTGACCCCCTAATTCCCCAGACTTAAATCCAATTGTGCATCTGTGGGACCACTTCGGTCGTGTTGTTCGCTGTATGGATCCTCCACCACGCATCCCCCAGCAACTGTCAGATGTATTGCAGTCAGCATGGCTCTACATACCTGTGAATTCAAGTTTCATAGGAGTGCCTTTTCTTTTTATAAAAAAAATGCCAAACCACTGATGTTCTTATCAAAATTCTAAAATGTTAAATTTTTGAAGGCACTCTGTCTTTCCTAGCTAAACATATGAACTAACGAAACAAATGAAACTTCACAACCAAAGTGCCTGTCTTCAGTCTTCCTTCAAAAATGTAAGCAAATGAAAGAGGTCACGATTAAGAGATATATTCTGTTCCAAATTCTACTAATAACACACCCTCTCAATCTATTAATTAACCATTTTCTAGGTCCATGATTAGACTGGTGTTTCCTCCGAGTAGTCCCGGAGACCTTCAACCTACATTACTTACATCCAACAGATTTTTTTGACGTTTATTTCTTGGATCGATTTTCTGGAGGTGCGTGTATTACTGTTTCTAATACTTTACAAACACACCATGAGGTAGAATTTGGAACAGGATATATCTCTTAATCGTGATCTCTTCCATTTGTTTACAATTTTGAGGGAAGATTCTCTCTCTGTCTCGTAAAAAATGCACGAAAAAAGTCACCGAAAGTGTCACGTGAATTTCAGAATTTTTTTCACAGTATATGAATGTGCACTGTTTTTCTACTTTTAGAAACGGGTATACAATATTAATTAGATTTAAAGGTTGAAATAGTTACTATAAACCGTTATCATATGGTTTTACGTTTCCTAACCTTTGAACTTGTGAACATAAATATGAAACACTAGTAAATACATAAATCACTGACGGCAAAAATAATGGATCAGCTAAAACAACTTATATGAGCCCAATTTTATTCTCGGCAACGGCCCTTCAGAACAGGGGACTACGGATGGCCTTGTCGCTAACGTTCTGGACTGCCACGGAAAGGTCTCAGGGGTCGATCCTAGAAAGGTACCGAACGCTCGAACCACTAAAAATCAACCGTGAGTCAGATGGGCACGTTACGCTGTTGGACCCCGGGTACTACCCCCCGCTTCAACCCCCGAATCCGGTTATAAATAAGAGCGTCTTCTTTCCCATTTCTATCTCGCTTCCCTGTGACTACCCTGTCGGGTACTCTAGCCCACATATTCTAGTTTCCTTCTTTTAACGGTTGTTTAAGACCTGGGTCAGACACTCCCTTTCTAAAATCCTCTAGATCTGATAAGATCTGACTTTAGAACAGGTAGATCAACACTAGCCACAATATGAACTTGTGGCTTCAGTTCGTATAACATTCACAATACATGCGTTAATGAAAAGACGCTACATAAAATGTGCTTCTAACAAATTTCTATATCAAATTTCGCTATCGAAATGCACACCTATCAAATCGCTCTCACAAATGCACTTCATTCTAAGGAGTCGCTCTTACAATCTCCACACCGATTGCATTCAGTATTGACGTTATACTGTCTTCTGACACACTGTCAGTGCTGTTACATTTATCAAGTGCTTCGGGAAAATTATTAGGCCTTACAATGAGAAAGCGTTTAGCGACAAAAAAAAAAAAAAAAAAAAGGAATTCACATCAGAACTCAGAAACTCGAAAGGAAAGTTAAATTAGAGGTTGTGACGATTATGCTATTTTAACCTTTCTTTTGACCTGCTGTGTTCTTATATTTACTTTTTTCGTTAAATTTTTTTCAGATTTAACACCATATAGTTCTTCTCGATGCATTTAAATTTGTCAACACCTGATAGCCGTCAAAGCGCACTTCTTAGTAAGACTTCTGATTAAGAACACAGAGTGCAATGTGATTTTGGTGTTTTCTTAAGTTTTCTGAGACAATATTTCTATGTTTTCGTACACGATTCTTAGGAAATCTTTCTTAGTCGTCTCTCGAGTGATGTTTGTAAACTAATTCACGAGTGATTAACCGGCGAGCGAATGTTTATAGGTTGAAGTTTCTTAAAGACAGATATATATATTCGAGGGTTGTACCGAAATTAATGCAAAAGTGGGCATACGGTTTTTATTAACTGCCAGAGGTCGTTCAAACCGCACAAGTTGGTAGAGTAACTTTCCCTCTATAGTAACCCTTCTTCATTGTAGGTAAATAATGGATTCCAAGCAGAAGTAATGTGCTGTCATTAAGTTTTTGATAAAAAGAAGTATGCAGGCTGCCCGACATCCACAGAAGGCAACAGAATATTTACGGAAATGACACCATTGAAAAGAGCAATGTGCACAGATGCATGAAGAAGTTTAATAAAGGGGAAACCAGGGTTGAAGACAAACTACGCAGTGGGAGACCATCACCTGCGACCACTGACACGAATCACGAGTTAATGAATCGATTCGCGCGGAGAGACGACTCACAATCCGTGAGATTGTTGCACAATGAGACTTTGGTCACAATGCCATATACAAGATTATGGAAGACTTAGGGTATCAGGAGTGTATCTGAAGTGGGTACCTCGGCAGTTGACACCCGATTTGAAGGAGAGAAGGGTCGAAGTCTGCTCTGATCTGGCGATCAGAAAAGGGGTCGCACGGTGGTCCCGCGTCCACCGTGCGACCCAGATCTGGTGCCCTCCGACTTCCACCTGTTCGGTCCAACGAACGGAATCCCCAGTAACAACGATTTGAGGACACAGACGAGGTGAAAGTGGCTGTGAAGAAGTGGGTACAACAGTCCAGACCTAAATTTTTTCAAAGAGGATTCGAGAGTTGGGTTCAACGATGGCGCAAATGCATCGCTCGTGATGGAGACCCTGTTGAGTACTACATTTGTATAGAGAAAGGGTTATTCTACCAACATGTGCAATTTGAACATCTGTCAGTTAATAAAAAATATGCCCACTTTTGCATTACTTTCGATACAACCGTCGTATGATTTTAATTGATGCTGAATTGAAGAAGTATTGTGATTTCATTCAAAGCAAACAATTGTTTGCTGGCTAAGAGTGTTGGATGACGTTCTATAACAGCAAATAAAGTGGATTAAGGGTAAGTCAAGTTGTTTCATCTGACACCCTCGGAAGTTATTTTCGAAAATACAGAAAAAACTGCTATTACGAGCCCTTATTTAGCGACATATCGGATTTAGCAGGCAAAACAAAACTTTTGTTTGGTTTAATATTAACACAAAGCCAATTTGATCGATTTTAACGAACAAAATTTAGTGAAATCCCCGGAACTAACGACGGAGAGAAAAGCTAAGATGATCGCTTTTACAAGGAAAGTAAAAAAAAATTAACGAAATTCCATATTTAACGAGGCACAGAATTTTCTGGAATGGTGAAATAGAAATGGTAGCATACAGGACGAAACGGCCACAGCGCATAGGGAATCCTTGTGTGTTAGTGGAAAAGTATTGATTAAACAAAGCAGGGGGAGCGAAAGAACATCAAATGCTTTATAAGAGCGTTTTGCAAAACACCCTCTCGGCCACCTACTCCTAGGTTCTATGCCTTGGGTGTATAGCATCAGCAGAGTTTAAAACAGGCCACTAATCCTAGGCAAAAAGGGGTGGTTGCGGCTCAGGCTCATGTAAGTGGCTTTCTGAGCAACCCTTGCAGAGAGGATAGGGAGCAACAGAACGAGGATGTCGCCGGAGGAGAGTGACGAGATAACAATTCCTGGAATTGTGTCCATTGCCCATTTCACCCTCCAAATGAGAGTTGCATTGGGAGAATCGGTGCTGCTTTTGCTTCATGTGTGTAGTGTAGTTTAACAGCGGTCAGCCGCATATGGCTGTCAAATTTATTATACCTAAAAGATCTAACTAATTACCTATAATACTAATATAGTTAATTAATAAAAATTTTCAAGTATATCCATTTCTCATGAATGTATAATATAAAAGTACCTGAATATTATCACGTATGTATATTTTAACGTGGGGATTACCCGGAACTAACGAGGTTTTCGATTGGTTATGAGCTCCTCGTTATGAACTGGTTTTATTGTTATATTCTATGAATAGGAAGGCTCTTTTCAGCTTCAACGAACAATAAAATATCGTGTAACGTATACTCTATATTCACTTTCCTTTTGATTTTACTATCTCTGGTTATTTTATTTTACTATGTAAATTATCTTCTTACTGAACGAAATATTATTTCACCGAATAATGAGAACGTCATTTGAAATTAAAAAAGTGATTCCTGCTAGGCAGAATAAAAGGCAGGTATGCCGATGCAGGTTTGTTTTGTTCACCAATACACAGACGAATACAGATTTCTTCATTTGTCATGCCAAGTTTGATACTGTAAATACGGCTACCACCAAACAACAAAACAAAAAAGAGGTCGAGAAACGTCATTCAACGAAATGTAAGACTTACACTCCAAAATTGATAGGTTTTTCGGAAACAAAAAAAAAAAAAAAATTAAGGGGGAGATGATGTAACGTATACTCTATATTCACTTTCCTTTTGATTTTACTATCTCTGGTTATTTTATTTTACTATGTAAATTATCTTCTTACTGAACGAAATATTATTTCACCCGATGAATGAGATCTGGCAATGAGTGTAAGTCATGACGTGGTGGTAGCTAGTATATAGGCGCGTTCATCGAGACTTAGGGGAAGATAATTTACTATGTAAATTATCTTCTTACTGAACGAAATATTATTTCACCCGATGAATGAGATCTGGCAATGAGTGTAAGTCATGACGTGGTGGTAGCTAGTATATAGGCGCGTTCATCGAGACTTAGGGGGAGCTTTTGTTGTTGTTATGAGAGAGCGTTGTTGTTTACGGAGAGCGTTTATAATACGAGGAGAGATTGTGTTGTTATGAGGAGAGATTCTTCATTAGTGTAAAACAAGTTGTGTGTGTGCTTTAGTTGACCAAGAGTCTTATAATAAAGAAGTTACCGTAAGTTAGTCTTTCTCAATTCATAGTTTTTGTCAGACCTCTGTCTGGCTATTAGGTTTATAACATTTATTCATTACCATAAATAACCAGCGTTAAGACTTTGTTTACGTTCGTAATTAACTAGTAACAACCATTTTGAGTTCACTGTTTTGAAGCTTAGTACAAGTATATCATTAGCTAACTGGTAGGAAGAGAATCATTCATATGAATTAGCTTAGCGGAAAGAGTATAAAGCTAATTCATTATAATCGGAGTTCTACATTGAAGCCAATTCACTAAGTCAAAGCCAAACCTTATGTGAGCTAAGCTATTAGCGATTTGCATTCAAGCTTGCAGCTAACTTAACGTAAAAGTAACAAATCAACCCAACTAAATAAAATATTATAAGGTATATACGTAACACCAGATTCGAAAAATACCCTTGGAATCCCATGGAAGAAAGCTGGACCTAAACTCTAATATATTCTCTACCTTTATCCAATGCATTATTTTTCGGTAGTCTGGTATTAGCGGAATATTTCAGATAAGGATGATAGGCAGTTGACATGGGTATTCCCTGCGCAGACTGGAACATACCCAAACCGAACGCAGGCAATAATTAGGCAGATAGCAGGGTTTCCCAAAAGTGTATCACATTCGAAAAACATGGGTAAACGTGGCGATCTGAGCGTGGACGCATTGTCCGCACAAGACAGATAGGTCATTCTATATTCTAAGTGGTAAGAAATCTACGGTTCTCGAGGGCAGTCATATCAAGGGTGTACCGCGACTATACCATCGACGGACGTACCAGCGCCCAGCGAGAAAGCGGTGGCCGACCACTCGCCATTGATGACCGGGTCCATGTAGCCTGTCCAGGCTCATGCATCCGACCGTTTGACAACTTCGACGCCACAGTATTTGTCATTTTCTTGTAGGACTTTCGTCGACAGTGAGTAGAGTTTAGGTCCCAGCCACCTACAGCGAGATCGCCTTTTTGGAAGGACACAGAAACGGAAGGAATGAGAGCAAGTCTAGGGACTTTGACATAACAGTTTGTAGTGAGATTAGAGTACAGTAGATGGCGCCACCGTACAAGTACGATGTTGCACACAGAGTGGTGAGAGAATTTCAGGGGAGGGGGCATAGGAAAGGATACCCATTTAATCAGTGGGTCCAGCCTGGGGTCATCACTCAACGTGCTGGTCCGATATTCAGCGATTGTAGTAAATCACACCATCTCTGAAAGATCAGCCCAGGTTCGAACTTGAGGACCTTGCATCGATAGTCTGACTCGCTAACCACTAAGCTATCTGCGGCTCGACAACTTCGACGCAAATCATATCCACGTTAAATGTCGGAGGATCAAGCAGCGTCAGCGAAGGAACGGTATGGCGCACGGTGCGTCCCATGGGCTATAGAGCCGACGCCGAACTCGTGTGCCACTTTTCACTGTTCGTCGTGGGACGTTATGCCTCGCCTGGGGCGTGGAACATCAAAACCGGACCTTTGCTGAGTGGCGACGCGTCATATGGTCAAATGAATCCCATTTTCAGCTGTACAGAAATGACAGAAGGGTGCGAGTGTGGAATCGACAGTCGACAGCAGGAGGCCATTGCTCCGTCGTGCCAAGTCGGCTCTGTTCAAAGCGGTCGTGGCTTTGTGATGGTTTTGGGAGTCTTCTCATCCCCTGTAAAAAAGCTTCAGAAATTTACGAGCCAGTTTCTGCGATTTCTTTTGTGAATAAACGAAGCAAGTTTCTAATACAGCTTTTTTAGTGAAATGACAGAAAAATCTCTGAATTTCACGGACCTTTCGTACGCCAGAAAAATTCTGAATTTTCAGAAACCTTTCCGCAATTTCTTTCTTATATTGAAGGGAAATTACCGTTTTCAAGATGTGTAAACAAAAAATTCTGAATTTTCAGAAATTTTTCCGCAATGTTTTTCTTATATTGACAGTAAATTAACGTTTTCAAGAGGTGTAAACGGAAAATTCTGAATTTTCAGAAATTTTCCCGCAATGTTTTTCTTATTTTGACAGTAAATTACCGTTTTCAAGAAGTGTAAACGGAAAATTCTGAATTTTCAGAAATTTTTCCGCAATGTTTTTCTTATATTGACAATAAATTAACGTTTTCAAGATGTGTAAACGGAAAATTCTGAATTTTCAGAAACTTTTCCGCAATGTTTTTCTTATATTGACAGTAAATTAACGTTTTCAAGATGTGTAAACGGAAAATTATGAATTTTCAGAAACTTTTCCGCAATTCTTTTCTTATAATAACGGAAAAACTCCGTTCTCACTTTTTCCGTATCCATATAACGAGTAATTTCCCGCAATAGGATAGATTCACGGGAATACTTGGGGCGTTTGATTAACTGCTAAATTCCATAGTCTGTCGAAGTATTTGATTTTGAATTTCTGTAGCGAAATCGGATATTATGGATAGCATGTCGCATGAATTTTCGTTACTGTGTCACAGGATGTTTCTCCTCCTTTCTCCCATTTCGTGCACCACCTACTATATACTGTGTTACCGTAAAAAACCAGGAACTTAATTTATTGTACAGGTGATTGTGCGATGTCTACGTATCAAGCTGTGGAGTCCTTAAGACAAAAGCTGTATAGCTGTCTAGAGTTTAGGAGTTTTTGTGAAATAATATTATAAAACAGACCCTTCTCTCAAAGATAATTGAAAGTAATTGTTAGTTGCGAAAAGATCTCAAACTCCAAATCATTGTGTTGCTTCCAAAAATCACGAAAAAAAAGAAATACGTAGTTTGTAATTAGACCTCCTTCAAAAAATAAAATAAGATTATTACAAACCTATTAAAAAAAACAAAATAACAAGCTCTAATGAAAAATAAAATTACTAAATCACTCGGATTAATGAAAACAAATAACGATCGCGCAATTAAGTTTGACCTTGAACGTGAGCTTGGTTTCTGTTGCATTCTGGCTCAGTGGTTTTGATGCGCGGCTTCATTCTAACTACAGACGCAAAAGGATTCTCTTGCGTAAGGGCTGGAATATTTAGGGTGTTGTATTTTGGGAAATTTCAGTCTAAATACGGAAAAACTTAAAATGGACTTTTTTTAAATAAACGGAAAATCTGTGAAAATACGGGTTAAAAAAAGAACGGAAAATTTTAAAAATGTAAATTCCGTTAAAAAACGGATAGTTACCGGCAAATTTGCTGTCCGTTATTTTCAGGAATTTTCCGTGAATTCACACCACTTTTTTTATTCTACAATGTGGGACATATTAAATCTTTTAGTCAGTCTGGAGCGGTCCATAAGCGCTGGGTCCAACCAGCATGTGCTGGCTGATCACTCACATGCTTTCATAGTCTTCGCGCAGGCTGTGGCCCATGGCCTGTTACAGCAGGACAAAGCGCCACCCCACCGGGCCCGCAACCACCCCACCCAGGCATGGGTAAAAGAACACTCATTTGAGTTTGGAACCATCTCGTGGCATTCAAGGTCCCCGATTTAAACACTGTGGAATTTGTCTGAGATGCCGAAGAATGCAACATCAGCTTCTTGGATCCTCGACTTACGTCCCGGATGGAGTTGTGGACAATGTTGCAACAGGTATGGCCGGCATTGCCTCCGGGGTTCCGGAGGCATCTGGTGAAGTCGGTTTTTTTTATTGGTGATTTAAATTAAGTTTAAATTATTTATTGGACTTGGCTGACAGATACATTGACGTATAGATTGAACATACACTGCTGGCCACCCAAAATGCAACACCAAGGAGGACACGAGATAGGAAAGCCAGATTTACTGGACACATAACAACAGATAAAAAGATGAAATGATTGAGCTTACAGACTCGTGCGACTTGCGGAACACGTAGTCATCAATAGTTCGTGTGGCCCCCATGGCTGGCAATAACGGCCGCTACACGCTGCGGCATCGAACGAAAGAGGCTTTGGATGTGGGCTTGGGGTATGTTGGACCAGGCTGCTTCCACACGTTGCCACAGTTCATCAGGCGTAGCCGCGGGTGGTGCTTGCCGGGCCACTCGGTTGCCGATCAGCGACCAGACATGTTCGATGGGCAACATAGCGGGAGAACAGGCGGGCCACGGCAGCAGTGACACCTGGTGGGCCGTGAAGAATTGTTGCACGATGCGTGCCACGTGCGGGCGCGCATTGTCCTGTTGAAACGTGGCCGCTTACAGGTCCTGCAAGTAAGAGAGGACTACAGGCTCCAAAACGTCGGAGATGAAGCGGTGGCAGTTGAGTGTACCGGCGATGCGTACCAGATGGGTGCGAGTGTCATATCCAATTGCGCCCCAAATTATAACGCCAGGCGACGGACCGGTATGGCGATGCATAATGCTGGCGTCATACAGTCTCTCGCCGCGGTGATGCCACACGCGGATCCGACCATCGTAGTGTTGCAGGCAGAAGCGGGATTCGTCGGAGAAGACAATGTCGTGCCATTCCGTAGTCCAGGTGCAGCGTTCAACGGCCCACTGCCGCCGCACTCGCCGGTGGTGTAACGTCAATGGTAATCGCAGCAATGGGCGCCGTGCGACAAGTCCCCGCTCCTGCAGACGACGTCGAACGGTACATGCTGACACAGGTTGTTGCGCAACACACCCTAACTCCTGCACTAACGTTCGTGATGTGGCGGTGCGAGCCGTCAATGTCCGTCGCAAAACATGTCGGTCCTCTTGTTCGGTGGTGTGTCGTGGCTGCGGCATTAGCTCACGTCGGGCCGTCTGTCCCTTCTGCACCCACCGAATCCATACTCGCCTCACTGTGGCTGGATGTCCTCTCACACGGGCGCCGATATCTCGGTACGATAAACCGCTGTCGCGATAAGCCGTTATTCGTCCTCTGTCGAACTCCGAAACGTGCTGGAATGCCTGCCGCATTCTGCGACTAGGCATCAGGGAGCTTCCCACGCACAGGTCCGGCAGCACAACACACTTTCACTACTTACACCCCGCCTTCTGTGCACCCTTCTTATAGCGCTTCTCTGTGGCGTGGCGGGCGCACATGATTTGCATATGCCCTGCAATGCTAATCGTTTGCATGTCCTCTCGCGGGCGACGCATGCTGCGAATTTCAGGCCAATCGGATGCTTCCTTCTTGGTGTTGCATTTTGGGTGGCCAGCAGTGTATATTGGACTTGGTTCACAGATGTATACAGTTGAGACATTTAGTGTTTCAACGTTAGCAATGTACATTGTTGAACAAGGAACTCAGCAAATAAATCCCCTAAAGACAAACACAAACAACCATGCCTTATCCGGGATTAGAACCCAGACCCCTCCGTTGGTCGAATAATCAGGAGCCATCGCTTAGGTCACTGAGCCACCGGGACGGCGGTGAAGTCAATGCCTCGACATGTACAGGCTGTTATTCGCGCTATAGGAGGTCCAACACGCTGTTAAGTAGGTATCTCTAACGCTTTGTCAATTGAGTGTATTTGTATTTGTTACAATACCTCAGTCACTTAACGAATGATGCAGGAAGTTATTTCTTTTTAGGTAGGAAAGGCGGAAGCGTCATGTTTTAAACTTTTAAATCTTTCCTTTGTTCTCAGATCTTTCCTTATTTATGCTAACTCTTTTTGTTCCTAGTCGGCGATTAAAAAAAAGATATTTCCAGCTCTGTTAAAAAGCAATAACCCGGTGGCGCAGTGGTCTAAGCGATGGCCTCTGATCATTCGTCCGAAAGGGGTCTGGGTTCGAATCCCGGTGAGGCATGGATGTTGTGTTTGTCTTACGGCACTGGCTCTCTCCCTTCCCTGGAACCAGTGACCCTAAGTTAGGGACGGACGACTGCTTATAGCCCATTGAGTTGTTCACGGTGGTCGTTAAACCTCCAATAAAAAAATTCTTACCTAACATGAGTCTGTTCCGGAAGAACAGGTTAAAAGCAAATGCAAACAATATGTCTCACATAATATCAATCTTTTCCGGAGAAATAGGTTTCTTTCAAAGTAGTGTAAACCCGACATCACCATTCGTTTTCCTTTTCAGTGTATTGTGTAGTATTTCTTAATTCGAAAGTCGTCTAATACGTCTGTTTTATTTTCCTAATTCTTAGTGTAAAAGGTATTTTAAAATTCTATGCTTTGATTAAATAAAGTTTTTATTTTGCAGTGTAATGCTATTATTTTATCATAATTCGTTTTGCAGTTTTCTCATCAGTATTACGCACGTTGCCATTATCGTGATTTCTTTCCAATGTGTATTGAATAATGGAAAACTGCTTACCAGAACTTTTTTCTCCAATAGTAACATATGATTTCTTCTATTGGTCGTTACTGTGTGGTCTTTTTACCATCGCTTTTGTCCTGCTTCTTCGCAGCCACTCTGCTTCCGAAACGGAAATCATGTTTTGTTTAAGTACGTATTGCAAATGATATTTTCTTTCGAATTTCATTTCAGGTCTATTTTGCTCTGCTTTGGAACAACCAGCAGTGCTAGTTTCCTTTCATTCGCTCAGTTGACTCATAAAAACTGAAACCCTATCGAAAGAAATTTTTCGAATCTGTTTTACGGATACAAATATGTCAGGACGAATACAAGCGTGGAAAGGGAAAATAATATAAAAAGGAAAGTACATATTAAATTTTATCAGGGATATTACTGCTTTGTCTTTTTTTTTTATTTTACGGTTTCGTCACTTTTGTCATATATACCATGTGCTCGACGTCATCCAGATGGAAACAATGCTGTCGTGTTCCTTTCGACGCCAGATGGTTTCGAGTGATCCTGAAGTCATCTGCCGATAAATGTTATTTACTCCGGAACTACAAAGAAATAATAACGCACAAAACATCGCTGGTCTTCTTAGTGCAGACACAGACAGGGGAGTCATTTTGCCTGGGATGTCATAAAAACTGGAGTAATGTTGCCATTTTAAAGAAAACTATTAAAACATATTGAAGAATATTCTTTCGTTTATAGATTGCGAAATCTCTATAGCACACAAAGAAATAACAAGCATCGATATCAAACAAAATATGACAAATGAATCTTTATTTTCGATTTGAAGAGAATCCTTGCAAATAAGATGCTAACGGTATTGAATAATTTGTCTGGGAGATAGTCATTCATTATTGATTGATGCTCAGTGGCTCCAGCGGTGCAATGAACCGGAAAACACACCTCTGATGTGCGATCCGTAATTTGAACCGAAACGATGTAATTACTAGGCGAGCCAGATGACCGAAATCGGATAGCATGAATTCGTTCATTATGGATAGTTTATAAAATCACTGTTCTGCTACATATTAGTACATGTATATTATTAACACCACTTGCAACTGCCTCCGCGCCTCCATACATCATCTATTCTTTCGGCTATCATTTTTCCAGACACTTTTTTTATATTATCTTAGTACTCTCCTTTTTCATAAATATACCTAGACGAGGGCCTTGCAAATTTTTCTTCCTTAATTTTCAATCATCATACCAATGTAACTTTGGCATATTTGATCACAGCTCTTCTACTCATAGCCTTCTGTCTTGAATGAATGTTTCAGTGTAAGGGGGAGGGGTGGGGGGTTACATTATACAATAAAATGTTTAAATACATGGCCGAATAAGGAATAAAAGCTCTTTTATGACATTGTGAGACGTTTATTCGAAGTTCGTATGAAATTCAAACTTAAAAAATAAAAGGAAAACCAAAATTGTGGCTTTTGATGAAGGGCTTGTTTGTACTGAATGCAAAATCAGTCTAAATAGTACGGAAATAGACCTGATTAAAGAGTATGCATCCTTTGATGGCATATTTTACCGAGAAAACGGATTAGATGGCACAATCTGTAAGCTAGTAAATCCAAATCTGTAAGTCATAGTCGCCGTAGAAGGATTTCGCAGGATTTATGAGTTCTCGTAAAGGATCCTAATGGCTATGCACGAAAGTATAAGTCAAATCTGGATATTATAGATCAGATATACGAGGGTCATCCAGAAAGTAAGCACCGTTAGCGCATCACACCCCCGCAAGTATTCGCTATAGAGTCGCGCATGCGCAGTTGTGTTGCGTCATCCATTACCCATGCCTTGACGCCATTTTATGGGGTCGTGCTCACGTTGAAGGTTTGTGTTGTGCGTTAATAATGTTTAAGTTAATAAAACGGCCCGCCGACTGCAAAATCCAAAATGGTCAAGTTATTATATTGAATGCGAGAAATGTCAGACCAAGTAGGATTCATTGGTAAATTTGCGAAATTTACGGACAAAACGCAATGAGTAAAGGAATGGTAAGGAAATGGGTTCAAGTGTTTAATGAAAGATGACAGAGTTCATGACGAATTGCGCAATGGTAGGCTTTCTCTGGCCGTGGAAGATTTGGTGCAGGAAGTAAATGTAAACATTAGGGAGAATCAACGCTTCACAATTTCTGATCTTTCATAACATTTTCCTGAAGTTTCGAAATCGTTACAGAAAAGCTTCAGTACCGGAAAGTGTGTGTACGATGGGTGCTAAAGATGTTGACATAAGAGCACAAAACGAAAGCGCATGGGATCTGCTTTGGAATTTGGGCCGCGGATGGTCTAGTGGTCAGCGTTCGTGACTACCACGGAGAAATCTCAGATTCTATCCCAGGCAGGTACGAGCGCTCGAACCACTAAATATCAGCCGTGCCTCGGATGAGCACGTTAAGCCGTCGGGCCCCAGGTGTTACCCTTCCCCTTCCCCCGGTTATAAATAAGGGCGTCGTCCTCCCCCTTTCTTCCTCATTTCCGTGTGCCTTTCCTGTCGGGTACTCTAACCCAAATCTATTAGCTTCCTATTTCTAAGGGTTGTTAAAGACCTGGGGTTACTCACTTTCTAAAATACTCTACATATGATCTTTTCTGCTTTCGAATTTTTGTGGCGGAACGCGGAGGAGGGAGATGATTTTTTAATCCGTATAGTGACAGGAGATGAGACTTGGGTCTCTGACATCTCACCTGAATCGAAACAGAAGTCCTTGCAATGAAACACACGGACTCGCCTGCGGACAAAAAATTCCAAGCAGACTATGTCAACGAAGAAGGTCATGTGCGCTGTCTTTTGGGAAAGGAAAGTCATTCTTTTTCGGTAAAATTCCTGCCTAAAGTCATGACAGTAAATGCCGTTGTTTATTGTGAGACACTGAGAAAGTTGCATCATGCAACTCAAAACAAACAGCACCTGGTCCCCCTTCCCTGTAGCCCAGACTTGGCGTTCAGCGAATGTCATTTGTTTTCCCCCTTGAAACGACGGACTTCTATCAGTGGGGTATCCATATATTTGTGCCACGATATTACAAATTTCTTAACATCAACGGAGAAGATGTTGAAAAGTAGATAAAGCTATGTAGAATTCATCGCACATTCAAAACATTTGTTATCAGTATGTATGTGTGTATATACTTTATACATTATCTTCAAACGGGACTTACTTTATGGATGGCTCCAGTAGTAGTCATTTGTGTGCTGGAGAGATGTGTTACTCACGGGGGTTGTGTACACGTTCAGAGCACGTGAGAAGCGAAGATCTGTTCTGGATGTGTAATGTGAAGCAAAATGTTGTTAGTACGGTGGAAGCAATTTATTCTGAGGTGGGTGGGAAACATTGAAAGAATGAGTGGTGAGATGCTTACTAAAAGAATTTTTCATCCCACGTGGCAGGAAAAGAAGGTACAAGAAGGCCAAGGAAATCGTGGGATGATATCAAGCATAAAAGCTCTCCTGTTAGACGTGTAATGAATGTAAGTGGAGCTCGAGGAGTTGTGTGCTGAGTCTTTGCAAATGGAGACGTTTGATGCATGAAGAGTAAGTAAAATCTAGTGAAATATCTGTTTTAAACTTTAATCTGACAGATGAGGTGTGATGAGCTAACATCTGACTCTCAGAGAACATCTTAGCGATATGTATGCATTCAAAATGGTTACACAGTGTGCCCCAAAGTATTAACGCATTTGGTTCCACTATTATTGTGCATAGGCATTATCATAATAAATGACCACATATAAATACTGAAGAGTGAGGCCTTTATGCTAATTACATCGCAAGGATAGTTTCAAACAGAATCTCTTCTCACAGTCCACAGTGGTATATACACTGCTGGACAATTGCTAAGGACGGATCATAAACGGCTATATAGCGCATAAAAAAGTAAGTGTGGTTGGATGCCAAGTGAAATTAAATAATGTCAGAATGCCAGAACATTACAAGAAAGACAATTTATTGTGCTCTGAAATCCAGAAGGCTTTGGAACGTGTTCAAGTGACAAACAGGCCATTTTGTGCAGAATACGTAAACGTGAAAAAAATGCAATTACCGTCCGCAGGCGTTCCGGTGTAAGACGTCAATACGGAATATGGCCACCATGGAGGGCGATGCAAGATTCCACACGTCGTGTCATGCTTTGCACAACATTATCAAGCAGCTGTTGGGGTAATTTATCCCATTTCTCTGTCAGTGCACGGATGAGGGTGTCCTTGTTTATTGGAGGGCATTGGCGACCAGCAAGACTCCTCCGCAAAGCATCCCACACATTTTCAATGGGATTCAGATCTGGAGAACGTGCTGGCCATACGAGGCGTTGAATATTCTCATTCTCAAGACACTCCTGGACAGCGACTGTTCGATGACATGTTGCGTTGTCGTCCATGAAAATGAATCTATCACCGACAGCACCACGGAACATGCAAACATGAGGTAGCAGAACATCATTAATGTATCGTTGGCCAGTCATAGTCCCAGTTGGAAGCACATAGAGGGACGTACGGCCATTGATCATGATGCCAGCCCATACCATGACACTACATGTCGGATATCGGTCCCTTTCCTGTATGTTTGCTGGACAATATGCAGTACCACTATCACGCCAGATCAGTTGTCGTCGACAATCAGACGATAGACTGTATCTACTCTCATCTGAGAAGAGGACAGCAGACCAGTCGTTATCAGTCCAATTGCGATGTTGATGGCACCATTGGAAACGGGCGGTACGGTGACGTCTGGACAATGGGATGCACACAACAGGACGGCGGGCGTATAGTCCTCCTTCATGCAAACGTCTGGCGACAGTTTTTCGGGATATCCGCTTTCCAGTAGCAGCCATAAACTGATTTGCTACCTCACTAGCTGTGTTGCGCCGGTGTCTTTTTGTTGATAGCACTGAGTACCGATCTCCTGCAGGTGTCGTACTGCGAACACGACCTCCCCCGTGACGTTTGCTACACTCTCCATTTGTTTGAAATGATTTCCAAAGCCTTGAAACAACACTGTGGCTGACGTGGAACTCCCTCGCAACATCTGTTATTTTTCGCCCTTCTTCAATCTTGCCAATAATACGGCCACGCGTAAAATCATCTAGGTGCTGTCGGGAAGACATACTGAAAATTGCAAGTTCGTCAATTGATTCTTTCCCTTTCAACTTTGCGTTTGAACAACAACTGTCAATACGCGTCAAATCCTTTATATCTCTTATCAGCGCTATGACGTCACGAACAAGTTCGGCAATCCAAAATTTGCATACGCACAACACGTCTTACTGTATCCCGCACTTATGCTAATATCCACATTTTCCTGCCTTCCATTTTATGGTTGTTATCGTTGCTACTGTCATCCGTCCTTAGCAATTGTCCGGCAGTGTAATTACATTATATGGCAGTACGTCATACCAGTGCTCGAATCATTATAAAACAAGGACAGTTTGCTTCTTCTCATGGCACTACACGTTATTTTTTTTTCTCATTTCAGGATGTAAGCGATGGCTTCTGATCATTCGTCCGAGATGGGTCCAGGTTCGAATCCCGGTTAGGTATGTATGTTGTGTTTTGTCTTACGGCACTGGCTCTCACCCTTCCCTCGAGTCAGTGGCATTAACTTAGGGACGGGCGACTGCTTATAGCCCATTGAGTTGCTCACGGCGGGGGTTAAACCTCCAACCAAATAAAAAAAATGTGAAATATTTGCATAAATGCATATGCTGCAATGAGCATGTCACGTGTTCAAACCAGTTCAAGTCGCGCACTGCAGTCAGTCGAAAAGAATATAAAATGGTAGTCGTTGTTCTGAACAGCATTGCATGTCGTTGTTCTGTCTGTGGTTGGGACGCTTAAAAGAGGGACAGCCATAACCAGCTAATTAGGGAACTTTTGCTTTACAAGTTTGAACTCGGCCATAACGCTGCTCAAGCAAGACGAAACATTTGTCATGCGAATGGGAAAGGTTCTGTGGACCACAGCGCCGCAACTAGATAGTTCAAGAAATTTCGCTCAGGTGACAGAAACCACGACAATCAGCCAAGGTCAGGTAGGCCGCGAACCGTGGATTCGGAGGCCGTGCGCCAGGCCGTAGAGACAAATCCCACAACTAGCACTCGGAGATAATCAGGCGAGCTGGGCATGTCACAGGCAACCGTGGTTTGCCACCTTCAGAACCTGGGCAGAGTCTACAGGAGCTGCAGCATTGTCCCTCACGAAATGACGCCAGCTGAAGCAAACCGTCGAATGGAAGTGTGCATGAAACACCTAGAAAACCCGCGCGTTGTACTTTTCATCAAGATAATTGTTACGTGCGATGAAAAGTGGGTCTATTTCCGTAATCATAAAACACAAAGGTAGTGGTTGAGCCCGAGGTATCTTCCTGAGCCTGTTGCCAAACGTGGGCGCTTCGAGCACGTCTGGTGGAATTTGGAGGGTATAATCCATTACGAATTTGTTCCAGACGGTCGAACCATCGACGCCAACATCTACTCTGAACAGCTGGAGCGGATGTCTGCCATTTTAGAGGAAAAGTACCCGGCACTGGTGAACCGAAAGCGCGCTCTCCTACGGCTGAACAACGTTCGGCCTCATACCGCGCGAACGACCCGGGCAAAATTCCAGGAACTTGAGGGCATCGAACTGATGTCACACCCAGCATATAATCCTGACCTTGCGCCATCGTATTATTACTTGTTCCGGTCCATGGCCCAGTTCCTTCGCGGCACTTCAGCAACCAGGAGGAGGTGGCAGCTGGGGTGAAGGTGTTCTTCGCCTCGAATCACAAGAACTGGTACCGCCGCGGAATCGAAGAACTGGCAGACAGATGTCTAAAGTCGGTGCAACACGATGGCCTATACTTTGAATGCTCGTCAGCTTTCGTCGTAAAAGCACATATGAAGACATAAGGTGATCCAAATATTGCAACACTTTCGACTCACCCTCTGTACGATTCCTTATTTCCTCAGACAACGTGTGAATTGGGTCAAGTGCACCATGCCAGTTTAATATGAGTTCGAAAGAAAACGGTAGAGCACGCTTTCTTTTAGCTCAGGGCAAAAATAATGCAACTAAGTTATATCACCCTCCCGATGACCGAGTAGTCAGATGCTCTGTTTTAAGATCGTTCTCTAGAGATAGGCCCAAGTGTTGGTATTTCGAATAAATCATGAACTGTGTTTGTCTGATGTCGCTAACTCTCTTCCTTGCTCGGAACCAGTGGCACTAAATCAGGGACATGACACTGCTTATATCCCTTAGAGTCATTTATTCTGATCGCTAAACCAAAATTTCGAGACACATCTCTGGATCTGGTCTAATATCAATAGATTTGCTGTAATTTAAATTGTTCGTGTATAAAGGCATGAAAAGTCTTACATATAGGCAAGGCAAGATTGCTATCACACAATATTTCATGAATAATCCTCAAAGCTATACGATGAACTTTCATCAATATGCTGGGTGATTCTTATGCTAGACTTCCAGTAATGAATAATCTAATTGGATACTGATTTGATGAAACTTTATAAGTACATATCTTAGTCCTTAAGAAATTAATTACTCTCTACCACTGGGCACATCACAGTAGTCCTGTTTGACCTTAAGGTGGTTCCACCCAAAATCTATGCCTTATGTTTCCAATGGTAAAACTTCTTTACATATTTTCTTCACAATTAATATATTCCCAAGGATGAAAATTTGCACATCGATAAAACTAACTTTAAGCTATAACATGGGATATTTACTACTTGCTAAAAGATAACCATAATTAAGCAATCCAACATTTGTTTGTCTATTGACGTCATCAATGTACAGGTCGCGCCGTCTATTAACAGGTCTGAACATTACTCAAAGAAAAATTATTGATTTTTAACATAATTATGGCAAGTATTAAGTGCCCATGCTATAACTTAAAGTTAGTTTTATCGATGTGCAAATCTTCATCCTTGGGAATACATTAATTTCGAAGAAAATATGTAAAGAGGTTTTAAAATTGGAAACATAAGGCAGAGATTTTAGGTGGAACCACCTTAAAACTTTTTCGCGTTCTTAGATATTTTTTGTTAAATTGTCGTGGCTGAAATACTCATGCAATCGAAGACTGTGTGTTCGTTCTGGACTAGTAAGGAACCTTTCAAGATGTGTAGCGGAGGTTTAGAAGCATCTCTAATTTCAAGTGTAGGGCATAAAAATGCTCCACTGAAAACTGTTTAAAACCACAGATGACGAAAAGTCTCATTAGTCGAAATGCAGGAGGCCAAATGCTAACTGAAATAATGATACAAAACATGTAGGAGCGGCTGCTATATACTCCTTCTAAATCACGGTGTATGCTGTTTTAAAAGTCCTAATTTACGTGACGTTTGTGCTAGCTGTCTGCTTGGAAAGCAAAAATGCAACCTTACCATGTTTCAGTGACTCAAGAAATGGTCGAGTAGGAATACGAGAGACATCCGTTTTTGTGCTAAGTATGAACAATTACTTTGCACGACGTCGTATGATTTCGGATTTTCTTTGGAAGGCGGGGCTGTAGTGACCGTTATAAGCAACTCGCGGGCCTATAAGTAGTTCCTTTATACTTTAGGGTCACTGCTTCTAAGGAAGAGGCAGAACCAGCAGCATCACACAGATACACCACTCATTCCTCATCTGGAACTCGGGGCGATCTGAAACGAATGGTCCGAAGCGAGCTCCTCAGACGACTTGGCCATCGGGGCAGCCCATTCTGGACTTCAAAAGGTTTACAGATATAGCATGATTTCATTTAAATGATTACATAGACTCAGGAAACACAGACATTTGATTACATAGACTCACGAAACACAGACGTTTGATTACATAGACTCACGAAACACAGACGTTTGATTACATAGACTCACGAAACACAAACGTTCGATTACATAGGCTCACGAAACACAGACGTTCGATTACATAAACTCACGAAACACAGACGTTTGATTACATAGACTCACGAAACACAGACGTTTGATTATATAGACTCACGAAACACAGACGTTTGATTACATAGACTCACGAACACACAGACGTTTGAGTGAAAAAAAAATACCGTTACAATACGCGATGGCTCACAGCATTCAGGAAAAATTTTTGTATAGGGTACTATCCCACAGAGCCAGACAATCGTATTTTCTTTTAAATTTACATTTTATATTATTTTTTTTTAATGAAAAGGTTTGTGAATTAAAAGAATTTTTTTTTATGGGAGGTTTAACGACCACCGTGAGTAACTCAATGGGCTATAAGCAGTCGCCCGTCCCTAATTTCGGGTCACTGGTTTCAGGGAAGGGAGGGAGCCAGTGCCGTAAGACAAACACAACATCCATGCCTCACCGGGATTCGAACCCAGACCCCGTTTGGACGAATGATGAGAAGCCATGGCTTAGACCACGGCGCCACCGGGGCGGCAAAGAAAATTTGAAAATCATCAGACTGACGGAGATCTAACTATCCGCTATATTTGTTAGACAATTAGACTTCATGACGTGGCGCTGTGCTGTGTGAACACAGAGAAATTCCCTACTCTTAAGTTTTGCTTTGAATGCCATGGAGCTGAGTGAAGCACCGTTGCAACAAGTATTTTGTTACTCACCGGAATCTCCAAATTCTGTCGGAGATAAAAGAGAAGTATTAATCACGTGATACAAAACTGTTTTTTCTCTACGTGTGAGGAACTTAGCTCAACCCTTCTCTAAAAGAGAGTGTGTATGTGCGGACAAAACTCTTAAAAAGTCTATTCGGCGTAATTTCTCGGAAAATGATTTCAATATCAATTTTTAATAATTTTGCGTCAGTCATTAACGGTGTCACGACAATTCGTCGCGTGCGTCAATTCGTCGACTACGTCAATTCGTCGCGCGTCAATTCGTCGACTACGACAATTCGTCGCGCGTCAATTCGTCGACTGCGTCAATTCGTCGACCACGACGATTCGTCGCGCGTTAATTCGTCGCGCGTTAATTCGTCGCGCGTCAATTCGTTGACCACGACGATTCGTCGCGCGTCAATTCGTCGCGCGTCAATTCGTTGACCACGACGATTCGTCGCGCGTCAATTCGTCGCGGACAAATTCGTCGACTACGTCAATTCGTCGACTACGTCAATTCGTCGCGTTTACAGATTTTGGTTACATACAAAACGAATGCAGGAAAACGTACGATTACGAACGTCTTGCTCCCTGATCAAATTTATAAAATTTGGACACGCAGACAGGATAGGAATATTACGTTTTTCTTTGGCACTAAAAATATTAGACGCTAAACGGTTTTTGGAACGGGGAAGGGCCCGGTTGGACAGAGCCCCCCATATACAATATTTTCGTAAAATCTGCAGTTTTTAATTCAGAACCACTAAATCTGGTATACTATCTCGTGGTATTCTAACTTAGACTGTAGACGGTTTTGGGAAGCGGTTGGAGAGGGGGGGGGTAGAGCCTCCCCCTACAGAATTGCCGTAAAATATAGTTTTCAATTTAGAACTACCAAATTTGGTATATTATCTCATAGTACTCTAACTTAGACGGTTGTCAGTTTTTGGAACGGGTCAAGGCCCGGGGAGTCAGAGCCCCCCCCCCCCTCGTACAAACAAAATTTTGGTAAAATCTAGTTTTCATTTCAGAACCATCAATTTTGGTATCATGAAACTCGAACTTAGACGCTAGACGGCTTTTGGAAGGGGTTGGAGCCCGCGGAGTCGCCCCCCCCCCCTCATAAAAAATTTCGTAAAATCTACAGTTTTTATCTTAGAACCACCAAATTTGGTATACTATCTTATGGTACTCTAACTTAGTCAGCAGACCGTTTTTGGAACGGGTCAAGGCTCGGGGGTCAGAGCCTCCACATGCAAAACTTTCTTAAAAACTACAGTTTTCAATTCAGAACCACCTAATCTGGTATACTATCTCATGGTACTCTAACTTAGACGCTAGACGGTTTTTGGAAGGGGTTGGAGCCCGGGGGTCAGACCCCCCGAATAAAAACTTTTTCGTAAAATGTACAGTTTTTATCTTAGAACCACCAAATTTGGTATACTATCTTATGATACTCTAACTTAGTCGGCAGACCGTTTTTGGAACGGGTCAAGGCCCGGGGGTCAGAGCCCCCCACATAAAAATTTTTCTTAAAAACTACAGTTTTCAATTCAGAACCACCTAATCTGGTATACTATCTCATGGTACTCTAACTTAGACGCTAGACGGCTTTTGGAAGGGGTTGGAGCCCGGGGGTCAGACCCCCGAATAAAAACTTTTTCGTAAAATCTACAGTTTTCAATTTAGAACCACCAAATTTGGTATACTATCTCATGGTACTCTATCTTAGACGCTAGACGGTTTTTGGAAGGGGTTGGAGCCCGCGGGGTCGGCCCCCCCTCATAAAAATTTCGTAAAATCTACAGTTTTTATCTTAGAACCACCAAATTTGGTATACTATCTTATGGTACTCTAACTTAGTCGGCAGACCGTTTTTGGAACGGGTCAAGGCCCGGGGGTCAGAGCCCCCCACATAAAAAATTTTCTTAAAAACTACAGTTTTCAATTCAGAACCACCTAATCTGGTATACTATCTCATGGTACTCTAACTTAGACGCTAGACGGTTTTTGGAAGGGGTTGGAGCCCGGGGGGTCAGACCCCCGAATAAAAACTTTTTCGTAAAATCTACAGTTTTCAATTTAGAACCACCAAATTTGGTATACTATCTCATGGTACTCTAACTTAGACGCTAGGCGGTTTTTGGAAGGGGTTGGAGCCCGCGGGGTCGCCCCCCCCTCATAAAAATTTCGTAAAATCTACAGTTTTTATCTTAGAACCACCAAATTTGGTATACTATCTTATGGTACTCTAACTTAGTCGGCAGACCGTTTTTGGAACGGGTCAAGGCTCGGGGGTCAGAGCCCCCACATAAAAAAATTTCTTAAAAACTACAGTTTTCAATTCAGAACCACCTAATCTGGTATACTATCTCATGGTACTCTAACTCAGACGCTAGACGGTTTTTGGAAGGGTTGGAGCCCGGGGGGTCAGACCCCCCCGAATAAAAACTTTTTCGTAAATACTACAGTTTTCAATTTAGAACCACCAAATTTGGTATAATATCTCATGGTACTCTATCTTAGACGCTAGAAGGTTTTTTGAAGGGGTTGCAGCCCGGGGGTCGGCCCCCTCATAAAAATTTCGTAAAATCTACAGTTTTCATCTTAGAACCACCAAATTTGGTATACTATCTTATGGTACTCTAACTTAGACGGCAGACCGTTTTTGGAACGGGTCAAGCCCCGGGTGTCAGAGCCCCCACATACAAAATTTTCTTAAAAACTACAGTTTTCAATTCAGAACCAACTAATCTGGTATACTATCTCATGGTACTCTAACTTAGACGCCAGACGGGTTTTGGAATGGGTTGGAGCCCGGGGGTCAGACCACCCCTCCGAATAAAAACTTTTTCGTAAAGTCTAGTTTCCAATTTAGAACCACCAAATTTGGTATACTATTTCATGGTACTCTAACTTAGACAGTAGACCGTTTTTGGAAGGAGTTGGAGCCCGGGGGTAAAGCCCCCCCATAAAAATGCCGCGTAAAATCTACAGTTTTCAATTTAGAACCACCAAATTTGGCATACTCTCTCATGGTACTCTAACTTAGACGGTAGATGGTTTTTGGAACGGGTCGGGCACGGGGTCAGAGTCCCTCCGCCCATAAATATTTTTCGTAAAAACTAAAGTTTTCAATTTAGAGCTACCAAATTTGGTATACTATATAATGGTGTTCTAAATTAAACGGTAGATGGTTTTCAGAACGGGTCGGGGCAAGGGTGGTTACCCCACCCCCCTACACACAAACTTTCGTAAAATCTATAGTTTTCAATTTAGAACCACCAAATTTTGTATATTATCTCATGGTACTCTAACTTAGACGGTAGAAGGTTTTTGGAACGGATCAAGGCCCGGGGATCAGACCCCCCACATACAAAATTTTCTTAAAATTTTTATTTTTCAATTCAGAACCACCAAATTTTGTGTCATGAAACTCTAACTTAGCGGGAGACGGTAAGTGAAAGCGCAACATTATTAACTTGATTTGTTATGCAAACCTTATAAATACGACCACAGCGATTAAAAGTTACTAAACAGTCCTTGTAAGTAATATTTTTTGACCGAGTGCAAGTACAATTTACGAAATGTCAACAGGTCAAAATATCTAAAGTAATAATGAAATTTGGAATATTTCTTTTTTCTTTTTTTATTTCAGTTTTGACACTTGTATTAAGTTTTAAAAACATATATTTCTCATATCGTATACCTTCATTGTGCTTTCAACAGAATGTCTTACCATGTTTTGGGTATTTTGTTTCGTGTGGTTGCAGTTTTTTTAATGTTTTGGGCATTTCATTTTGTGTGGTTACTTCTTTTTATGTTTTGGGCATTTTACTTTGTATGGGTGTTTTTGTTATGTTTTTGTTATTTTCTTTTCTGTGGTAGTTGTAATGCCGACAGGATGAAAAGGGGAAACTGGGGACAGTCACGATGCCTACTTGCTTCTAATTTTTTTTTCAAATACAGCACATGATTTTGTATTGAGTTATACCACTTACTCATTAAGCGACTACAGGTTTCTTTAAATAGGAACGTTTTCTTAGAGCCTTTTGTTTCCTCTACCTAGCTTTTTCGGTTCCGCAATTTTTTTTTTTTTTGGTTTTAGAATATTTACCTTATTATTAATCTATTTTCTCGTGCAAACTCTTTATGTAAGGTATGTTTGTTCTATCGAAGTATTTTGCAATTATACGTGAAGCCCTGTTGCTGAAGTAAAAAAAAATATTTCCAACTGAAACAACGCAGTTCAGATATTTTCCCGCTGTTAACTCAAAGAATGAAAACAAAAACAACAAATCTCTGCAATGGTTGAGGCATGAGACAGTACTTACTGGTAACCAGGCAAAGTTTTTAGGAAGAATGAGCTTAAGAATTTCTAACTGCAACAAAAAAGAGCATCCGCGCTGTATCCCTCCCCATCCCCTAGTGCCGGCCTTTGGACGTCTTGAAAGAGAAGTCTTAAGGACACATCTGTATCGTAATTGCCTGAGCATTCGCAACAATCTTCTGGTGTGGTAGTAGAAAAACACACTTCCTACTTCGCCTAAATTGCTTGGATGTAATGCCAACGAACAAAGTTTTGCTCTCGTATAGGATTTCTGTTGCTTTTGATGGAATACTTTTCCCCTGGGGTTCACCGATTTCACTATAGTTTTCCGGACAGGCGGCAATACACCCCAACGTAAAACACCAATTTCACGGCAATTAACTGCAATTAGCGAAAGAGAGGGGTGGTACAGGAAATAAGTCAAACGAGACAGATCTGAACTTAGAAAGTCGGGAGAAGGTGTTGCATGAAAAACTGTGTTTGGCTTGCAGATCATTTGGCACGTAGGGACGTAGGTTTCGTTTAATATGTTACGGGGTAAACAAATTGTCTTTTCAGTATAACAATTTTCTTTCATACGCATGGTGCAACACAAAAAAATTGAATTTATTTTTGAGAATTAGCATGACGCCTACCGGCCCAGAGTACAGCTGCCCAGTCCGCGCCTGCTGCCGCCACCGGAACCTGGCTCCCGGGTTCTTCGCATCTGTTGATCCCCGCCTGGAGCTCCCAGCTGTAAAATACATGTACCTCTGCGTTTTGGAAAAACAAAAGATAAGATGCCGATCCTTAAAATTAACCACTTCTTGTGACCGCAGGTGCGAAAATCTTGAACTTTGCTTAAACCCTAACTGGAGGAACAAGCTTCACGTGATTGTCTGTATTTTGAGTGTTTTATTGAATGGTTGCTCATTAGTTCGTAGTTGACTGGAGAACAGAGAACGTGCTTGTTGAAACCTTTGTTGTGCGTTGTCAAGTGATAATAGTGGAAATATATCATTCTAAATATTTTGGAAAGAGAAAGTGCATTGTTTTCCGAAGGCACTATGCAGATGAAGAATGCAACATAAATAGTTAACTCACAAAAAGAAAATGATTTGCTGAAATGGAAAGGGTATTTATTTTGCCATAACAGAGTGCGAGGTGATTTACGGTATTGTCACTGTATTGAAAGAAATTATGGAAATTGTACTGGCTTTGCTAGTACTATTCTTATTGGAGATGATCACAGGATGCGCAATGAGAAACCACATAATCATGCTCCAAGACCGGAGAAAAGTGATGTTGCTGTTGCAAGAGCGCAAATAAAAGAACGAGCGAGAAATACGGACGAAGCCCCCTGCACAAATTATTCAAACCGTGACAACGTCAATGGCTACAGTAAATGCAGCTTACATGCCTAATATGGATGCACTAAGGCAAGTTGTAAAAAAGAGAAGACATGCCAAGACATGCCAAGACATGCCAGCGGAGCCTACGACTTCAGAACGGATCGATGCCCCAATAAATTTACAGGAGAAGATGGTGCAAAATTTCTTGGCAGAGATAGCGCATTTGGACATCAAAGAATTATTTTATTTTTAACAGAGAATAATTTACGAAAGCTTAAAGAAGCACCCCTCTGGATTATGGATGGGACATTTGAAACTTGTTCAACCCTTTTTAGGCAATTATGTTCCATTCATGCTATGATTGAAACGAATCCAGTTATGCACAGACTTGTCCCACTAGTTTATGGGTTACTTTCCAGCAAGTATAAATAATATAATACTATTATAAAGTATTTTTGTAGGATTTACAAGACTATGCATCAGACTATGATATTCAGCTTGCACCACAATATACGCATAATAATAGATTTTGAAATAGCTACCGTTATAATGCTGCTAAAAAGGAATTTGGAAGCAGCACACACAAATGTTGTTGGTTTCATCTCGGAAAAAAATGTGCTGAGGAATATCCATCCTCTGGCATAGCCTTGGAATATAAGGAAAACAGTGAGTTTGCTCTCAAAGTCAGACATTTGCAAGCACTCGCATTTTTTCATCTGATGAAATTCCAGCTGCTTTTGAAGAAGTGAAATCAATTTTACTAGAATATGCAGATTCTGTAGTTCAGTGGTTTGAGGAAAATTATGTTCTTGGAAAATTTCGTGGAAGCAGAAGAAACAATCCAAGCAGAAGCCCTCCGCTGTTCCCGCCAACAATTTGGTCAGTTAGTGAAAACAATTTATTTGGCTTTCCCAGAACCCAAAATGAACTTGAAAGATTAGACAGACGCTGGAATACAATTCTGGGAGAGAAAAAACTGTGACTGTACGAAATAATCAGTGAAATTGCGAAAGAGCAGAGAACAACTATGGCTAAAATCGAAAGAGTGATAGCACAGATTCCAACAAATCCACCCAGAAGAGAAACGTTGGCAAGATAAAAAGGAATTCGAACTTCTTTGGTGCACAGAGACAATGTTAACATGCTGGACATTTTAAGAGGAATTTCATATAATTCTACCCTTTACTAAAATGTGCTGGTATTTCTCACTAATTGAATTATACCTTTTACTAACTTGTATTTGAATTTTTCAAGAATGTAATTCCGCCGAAGATGCAAGAATGTAAAACACAACGCAAAATTAAAAAAGTCAAAATTTTCAAAATAGCATGTCAAAAACATAAAATGTCAAAAAGTAATCCAAAATGTGAAACACATAAAAATTCAAAATGTGAAACAAATAAAAATTCAAAATGCAATCACAAGTCACAAGCATTACAAAAATGCGAAACGCTATGTAACAAGTACAACACAAAATAAAACAAATGCCAAAAAAAATGCATACGCTTTGTAAAATGTACAAAATAAAATAAATGCCATATTCACAAGGATTTCATGACGAGTCAAGTTAAAAATGAGCTTTTACTTAGACTTCAAATAATAATTACTAGCCTCTACACCTTTTTAAGTCTTTAATAAGTGCAACATCATTACCCTGACTTGTCATCAAACATTATCAATATGACCATAGCATACAATCACTTAAAAGACTTGTTAATGGATGAATTGAGGAATCACCAAGTTCAGCGGGTGAAAGTTAATGGCTGTTTATAGTTTTGTACGCGCAACACAGTAAACTTGACTTTCTCTGAAAATTTTATGTATATGAGCACGGTTGATTGAAAACTGATAAAAAGGCTTAAGGCCTGTTTAATAATTTTTGTGCCTCAGTCAAAACGCAGTACCATAACCTTGGCATGTTATCGAAACCTTATGAATACGTCGGACTAAAAATTCCTAAAAAAAGTTTACGCCTAAGGTCTTGTAACTAAAGTTTTGTGACAGGGTAAAACTGCAACATTAATAACTTGACATGTTATGTTAACGTTGTGAATATGAGCACTGCAGATTAAAGATTTCAACAAATAGCCTTTGGGATTAATGTGTTGTAGCTGAGTAAAAATTTTACATTATCTTGATTTTCTATATAAACCAAACTACGTGCTGAAATGGCCCAACTATATATGCGTATACTTCAACCATATACCGAAGCGCTGACAAGGTGAAAACAAAAGTGCAATTTTGTACGGTCCCCTAACATTTTATGGCCAGCCTACATGGAAGTGGACACTTTGATATCAAAAACATACTTTTTGTACGGTCCACAACAAATAGCAATGGACACGTCGCAATCTTGGGGGGGGGGGGGGTTAACGACCACCGTGATCAATTCAGTGGGCTATAAGCAGTCGGACATTCCCAATTTTGGGCCACTGGTTCCTGGGAAGGGGGACAGCCAGTGCCAGAAGTCAAGCACAACGTCCATGATTCACCGAGATTTGAACCAGGATCCTTCTCGACAAGTGGTCAGAAGCCAGCGCCTAGATCACTCCGCCGCCGTAGCGGCACACGTTGAAAATGTATTTTTCATACGGCCCCAAACGCTCTTATGGATATACTAGATTGAACTGGACGCAAATAAATCATTAATATAATTTGTACTAGCAGGGATACCAGTTATTTGCCAGGTACATATTACTATTTGTGTAATCACCAAGTTCAGCGGGTGAAAGTTAATGAATGAAAAAGATATTCCTGCAATTTTCCAGTAAACTTATTTTAAATTTTTTGATTTAGTTAATTTAATTTTGCGAAACAAAAAAGAAAGAAAAAGGAATGGGAATACTTACCTTCTAGGAGACATCTATAGAACTGCCGTACATCTGGCGTGTGCTTCTGTGAATCCCGCGACACAGAAATGCAATGTACCTATGTGGTGTCGCATGCATACGACTTCACATTGGCATTGATCATCTTTTTCTTACCGTTTTGAATTTTGAATATCTGGAACTCTCTGTTTACATTACATTATATTTCTTTCTGATAAGCCGTTCGTTGGTAGTGAAAGCTAAACTATATAGATTTGTGTTTTTAATACACCATTAAACGCATATTTTTGCACTTTATTGTTATCTACAGTCCCTAACTTAGACCGTAGGTTAGTTAGTTGGTTGGTTGGTTAGTTGGTTGGTTGGTTGATGGTTTATGGTGCAAGGCCCTCAAATGGCCAAAGAGTGCCTTAGAACGTAAATGGGGTATTCTTAAGAGTAAAAAACGGAACTTTTTACGAAAATTTTGCATGGGGCTACCTTGACCCGGGCCCCGACCCCTTCCAAAAACCGTCTACCGTCTAAGTTAGATAACCATAAGTAGTATACCAAATCTGGTTGTCCTAAATTGAAAACTGTAGATTTTACGAAATTTTTATGAGGAGGGGGAGGGGCTCTCACCCCGGGGTTCCAGCGTCTTCCAAAAACCGTCTAGCGTCTAAGTTAGAGTTTCATGATACCAAATTTGGTGGTTCTGAATTGAAAACTGTAGTTTTTAAGAAAATATTGAATGTCTGTGTGTGTGTGCGGGGGGCTCCGACCCCCAGTGCCTTGACCCGTCGCAAAAACCGTCGACCGTCTAAGTTAAAGTACCATGAGATAGTATACCAAATTTGGTGGTTCTAAATTGAAAACTGTAGATTTTGCGAATTTTTATATGAGGGGGGCCTTACCCCCCGGACAGCAACCCCTTCAAAAAATCGTCGAGCGTCTAAGTTAGAGTACCATGCGATAGTATACCAGATTTGGTGGTTCTGAATTGAAAACTTCAGTTTTTAAGAAAATTTTGTATGTGGGGGCTCTGACCCCCGGGCCTTGATCCGTTCCAAAAACGGTCTACTGTCTAAGTTAGAGTACCATGAGATAGTATACCAAAGTTGGTGGTTCTAAATTGAAATCTGTAGATTTTACAAAAAAAAAAAAAAAAAATTCGGGGTTTGTCTGACCCCCCGGGCTGCAACCCCTTCCAAAAACCGTCTAGCGTCTAAGTTAGAGTACCATGAGATAGTATACCAGATTAGGTGGTTCTGAATTGAAAACTGTAGATTTTACGAAAAAGTGTTTATTCGGGGGGTCTAAGCCCCCGGGCTCCAACCCCTTCCAAAAACCGTCTAGCGTCTAAGTTAGAGTACCATGAGATAGTATACCAGATTAGGTGGTTCTGAATTGAAAACTGTAGTTTTTTACGAAAATTTTGTATGTGGGGGGTCTCACCCCCGGGCCTTGACCCGTTCCAAAAACGGTCTGCCGTCTAAGTTGGAGTACCATAAGATAGTATACCAAATTTAGTGGTTCTAAGATAAAAACTGTCGATTTTACGAAATTTTTTATAAGGGGGGCTCCGACCCCGCGGGCTTCAACCCCTTCCAAAAACCGCCTAGCGTCTAAGTTAGAGTTTCATGATACCAAATTTGATGGTTCTGAAATGAAAACTAGATTTTACGAAAATTTTGTATGTAGGGGGGAGCTCTGACTCCCCGGGCCTTGACCCGTTCCAAAAACCGACAACCGTCTAAGTTAGAGTACTATGACATAGGATACCTGATTTCGTGGTTTTGAATTGAAAACTGTAGATCTTACGAATATTTTGTGCGTGGGGGGCTCTGACCAACCGGGCCCCTGACCCGTTCCAAAACCGTCTAAGTTAGAGTACCATGAGATAATATACTAAATTTGGTAGTTCTAAATTGAAAACTATACCTTACGGCAATTCTGTAGGGGTGGGGGCTCTAAACCCCCCCCTCTTTTCAACCGCTTCCCAAAACCGTCTACAGTCTAAGTTAGAACACCACGAGATAGTATACCAGATTTGGTGGTTCTGAATTGAAAACTTCAGTTTTTAAGAAAATTTTGTATGTGGGGGCTCTGACCCCCGGGCCTTGATCCGTTCCAAAAACGGTCTACTGTCTAAGTTAGAGTACCATGAGATAGTATACCAAAGTTGGTGGTTCTAAATTAAAAACTGTAGATTTTACAAAAAAAAAAAGAAAAATTCGGGGTTTGTCTGACCCCCCGGGCTGCAACCCCTTCCAAAAACCGTCTAGCGTCTAAGTTAGAGTACCATGACATAGTATACCAGATTAGGTGGTTCTGAATTGAAAACTTCAGTTTTTAAGAAAATTTTGTATGTGGGGGCTCTGACCCCCCGGGCCTTGATATGTTCCAAAAACGGTCTACTGTCTAAGTTAGAGTACCATGAGATAGTATACCAAAGTTGGTGGTTCTAAATTGAAAACTGTAGATTTTACAAAAAAAAAAAAAAAAAAATTCGGGGTTTGTCTGACCCCCCGGGCTGCAACCCCTTCCAAAAACCGTCTAGCGTCTAAGTTAGAGTACCATGAGATAGTATACCAGATTAGGTGGTTCTGAATTGAAAACTGTAGATTTTACGAAAAAGTGTTTATTCGGGGGTCTAAGCCCCGGGCTCCAACCCTTCCAAAAACCGTCTAGCGTCTAAGTTAGAGTACCATGAGATAGTATACCAGATTAGGTGGTTCTGAATTGAAAACTGTAGTTTTTTACGAAAATTTTGTATGTGGGGGGGGTCTCACCCCCGGGCCTTGACCCGTTCCAAAAACGGTCTGCCGTCTAAGTTGGAGTACCATAAGATAGTATACCAAATTTAGTGGTTCTAAGATAAAAACTGTCGATTTTACGAAATTTTTTATAAGGGGGGGGCTCCGACCCCGCGGGCTTCAACCCCTTCCAAAAACCGCCTAGCGTCTAAGTTAGAGTTTCATGATACCAAATTTGATGGTTCTGAAATGAAAACTAGATTTTACGAAAATTTTGTATGTAGGGGGGGGGGGGAGCTCTGACTCCCGGGCCTTGACCCGTTCCAAAAACCGACAACCGTCTAAGTTAGAGTACTATGAGATTGTGATGTGATGTGTGTTTTTTGAGCTCTGTCTTTTACGTGCTTTCGAGTAGTTAATCGAGTGGTGTACTTTTTCTTTTCGCGTGCATCTTCCAGTTGAAGATCAGTGCTTTCGTTTCGTTTGTCTCACGAGGTGGTGAGTGAATTACTTTATTCTTTATCGTTAGTTATATTTTTCGAACGAGTTGGTCTTGTTCTTCGGTAAGCCTCGCCGTTGACATGGCGGCATTAGATAAGGGTGAAGCTCACGCCCTTATCTTGGAAGAGAAGCCATCTTCCTCCTCTTCTTCCAACCCAGCTGCTGACACAGCTTCGTTGGTCGCAGAGATCTCTAACTGCCTTACTGACGTCATGAGTTCCTCTGTCTTGCCTGCGCCTACGGCCTGCCTTCCCACTGAGGGTACTGCCGTAACAGGTCTACTCTCTGTCCCTGTCGCGGATGCTATGGAGGTGTCGGGTGACGTCGCTTCTACGGCCACCACTTCATCTCAACTGCCAGATTCCCCTATAACAGCTGGAGTTTCGCCCTCTACATCTAGTAGAAGTACTGTTCCTCCATCATATGCGACTGCCATGTCTAGTGGCTCTACGTCACTCCTATCGTCTGATACTCTCCTTCCCGATTCGTATCTTCATGTCGTGGGATCCACAGCAACGATAGATATTCCCGAAGACTCACCAGCCGGCCGTCAACTGCAATCAACGATGGACCTCGGCGTGTGTTTTGATGCGCTGCCGGATACAAAGCTTCAGCTCTATAGCCGAGCTCTTAAATCCATTTTACCGGCGGATGCAATAGATTATGTTGCCCGAAAACCACGATCAGTGCTGGTTTACTTCAAGAAAAAGGAACATGCTGACCTTGTCTTGACAGCAGGACTGACCATTAATGATGTACATCTACTACCACAACCAGTCGCGCACCGCCCCGTTCAGGTGACTTTCTACCCTGTCCCGCCAGAGGTATCTGATACAATTCTTTGCACGTTACTCAGTAAGTTCGGCCGAGTAGTCGGTCCCATAACAACCCTCTCGGCGGCACCCAGAGACCCAGAAGACAAAGCCATTCGTGGCTTCCGTCGCACCGCTCGTGTGCTCTTTCCGTCTGATACTCATCTTCAGGCCTGTCCAACTGTCCTTCACGTGCGCTGTGGGCAACAGCGACGTCGTATCGAAGATCATCACTTCTCAGCATTGCACCCTTTGTCAAAGTGAGAGTCATGTGCGAGCCAATTGCACTCGTGCTGTTTCCATAACCGTGCCAAGTGCTGTGGCACCTTCTGTCCCTCCTGTTACTGCTGTGTCAACGTCTCCACACGAGTGGAAGGTTGCAGGACCCAAATCTTCCCGACGTCGGCCTGCAGACGTTGGTCGACAAACGTCTTTGGCAGACTCACTTTCAGTTACAGATCGGAATTTTCCCACGCTTCCTACGGCACCCCCGCAGCGTATACTTTCTGCTCCTACAGATTTACCTGCTGATATGTCGTCGGTGTTTACCGTTGGCGCTGCAGATCCAGCAGCCGAAACCCTTTCCAGCACAGAAACTTCTATACCAGCTGGTTCCTCCACGATTTTTGGCAAACGCAGTGTCTCCTCACGGAAGAAGTTGAAGAAGTCTAAAACGTCCTCATCCCAGCACTTGTTCACTAGGCGGTCTAATCGCCCGGTTACTCGCGCAATCTTCTCTCGACGTGGCATTTCGTCTTCTCAAGTACAAGCCTGGACTGAACCAGAGACGGAGGATGTTTCTCCCTCGTTAGAGGACTTCACTAATCTCCTTCAAGAGAATGCTTTCCCCGCTGAGCCGCTGCCTTACGTGGATCTTCTTGAATATTTAGTGAGTCCCACCAGCACGGCCACTGCCCGTGCTTTTTTACTAAAGTATGAAGCTGCCCTACCTCGGGTTCTCAGTCAACTTGATTCTCTTTTGCACACTCTTCGGCGGAACGTCGATGACATTCCGTGGGGTCTGGGTTTTATCCAGCGCCTACATGTTCTCGCTACTGCAAGTCAACACATCTTACATCCGCCGACGGACCTAAAAGTTCAAGGTCACGTCACTTAATTGTCGCGGTTTTGCGACACCACTTGCGAACGCCTTAGCCTATGAGGACCTTTCCCCACTGAGTGCGGACGTGCTACTTTTACAAGAGACGAACTGTCATCCTACCACTTTGTTTACCCGCTGGAGATCATGGAATTTTGCTTTCCACCACGCATTCAGCTGTTCATCATATGGTGGTATTGCCGTCGGGGTACGCTCGACTTTTCGCTCTACGATGACTCTCTTCTCTGTAAAAAATCTCTGTCGTGACCTCTTACAACAAGTCACGTTCACTATTCAAACGGAGAGGTTTCATATCTTTAACATCTACGTGCCAAACACCTCCACTTATGTGTCGGAGCTTTTTCTGTGCTTTCGCGGTGCTCTCTCTGGTATACCTGCCACCGACCGAGTTCTCGTTGGTGGCGACTTTAATTGTACTCTACACCCTCAACTTGATCGTTCCCCGCCTTCACGCGAACATCGTGCAGACCTTGTACAGCAGCTACAGTCCCTCGTTTTTGATTTCTCACTGATAGATGTCCATCGACACTTATATCCGACTACACCCTCCCATACCTGGCGTGCATCTGGTGCAATAAACCCGGCCACGGCCAGACTTGACAGATTTTATACCACGCCCATACTTCTTCCAGCGATCTCTGCATCCTGTTGCCAGCCCACTGCGTCGTCCGACCATTGCGCCATCACTCTCACAGTGTTCCACACTCATGCACAGCACAGGACAACCCGGCCGTGGACATTTGATGCCGCTCTTCTGGATGACGCCGGTTTTTGCTCTTCAGTCCGCCATTTCCTCTCCGAATGGCGCACGCAACTGCAGTCTGCGCCGTGTGCCCTGACTTTCTGGCTGGAGGTAAAACATCGCCTCTTGCTTCATGTGCGAAATCAGGCTTTTACGATCACGACGCTACAGAGGATGCGTTTGGATCACATCCGTACGATGCTTTCCCTTATAAATATGGCTGACCCTCTTTTTGCTGTGTATAAGGCTGAACTGAATTCTCTCCTAGTCCCACTCGCGCAACAGGTCATTCGGCGGCTGAGATTACAGCATCTCGCGCCCGATGCCTGCACTTATGAGTTTCTTTCCAATCTTGAATCTAAGCGTCATGCCTCTGCTTCAATTCGCCATCTCCGCCTCTCTACTGGCGAGGTATCCTCTGACCCAGTTACTCTTTGCTCTGTTGCCCGCAGCTATTTTACAACGAAGTTTTGTGAGACTCCTCCTCCTTCCAGCACTGCCTTATCTGGTCTACACTCTGCTTTACCTCAAGTCCCCTCTTATTTTTCTGATTCTCTCCTCCGGCCTCCCACGCTAACAGAGATTTCCGAGACGTTTTCTTCTCTAAACTCCAAGGCTGCACCTGGCCCAGATGGACTTCCTTTCTGTTTCTACAAAGCTTTCCTCCCAGCCCTCCTTCCTTTTCTGCTTAGTGCTTTCTCCGCTGCTTTCCACCTATCCACCCTTCCGAGGAGTTTCACAATTGCCCATATAGTCCTCTTCCCAAAGAAGGGTGATCTCCTAGACTTGGGGAACTGGCGTCCCATCTCACTTCTGAATCTTGATTACAAGCTTTATTCTAAACTACTCTCGCGCCGTATTAATCCAATCCTCCCCCACATCCTGTCCTCTAACCAGACCTACACTGTCCCAGGGCGCTCCATCTCGCATAACATTCAACTTCTCAGTGACCTAATCCATCTCGCTCGATCTCGCTCTGAACCTCTTGCTCTGCTGTCTCTCGATCAACAATCCGCCTTTGATAATATTTCTCACGCTTACCTCTCGTCTACACTTTATAGTTTCGGGTTTCCACCTCTTTTTGTTTCTGTTCTCCTCTCCCTCTATCAGGACGCCACTTTCCACGTCAGGTTGCCCACCCTTCTCACAGCGCCAATTCCTTTCCGTCGCGGCGTCCGGCAAGGCTGCCCCTTGTCCGGACAGCTCTTTGCTCTTGCGATCGAACCTTTTCTCCGCTCCGTTCACAGATCCTTCTATGCTTCTCTGCCTCCAGTGGTCGCCAGCACTCGCCATCATATTGTCACCTATGTTGCCTATGCTGATGACGTGACTTTTTGTGTTCGACAAGATGCACAATTCTGCAAACTTCGCCACCTCTACGCTCGGTATGCCTCTTGTTCTAGTGCCACGCTAAACGAGTCAAAAAGCACTGGCTTGTGGTGTGGGTCGTGGGCTAGTCGAACCGACTCTCCATGGGGAGCCGAATGGTCCACATCCTCACAGCGTTTTCTAGGAGTGCACCTGGGCAAACCTCCTACAGCCTCGACGATAACGTGGAATGCACTGCACCCCCGCCTGCTGCGTACGGCTGCCAACTGGAGACAAGCACAGTTCTGCACTTCTCTGTACCAGCGTGCCCAGATCACTCGAACATATTTGTTATCCATGTGCACGTTCTCTTGGCTTGCTTCCAAACAACCTGTCTATCGTCTTCTTGCAATCACCCAGTGCCAAACCAATATCGTGTGGGCTGGTCATCATTGGGTTAACGCTTCACTTCTCAGCTTGTCTCCTCAGAATGGCGGTATTGGAATGCTTGACGTGCGGTTATACTATCAGGCATTCCGAGTGTCTGCATTTCTTCGCCTTCTTGCTTCACCTGTTCTGTCTGCGGAGACAACCCGGGACGTCACTGTCTCCCCGCGTAATCCCCACCTTACTTTTCTTTCCTATCTATTAATGGATCACTGCCCCCTCCTTTCCAACTTACCTCCTGTCTATCGGGAGGCTATCACCTTGCTTCGCTCTTTCCCTCTGTCTCGCTCTCCACCAGCTACAACCTCCGAACTCCTCTCAGAACCTCTATTTTTCTCCTCCGTCATTCATCCTCCGCACCTCCCCTGTTTTGCTTTCCCCACCTGGCTCCGCGCCGGAGTAGTCACAGTCCGAGACCTTGTCACCCCTGATTTTCTCTGGCGCTCCTTCTCCGACTTTCCTCCTGCTATTCGTGCTCTACCCCATGCTCTTCAGGTTCACACCTCCTTACTCTCATCCCTTATTTCTCTCTTTCCCGATCTTGCTTCCCCCGCCGGTCTCGTTCCCGTTCTATCCGCGTCTCTCCCACTCCCCTTTTTCTTGTCCGCTCACGGCATAGATCTTCCGATTTTCTCCTTCTCCACATCCGCTCTTTACAGATTTCTCTCTCTCTCCCGCTCTTCTACGCCTACACCTATCCCTGATATCCCGTCTTCCGCTCTCTCTGCTGTGTGGTCTGCCACCCTCTCTCCTCTATCTACACCCCCAGAGATCAACACCCACTGGTTCTTCTTACATAACCGTCTTCCCGTACCCTCAATCTTGCACCGGATGACCCTTCTTTCCTCCCCACTCTGCCCTTTCTGCGCCGGGGAGGCAGATGTGAGTCATGTCTATCAATATTGCACTATACTGCTACCAATGCTGAATCTTGCCTTTTCGATTGCGCAAAGATCCTGTACAACTGATCTTTCCTTCAGTGCTTACCGAACGCTGTTGCTCAACCTTGTGCCTCCAATCAGACTCCCTGTAGTCTGCACCTACATTTTTGTGCTAGTGAAGCACGTTATATACGTCTATCATCAACAGTGTCGTGCTCGGGAGGTGCCTCCTACGGTACCTCACGCAAGTGCCGCGTTGCTCAGTTTTTTTCGGGAATGTCTCCTTTCTCGATTACGCCTTGAGTACCACACCGCCGTTTCTCGACAAAGTGAACCCAGCTTCTTCTCTACATGGTCCCCAGCGGCCCCATGGTTCGCTGGGACACCGACTTCATTGCATCTTACAGTTGGTGCTTGTATGACTATTTAACACTTAACTCAGTGACTCTTTTTCCGAACCTTCGTCACACCTGCTCATCAAGGTATGTCTTATCTCCACGAGATTCCTGAACATCTATTTCCATCTGAATGTCGTGCAACTATAATGTCTCTTTGTTTCTACAGTAATCTGTACATATCCCATTTCTATGTCACAATTATCGGTCATTCTACTTTTGCTCGTCTCATGTACATGTACTTATCTTGTTTTCATAACGGTGCCGTTGCGTCTTCCAGTGAACCCAGCTTCTTCTCTCCATGGTCCCCAGAGGCCTTGGGGTTTTTGGGACTCCACCTTCGCTGCACAGTACAGTTAGTGCTCATAAGACTATATTATAACATTTTACTCTGTGCTGCTCTACCTGAACTCTTGCCATTTCTGCTCAACCTAGTGTGTACGATCTCCTCAAGATTTGTTTACATCTAAATGTCATGTATATATTGTAAATAGGTATCTACTGTCATCTGTAAATAGTGCATTCATGTGTCACTGTTTTTTTGAGACGTTTTTCTCTTGCTCGTCTCATGTACATTCCTTGAATAAATACTTTGTGAACACTATGAGATTGTGATGTGATGTGTGTTTTTTGAGCTCTGTCTTTTACGTGCTTTCGAGTAGTTAATCGAGTGGTGTACTTTTTCTTTTCGCGTGCATCTTCCAGTTGAAGATCAGTGCTTTCGTTTCGTTTGTCTCACGAGGTGGTGAGTGAATTACTTTATTCTTTATCGTTAGTTATATTTTTCGAACGAGTTGGTCTTGTTCTTCGGTAAGCCTCGCCGTTGACATGGCGGCATTAGATAAGGGTGAAGCTCACGCCCTTATCTTGGAAGAGAAGCCATCTTCCTCCTCTTCTTCCAACCCAGCTGCTGACACAGCTTCGTTGGTCGCAGAGATCTCTAACTGCCTTACTGACGTCATGAGTTCCTCTGTCTTGCCTGCGCCTACGGCCTGCCTTCCCACTGAGGGTACTGCCGTAACAGGTCTACTCTCTGTCCCTGTCGCGGATGCTATGGAGGTGTCGGGTGACGTCGCTTCTACGGCCACCACTTCATCTCAACTGCCAGATTCCCCTATAACAGCTGGAGTTTCGCCCTCTACATCTAGTAGAAGTACTGTTCCTCCATCATATGCGACTGCCATGTCTAGTGGCTCTACGTCACTCCTATCGTCTGATACTCTCCTTCCCGATTCGTATCTTCATGTCGTGGGATCCACAGCAACGATAGATATTCCCGAAGACTCACCAGCCGGCCGTCAACTGCAATCAACGATGGACCTCGGCGTGTGTTTTGATGCGCTGCCGGATACAAAGCTTCAGCTCTATAGCCGAGCTCTTAAATCCATTTTACCGGCGGATGCAATAGATTATGTTGCCCGAAAACCACGATCAGTGCTGGTTTACTTCAAGAAAAAGGAACATGCTGACCTTGTCTTGACAGCAGGACTGACCATTAATGATGTACATCTACTACCACAACCAGTCGCGCACCGCCCCGTTCAGGTGACTTTCTACCCTGTCCCGCCAGAGGTATCTGATACAATTCTTTGCACGTTACTCAGTAAGTTCGGCCGAGTAGTCGGTCCCATAACAACCCTCTCGGCGGCACCCAGAGACCCAGAAGACAAAGCCATTCGTGGCTTCCGTCGCACCGCTCGTGTGCTCTTTCCGTCTGATACTCATCTTCAGGCCTGTCCAACTGTCCTTCACGTGCGCTGTGGGCAACAGCGACGTCGTATCGAGATCATCACTTCTCAGCATTGCACCCTTTGTCAAAGTGAGAGTCATGTGCGAGCCAATTGCACTCGTGCTGTTTCCATAACCGTGCCAAGTGCTGTGGCACCTTCTGTCCCTCCTGTTACTGCTGTGTCAACGTCTCCACACGAGTGGAAGGTTGCAGGACCCAAATCTTCCCGACGTCGGCCTGCAGACGTTGGTCGACAAACGTCTTTGGCAGACTCACTTTCAGTTACAGATCGGAATTTTCCCACGCTTCCTACGGCACCCCCGCAGCGTATACTTTCTGCTCCTACAGATTTACCTGCTGATATGTCGTCGGTGTTTACCGTTGGCGCTGCAGATCCAGCAGCCGAAACCCTTTCCAGCACAGAAACTTCTATACCAGCTGGTTCCTCCACGATTTTTGGCAAACGCAGTGTCTCCTCACGGAAGAAGTTGAAGAAGTCTAAAACGTCCTCATCCCAGCACTTGTTCACTAGGCGGTCTAATCGCCCGGTTACTCGCGCAATCTTCTCTCGACGTGGCATTTCGTCTTCTCAAGTACAAGCCTGGACTGAACCAGAGACGGAGGATGTTTCTCCCTCGTTAGAGGACTTCACTAATCTCCTTCAAGAGAATGCTTTCCCCGCTGAGCCGCTGCCTTACGTGGATCTTCTTGAATATTTAGTGAGTCCCACCAGCACGGCCACTGCCCGTGCTTTTTTACTAAAGTATGAAGCTGCCCTACCTCGGGTTCTCAGTCAACTTGATTCTCTTTTGCACACTCTTCGGCGGAACGTCGATGACATTCCGTGGGGTCTGGGTTTTATCCAGCGCCTACATGTTCTCGCTACTGCAAGTCAACACATCTTACATCCGCCGACGGACCTAAAAGTTCAAGGTCACGTCACTTAATTGTCGCGGTTTTGCGACACCACTTGCGAACGCCTTAGCCTATGAGGACCTTTCCCCACTGAGTGCGGACGTGCTACTTTTACAAGAGACGAACTGTCATCCTACCACTTTGTTTACCCGCTGGAGATCATGGAATTTTGCTTTCCACCACGCATTCAGCTGTTCATCATATGGTGGTATTGCCGTCGGGGTACGCTCGACTTTTCGCTCTACGATGACTCTCTTCTCTGTAAAATCTCTGTCGTGACCTCTTACAACAAGTCACGTTCACTATTCAAACGGAGAGGTTTCATATCTTTAACATCTACGTGCCAAACACCTCCACTTATGTGTCGGAGCTTTTTCTGTGCTTTCGCGGTGCTCTCTCTGGTATACCTGCCACCGACCGAGTTCTCGTTGGTGGCGACTTTAATTGTACTCTACACCCTCAACTTGATCGTTCCCCGCCTTCACGCGAACATCGTGCAGACCTTGTACAGCAACTACAGTCCCTCGTTTTTGATTTCTCACTGATAGATGTCCATCGACACTTATATCCAACTACACCCTCCCATACCTGGCGTGCATCTGGTGCAATAAACCCGGCCACGGCCAGACTTGACAGATTTTATACCACGCCCATACTTCTTCCAGCGATCTCTGCATCCTGTTGCCAGCCCACTGCGTCGTCCGACCATTGCGCCATCACTCTCACAGTGTTCCACACTCATGCACAGCACAGGACAACCCGGCCGTGGACATTTGATGCCGCTCTTTTGGATGACGCCGGTTTTTGCTCTTCAGTCCGCCATTTCCTCTCCGAATGGCGCACGCAACTGCAGTCTGCGCCGTGTGCCCTGACTTTCTGGCTGGAGGTAAAACATCGCCTCTTGCTTCATGTGCGAAATCAGGCTTTTACGATCACGACGCTACAGAGGATGCGTTTGGATCACATCCGTACGATGCTTTCCCTTATAAATATGGCTGACCCTCTTTTTGCTGTGTATAAGGCTGAACTGAATTCTCTCCTAGTCCCACTCGCGCAACAGGTCATTCGGCGGCTGAGATTGCAGCATCTCGCGCCCGATGCCTGCACTTATGAGTTTCTTTCCAATCTTGAAGCTAAGCGTCATGCCTCTGCTTCAATTCGCCATCTCCGCCTCTCTACTGGCGAGGTATCCTCTGACCCAGTTACTCTTTGCTCTGTTGCCCGCAGCTATTTTACAACGAAGTTTTGTGAGACTCCTCCTCCTTCCAGCACTGCCTTATCTGGTCTACACTCTGCTTTACCTCAAGTCCCCTCTTATTTTTCTGATTCTCTCCTCCGGCCTCCCACGCTAACAGAGATTTCCGAGACGTTTTCTTCTCTAAACTCCACGGCTGCACCTGGCCCAGATGGACTTCCTTTCTGTTTCTACAAAGCTTTCCTCCCAGCCCTCCTTCCTTTTCTGCTTAGTGCTTTCTCCGCTGCTTTCCACCTATCCACCCTTCCGAGGAGTTTCACAATTGCCCATATAGTCCTCTTCCCAAAGAAGGGTGATCTCCTAGACTTGGGGAACTGGCGTCCCATCTCACTTCTGAATCTTGATTACAAGCTTTATTCTAAACTACTCTCGCGCCGTATTAATCCAATCCTCCCCCACATCCTGTCCTCTAACCAGACCTACACTGTCCCAGGGCGCTCCATCTCGCATAACATTCAACTTCTCAGTGACCTAATCCATCTCGCTCGATCTCGCTCTGAACCTCTTGCTCTGCTGTCTCTCGATCAACAATCCGCCTTTGATAATATTTCTCACGCTTACCTCTCGTCTACACTTTATAGTTTCGGGTTTCCACCTTCTTTTGTTTCTGTTCTCCTCTCCCTCTATCAGGACGCCACTTTCCACGTCAGGTTGCCCACCCTTCTCACAGCGCCAATTCCTTTCCGTCGCGGCGTCCGGCAAGGCTGCCCCTTGTCCGGACAGCTCTTTGCTCTTGCGATCGAACCTTTTCTCCGCTCCGTTCACAGATCCTTCTATGCTTCTCTGCCTCCAGTGGTCGCCAGCACTCGCCATCATATTGTCACCTATGTTGCCTATGCTGATGACGTGACTTTTTGTGTTCGACAAGATGCACAATTCTGCAAACTTCGCCACCTCTACGCTCGGTATGCCTCTTGTTCTAGTGCCACGCTAAACGAGTCAAAAAGCACTGGCTTGTGGTGTGGGTCGTGGGCTAGTCGAACCGACTCTCCATGGGGAGCCGAATGGTCCACATCCTCACAGCGTTTTCTAGGAGTGCACCTGGGCAAACCTCCTACAGCCTCGACGATAACGTGGAATGCACTGCACCCCCGCCTGCTGCGTACGGCTGCCAACTGGAGACAAGCACAGTTCTGCACTTCTCTGTACCAGCGTGCCCAGATCACTCGAACATATTTGTTATCCATGTGCACGTTCTCTTGGCTTGCGTCCAAACAACCTGTTCATCGTCTTCTTGCAATCACCCAGTGCCAAACCAATATCGTGTGGGCTGGTCATCATTGGGTTAACGCTTCACTTCTCAGCTTATCTCCTCAGAATGGCGGTATTGGACTGCTTGACGTGCGGTTATACTATCAGGCATTCCGAGTGTCTGCATTTCTTCGCCTTCTTGCTTCACCGGTTCTGCCTGCGGAGACAACCCGGGACGTCGCTGTCTCCCCGCGTAATCCCCACCTTACTTTTCTTTCCTATCTATTAATGGATCACTGCCCCTCCTTTCCAACTTACCTCCTGTCTATCGGGAGGCTATCACCTTGCTTCGCTCTTTCCCTCTGTCTCGCTCTCCACCAGCTACAACCTCCGAACTACTCTCAGAACCTCTATTTTTCTCCTCCGTCATTCATCCTCCGCACCTCCCCTGTTTTGCTTTCCCCACCTGGCTCCGCGCCGGAGTAGTCACAGTCCGAGACCTTGTCACCCCTGATTTTCTCTGGCGCTCCTTCTCCGACTTTCCTCCTGCTATTCGTGCTCTACCCCATGCTCTTCAGGTTCACACCTCCTTACTCTCATCCCTTATTTCTCTCTTTCCCGATCTTGCTTCCCCCGCCGGTGTCGTTCCCGTTCTATCCGCGTCTCTCCCCCTCCCCTTTTTCTTGTCCGCTCACGGCATAGATCTTCCGATTTTCTCCTTCTCCGCATCCGCTCTTTACAGATTTCTCTCTCTCTCCCGCTCTTCTACGCCTACACCTATCCCTGATATCCCGTCTTCCTCTCTCTGCTGTGTGGTCTGCCACCCTCTCTCCTCTATCTACACCCCCAGAGATCAACACCCACTGGTTCTTCTTACATAACCGTCTTCCCGTACCCTCAATCTTGCACCGGATGACCCTTCTTTCCTCCCCACTCTGCCCTTTCTGCGCCGGGGAGGCAGATGTGAGTCATGTCTATCAATATTGCACTATACTGCTACCAATGCTGAATCTTGCCTTTTCAATTGCGCAAAGATCCTGTACAACTGATCTTTCCTTCAGTGCTTACCGAACGCTGTTGCTCAACCTTGTGCCTCCAATCAGACTCCCTGTAGTCTGCACCTACATTTTTGTGCTAGTGAAGCACGTTATATACGTCTATCATCAACAGTGTCGTGCTCGGGAGGTGCCTCCTACGGTACCTCACGCAAGTGCCGCGTTGCTCAGTTTTTTCGGGAATGTCTCCTTTCTCGATTACGCCTTGAGTACCACACCGCCGTTTCTCGACAAAGTGAACCCAGCTTCTTCTCTACATGGTCCCCAGCGGCCCCATGGTTCGCTGGGACACCGACTTCATTGCATCTTACAGTTGGTGCTTGTATGACTATTTAACACTTAACTCAGTGACTCTTTATATCCGAACCTTCGTCACACCTGCTCATCAAGGTATGTCTTATCTCCACGAGATTCCTGAACATCTATTTCCATCTGAATGTCATGCAACTATAATGTCTCTTTGTTTCTACAGTAATCTGTACATATCCCATTTCTATGTCACAATTATCGGTCATTCTACTTTTGCTCGTCTCATGTACATGTACTTATCTTGTTTTCATGACGGTGCCGTTGCGTCTTCAAGTGAACCCAGCTTCCTCTCTCCATGGTCCCTAGAGGCCTTGGGGTTGTTGGGACTCCACCTTCGCTGCACAGTACAGTTAGTGCTCATAAGACTATATTATAACTTTTTACTCTGTGCTGCTCTACCTGAACTCTTGCCATAGCTGCTCAACCTAGTGTGTACGATCTCCTCAAGATTTGTTTACATCTAAATGTCATGTATATATTGTAAATAGGTATCTACTGTCATCTGTAAATAGTGCATTCATGTGTCACTGTTCTTTTTGAGACGTTTTTTCTCTTGCTCGTCTCATGTACATTCCTTGAATAAATACTTTGTGAACACTATGACATAGGATACCTGATTTCGTGGTTTTGAATTGAAAACTGTAGATCTTACGAATATTTTGTGCGTGGGGGGCTCTGACCAACCGGGCCCCTGACCCGTTCCAAAAACCGTCTAAGTTAGAGTACCATGAGATAATATACCAAATTTGGTAGTTCTAAATTGAAAACTATACCTTACGGCAATTCTGTAGGGGGTGGGGGCTCTAACCCCCCCCCCCCTCTTTTCAACCGCTTCCCAAAACCGTCTACAGTCTAAGTTAGAACACCACGAGATAGTATACCAGATTTGGTGGTTCTGAATTGAAAACTTCAGTTTTTAAGAAAATTTTGTATGTGGGGGCTCTGACCCCCGGGCCTTGATCCGTTCCAAAAACGGTCTACTGTCTAAGTTAGAGTACCATGAGATAGTATACCAAAGTTGGTGGTTCTAAATTGAAAACTGTAGATTTTACAAAAAAAAAAATTTCGGGGTTTGTCTGACCCCCGGGCTGCAACCCCTTCCAAAAACCGTCTAGCGTCTAAGTTAGAATACCATGACATAGTATACCAGATTAGGTGGTTCTGAATTGAAAACTGTAGTTTTTAAGAAAATTTTGTATGTGGGGGGCTCTGACCCTCCGGGCCTTGACCCGTTCCAAAAACGGTCTGCCGTCTAAGTTAGAGTACCATAAGATAGTATACCGAATTTGGTGGTTCTAAGATGAAAACTGTATACGAGATTAGGTGGTTCTGAATTGAAAACTGTAGATTGTGCTCCGTGAGTTTTGTTTGTATTTCAAGTATTTAGGCTACTAGGATAACTAGGTTTGTGCTTACCTCCACTATAAAGGTTTGGAGATTCGTTTCGGACATCTCCCGAAGTGGTGAGTGCCTTTTTTCGTTTCTTATCGTCGTGTTTAAAATTCCTACCGAGCTGGTAGAAGCCTACTTATCTCGGCGCCATTAAAATGGCGTCATCCGGTGGTGTTGTCAACCCTGACATCACTTCCGGTGATCACGGCACTTTGCCCAGCGGTGGCGTTGTCACGTTGCCCTCCGGGTCGACGTTAACCGTTGGCGGCGTATCGTTTTCCTCCCCTGACGTCACTATTACAGCTCTTGCCCCAGCTGCTTCTCATATAGTGAAAGTTGACGTCATGGACACTATGGATGACGGTGCTCCTCTGCCTTCAATGGATGGCGATGCTCCTCTGCCTTCAATGGATGGCGGTGCTCCTCTGCCTTCAACCTCCACTTCTACTGCTCCTCGTTCCTATTCTTCAGCGGTAACTTCCCAAAGGCTTCAGCCCAAGTCTAATTCCATGCGAGCGGAAGCCGCAGCTTTAAAACCTCATGTCCGTCGCTCTGGTAATGAGGTTGTGCTCGAAATTCCAGTGGATTCTCCAGCAGGTGCCTCTTTCACCACGGCTACTGAGTTGGGTGTGTGCTTTGAGGCGCTGCCAGACACACCACTCAAAATGTACTCAACTGCTCTAAAACAAAAGTTCTCTCCGTCAGCGATACGTCATATGTCGCGCAGAGGGCCGAGTGTCATTGTTTATTTTTTTCATGCGGCAGATGCTACCTCTGTCTTACAGACTGGGCTGGTTGTTGGTGATCACCAATTATTTCCTGAGCCTGTCGCCCAGAGACCAGTAACGGTCTCGATGTACCCAGTACATCCTGAAGTCACAGATGCTATGCTTTGTGCTTTTCTTATGCAATCCGGTCGTGTTGTGGGTAACATTACCACGCACTCCGCTGCTCCAAAGGACGAGGATGATCGTTCGATTGAAAGTGCCCGACGAGTTGCGCGAGTAGTATTCTCTTCGGATGAACATATCAAGTCTTTTCCTACTCTCTTCACTGTAAAATGTGGAGATCAAATCCGACGCATCGACGTTTTAACCTCCTTTCATTGTCAGACTTGTAAGGCGTATGGCCATCAACGTAGTGAGTGCTTCCGCCGCCCTGCTGTACCTCAGTCTTCGGGACCAAACGTCACTCGTGACAGCCCTGTGTCGTCCACCCTACCGTTTCTAAGGAGGTGTCTTCAGAACTTCAACCTGCTCTGCCATCGGGCCTTCCTCCACGGGGTCCTGCCCCACAATTGTTGACAGAGGACTTTCCTCATCTGGTACCGACAGCTCCGCCCACGTACCTTGCAGCTCCAGCTAACCTGACTGCTGACCTTCATCTTCCTTCGGATGAAGACACTCCAAGTACAGTTACTGACATGGACTGCCCTAGTGCTAGTGACACTTCTGGCAATCACTCTGACCCTACAACTACCAGCAAGCCTGCTCGACGGGAGTCCTGGAGTGCTCCGCAGACTCCGCTCCTCCTCGCATCGGTGCTGCAAGAGGTCGTTCTGTTGACTCATCTTCCCGCTCCTCCTCTCAACGTCGTACTTCGCCACGAACAAGTCGACACCCTGCTGTGATTCCAGGTTCTAAGACTCCACCCCAGTGCTTTCCCTAGATTCTTTTCTCCGATACCTAGCTGAAGCGAAGGCGGATATACCGGTAGGTCCGCTTTCTCTTCATAAAATATATGAAGTATTATGCTCTCATAAACATCCTAGATTCTTTAATCAGTTTGTTGCACGTCATTTGCTTGATCTTCCTACTGTTCTAACCCAAGTTTCTAGTGTGATATCTGTGTATCGAAATCTTGTGCTTTCCTATCCCGATCTCAAATTTAGTGTTGACAGAATGAAGAAGCAAGCGAAGAAAATAACAGATTCCAGCGCACGTGCGTGTCGACCTGGGAAGGACCTACCGATTCAAGGTGGTCACACTTAACTGCAGAGGGTTCTCTGCTTCTCCTAGAAATGCTCTAGTGTATGAGGACTTGGCGCCTCTACACGCAGATCTTCTCTTGCTCCAAGAGACCAATTGCTCTGCTACCACTTTGTTCTCTCGTTGGCGGGCTTGGCCCTACGATTTTCACCATGCTTATCGAGTTGGACGGAATGGTGGCCTTGCACTTGGGATCCATCACCGCCTACTCCCTCTGATTTCGACGCCAGTGATTCGTGCCTTACATGTGGACAACCTCCAGGTCGCTGTCTTTTACATTGAAAACGTGACCTATCATGTTTTTAACATATATGTCCCCTGTGATGAACGTCTGTTACCTGATCTTCTCTCCACACTCCGTACAGAGCTGTCATGCATCCCACCGTCTGAATACATTCTCATCGGCGGAGATTTCAATTGTACGTTGTTGCCGGCCCTTGACCGCAATTCAATCGTTGGAGAATACCGCAGACAACGTGTATTACAGATTTCCCAGCTAGTTGATGATTTTCAATTGGTTGATGCGTTCCGGCATCTACACCCGTCGGAAATCTCTTTTACCTGGCGCTCTTCCATCCATGGCAGCACTACGGCAGCACGGTTGGATAAATTTTATGTTTCGACTGCTCTTCTCCCGTCGATCGCAGCTGCTGCCCATCATCCTTCCGCCGCTTCAGACCACAGTATTGTCAGTCTGTCGGTGTGTGTTTCGCCTTCACCTTCAAGGACTCAACGAGTATGGACTTTTCCGGACTCGCTCCTGGATGATCAACAATTTTGTGTTGCTGTGCGTGAGTTCCTCCGAAGTCGTCAGCCCCTTCTTGATACTACGTCCGACGCGATGCAACTGTGGCTCAGTGTCAAACATGACTTGGTCCTTTTTGTACGGCGCTACTCCCATGCCTCTCGGAATGAGAGCGATATGAAAATTGCGAATCTACGTGCTCTATTGTCGATGCTCTCTCTTGATGATCCGCAATACCCCGGCTATCTGGCAGATCTCCATGCTTTGCTTCTTCCTCGCGCATCCGATGCAGCCTGCAGGATGCATTTCTTGCATCTCTCCCCTACAGCTGATTCTCACGATTACTTAACCGCCTTGGAATCTCAACATCGTTCTGCTACATCTTTGCGTCATCTTCGCCTCCAGGATGGTTCCATCACTTCGAACCCATCGAAGCTATGCACTTTCACCAGACAGTATTTCATCGCCAAGTACAGTGCGGTAACGCAGTCTTCATCCTCATTAGCTTCTCCTCTTCTCTCCTCTCTTCCTCAGGTCCCCTCTACTTTATCTACTTCTTTACTCTCTCCTTTCTCTCTTCGCGAACTCCGCGAGGCGTTCGCTACTCTCAATCCTCATGCCGCTCCTGGACCTGACGGCCTTCCTCTGTCCTTTTATCGTGCTTTTCTACCGTGCCTTCTGCCTTTTCTGTCTGCGTGTTTCTCGTCTGCTTTTTCCTCTCCTGCGTTACCGCCCGACTTTACTTTGGCACACACCATCCTCCTTCCTAAGAAGGGTGACCTCTTGGATCTTGGAAACTGGCGCCCTATCTCCATCCTAAACACTGACTATAAGTTCTATACAAAACTCTTATCCCGTCGCCTTAATTCTGTTTTCTCTTTCGTTATTTCTCCTGACCAGACATACACTGTGCCTGGTCGGACTATTTCCACTAACGTTTCTCTTCTCCTTCATCTTCACTTCCTCGCTCGCTCTTTTTGTGAACCTCTTGCCTTCCTCAATCTGGATCAAAAGTCCGCTTTTGATAACGTTTCTCATTTTTATCTCTCTGTTGTCCTTTCACAATTTGGCTTTCCTCCTACCTTTTCTTCCGCACTCTTGGCCCTTTATCAGGGAGCTAGTTTCCATGTTCGAGCGGCCACATTTCTAACCGCTCCAATTCCGTTTAAGCGAGGCATCCGGCAAGGATGTCCGCTCTCAGGCCAGCTATTCGCTCTCGCTTTTGAGCCTTTCCTGTTAGCAGCCCGAAGATCACTCCTGGATGTCCTACCGCCGACAGTGGCTAGTACTCGTCATCATCGAATAATTTTCACCGCCTATGCTGATGATGTGACCTTTTGCGTCCGGGATGAATCTCAATTTGATCGCCTGTATTCTGTATATCAACAGTATGTTGCATTATCTGGAGCAGCGCTGAATGCCACTAAAAGTACTGGCTTATGGTGCGGGGCATGGGCTGCCCGCACTGATGCTCCTTGGGGTGCGCAGTGGACAGCCACTACACAGAAGATCCTCGGTGCGTATGTCGGATTGCCCTTGGCTTCTGCATCTGCCACCTGGACTGCTCTTCTTCCCCGGATACAACGGACTGCTGCCTACTGGAGTAAGGCCCGCCCTTTCACATCGTTCCGTCAACGAGCAGCCGTTGTTCGTCGACAACTTATCTCTCTATGCGAATACTCTTGGATGTCGACGGTTGTGCCCGTGTCACAAATGATGACCATCACTCGCCTCTCAACTTCCGTCATCTGGTCTTCACATCACTGGGTTAAACCTGCCACGCTTCATCTGCCAGCCTCTTTGGTGGCATCCAGCTTCCTGATCCAGCTTTCCTTTATAAAACTCATCGCATTATTCATTTCATTCGCCTTGCCACTTCAACTGTTCCGTCCCTTACCACTACCTTGAATGTTCTAGCTTCTTTCCGTGACCCATCTTTCACCTTCCTACTGTTTCTGAAGATGGATGCATACTCTCTTCTCCCGTCCCACCTCCCTCCTGTCCTGCGAGAGGGCCTTTCTCTCTTTCGTTCGCTTCCTCTTCTCCGTTCAGTTCCTTCTTCAACTCTTGATCTCCTAGATGAACCTCTCTTCTTCTCTTCTCTTATTCACCCTCCTAACCTCCCTTACTTTTACTTTCCTCATTGGATCCGCTCTGGTGTGATAACTGTCCGTTCTCTCGTAACTTCTGATCTAACCTGGAGACCTCTTTTCTTCCCTGTTTCTATCTCCAACCATTACTCTTGCTAACGAATATCTTCTTCTTCGCACAGCGCTTTGGAGCCTCTTTCCACTCCTCGCTTCACCTGATGGTCTCTTCTCGGTCCCCTCTGCTCCTCTTTCCCTACCGTTCTTTCTCCTCATTCGTAGCTCCCGGTTCTAGTTACTTCTCTCTCCTCCTCTTCTCTTTATTGGCTTCTTCTTTCCCCTCCCGCACTTCCACTTTCTGTTCATTCTGCTCCTCCTTCTCTTCTCCCCGCCATCTGGACAGCATCTACCTCCCCCCTTTCCTCCCCTCTTGAACTCAATGTCCATTGGCAATTTCTTCACCTTCGTCTCCCCGCCCCATCAGTACTGTTTCGCATGACCCTTCTCACCTCTCCGCAGTGCTCCTTTTGCCCTGAAGTCAGCGACGTCCAACATCAATACCTATTCTGCCCCGTTCTCCTGCCAGTCCTAAACACAGCATTTCGTCTTGCTGATCGAATTTGTGCTCGATCGTTACCATTTCTTGCATATGCTTGGCTACTCCAAACAAAGCATCCACCTACTCACTTGCCTCCTGTGTGCCGTTATATTTTTCTTCTTGTGAAGTTCACTGTCTATGCTTTCCATCTTCAACAACGCTTCCCCGCTCTTATTCCACCTCCTCAGGAGGCAAGTGCTATCATTCGGAGACGCTTCCTAGCACGGTTAACCACTCGCCTCCAAATGGAGCACTCTCGTGCTGCCTCAACAAACACCGATAGCGTTTTTCAATCCACTTGGGCCCAATCGGCTGGGTGGTTCCATATCCACAATTTGCAGTTACATCTCAACCTATAAGTGAGATTTTTGTTGTCGCCCACGTTCACTGTAACAAATCATGTTTTTACGTATTAATTTTGGTGCTTCGCTATTTGTGATTTTTCCGTTTTAATGTGCCATTGAAGATAGCTCAATATGTTTCCCATGTTCTCTTCGATAATGTTGGGTTTTATGTTGTTGTATATAATTCTTCCTTCTGCACAGTTTACTGCCCACGCAATGTCCCCTTCATTATGTTGAATATTTTTTTTAAAATATTAGTCACTGTGTGTATAATTTAATGCAACAAGATGCCCTTCTGAGTACATTTAGCGTTATTTCCCCTTGTCACTGAATACTTCTGTACATATGTTGTAAATTTTGAATGTAGCATCACTGTTGCATTTCTGTGAATTAGTACCTAATGTTTAATCTTTAGTATGGTAGTAATGCTTAATTGGAATTTGTGCATAGTATAGAATCATGCCTTGCCCTGTCTACAATACTGTAGGTAAACATTTTCGTTTGTATCGCTCGTGCTTTATTGTCTGCCTCTCCTTCGCCCTACGTGGCGAAATATTTTTTATGATTTTAACAATATTTTGTTTTACGTTTCACTGGAACTTTCCAGCTGATGTATATACCGCTGTATTTATTGGCAGAATTCCATTGTCATGTACATAGAAATGTTATTTTACTGAAGAATAAAGGCAATATTGAAATGTAGATTTTACGAAATTTTTTATGAGGGGGGCTCCGACCCCCGGGCTCCAACCCCTTCCAAAAACCGTATAGCGTCTAAGTTAGAGTACCATGAGATAGTATACCAGATTAGGTGGTTCTGAATTGAAAACTGTAGTTTTTTACGAAAATTTTGTATGTGGGGGTCTCACCCTCCGGGCCTTGACCCGTTCCAAAAACGGTCTGCCGTCTAAGTTGGAGTACCATAAGATAGTATACCAAATTTAGTGGTTCTAAGATAAAAACTGTCGATTTTACGAAATTTTTATAGGGGGGGCTCCGACCCCGCGGGCTCCAACCCCTTCCAAAAACCGCCTAGCGTCTAAGTTAGAGTACCATGAGATAGTATACCAGATTAGGTGGTTCTGAAATGAAAACTGTAGATTTTACGAAAATTTTGTATGTAGGGGGGGGGAGGAGCTCTGACTCCCCGGGCCTTGACCCGTTCCAAAAACCGACAACCGTCTAAGTTAGAGTACTATGACATAGGATACCTGATTTGGTGGTTCTTGAATTGAAAACTGTAGATCTTACGAATATTTTGTGCGTGGGGGCTCTGACCAACCGGGCCCCTGACCCGTTCCAAAAACCGTCTAAGTTAGAGTACCATGAGATAATATACCAAATTTGGTAGTTCTAAATTGAAAACTATACCTTACGGCAATTCTGTAGGGGGGGCTCTAACCCCCCCCCTCTCTTCAACCGCTTCCCAAAACCGTCTACAGTCTAAGTTAGAACACCACGAGATAGTATACCAGATTTGGTGGTTCTGAATTGAAAACATGTAGATTTTACGAAAATTTTGTATATGGGGGGGGGGGGGCTCTGTCCAACCGGGCCCTGCCCCGTTCCAAAAACCGTCTACCGTCTAATATTTTTAGTGCCAAAGAAAAACGTAATATTCCTATCCTTTCTGCGTGTCCAAACTTTATAAATTTGATCAGGGAGCAAGACGTTCGAAATCGTACGTTTTCCTGCATTCGTTTTGTATGTAACCAAAATCTGTAAACGCGAGGAATTGACGTGGTCGACGAATTGACGTAGTCGACGAATTGACGTAGTCGACGAATTTGTCCGCGACGAATTGACGCAGTCGACGAATTGACGCGCGACGAATTAACGCGCGACGAATTGACGCAGTCGACGAATTGACGCGCGACGAATTGACGCGCGACGAATTGACGCGCGACGAATTGACGCGCGACGAATCGTCGCAGACGACGAATTGACGCGGTCGACGAATTGACGCACGCGACGAATTGACGTAGAACCGTCATTAACACAACGCTATTCTTTGATATATTTGTGAATAAATAAATATGGCTTCCATCTGTAAATTTGAAAAGGTGAGTGAAACCATTTTTACATGTAAGTTGAGTTCAGTACATCAGGTTTATATTTTCAATTTTTGTGGTATGCTCAATTAAAGCCACCGAGGCCTAGCAAAGAGAGCAATTGGTCAAAAGCTGAAATCGTTCTTCTTCGATAATTTGCTAAAAAATAAGACTTGTCGCACGTCTGGTGCAAGCATGCGAAACATTGGGAGCATATTTCCTGAAAATGTGCCTGAAAATTCCTTCAGCTGTGAAGAACCACTAATCAGAAGAATGACCGGAGTTTTCCCCATTAAGATAGTCTGCCTGGAAAATCTCATGCGACGGATGACAGCAAGACAAACATTTACCAAATATGGGATAATGTACAATTGCTGCGGATGTCTTAGCGTGTTCGCCGCAGTTCTGGAGATTCGTCGCAAGAGCATGTTATACTGCTTTGTTATTTTTTGTGCATACCTAAAAGTAAACGGTACTTGAACAAGAACTCAAATTAACCCCAAATTTAAGCGCATTCACTTTCACAAGTTCACGACAAATAGAGTAAATAACCAAAGGACCATCACCATTGACCAATAAACATTTATTGGTCCTCTAAGACATCTTATCGAATCCTCATGAATTTCGACGACTTGAGAAGTCAATCACTTTAGCACACAGTAGAAATTTTGTCTATTTTAAGAGCATTGAATACAAGAAGGAAGGACTTCTACCTCTCTTCTTGGTCTGAATATTTCTTTCAGTTTTTTCCTTTACCGATTGCGAAAAGAAAAATGGAAATATCAGTCCTTTGTTGTAAATAAGGAAGAACCCAAGTCGCAGGAAAGACAGACCAAGAGTAGTCACATGGGTGCTTTTTCTGGAAGTGATTATTTGCCTGTCGCAGACCCAGAAGAGAAATTCTGATCTAGTTCGCTGATTTCAATGCGATTTAAACTCTGCAAAGTTTCCTACGCTCCAACTACAACTGGCCACAATATTAGAGCTCGAGAAGCGATGATACTGCTGTGCGAAAGCCGCTGTTCATTTCTCTCCCTGATCTGATTTGTCTATGTTATTCATTGCATTACATGAGTAACATAGGGGAAGAGACACCTGAACAGTGAGAGAAAACATGAACTGGAGCATATATAATGTAACTGAGGTAAGTAATGTAAAAACTAGGACAAGCCCCCAACATTAACCGATAACTCGGGTACAGTTGGCAAATTATGAGCGGAGCTATTGCAAAATCTAAGCTCATTAAGGCGTCTATTATGACAAATTCTAAAACACGAAGGCGTAAAATTTATGACTTCCAGAACAAAAGTACGAAACATTCTAAAAACGAAATGCCTAACATTTGTCATGAATTACTTTCCTTCACGCCTTCACGTTGGTTGTGATCAGGTTGCATGTAAACAAAGCGGAAAGACACACTCAGATCGTTTTTCATTTTCTATCGCAAAAACACACACACACACACACACACACACACACACACACACACACACAAACTTCATTGTATTATTATACATTAAGCAAGTGTTCAGCTAACAGACGGAGTCTCTTCATTTCTTTTTTCAAATCATACGATTTTTTTAAATTGATGTTAGTGAGCCGGCTTTTGTGAAACGGTTCAAGTAAAAAGCCATTTAGTTTTAATTGAAATTTCTCAATGACACGGAATTTCGGGAATCGGAAGGCGTCAAAACTTGACCATGGACGATGCCCAATCGCATGCCAAAACTCACGGTGATGGGATGTGTCATGTCGTAGCTATGCCCGAACAATTAATTTTCACGAGTCTCGTATAGAGAGCGGATTTTTTCAATTACTATTAAAATTGGCCAGTTTTTCAATGGTCAATATTTTTATACGACACGACCAATCACCATGATAGCAACCCAATGTCACTCACCATGTCCTTCCCTTTCTATGTGGCAAGTGTCATCACGATCGGCTGAAGATCTTCGGAGGAAATGGGTAAAAAACGACCCCTTCTCAAAACCCGGAAAACCTCCTAAAAATGCAAGCTTTCGGACGATTATTCCTCAATGACACGGAATTTCGGAAATCGGAAGGCGTCCAAACCTGATCATGGACGATGTCTAATCGCATGCCAAAAATCACGGTGATCGGATTTGTCATTTTGTACCTATGCCCGAACAACTAATTGTCCCGAGTCTCGTGTAGAGAGAGGATTTTTTTCAATTATTTCTAGGACAAGCCGCCAACGGTATCCAATAACTCGGGTACAGTTGGCAAATTTTGAGCGAAGCTATTGCAAAATCTAAGCTCAGGAGTTTATTATAACAAATTCTGAAAAAAGGAACGCGTAAAATTTATGACTTCCAGAACAAAAGTACGAAACATTCTAAAAATGAAATGCCTAATATTTACCATGAACTACTTTCCTTCACGTTGGTTGTGATCAGGTTCCATGCAAACAAAGTGGAAATAAACACTCAGATTGGAAACCACGTTTTTTTATCAAGACTCACCGAACCGACAAGCGACGTCATTGGCGCCATTTTGCTGGCCTCGACCGCGACTTCAGCAGTTACAGTTAGAAAAGAAGCAAAAGTAAAACAAAAACAAACAGAAGGCTTACCGGTGCCAATTCTAACGTTTTCTTGTGTCCACAATGTGCTCCGCTTCCTTTTTTATCAGTTTGAACCAAAATAATTTCAAAAGAACTAAAACACTGGAGCAAATTGCGTCGGAAAAAATTGCGACTATTATGTAAACAAATGTAATGGAATGTTCGCGGGGTTTTTTTTAATTGTAAAAATAAATGATTAGTGACACGGGGTTATTTTCATGGTGATTGGTCGTGTCCTATAGGAATAATGACCATTAAAAAACGAACCAATTTTAATAATTTTAATTGAAATTCCTCAATGACCCGGAATTTCGGGAATCAGGAGGTGTTGAAACTTGGCCATGAACGATGTCCAATCGCATGCCGAAAAAAAACATGGTGATCCCATGTGTCATGTCGTACCTAAGCCCGAACAACTCATTGTCTCGAGTCTCGTAAAGAGAGCTCCGCTCAATAAAAGGCTAGAAGTGACGATACAGAATTTTCAGGTTCGTCTGCATTTAGAAACAAGGCACCAGACGTACAAACTCTACGAAGATTGGTATAGGGAAGGAAGATGGAGGACTACTGACGTCAAGCAAGAACGATATCACGTGCTTTTAATTTCTTAGAAGTCTGTGAAGGATGATGGAGACGTTACCAGAAAATCTCTATTTGATTGCACTTAAATTTTGCATTCCGGAAAGTAAGGGATGTATCAGTTAATTACTGTTCTTATCGATTTTCAACATCCACTTGTTGATACAACTTCACGAAAATGTTCAGTGATTAAGAATAAGAGGTTCGCTTTCTGAGTCATTTTTCCGTCTCTTCGCTAAAATAAGTTTGCTGGTTTTTTTTTCGGGGGAGGGTTCAAATGATCACCGAGAGGAAGGCTGAATGGCCGCCCCGGTGGCGCAGTGGTCTAAGCGATGGCCTCTGATCATTCGTCCGAACGGGGTCCGGGTTCGAATCCCGGTGAGGCATGGATGTTGTGTTTGTCTTACGGCACTGGCTCTTTCCCTTCCCTGGAACCAGTGACCCCAAATTAGGGACGGACGACTGCTTATAGCCCATTGAGTTGCTCACGGTGGTCGTTAAACCTCCAATCAAGAAAGAACAAGAAGGCTGAATGGGCTATAAGCAGTCACCTGTTCCTAAATTTGGGCCACTGGCTCCAGGGAAAGAAAAGATCTCATGCGTAAGGCAAGCACACCATCCATGCCTGACACAGGATTCGAACTTGTGGACTATCTCGGAGGAATGGTCAGAAGCCAGCCTTTGAACCACTATGCCACCGGTGCAGCTTGGTGTGATGTGAATATACTGTCTGGAAGACTTTTGTACAGTATATCAGTACATATCAGAATGACCCTGCTATGCCCTTCCCAACCAGGTTAACATTTTTGCTTTCTTATTCAATTAGGATTCGAAAAAAAGGAATAGGTTAAAAAAATATTCAAAAAGAGAAATGTCATAATAGTTTTTACTTTTAAAAGCCATCTTTGACGCATGTCTTCCCTTTAACGTCTTTCTTTTCTTCTTTTACATTGAACTGCACAAAACACGTAAGTCTTTCTCTAGTTCTTGTAGAGATGCCATCGAAGCTCTCGTGTGCTGTGCCTCTGCTGTCCAGATGTTCCGTGCAGGTTTGCGTGCGTGACCTATTGATGCCACGCATGGGTTTCATTCTTCCAGTCTTGTCAAGAGGAATCTGCATTGGACAGCTTCATTTCCCAATAACTTTAACCGCGCTTGTCATAGCAATGATCTAAAGGAAATAGGGTGCATGAATTATATTACGACCGCTTTGCAAATGGCAGCCTTTTACGTGGTCTGAAGCTTTGCAAAAGAATAACTCTGACGTCAATCTATTGATAACAGCAGGAGATGCGTGAAAGAGTAACTGATAATACCGAATTAAACTAACTCCTGCTTTTGACATTTTCTTCACTGATAACAAGAATTTCAGATTTTTCTAATTTGTCCATTCCTTATTTGTGAAGTTGAGTAAAATATTTTGATTTGCAACGAATTACAAAATGAAACGTAATTTAATAAGTTTTTCACATATTATTAATAAGAATTTGTGATTGGCATTTCATTACTTAAAAAAATCTCTTTGCTGCTTCTAAAAACGGTCTAAGCCAAACCATCTTCTGACGTTGACATTATCTACCACTACAGAAAATCTTCATATAAACTAAATCACATTTACTTGTGTTTTGACTAATGTGCGTTTTTAATCTACGAAAAATTTATTTCTTAAACACTTTAAAAAATTTTCACTAGAAATATGTACAAACTACATTCGTAAATATACATAAATTTATAAAATCATCTTGTACTTTAGATAATAAAAGCATGCATTTCAGATACCACAAAATAGCGCTGCTGAAATTTCTGAAACATAAGATACCAATGATTCAATTCGATTGTAAGATGCAATGATTAATTCTTGCTCATTTTTGCTTTCATTATTCGTGATTATATGACTTTTATAATCAATGCACAATTTTTTTTGCAGTCCTCCCAAGATCACCCTAGGAGAAATTTCCTCAGATGGGAAATTTTGTTATGCAGATATTTTTGAGCATTATTAAATATTATGAAACACGGACTTTAATTGCACAATTCTGAAAAGCACAGAACATTTTGTCCCCAGAGAAGAACTTAAGAAGAAACTTCCTTGTAGAAGAAATAGATATTTTTTAGATACCCCTTACAGCATTGCAGGAGTAAACTGCCCCTTCTCCACACTCAACCGCATGACAGAAAAGGGACAAGCTTTCGTTCTACATAGAATATAGAGAAGTTAACCTTAAACCGCCATCCGCAGTTTTAGGAAAAAAGAAATTCCAGAATTCGTTTGAAGATACGCTGTTGATTACATGTTCAAGTACATCGGGCATAAGAGCTGTAATGTGAGTACAGAAAACAGACGCATTTCAGCTGATCTGGATTTCTGTGGAACCCTGCGCATTGCGTGCCATTCAACTTTGTCACTTCTCTGTGTTCAGGAAAGTGAAACAATAATGATGATGAGCTTCATTTAAGTAATTGCAAACGACTGAACGGTTTAACGGCAATGTAAAATCTAGAAATACCAATTTGTTTTTTTTTTGCGTGACGAAACTCTTTGTTTCCTTTGACCTTCCTACAGAATGGGTACCCTTTAAATTTTTTTAACAGCAAGAAAATTCAATTAAAATATTGGTATTCCATTTTTGACACATCAAAAGAAAAAATTCCAATTATCTAATATATGAAAAAAAAAATCATTTACAAGTGCTATACCAGACTGTGAAAAACATCTTTTTAATGAAAAAAGGATCTATAACGTAACCCTTTTTACGTTATGTAAGATTTCCTGCTGAATGGATGTTAAACTAAGTGTAAATGCGATGCAACTAATTATACCGGATAGCTCACCTGATATTAAAGCTTTTACAAAAGCCAGAAGAAACATATAGAGAAGTCCAACTTACGTCAACTTCTTAGTGGTCCAGCAACATTAGACGAAATCCAAAACACACCACTTCACATATCTTAGTCAAGAAGTCCAACTTACGTCAACTTTTTATTGGTCCAGCAATATTAGACGAAATCCAATACAGACCACTTCCCATATCTTAGTCAAGAAGTCCAACTTACGTCAACTTTTTATTGGTCCAGCAACATTAGACGAAATCCAAAACACGCCGCTTCACATATCTTAGTCAAGAAGTCCAACTTACGTCAACTTTTTATTGGTCCAGCAACATTAGACGAAATCCAAAACACACCACTTCACATATCTTAATCAAGAAGTCCAACTTACGTCAACTTTTTATTGGTCCAGCAACATTAGACGAAATCCAAAACACACCACTTCACATATCTTAATCAAGAAGTCCAACTTACGTCAACTTTTTATTGGCCCAGCAACATTAGACGAAATCCAAAACACGCCGCTTCACATATCTTAGTCAAGAAGTCCAACTTACGTCAACTTTTTATTGGTCCAGCAACATTAGACGAAATCCAAAACACGCCGCTTCACATATCTTAGTCAAGAAGTCCAACTTACGTCAACTTTTTATTGGCCCAGCAACATTAGACGAAATCCAAAACACACCATTTCCCATATCTTAGTCAAAAAGTTTATAATCAAAACTCGGTAACGATCTAACATTTCCACAGACACAAAGCAACTGCTGCATCGTCTTTTTATCTAACGTTCTTATCACATACATACATCACTCTTGTTCCGACCTCGGTGTGTTGCCAACATCATTCTCATTTGAGGGAAAAGACATAACGTTAAGGTTTGAAAATGTCAAAGAGGAACGAACTCAAATTTACATAGAAAAAGAATCTCAAAAGGAAAGTTAAAACATAATATACGTTACAGTTCATAGCTGTCTGTACAACTCGTCGAATGTCGTCCTTTTTGGGTTGTGAGCATGCTACGATTTGCGGGCTAATGAGGCAATCGAGACGCTTGGACGTCTGCTTACCTGCAACAGTGCTACGTCGGGCACGCACGTTGCTTTCTTCCAATCACTTTCTCCACACTCACTTGACAGTTTTTGCATCGCGATGCGTTTCCGCCGTGATAAGACGCAGGGACCAACCAGCCGTACGTAACCCTATAATGAAGCCTCTGATAAAAGTGTCAGTGTGATGGTAGGATTCCCACTGACATCACCCAGGCACTTTCATTCTTTGCATGTGCTTTCGCCACCGAGATCACTCTGGTGCTATGATCCACACATTAAGGTGAGGATGATTAAAATTACCTATGCCGAGTCGGTTTTGGTCTTCATTTCTCTAACATGTCACACAATTGGTTCCCAACTACAATCTAATATATATAGTTGTGTGTTTTTAGCACGTCTTTTGTAAAAAAATATCGTGCTTCTGTTATCGGTTTGTCCGTCCGTCCGTCCGTCCGCCTGTACCCAAGATATCTCTGCAACTATTAGTCCGATTTGAAAAATTTATTTTGCATTCGGAAGATCGAAATATGCAAATGATGATCCTTTATTTCGTTTGTTTTTACGATGTACAATTTCGCCGCTAGAGGGCGTAAATGCAGATAATGTCGAATTCAAAAATACGTTTTATTCTACATATTTGCTTCTAAACATCCGATTGAAAAAAAACTTTTATCTTTCGATTCCATTTGTGTCTAAGAGTATTTTGGATGTAGTTTCTTTTTCAAATTACGCATAGATATTCCGCTAGGGGGCGTAAAAGTAAATTGCATTTTTTCCGATAACTCTTCTTCCAAAACTCCGATTTGGAAAAAAAATTTCAGCGGATACATCTCCTGATGCACAATCTTTTGCATATAATTTCGAATTTTTGGTAAAGAATATTTTGGCCACCAGGGGGCATAAGTGTTAATTTTCGCTTCTGATGTATTTGCCATAAAATCTGAGCTTCTAAAATATCGATTGAAAAACTTCTTTTGTGGACTGATGCCACTCACATCGATAAACCTTTTCGAAATATTTTCTTCCTAAAATATCCCACAGTTTTTCCGCCAGAGGGCGTAGATGTATATCTAATTTTTGTCAATATCTCGACATCTAGGAGACCGATTTGAAAAATTCCTTCTTTGTTGGATAGTGTTTTCCGTGTGAAATGTTATTCATATAATTTCAAAATTTTCAAGTAATTCATTGACTTTTCGCTAGGAGGCGTAGCGGTAAATTGGGTTTATCTCTATATCTCTGCTTCTAAATCTCCGATCTGAAAAATTCTTTCTGCGCCGGATACAGGTCCTGATGGGAAATCGTTTGCACATAATTTCTAATTTGTGTAAAAAAAATGGTTTGGCCACCAGGTGGCGTAAGTCTTAATTTCCACTTCTGATGTATTTGCAGCAAAATGTGAGCTTCTAAAATCTCGATTGAAAAAAGTATTTTGTAGACCGATACTACTCATGTCGACAAACCTTTTAGGAACATTTTCTTCTTGAAATAATGCTTGGTTTCTACGCCAGGGGTGTAGATGTATATCTTATTTTTGTCAATATCTCTACTTCTAAAAGTCCGATTTGAAAAATTCCTTCTTTGTTGGATAGTGTTTCCGATGCGAAATGTTTTTCATATAAATTCAAAATTTTCAAGTAAATCATAGACTTTCCGCTAGGGCGCACAATGGTAAATTGCGTTTTCTGCTCCTAAAACTCCGATTTGAAAAACTCTTCCTGTATCGCATACAAGACCTGACGGAAAATATTTTTCACGTAATTTCTAATGTTTGGTAAATAATGGTTTGGCCACCAGGGGTCATAAGTGTTAATTTCTACTTCTGATGTATTTGTAGCAAAATCTGGGCTCCTGAAAACTCGACCAAATTTATTTTTTTGGACCGATACCGCTCATATGGATAAACCTTTTGTGAATACTTTCTTCCTAAAATAATGCATGGTTTTCCACCAAGGAACGCAAAGTCACATCTTATTTTTGTCGATAACTCTGTTTCTAAGAGTTCGTAAGCTCACGATTCCGTTTACACCAATATCTGAGGGATTAAAGACCCGATTGAAAAACCTCTTTCTTCCGTCAGATACCATTGTTTTCCATACCGGTTCCATTGACTTTAAATAGCTTTGAAATATAAAATTTGCGTCAGAACGGATTCAAAAGCCGTGCTTATTACACCCGAGAATTCGGTGTCATCTTTCTTGTTTATTTTTAATTCGAATTTATTATTTTTTTGTTTGTCCGCTATGCGAATCCAGAGGTCAAGGGGCCCCTGTACAGAGTTTTCGTAAAAATTTCCATATTTTACTTTTTAACACGTCTTTGTAAAAAAAGATCGTGCTTCTGTTATCGGTTTGTCCGTCCGTCCGTCCGACTGTACCCCCGGTATTTCTGCAACTATTATTCCAATTTGAAAAATTCTTTTTGCATTCGGAAGCTTGAAATATGCGAATGATGTTCATTTCGTTTTTTTCTTACGATGCACAATTTTGCCGCTAGGGGGCGTAAATGCAGATGATGTCGAATTCAAAATTACGTTTTAATCCACATATTTGCTTCTAAACATCCGATTGAAAAAATTCTTTTATCTTTCGATTCCATTTATGTCGAAGACTGTTTTAGATATAGTTTAATTTTCGAATTACGCATAGATTTTCCGCTAGGGGGCGTAAAAGAAAATTAGATTTTTTCCGAAAACTCTTCTCTTAAAATTCCGATTTAATAAAAACCTTTTGCATGTAATTTCGAATTTTTGGTAAAGAATACTTTGGCCACCATGGGGCGTAAGTGATAATTTTTGCTTCTGATGTACTTGCCATAAAATCTGAGCTTCTAAAATATCGATTGAAAAAATTCTTTCGTGCTCTAATGCCACTCACATCAATAAACCTTTTCGGAATATTTTCTTCCTAAAATATCCCTCAGTTTCTTTGCCAGGGGGCGTAGATGTATATCTTACATTTGTGAATATCTCTACTTCTAGGTGTCCGATTTGAAAAATTCCTTCTTTGCTGGATAGTGTTTTCTGTGTGACATGGTTTTCATATAATTTCAAAATTTTCAAGTAATTCATAGACTTTCCGCTAGGGGCGTAAAGGTAAATTGCGTTTTGCCCTATATCTCTGCTTCTAAATCTCCGATTTGAAAAATTCTTTCTGAACCGGATACAGCTCCTGATGGGAAATCGTTTGCACATAATTTCTAATTTTTGTAAAAAAAATGGTTTGGCCACCAGACGACGTAAACTTAATTTCCGCTTTTGATGTATTTGCAGCAAAATATGAGCTTCTAAATTCTCGATTAAAAAAAACGTCGTTTGTAGACCGATACTACTCATTTCGACAAACCTTTTAGGAACATTTTCTTCTTAAAATAGTGCATGGTTTCTACGCCAGGGGCGTAGATGTATATCTTATTTTTGTCAATATCTCTACTTCTAGGGGTTCGATTTGAAAAATTCCTTTTTTGTTGGATAGTGTTTCCAGTATGACATGTGCTTCATATAACTTCAAGATTTTCAAGTAATTCATAGACTTTCCGCTAGGGGCCGTAAAGCTAAATTGCGTTTCTCCCAATATCTCTGCTTCTAAATCTCCGATTTGAAAAATTCTTTCTGCACCGGATACAGCTCTTAATGAGAAATCGTTTGCACATAATTTCTAATTTTTGTAAAAAAATTAAAATGGTTTGGCCACCAGGGGGCGTAAACCTTAATTTCCGCTTCTGATGTATTTGCAGCAAAATATGAGCTTCTAAATTCTCGATTGAAAAAAAACGTCGTTTGTAGACCGAACTACTCGTATCGACAAACCTTTTAGAAACATTTTCTTCTTAAAATAGTGCATGGTTTTTGCGCCAGGGTGCGTAGACGTATATCTTATTTTTTGGCAATATCTCGACTGCTAAGAGTCCGATTTGAAAATTTCCTTCTTTTTTGGATAGGTTACAGATTTTGGTTACATACAAAACGAATGCAGGAAAACGTACGATTTCGAACGTCTTCCTCCCTAATCAAATTTATAAAGTTTGGACACTCAGACAGGATAGGAATATTACGCTTTTTCTTTGGCACTAAAAATATTAGACGGTAGACGGTTTTTAGAACTGGTCAGGGCCCGGTTGGTCAGAGCCCCCCATATACAAAATTTTTGTAAAATCTACAGTTTTCAATTCAGAACCACCAAATCAGGTATCCTATCTCATGGTACCCTAACTAAGACGGTTGTCGGTATTTGGAACGGGCTAAGGCCCGGAGGGGATCAGAGCCCCCACCCCACCCCCACACCCCACATACATACAAAATTTTCGTGAAATCTAGTTTTTATTTCAGAACCATCAAATTTGGTATCATGAATCTCTAACTTAGACGCTAGACGGTTTTTAGAAGGGGTTGGAGCCCGTTGGTCAGAGCCCCCCCCCCTCCTCACAAAAATTTTGTAAAATCTACAGTTTTCATTTTAGAACCACAAAATTTGCTATACTATCTCATGGTACTCTAACTCAGACGGTACATCGTTTTTGGAACGGGTCAAGGCCCGGGGGTCAGGCCCCTACATACAAATTTTTTTTAAAAACTGCAGTTTTCAATTCAGAACCACCAATTCTGGTATACTATCTCATGGTACTCTAACTTAGACGCTTGACGAATTTTTGAAGGGGTTGCAGCCCGGGGGTAAGTGCCCCCTCATAAAATTTTTTCGCAAAATCTACATTTCATTTCAAAATTGCCTTTATTCTTCAGTAAAATAACATTTCTATGTACATGAGAATGGAATTCTGCCAATAAATACAGTGGTATACACATCAGCTGGAAAGTTCCAGTGAAACGTAAAACAAAATATTGTTAAAATCATAAAATTATTTTGCCACGTAGGGCGAAGGAGAGGCAGACAATAAAGCACGAGCGAAACAAATGAAAATGTTTACCTACAGTATTGTAGACAGGGCAAGACATGATTCTATACTATGCACAAATTCCAATTAAGCATTACTACCATACTAAAGATTAAACATGCACAAGGTACTAATTCACATAAAAGGCCATGGGTGAGAAGGAACTAACAGGTGCAACAGTATTTAGAGATATGACAGTAATGGTAGAAACAAATAAGCACAAATACTTATCATATGTACAGAATTATGCAGTGACAAGAGAGAAATATGCTAAACGAACCCAGGAGAGCAAATCTACAGTTTTCAATTTAGAACCACCAAATTTGGTATACTATCTCATGGTACTCTAACTTAGACGCTAGACGGTTTTTGGAAGGGGTTGGAGCCCGGGGGTAAGAGCCCCCCGTCATAAATAATGCCGTAAAATCTACAGTAATCAATTTAGAACCACCAAATTTGGTATACTATCTCATGGTACTCTAACTTAGAGGGTAGACCGTTTTTGGAACATGTCAAGGCCCGGGGGTCATAGTCCCCCCACATACAAAATTTTCTTAAAAACTACAGTTTTCAATTCAGAACCACCAAATCTGGTATACTATCTCATGATACTCTAACTTAGACGCTAGACAGTTTTTGGAAGGGGTTGGAGACCGGGGGTAAGAGCCCCCCTCCCCGTCATAAAAAATGCCGTAAAATCTGCAGTATTCAATTTAGAACCACCAAATTTGGTATACTACCTCATGGTACTCTAACTTAGTCGGTAGACCGTTTTTGGAGCGGGTCAAGGCCCGGAGGTCAGAGCCCCCCCCCCATAATTTTTTTGTAAAATCTACAGTTTTCAATTCAGAACCATTAAGTATGGTATCATGAAACTCTAACTTAGACGCTAGACGCTATTTGGAAGGGGTTAGATCCCGGGGTTGAAAGCCCCCCCCCCTCATAAAAATTTCGTAAAATCTACAGTTTTCAATTTAGAACCACCAAATTCGGTATACTATCTCATGGTACTCTAACTTAGACGGTAGACCGTTTTTGGAAGGGGTCAAGGCCCGTGGGGTTAGAGCTCCCCTCATAAAAAAATTCGTAAAATCTACAGTTTTCACTTTAGAACCACCAAATTTGGTATACTATCTCATGGTACTCTAACTTAGACGGTAGACCGTCTAAGTTAGGTAGACCGTCAAGACCCGGGGGTCAGAGCGCCCGCCCCCATAAATTTTTTTCGTAAAATCTACAGTTTTCAATTCAGAACCATCAAATATGGTATCATGAAACTCTAACTTAGACGCTAGACGGTTTTTGAAAGGGGTTGGAGCCCGGGGGTGAGAGCCTCCCCCTCATAAAAATTTCGTAAAATCTACGGTTTTCAATTTAGAACTACCAAATTTGGTATACTATCACATGGATATCTAACTTAGACGGTAGACGGTTTCTGGAAGGGATCGGGGCCCTGGTCAAGAGAGCCCCAAACCAAATTTTCATAAACAGCTCCGTTATTTACTCTTAAGAATACCCTATCTACGTTCTAAGGCGCTCTTTGGCCCTTTCAAGGCCTTGCACCATAAACCATCAACCAACCAACTAACCAACCTACGGTCTAAGTTAAAGACTGTAGATAACAATAAAGTGCAAAAATATGCGTTTAAGGGTGTATTAAAAACACAAATCAATATAGTTTAGCTTTCACTACCAACGAACGGCTTATCAGGAAGAAATATAATGTAATGTAAATAGAGAGTTCCAGATATTCAAAATTCAAAACGGTAAGAAAAAGATGATCAATGCCAATGTGAAGTCGAACGCAATCGACATCACATAGGTACATTGCATTTCTTTGTTGCGGGATTCACAGAAGCACACGCCAGTTGTACGGCAGTTCAATAGATGTCTCCTGGAAGGTAACTATTCCCATTCCTTTTTCTTTCTTTTTTGTTTCGCAAAATTAAATTAACTAAATCAAAAAATTTAAAATAAGTTTACTGGAAAATTGCAGGAATATCTTTTTCATTCATTAACTTTCACCCAGTGAACTTGGTGATTACACAAATAGTAATATGTACCTGGTAAATAACTGGTATCCCTGCTAGTACAAATTATATTAATGATTTATTTGCGTCCAGTTCAATCTAGTATGTCCATGAGAGCGTTTGGGGCCGTATGAAAAATACATTTCAATGTGTGCCGCTATGGCGGCGGAGTGATCTAGGGGCTGGCTTCTGACCACTTGTCAAGAAGAATTTTGTATGTGGAGGCACTCACACCCGGGGCCTTGACCCGTTCCAAAAAACCGTCTACCGTTTACTTTAGAGCATCATGAGATAGTATACCAAATTTGGTGGTCCTAAATTGAAAACTGTAGATTTTACAAAAAATTTTATGAGGTGGGCTCTGACCCAGTGCCCGTCCCGTCCCAAAAACCGTCTGCCGTCTAAGTTAGACTACCATGAGATAGTATACCAAATTTGGTGGTTCTAAATTGAAAATTGTACATTTCACGAAAAAAATTTGGGGGGATGAAACCCCCCAAGCCCCGACCCGTTCCGAAAACCGTCTAAGTTAGATTACCATGATATAGTATACCAAATTTGGTGGTTCTAAATTAAAAACTATCGATTTTACGAAATTTTTGTCTGTGTGTGTGTGTTGTGGGGAGGGAGGTTTCTAACCACCCGTGCCCCGACCCGTTCTGAAAACCGTCTACCGTCTAAGTCAGAGTACCATGATGTAGTATACCAAATTTGGTGGTTCTAAATTGAAAACTGTAGATTTCACGAAATTTTTTATGGGGGGGGGGGTCTGAACCCACAGTTCCAACCCTTTTCAAAAAACTATCTACAGTCGAAGTTAAAATACCGTGAGATACTTAACCAGGTTTGGTGGTTCTAAATTCAAAACGGCATATTCTAAGAAAATTTTGTACGGGGGGGGGGCTCTGACCCCCGGGCCCCGACCCGTTCCAAAAACCGGCTCCCGTCTAAGTTAGAGTTTCATAATACCAAATTTGGTGGTTCTACATTGAAAACTATAGATTTTACGAAAATTTTGTATGTGGTTGGCTCTTAACCCCCGCGCTTTGGCCTACTCCAAAAACCGTCTACCGTCCAAGTTAGAGTACCAAGAGATAGTATACCAAATTTGGTGGTTCTAAATTGAAAACTGTAGATTTTACGATAATTTTGTATGTGGGGGCTCTTACCCCCGTGCCTTGACCGCTTCCAAAAACCGTCTACAGTCTAAGTTAGAATACCACGAGGTAGTATACCAGATTTGGTGGTTCTGAATTGAAAACTAGATTTTGCGATTTTTTTTATGAAGGGGGCCCTTACCCTCCGGGCTGCAACCCCTTCCAAAAACGGTCTACCGTCTAAGTAAGAGTACCATGAGATAGTATACCAAATTTGGTGGCTCTAAATTGAAAACTGTAGATTTTACGAAATTTTTATGAGGGGGCTTTCACCCCCCGGGCTCTAACCCCTTCCAAAAAGCGTCTAGCGTCTAAGTTAGAGTTTCATGATACCATACCTAATGGTTCTGAATTGAAAACTGTAGATTTCACAAAAAAAATTATGGGGGGGGCTCTAACCCCCGGGCCTTGACCCGTTCCAGAAAACCGTCTACCGTTTACGTTAGAGCATCATGAGATAGTATACCAAATTTGGTGGTCCTAAATTGAAAACTGTAGATTTTACAAAAATTTTTATGAGGTGGGCTCTGACTCAGTGCCCGTCCCGTCCCCAAAACAGTCTGCCGTCTAAGTTAGACTACCATGAGATAGTATACCAAATTTGGTGGTTCTAAATTGAAAATTGTACATTTCACGAAAAAAATTTGGGGGGGATGAAACCCCCCAAGCCCCGACCCGTTCCGAAAACCGTCTAAGTTAGATTACCATGATATAGTATACCAAATTTGGTGGTTCTAAATTAAAAACTATCGATTTTACGAAATTTTTGTCTGTGTGTGTGTTATGGGGAGGGAGGTTTCTAACCACCCGTGCCCCGACCCGTTCTGAAAACTGTCTACCGTCTAAGTTAGAGTACCATGATGTAGTATACCAAATTTGGTGGTTCTAAATTGAAAACTGTATATTTCACGAAATTTTTTATGGGGGGGGGTCTGAACCCAGAGTTCCAACCCTTTTCAAAAAACTATCTACAGTCGAAGTTAAAATACCGTGAGATACTTAACCAGGTTTGGTGGTTCTAAATTGAAAACGGCACGTTCTAAGAAAATTTTGTAGGGGGGGGCTCTGACCCCCGGGCCCCGACCCTTTCCAAAAACCGGCTCCCGTCTAAGTTAGAGTTTCATAATACCAAATTTGGTGGTTCTACATTGAAAACTATAGATTTTACGAAAATTTTGTATGTGGTTGGCTCTTAACCCCCGCGCTTTGGCCTACTCCAAAAACCGTCTACCGTCCAAGTTAGAGTACCAAGAGATAGTATACCAAATTTGGTGGTTCTAAATTGAAAACTGTAGATTTTACGATAATTTTGTATGTGGGGGCTCTTATCCCCCGTGCCTTGACCGCTTCCAAAAACCGTCTACAGTCTAAGTTAGAATACCACGAGGTAGTATATCAGATTTGGTGGTTCTGAATTGAAAACTAGATTTTGCGATTTTTTTATGAAGAGGGCCCTTACCCTCCGGGCTGCAACCCCTTCCAAAAACGGTCTACCGTCTAAGTAAGAGTACCATGAGATAGTATACCAAATTTGGTGGCTCTAAATTGAAAACTGTAGATTTTACGAAATTTTTATGAGGGGGGCTTTCACTCCCCGGGCTCTAACCCCTTCCAAAAAGCGTCTAGCGTCTAAGTTAGAGTTTCATGATACCATACCTAATGGTTCTGAATTGAAAACTGTAGATTTTACAAAAAAATTATGGGGGGGGGAGGGCTCTAACCCCCGGGCCTTGACCCTTTCCAAAAACGGTCTACCGTCTAAGTTAGAGTACCATGAGACAGTATACGAAATTTGGTGGTTCTAAATTGAATACTGTAGATTTTACGACATTTTTTATGACGGGGGTCTCTTACCCCCGGTCTCCAACCCCTTCCAAAAACTGTCTAGCGTCTAAGTTCGAGTATCATGAGATAGTATACCAGATTTGGTGGTTCTGAATTGAAAACTGTAGTTTTAAAGAAAATTTTGTATGTGGGGTGGCTCTGACCCCGGGCCTTGACCCGTTCCAAAAACAGTCTACCGTCTAAGTTAGAGTACTATGAGATAGTATACCAAATTTGGTGGTTCTAAATTGATTACTGTAGATTTTACGGCATTTTTATGACAGGGGGCGCTTACCCCCGGGCTCCAACCCCTTCCACAAACCGTCTAGCGTCTAAGTTAGAGTACCATGAGATAGTATACCAAATTTGGTGGTTAAAAATTTTATGAAGGACCCTTACCCCCGGGCTGCAACCCCTTAAAAAAATCGTCTAGCGTCTAAGTTAGAGTACCATGAGATATTATACCAGAATTGGTGGTTCTGAATTGAAAACTGTAGTTTTTAAGAAAATTTTGTATGTGGGGGGGGGGGGGCTCTGACCTCCCGGGCCTTGACCCGTTCCAAAAACTGTGTACCGTCTAAGTTAGAGTACCATGAGATAGTATAGCAAATTTTGTGGTTCTAAAATGAAAACTGTAGATTTTACGAAATTTTTTGAGGGGGGGGGGCTCTGACCCCGGGCTCCAACCCCTTCCAAAAACCGTCTAGCGTTTAAGTTAGAATTTCATGATACCAAATTTGATGGTTCTGAAATGAAAACTAGATTTCACGATAATTTTAAATTGTACGTTTTCCTGCATTCGTTTTGTATGTAACCAAAATCTGTAAACGCGACGAATTGACGTAGTCGACGAATTGAGGTTGTCGACGAATTTGTCCGCGACGAATTGACGCTCGACGAATCGTCGTGGTCGACGAATTGACGAGCGACGAACTGACGCAGGCGACAAATTGACGCGCGACGAATTGTCGTAGTCGACGAATTGACGCGCGACGAATCGTCGCAGTCGACGAATTGACGCACGCAACGAATTGACGTGACACCACTGAGGGATTAAAGACCCGATTGAAAATTTTTTTTCTTCCGTCAGATACTATTGTTTTCATACCGGTTCTATTGCCTTTGAATAGCTTTGATAAATTTAATTTGCGTCGGAACGGATTCAAAAGACGTGCTTATTACACCCGAAAATTCGGTGTCATCTTTCTTGTTTATTTTGAATTTGAATTTAATACTTTCTGTTGTGATAAGTGCAAGGATTGATTTTTCGTGACAAGGGCTTTTGGAACTAAAGATAAGTAACAGCATCGTAACTGAAGGTAAGTAAACAACAAAAATCAAACGGAAAAACAAACAAGAAAGATGATACCGAATTTTTGGGTGTAATGAGCACGTCTTTAGAATCCGTTCTAACGCGAATTAAACTTATCAAAGCTATTTAAAGTCAATGGAACCGGTATATCGAAAACAGTGGCATCTGACCGAAGAAAGAAGTTTTGCAATCGGATTTTTGATCCTGCAGATATTGCTGTGAACGGAATCGTGAGCTTATGCCCTCTGGTTGCAGATTGACAAAAATAAGATATACATTTACGCCTCCTGGCGGAGAAACTCTGCACAATTCTATGAAGAAGGTATTCTCAAGACTTTTTGATATGAGCGGTATTGCTCCACGGAAGAATTTTTTCAATCGAGCTTCTAGAAGCTCAGATTTTGCTGTAAATACCTGCAAAGCAGAAATTAACGCTGACGTCCCTTAGTGGCCAAACAATATTTTATAAAAATTGGAAATTACAATCAAAACATTTCCCACGAGGAGAAATGTTTTCATTGTAATTATTATGTATGCGATACAGAAAGAAATTTTCAAATCGGAGTTTCACAAGCAGAAATATCGGGAAAAACTCAATTTAGCTTAACGCCCTCTAGCGAAAAGTTTATGACTTACTTGAAAGGTTTGCAATTATATTAAAAACATTTTGCACCGGGAACTCTTCCCAACAAAGAAGGAATTTTGGAAATCGATTTCATAGAAGTAGAGATATTAACAAAAATAAGATATACGTCAACACCCGCAGGTGGCCAAACCATTTTTACCAAAAATTAAAAATTATATGCAAACAATTTCCCATCAGGGGCTGTATCCGGTGCAGAAAGAATTTTTCAAATCGGAGTTTTAAAAGCAGTGAAATCAAAATTTCAAATGTCCATGAAACATTTGAAATTTTGAAATTATATGCAAAACATTTCGCACCGAAAACTCTACCCAATAAAGAAGGAATTTTTCAAATCAGGCCATTAGAAGCAGAGATATTGATAAAAAAAATATGATATACATCTACGCCCTCTGGCAGAGAAACATTGCATTATTTTAAGCAGAAAATATTCCAGTTTCACCGACGTAAGTGGCATCGCTCCACGAACGAATTTTTTCAATCAAGATTTTAAAAGCTCAGATTTTGTGGCCACTACATCAAAAGCAGAAATTAACACTTACGCCCCCTAGTGACCAAACCATTGCTTACCAAAAATTAGAAATTATATGCAAAACATTTTTCATCAGAAAGCTGTATCCGCTGAAGGAAACATTTCTGAATTAGGAGTTATAGATTTAGAGATATCGGTGAAATCGCAATTTACTTTACCCCCCCCCCTCCTCCTAGCGCGAAATCTATGTGTAACTTGAAAGAGTTACCTTACCTAAAATATTCTTCGACATAAATGGAATCGAAAGGTGAAATAATTTTTTCGGCCGGATGTTTAAAATCAAATATATGGAGTAAAATGCATTTAGAATTCTATATCATCTGCATTTACGCCCTTTAGCGGCGAAATTATATTCTAAAAAAACGAAATAAATGATCATCATTCGTATATTTCAAGCTTCCCAAAGCAAAAAGAATTTTTCAAATCCGACTAATAGTTGTAGAGATATGGTGTCCACAGGCGAGCGGACGGACGGACGGACTTACAAATCGATAACAGAAGCACGATCATTTTGTGCGAAAGACATGCTAAAAATACTGTGTGCCTAAAGACTACAGATAATAAAATTTAAATTCAATGAAGAAATGAAATACAGTATTAGGAACGGTTCATGCCATAAAAAATTAATCGTTTTCATTTGCTTTGTACTAAATTTAGATAGAGAATGATCACCGAATTCTTCCGAACAACGCTGGGCAATTCAGCTAGGCATTTACGTAACCTAACTGTCGACACATACTCACCAATTTGCACAGCCATCCGATAAATACTTCCTGCTCTGTCCTTTTCTGGTCAGTATTTTAACAAACAAGTTAGTAAAACCATGCAAAGCATTGATTATGATACGCTTTCCAACATACCAGAAATTATTACTCTAGTTATGTGGATAATGGCTGGGGAATAAATCTCGCTCCTGTGTCCTGACCTTTGACCTCATTTCGATGACATTCAACAGAACCGATTCACTTTACCTCCGGAACAACATGATAAAGTTTTGTAGCAATCCAAGCATTTTAGGTAAGATATGATGCACAAGGGCAACGGAATGGATCCCACTCCAGTGTCCTGACCTTTGACCCCATTTCGCCCATTTTCAATAGGGTTCATCCCCAGTGGCTCCCTACCACATACTAAAATTTCATCGAAATCGAACCATTTTTACGCAAGTCATGACGCATAAGGGCAATGGAATAAATCTCGCTCTTATGCCCTGCCTGACCTTTGATCCCATTTAGTCCATTTTCAATAGCGTTCGAGCCCAGGTGGTTTCCTACCACATACTAAAATTTCAACGAAATCGAACCATATTTACGCAGTTATTACGCATAAAGGCAATGGAATGGATCCGGCTTTTATGTCCTGACCTTTGACCCATTCCGCCCATTTTCAATAGGGTTCGTCCCCAAGTGGTTACTTACTACACACTAAAATTTGATCGAAATCGAACCATTTTTACGCTAGTTATGACACATAAGAGCAATGGAAAACATCATGCTCTTATGCCCTGCCTGACCTTTGATCCCATTTCGCCCATTTTCAATAGGGCTCGTGCCCAGATGGTTTCCTACCACATACTAAAATTTCATCGAAATCGAGCCATTTTTAGGCAAGTTATGATGCATAAAGGCAATGGAATGGATCCAGCTCCTATGTTCTGACCTTTGACCCTATTTTACCCGTTTTCAATAGGGTTTGTCCCCAGCTGGTTCCCTATCACATACTAGAATTTCATTGAATTCGAACAATATTTACGCATGTTATGATGCATAAGAACAATGGAATGGATCCCGCTCCTGTGTCCTGACCTTTGATCCTACTTCGCCCATTTTCAATAGGGTTCGTCAACAGGGCGTCTCCTACCACATACAAATTTCGTCAAAATCGAACCATTTTCGCGTGAGTTATCGTGCTGACGGACGGACGGACAGAAGGACGGACAAAGCTGGAGCATATACGCTTCTTTAACTTACGGTTGGAAAGCGTAAAAAACGGAGAAATCCTTGGCGTATCAGAGAAGTCTTTTCAGATTAAGTTTTCTGCTTTGGTTTTCATTTGCATGTGATACCTACCAAGCCTGAGTGGTAACGTCTAAAATTAAACAGACAAATGAACCGAAGTGACAGATCTCTTTGAGACATTTCACTACTTTATAAATAAGTCAAATATTATCCGGCAAACTTTTGTTTCCAATGTCTAGAAATATTAGCGTCAGCTGATATTTTATTTTTATTTTTTGAGATGACCTCTTGACTTCCAGTCATTTTGATTTCTACTGCTCCTGCGCTTCTCTGCCAAACCTCAATTACTCATAATTTAACTGCATTTTCACTACACTTCCCCATGACACTTCCTGGATTCTTTCAGCAGATGCCATTAATCTCTACGATGAAAACAAATCGAGGGACATTGAATAAAGATCTCTTTACAGCAGTTGACATTAGCAAAACCGGAAGACATACGTAATCAGAGAGTATTTAACTTCATCTTTTGTGCGACGCGACGAAATTTAATTCTAAGAAAACGGATTTCTGGAATGAGACTTTTCGTGTCAACTTCAGATATCGATGATTCATGATTTCCTTGACTTGGAAAATTTCTTGACGTTTAAGGGAACTAAGACGACGATTTATAACTCCTGCACTCAGAAGTTTTAATTAAATGCTGCAAATATTCTCGTACTTACTTGTACTAGACAGACAATCATTCATTTAACGTTGGTTTAAAAAAATATGGTTTCCTCACTGAATATCTGCAAGAGCCATAAGACGCAACTGTTCAACTTCCTATACTACCTTTGTTTTGAAGAAAACATTGTTCGATAAATTAACATTCTTGAAACTTACAGTTGATTAATTACTAAATATTTTCAATATATTTTCTGAGTGATAAAAAATGCTTGCCGATGCGTATTCAATATATACCGAAAGTCCACATTCAAAAGGTATCTGATAAATTCCCTAGGAATTTATGTTTTCGAAACATAAATTCATGTCTTAAACTTATGTCTTCGAAACATATTAGTCGAATCAGCAACACTAAGAAATACCTGAGATTATATATAATCTCAGGTATTTCTGCAAATGCAACACTAAGAAATATTTTCTGCAAATGCAACACTAAGAAATATTTTCTGCAAATGCAACACTAAGAAATATTTTCTGCAAATGCAACACTAAGAAATACCTGAGATTATATATAATTTATGACTACAAAACTTGTGGTGTTGAGATAAAATAAAATACCAACGTTTACCACAATCAAAGGTATATTATACATCGACTATAGTTTCGCATAGCGTTTAGCTCATCAGCAACATAAGAACGAATTGAGCGTAAACATTCAAATCATTGTGACATCATCAGAGTTCTGACGGTCACGGATTTTGGAGAGTTGTTTCCTGGCACTTGAAAGAAATGGAGTCAACGTCATGCCGTTGACAAGAAGCCGTGAATAGTTCCGGTATATGCGGAAAGCTTCTAATATACTTATAAAGAATGATAGTGGAATCAGGTTTATCAATAAGCGTAGCGTTTCCAAGCAAAAATGTATGGTTATTTTTGTGACAGTGCTGGGCTATAGACGTCTTCTTCAGTTCATAATTTCGTACGTAGATCTTGTGTTCCTTCACACGGAGATTTAAAGCCCTGCGGGTCTGTCTTATATATGAAAGTCCACATTCACCAGGTATCTGATAAATTCCCTAAGAATTTATGTCTTCGAAACATATATTCATGTCTTAAACTTATGTCTTCGAAACATAAATTCATGTCTTAAACTTATGTCTTCGAAACATATTAGTCGAATCAGGTTTATCAATCTTATTGATAAACCTGATTCAACTTTCAATCTTTAATTTAGGTCTTCGAAACATATTAGTCGAATCAGGTTTTTCAATCTTTAATTTATGTCTTCGAAACATATTAGTCAAATCAGGTTTATCAATCTTATTGATAAACCTGATTCAACTTTCAATCTTTAATTTAGGTCTTCGAAACATAAATTCCTGGGGAATTTATCAGATGCCTTGTGAATGTGGACTTTCACATATAGGACAGACCCGCAAAGCTTTAAATTTCCGTGTGAAGGAACCCAAGACCTACGTACGGAACTGTGAACTGAAGGCGTCGTCTACAGCCCAGTATTGTCACGAAAATAACTATAAATTTTTGTTTGGAAAAGCTAAATTTGTCTGTCCCCCCCCTCCCCCTTCCTGAATACGGCACTGTCCTGAGGGAGAGAAAATAGGACGTGGATGGCACAAATCGTTTGTATATGCCCTGCAATTGTAATCATTTGCACCTCCTCACGTGACCTAACCATACTGCGAGTTTCAGTCTGATCGTATTCGTTCTTCCTTGTTTGGCATTTTCACAGAGCAGCAGGTTATAAATCTAGGAGCACTTTTCTCATACAAAAGAACGTTTAATTATATTGTCAGAAAACCAAATAAAACACAGACAAGTATCTGGAAACTTTGTACCAAAAACAACATAACTCTTACTGGTTTTTCCACAAACAGAGTTCTGCATTCAAGAAAAATATGCACTTTTATCTTTATGTAGCAAGAGATGATTCCTTTTTAGTTTTATTCTCTTCTGTGGTATTATATTTTATATGCTTTGCGTTATACTTTCAATAAAGCAATTCACAGCTCCTAAACATTAAAAAAGAAAACACACAAATGCGGATGTCCTTTGTCTATGAAAACAAAAATTCTTACAATCAACACGCATGTTGACTAAAAATTGAGGACGGAATTTGAGGATTTTAAATAGCTCGTGAAATTGCGAAAAAAGTCTATATCTTCCTTGTGATTCAAAATTTTCTAACGGATGCTGGCTCGTAAATTTTGAATGACAGAAAATTGTGTTAAAATACTCGCTTAAAATTCGCATCTGATTTGAAAAAGAGTGGTTTTCTGACTAATAAACAAAGAATGATGAAAAAGTGAATATAAAAGCGTTCTGCAACAATGACAAAATCAATTACATTTCACAATTTTATTGATTACGGCAACGGAGAAAGGCATGAAACACTATCGTCACCCCACAATAACTCCGTCATCATGTGACGGCACAAAATAGTACAACCCTGATTCTCTCAAAAATATTTGTCGGGCGCGTGTGTTTCATAAAAGGAGGAGGATATACCAAACACAAATTCTGCGACAGAGATCGTAATCTTGTAAAACTGAAGATTTTAAATCTTGTGACGAAATATTGAAAAGCTGATGTTAATAATTGCAGGTGGAACGGAATGCAACAAAACATTAATGTCTTATCTTTCACAGTTTGTCCTTTTTTAAGCTTTCTAACCGTGGGTTGAAGAAGCGTATTGCGTATTAAAGATATAGTCACTTTCGTTTCGAGCTCTGTGTTTGTGCCCGATTTTGGAAGTACGTGTTGTTCCTATTATTTGTGTTCCCCTTTAAGAACAAGGTCTATACTTTCTTTTAGTTCGGCTCCCAAGTCGGTGAGTAGCATATTTTGTTTGCATTCAGCGTGTTATTATTTTCGATCAAGCTGATCGATCCTTAAGTTAGCCCTCGCCATTAACAATGGCGGGTACTGATACGGGTGAAGTCCACGCCCACATCAGTGACGTTCATTCAACCTCCTCCTCACTCTCAGGAGACCAATCAGCATTTATGCACGTCAGAGACGTCATACGCATACAAGATGTGGCGCGCTACTCCTCTGCAAAGGCTCAAGCTGGTATGACGTCACCTTAACGCACGTCCCTGGTTCATTTGACGAAGCCATGGATGTGACCGATAGCACGGTTGCGTTGCCTTCCACTGGCTCAACTCAGTTTACCAAATCGCTACCAGCAATCAGCACTGTGTCACAGCCTTCCCCTGCCAACTCTACTTCTCTCACTTATTCCAAAGTGACCTCCGGAGCGAGAGTTCCTTCCAAGTTTATTGCTCCGGTTTTTCCTGACTCTTACGTCAGTATTGAGGGCAGTTCTGCCACCATCGATATTCCAGAGGACTCCCCAGCCGGGAAACACTTTTTCTCCACAATGGATTTCGGTGTCTGTTTTGATGTTTTACCAGACACGAAGCTCAAGGAATATTGTATTGCCCTAAAGAAGATGCTTCCTACAGGAGCTTATATCACTCATATGGCCCGAAAGCCACGAGCCGTATTAGTGTATTTTGCGCGTAAAGAACACGCAGATCTTGTGATGACTGATGGCTTATTCATCAAAGATGTGCATCTTCTGGCTGAACCTGTGGCGCAGCGACCTATCCAGGTAACTTTCCATCCAGTCCCGCCTGAAGTCTCAGATGTCGCTCTATGCACTTTACTCAGCAAATTTGGCCGAGTTGTTGGACCAATAACGACCCTTTCAGCGGCGCCCAGAGACCCGGATGACAAATCCATTGCAGGGTTTCATCGAAGTGCCCGTGTCATCTTTCCGTCGGACGATCATCTGCTTGCATGCCCGAAGATCTTAATCATACCGTGTGGCCAGCAACGTCTGAGAATCGACGTCATTATCTCCTTACACTGCACGCCTTGCCATGGCGAAAACCATCTATGCGTGCACTGCCCACATCAAGTTCCACCGACTCCGACTGGCGCTCCATCAGGTTCTGTTCCTACCTCGAAGCGTACCACATCATCTGCTTCAGCACAGCTGGCCTCTGAGTCAAAATATGATGAAAAAAGTTCGCTTACAGACGTTGGTCGACGCGACGCTCCCAGGGCCGCTTCCTCCTTTTCACCAGAGGACTTTCCTACAATTGCCTTCTCACTCCCACAACGTCGTTGCTCCACCACTTAGTCCCTTTCAGAGGGTTTGCAACTAGCTATTTCAACAGGAACCTCCGAAACAGCTGATGTGGAGTCCGTTGGGCCAGAGACGCAGTGTGAGGATGAGACGACCGAGCCTCCACTGGAGCGCAGCGGGTCTGGCCGCAGCAGGCGAGTGACGAAGAAGCAAAACTCTACTTAACCTCGTTCAACCTCCCTCTCCAGAAGTTCTTCTCGACAGACCTCGCCAGCGGAAGTCTCCTTCCCCACGGTCGAAGAGTTCGCTGCATCTCTCCAGACAGCCAATATACCTCCCTTACCACTCTCATACATTGATCTCCATACATACTTAACGAATACGACCAGCTACGCAATAGCACGTACCTTAGCAATCAAGAATCCTTCGCTTCGTTAACTTGTGCAGGAGCAAATCTTCAATGTGTCGCATTTCTGCCGTCAGAATGTACCCATCCATCCGTGTGTACAAATCTTCTGTAATCGTCTTAAGTCTTTTCCTCCAGCTCTGAAAGATCTTCAGCTAGAGGCAAGGAACCCCACAATTCAAGATCGTGTCACTTAATTGCAGGAGATTTGCTTCCCCTCTCAACAACTCTCTGGCATATGCAGACCTCAACCCGTTAGAAGCTGATATTCTCCTCCTTCAAGAGACAAACTGCAAACCAACTACCGTCTATTCTCGCTGGCGCCAGTGGAACTTTGTGTTTCATCACGCCTATGGACTAACATTTCATAGCGGCCTTGCCATCGGCATTAGTCGTACTCTGAATTCTAATGTCGCATCCCTCTCTGTGCGAAATATTTGTCGAGATCTCTTACAGCATGCATCCATTACCATCGCGTCTTCCAGATACAATTTATTCAATATCTATATTCCATGCACTACAACTCATCTATCGATTCTCTTCACACGTCTTCGCAGAGCACTGGGTCGTATTCCACCGTCAGGTCATGTTCTCATAGGTGGTGATTATAACAGTACCCTGGGTCCTCTTCTAGATAAGTCTTCTACCAATAGAGAGCGCCGCCATGCCCTGGCGAACCTGCTCCAAACAGTTGTCACCAACAACGCTCTTCATGATGTACATCGGCATATTCATCCATGGTCGACTAATTACACTTGGCGCTCCTCTCATGCCCAAAATCCTTTCTTAGCCCGCCTTGCCAGGTTTTATGCCTCCAGTACTCTACTTCCAGCCGTGACAGAATCGAGTATGCATCCCACGGCTTCATCTGACCACTGTGCCATTGCCATCATAGTCCATGCTGCACCATTCAAACCCAGGGTAATACGCCGATGGACATTTGATGATGCACTTCTCTCCGACCCAGCATTCTGCTCTTCGGTCCGGTCATTCCTGATTGACAGACGACCGCAGCTTCAATCTGCACTCTGCGGATTAAATTCTTGGTTGGAGATCAAGCAACAGCTCGTTCTGCATGTCCGAAACTACTCATTCCAATCAAAGACACTCCAGAATATGCACCTAGACTGTGTTCGTTCAATGCTATCCATGCTCAGTCTCAGTGATTCTCTCTTCTCCTTCTTTCAAGAAGAGCTCCGATCTCTTCTCACTCCTCTGGCGCAACAAGCTCTCCGCCGACTTGGTTTGCAACATCTGACGCCGGATGCTCAAGATTATGTGTTCCTGACGTCGGTGGAAAACACTCGACGAGCTTCGACCATACTTCATCATCTACGCCTTTCTTCTGGAGAAGTATCAGATGAACCGATTGCGCTTTGCTCGCATGCCCGTCAGTACTTTTCCACGAAGTTCTGTGAACCTCCTCAACCATCCTCTGGAGCAATGGATTATCTCCTTACTAATCTAACTCAGGTCCTCGCCCCCCATCTCGATTCTTCCCTTCTCCTTTTCCCCACACCCTCTGAACTAAACACTACATTCTCTTCTTTGAATTCTAGTGCCGCTCCGGGTCCGGACGGCCCAACCTTTGCTTTTATCAAACTTTTCTACCTCTTCTTCTTCCGTTTCTCCTATCCGCTTTCTCTGCTGCTTTTACCTACTCTCCTCTCCCGAGGAGATTCACAACTGCATACGTTGTCCTTTTCCCCAAGAAAGGTGATCTCCTTGACTTGGTGAACTGGCGCCCAATTTCCCCACTAAATCTCGACTACAAACTTTATACCAAGCTTCTTTCACAGCGACTAAATCCCTTCCTCACTCACATCCTCTCCCCTAACCAGACTTACACAGTTTCCCGGCCGTACCCTATCTCACAACATCCATCTCTTGACTGACCTAATTCACCTTGCGCGCTCCCGCCCTGAACCCCTCGCCTTCCTTTCTCTAGATCAACAGTCCGCATTTTATAACATCTCCCATAATTATCTCTCTGCCACACTTCTCCGCTTTGGATTTCCACCTCCGTTTATTTCTCTCCTCACCTCCTTCTACCAGGACGCCAGTTTCCAAGTCAAGTTGCCCACCTTTCGTACAGCACCGATCCTCTTCCGCCGTGGAGTGAGGCAAGGCTGTCCACTCTCCTGTCAACTTTTCGCCATAGTATTAGAACATTTTCTCTGCTCCGTTGAACGCTCCTTTCCAGCCAACCTGTCTCCACCCATCGCCCGCACGAGAAACCATGTCACCACTTCCGTGGCGTACGCAGACGACGTTACCTTCTGTATAAGCCTGGATTCACAGTTCTCTTTGCTCCAAAGTATTTTCGCCGATTTCGCCTCCTGCTCCGGAGCTGCGATTAATACAACCAAAAGCACAAGCTTGTGGTGCGACTCATGGGTTGACCGCTTGGATTCCCCATGGGGAGCGCACTGGTCTTCAGCCTCTCAACGTTTCCTTTTCTTATATCTTGGCGTCCCAGGTGATGTCTCCAACACAAAGTGGAATACCATCCAGACACGTCTACATCGGTCAACTGCGTTTTGGCGAAAAGCGCAGTTCTGCCCTTCATATTTTCAACGTGCACGTCTTGCGCAAACATATCTTCTCTGCATGTGCACACATTCCTGGCTTGCTACTAAATCCCCACTTCTTCGACTCATCACTCGCTGCTTCACCTCAGTTATCAGGACCGGACACCACTGCCTCAGTGCCCACAATCTCAGCCTTCCTCCTGACCAAGGTGGCATTGGCCTAATTGATACACATCTGTACTATAAAGCTCCCCTGATTCCTTCGTTTCTCCGTCTTCATACCTTGTGACGTACCTGCCAGCAGGACGCACACGACATAAAGGCAGATAGGAATCAGAATAAAATGTCTGCGTAGCTCAGTTGGTAGAGCGACTTGTTCCAGAATAAGCGGCCTCGGGTTCGAATCCCGGCGTAGACCAAAAATGACGGAGAAATTTACTTCGTTATAATGGCGCCCGAACTATCCGGATTACCCGGCCGTTCAAAATCTCGCAATGGTGTGATGTTATTTCCACACCGCGAGACAGGAAAAATCAGAGAATTCCTTCTCCAGCGCTTCGAAAAATAAAAATGTGTGATGTTGCATTCCACACAGCAGATTGACTGGGAGTTCTCAAGTGCACGTTCTACAGTGGATGGCTGCCTGCAACGATTCATGGTCACGGCTGACCCGTGGGCCATGCCCCCGGCCCTCTTTCGGGGGGGGGGAGATGTGACGTACCTGCCAGCAGGACGCACACGACATAAAGGCAGATAGGAATCAGAATAAATGTCTGCGTAGCTCAGTTGGTAGAGCGACTTGTTCCGGAATAAGCGGCCTTGGGTTCGAATCCCGGCGTAGACCAAAAATGACGGCGAAATTCACTTCGTTATAACCTCACCTGTTGCCAACGCCGTTACCGCAAGGAATGTCATCAGCACTTCGAGCAACACTAATTTCACTTTCTTTTCATTCATTCTAATGGACCTCCGAACTACCACTCACTCTCGCCTTCCTCCTGCCTTACGGGAGGCTCTTACCTTTCTCCGCTCTCTCCCGCTTACTCGATGTCCACCCGATTCCACCACTGAACTCCTTGCCGAACCCCTGTTCTTCTCCTCTCTTCTGCCCCCCCTGATCTTCCATGCTTCGTCTATCCTTCTTGGCTCCGAGTCGGAGTTGTAACCGTCAAAGACCTTGTGACCTCAGACCTGTCCTGGCGACGGCGACCCTACGCCAGCCTCCTCCCCCCATTCTTCTTCTTTCACCCTCCTCTCGCTCTGTCTATGACTCCCTACTCTCTACCATCATTGCTAAGTTCCCCCATCTCGCAACCCCCACCGGCCTAACTTTGTTCCTTCCGCCTCCCTTCCCCGTCCTTTCTTTCTTTCAGTCGGCAGATCCACACTTCCACTCTTCTCTCTTTCAACCTCAGTTCTCTATCGGTTCTTTTTAAAATCCCCCTCTCCTTCTCCCCTCCACATCCCTGATGTCTTCCAATCCTCTCTCACGGCTGTCTGGTCTGCCGCCCTTTCTCCTCTTTCAGCTCCTCTTGAAATAAACACTCACTGGCTTTTTCTCCACCGCCGTCTTCCCGTTCCATCCATCCTCCACCGCATGACCATTCTTGACTCACCTCTTTGCCCCTTCTGTGCTCAAGAAGCTGATGTCTCTCACGTTTATCTGCATTGTGTCATCCTTCTTCCACTACTCCATCTTGCATTTTCCATTGCTCGACGTTCAGCCACAACTGATCTTCCTTTCGATGCCTATAAGACACTCCTCCTGCAGGTCTCTCCGCCAGTCAAGCTTCCACCCATCTGCTCATATATTTTCATCCTGCTGAAACACGTCATCTACGAGATATCTCATCTCCTTATACCATCCACCAAGCTTATGTGGTACTGCTGTGCCACTTTCGGGAGCGTCTCCTCTCAAGACTTCGTCTAGAGAACCTTGTGGCCGTTGCCCAACAGAGATTGCAACATTTCCGTTCCACCTGGTCTCCGCCCGCCTCCTGGTTCGCCGGCAAGCCAGCGACGTTGCAACTGACTGTCGGCAGTTCATAACCTCAATTCTCCTTCTCTGTTGAACTTCAGTTCAACGTGCATGCTCACCATTGGTTTTTGGAGTCAAACTTCAACGTAAAACTTATATCTTCTAACAAATGTGAATATAATATGCACCATGCTGTACAAATGTATATAGTCTTACTTGTCTTCCCTATGATTATCATAATTTATCCCAGTACTAAGACATCCTAATTCTGTTTGCCTTAGGTTTCACATTGTCTACTTTGTCATCTACAATTCTCCTTTTGCACAGTGCTTCATTATTGCATTCTCGTTCTGTTATTTGTCAGCACTATATAATGTACTTATGCTCCGAGACGAAATGTTCCAACAGTTTCTTTTATTGTTCATGTGCGAAATGTCTGCACCCCTTACCACGAGGCTCCTTTGTGAATCAATACATCCTGTTGTATATGATGTACATAGAATTTGTATATTTTACCGTACAATTTATGTATCAGGACGCCCATGTTTGCCTCCTGAACCCAACCTTGTTAATAAAATTGTGTTGAACTGAAGATGCGTATATGCTCCAGCTTTGTCCGTCTTTCCTTTCGCACGATAACTCACGTAAAAATGATTCGATTTCGATGAAATTTTAGTCTGCGGTAGAGGACCACTTGGGGACGAACCCTATTAAAAATGGATGATATGGGGTCAAAATGTCACGACATAGAAGCAGGATCCATTCACCTTTTGCATCATAACGTGCGTAAAAATGAATCGGTTTCGATGAAGTTTTAATATGTGGTAGGAGATCACATGGGGACAAACCCTGTTGAAAATGGACGAAATGGGGTCAAAGGTCATGGCATAAGAGCGGAATCCATTCCATTGCCCTTATGTGTCATAACTTGCGTAGAAATGGTTCGATTTCGATAAAACTTTAGTATGTGGTGGGGGACCACCTGGAGATGAACCTAATTGAAAATGGACGAAATGGGGTCAAAGGTCACGACATGGGAGCGGGATTCATTTCTTTGCCCTTATGCATCATAACTTGCGTAAAAATGGTTTGTTTTCGATGAAATTTTTGTATGTTGTAGGGGACCCTTGGGGACGAAACCTATTGAAAATGGGAAAAATGAGGTCAAAGGTCACGACATAGGAAGGATATTCATTCCATTGCCCTTATGCGTCATAACTTGCGTAAAAATTGTTCGATTTCGATGAAAGTTTAGTACCTGGTAGAGAACCACCTGGCGACGAAGCCTATTGAAAATGGGGAAATGGGGTCAAAGGGCACAAAATAGGAGCGGGATCCATTCCACTTCGCTTATGCGTCATAACTTACGTAAAAATGTTGAATATCATCGAAATAGGGTGAAAGGTCAGGACACAGGAGCCAGATTTATTGCACAGCCATTATCCTCATAACTGGACTAAAAATGCTTCTATTGCGACAAAACTTTAGTATGCTGTTCCGGAGGTATACTGAACCAATTCTTTTTAATATCATCGAAATGGGGTCAAAGGTCCGGACACAGGAGTGAGATTTTTTCCACAGCCATTATCTTCATAAAGTGAGTAATAACTTGAGTAATGGTTTCTGGTATGTTGGAAAGCGTATCATAATTAATGCATTGCATGATTTTACTAACTTGTTGCTCTCATAAACTTGTCTCTTTTTGTCTCAGAAACAGTGTTGTGCACTTCTATCCGACTTTCAGAAAAAAACATATTTGTGTCGGACATTCAATAATACCTTTCCATGACTTGTCATTTATCCTTGAGTAATTTCAGTAGCGGTATAGCAGGTCTGATCAACAAGTTCCCACCCTGGATCCATTTTTTGGACAAAAGCAGCGGATATGGATGCCATTGTTCAGCAAGTGTCTTAATGTGATCGTAAATAACCCGACTAAACCATGTACATCAATTTAAAATTCAGCCACAAACATCTTAATCCTTTTAGCTGCCGATGTACCCGAACCAAATAGTGCCCAAAATTTACTAAGCTTCCCAAACAGAAATGTCCACATAGCGATCGGGTTTACCAAAAGCTACGACAAAACAGTTCCTTTCACATTCTCATTTCAGTTGTACCGAGCGTAAACCTGTTACTTGTGCTCGTACCCATCTAGTCCTCTTCTCTATCGCTCTTTTGTAGTCTTCTCTATGACCTAAGGAATGTAGGGTAAGGGCTTGCATCTTTCCGTTATCATGATGTCAGTATCGAATTCCCCTGACACGGACATCATGCCACTCGGCAGAGAAACTAGTTACTCATATCTTGTCTCCTTCCTTTGGTTCATCGCCATTGATGTAGCCCTTTTAGCAAGTAATCTGTCAGAAAGGAGTAGTGTCAATCATTCCCCTAAATGATTACTTTGAATAACAAAGCTAAGGAGCAAGGAACACTTTCTATTTCTCAGGTTCACTCCTTCCAGTTGCGTTCTATCCACTCCTTAGACAGCAAAAATATTTCTAACCCCGAGTTAATTCGTTCTAGCCGGTTAAAGGGTTACGGTAGTATATCGGTTTGACAGCTATCGGGAAGGATGCATCGTGAGCATTTCTTGAGGAAATAAGTGGATACAAATTGTGTGTGTGTGTGTGTGTGTGTGTGTGTGTGTGTGTGTGTGTGTGTGTGAAAACTGCCCATTAGTGTAATGGCCAGAGATGCAGATATTTCTTTTGACTTATCCGCCTTGCGCAATAATGCCCTACCGTGCGTGACAGTCAAGGCAATGGTTGGCGAGACCGCAACCCTGCTTTAGCTAATCCGCGTTCACAGTTCCTATCGATACGGGAACGTTCATAGCTGCCTGCACACCTATGTCGATTATCGACAGCTGTGGATAGCAAACCAGCTATGGCTTACCGTAGAATGCGGCGATCGTGGCATTCGAAAATCCGATTACGTTCACCAGTTCCACTACGGCGACGCACGTTAATTTACTCGAACCACTGTCTCCAGATTCGCCCGACAGTTATTACATCCCGATGCATTTCCGCTGCAAAACAACGTAGGGACCAAACAGCCGTATGTAACACTACGATTAAATCTCTGATAAAGTTGTACGTGTGATGGTAGGATTCTGAATGACGCCGCCTAGGCATTCTTATTCCCTACACGTGCTTTCTCTGCCGAGATCACTTCAATGCGGTGGTCCACACGGCCTGTTGAGGATGACCAGACTTAACTACGTCTAGCCATTTTGCCTTTTATCTTCCTCACCTCTTACGTGATTGGTTCACAACTGCAATCATTTACGCAACCCAACTATCGACATATACCAACCGATTTGCATGGCACTCCAACAAATAGTTCCTTGTATGGCATTTTCTATGTCGATCAGTGTGCAAGGGTTTTAAGCAGCCACCCGTCCTTGATTAAAAGTCACTGATTTCAGGGAAGGGCCAGAGCCACCGCCGTAGGATAAGCGCACCATTCACGCCTTTTCCGAAACTCCAGCAATGACCTAATCGGGCGAATAGTTAGAAACCAGCTGTTACGCCACTACTCTGCCGGAGCTACTAACATATTACGTCATACAAAAATGATTTTAATAGGGCTTCAAAAATACGGACAATGTGATAGATATATGTTTACAGCATTTAATTAGGAAATCTTGTATCAGGAAATTAAAAACATAAGTACTTTGAAATTCTCCGCTACAATCTACCTTTCTAATAGCAGAAGAATTTTGTTCAGTGCATCATCTAGAAATCGGGATATAATTTTGTTCAGTGCATAATCTAGAAATCGGGATATAATTTTGTTCAGTGTGTCCTGTCGAGAATTTTCATGTTCGTAAATCTTGGGAAAACTGATCACTTCGCTGAGATTAACGTGAAAAAAATCAATAAATAAATAAAAAAAGTAAATAAATAGAATGAAAAATTTCCCCAGTCCACGTTTCAAAATTTTGTTTGGAGGAGGCGGTGAAGTTAGGGAATAATGGCCATGCTCGTTCATTTCTCAGCCTTGACCAGACAAGCAAAATTTCTTGGGGGAAAAATGGGAATAATAAGAATTAAACTTCTTTTTTCTTTTAGATGAATTTACTTTTTACTCTTGTAAGTTAGAAGGAAAAGGAGAGGAAGAAGTGACCATCAACCCTTTTAGAAAACAAAATGATTCGCTATTAATCACGGAATGAAGGGAAAGCGATTTTGTAAATTGTGCAAGACCCAAAATCTTTCTTTTCAACGACCGCCATTTTTAGGTAAGGTTTTAGGAGCCTCTAAAAGTGTCACCAAAAGTTCTCTTGAGCAAGCGTCAGGCTGTTTTTAGATCAGTATGTATGCAGGAGGGTACCGCGGTTCTTACTCTGGAAGGTCAAGGTTCCTAGGTAGAAAGTTTAGCCATGTGTTCAGTATCATGGTTTTGGCGGTAACCTGTTAGCCAATAGCCAGCGAAGTCGTTGGTTACTAACGGAAGAGTTTAGACAATGAGGGGTCAGCGGTTTTTCATGCACCCCAGTTTTTTCGATAAAGCGTCACTCTTGTCTTCTCTGTTTGCAGGCCAGCATGCAACAAGAACGACGGAAAAGCTCCGTAGGCAGCCAGCTCTTCTTGAGCTTGGCGTGCTGGGCAAAATTAAAATTAGTTCTGTTGTTCGGATTTATTGAAAGAAAAACGCGTGAGTGGACCCTGTGTCCCACGCCTGGCTAAATGTTTTGAAAAAAAAAAACAAAAAAACCCCAACAGGGAAACTAAAGCGGGTGAAAACGTTTTCTCGCACTCAGTTTGCTGGGTATCTGCCAGCGATGATCATCCATTTTCCTGCCTGGAACATCCTATAAAATCCAAGATGGAAGGAAGCTGATTTCGCTTTACCCAGGAGGCAGTGTGTAGGACCCCTACGGAAACTTCTGTGAGTTCGCCCGGCTTTCAACCATCTGAAAGAAAAGCCTTTCCTGAAAGGCTGAAAAATTCCTGCAGGTGGCCTTTCATCTAGGAGACGATATTTTGTTTTTCCGTCCATAAATGCAAGCAGAGGAACCATGCTCAGGAGTGTTATAGTGACTGCAAACCTTCATCTGCAGAGGAGGAGAAAAAGAAAGAAAAAAGACGACTGCCGCTAGATAAGGAGGACTTTTCTTTTTTTAATTTTGTCTTTCAAATGAAGTCAGCCAAAAGGTAATGTTCTAATTTATGCTTCGTAAGTCAGGTCGATGTTGCTTCTGGTTATGTATGACCTGATCCCAAAATTCAGGAAGAAAAACAGGGGGGATAGGCTTAGTTTTTTTTATCTTGTTCAGCAATTAGGAGAATTTCTGTGTACTAGAGCGTGTTGCATTCAGCTCTTAAAGTAAAATTCTCATTGTTCTGGGTCATTTTTTTAAAGTGGTGCTGAAATTCTAAATAATTAGTCATTTGCATAACAGTACTTCAACTGCGGACAAAACAGGGTTATGCGATAATAACGTTAAATAACAGGTCTGCTAAAAAAACCCATTTTGCAAAAACAAAATTTTGATAATCCTGATAAAGTTTGGTACAAATAGTTACTTTATGTTTGTTTGTTTTTTGCCAAGTGGAACGTTTGTTTTCTGCTATGATGAGTCTCCTCTGTAGTATGATGCTCAGTGTGTGTTAAAATTCAGGATAAGCGTACTGTATATAATTTGTGCAAGTCATGTTTGTTGCTGTTGTAAGAGTGAATTTGGTAATCTTGTAGAGGCAACAGACAGAGAATGTAATTTTTCATGTGGTAGGGCATTAGTATCTGTAGTATCATAATTGTGTTATAAACTATTTTGAAGAACAACCTCTCAAACCAGTAATTATTTTATTTAGGAAATTTAACTCTTTTTGTGCTTAGTAGTTGTAGGGGTCGCCCGCAAACGAACTGTCAATTATGAATTTATGTACTTTTAATATTGTGACGAACACGTGCGGACGGACGTTTCATTCCGCCATTTTGTTGTTTCAGATAATAACTGATATTCTTCACCACCCACGTGGTACGATTTTAATCCTATGGGGGATTAAGAGAGGGGTGCATGAACACCTGGGGCATCTGACCTTGAAGAGTCAGCTGCTGGAGTGCTTCTGTTAAGCAAGTTGTCATACTGCTTTTGTATACGTGCAAGGTTGTAATCCCCTGCGGGTATCCGACGACATTCCTGAGTACAGGTATTTCACGTGCTGACCGGGAAAACCAGTTTTTCTTGCGCATGCGTGATAGAGGACAGAAAGGGAGAGGAGGATTAAGTGACACAGTTAAGCTTCGGTCGTCAAGGAGAGAGGGTCCTGGTTTGGACACCAGTTTCTGACGGAAGGACTGCGGTTATCGCAGACGTGCAGCGTGGTGAACGGGAAGGAGGATTCCTTCGTCCACCGGGTATCGCGGAAAGAATTGTGGAAAGGTAGCACGTGGTCAGCACGGGAACCTGAGCGGAAAATCATCGGAAACCCGTGAAGCAAATGTTATCGGAATAATAAAGTCTTGTTGTTGTTTTTATTTCCGTGTACTGGACTGAGTTTGTCGAGGTAATTATTCTTCTACACAAGGACGCCTTGATAGCCAGATCGTATAGTAAAGGCGAGGCGGTAGCTCGCTATACGGCGGGAAACAAAAGGTATTATCTAAGAATTGATATGTCTGGCCCTACAGCCAGATAAAGTGGCGCAGTCTATCGGTAGGATCAGCCTGAAAGCGAGCTCATGAATGACGTGAATGGCGACACGTGTGAAGAAGGAACAACGGACTTTTTGTGAAAATTCCTGTGACCGAATGACAGAACTCTGACGACGTGCCGACCGGAAGAGACACCAGCGTGCTAGCCGAGATAAGGTTTCCATCGTGTCGACTAAGACAAAGACAGTGTGCACCTCAGCGTACGGAAATCCCAAGCAGGACGAGGACTTACAAGCAAGACAAGAGAAGAAGCCTGAATGCTCCGGTAACGTACCACATTTTTTCTGAGATTATTTCTGTGTCTTTGCCTGTGCATTTGGTATAATTTAGGGTTAAGAGTAGAAGTTCTCATCATGGTACTAGAAATGAAAGGGAAAGCTAAGAATTAGATATTCTCAGAGTAAAGCATTGTAAAGTAAAATTTTGTAACAGTTAATTTTATGTCAGTTGCTAGAGAATGCGAAGTGTCAAAATATTTTCATTAAGTAATAAGTGTTTAGATAGGTCGAGATTTCATGTTTACGATTTAAGAAATTTGAAGCTAAAATAGCGTAGTGATTTTTTTTTTTACGTGTAGCGAAAGAGGCAGAAGGATTATAAGTATTCTGAGTAAAACAGGATAATAGATGTTCGGGTAATGCATGAAGGTAGACATAGGTTAGAAACAAAACAGAAAGTAGGTTAACCTTCGATGATTTAATGCGGAAGTTTGCATGATTTCTTTTCTTATTTCTTTGCATGAGTGTATTTTTTGAATGTGTATTGTAGTGTATTATCATGACTGAGCTTTTGAAAGGGAAAGTTGAGGATAATTTAGACGTGGACAACGAAGATAATAGTATTCTTAGCGATTCAGAATTAGATTCTAGTAAAGAAGTAAGCATTAATATGGAAGACAAGAAAAATAATCCAGCTAGAATGGAATGGGAACTTAAATTTAAAATGCTTGAGATAGAAGAGAGAAAGGCTGAGAGGGAACAAAGAATGCTAGAATTACAATTAGCGGATAGGAAAGAAGAAAGGGAATTTGAGTTAAGAAAATTATAATTAATTAATGAGAAAGAGAAGGAGTCTATTAAAAGTAAAAATGAGGGTAAGTTGGCCGACTACATGAGAATCTTAGAAAGAACTTTACCCAGAAGTCCCAGTAAGCCGGAAGAAATTCTGGACTTCTTTGATTCGTTAGAAAGGGCATTTGTATTACACTCAGTACTGGAAGAAATGAAAGGTCGTTTGGTGATAGCCTTATTCAATTCAGAATGTGTGAACCACTTATTTCGTCGTTTGACTATAGAGCAGTACGATAAGTACGAACTAGTTAAGGAGGCAATTTTGGTGGAATGCCATTTGACTCCGGATATTTATTTGAGACAATTTGAGGAGATTAGTAAGAACAAAGGGGAAAGTTACTTGCAGTTAGCCGGACGTATTAAGAGGACCATAACATACTACATTAACAGTAGTGAAGTGAAAGAGTTCGATCAGTTGGTCAATTTGTTGGTATGCGACAAATTCAAAACTTTGTTGTCCCCAGAACTGAAGACCTACATTCTTCAAAGAGGTTCCGTAGGGAAGTTAGTTCCTTCGACAGAATTAGGAGAACTTTGTGATTTATACGAAAGTCACGTGGGAGCTATGGGAATAGATCATCCCTCGGGAACGTATTTCAAAGGAGGTCAATCAGAAGCCGGGAAGAAGGGAAGTTTTCAGACAGGCGGAAATCAATTGAAAGGAAAGTTTTCCGGGACAGATCAGATCGTCGGACATAAGCCTGGTTACTCAGCGGCGAGGCCTATCGTAAGGAATTCCAGTTTGGATAAGGGAATTATATGCTTTAGATGTGGAGTAGTAGGGCACCGTAAAGCAAACTGTAACCAGAAAGCATCCCAGAGTACTCCCAGCTCTTACTCTCAGAATTGGAGGAAAGACCCCCCAAATAAGGTAAACAGAGTAACGGTGGGACAAAAGAGAGCCGAAGATGTTTCAGAGAGAAGGATAGAGCCGGTAGAGGTCAGCAATGATAAAAGAATGACAGCTAAGGTAGATAGAGTTTTAGGCCAGGAAGGAAGTCAGAACGAGGTAATAGAAATTCCGGTAGGAGAAGTGAAGAGGGTTAAGTCGGAATGCGGAAAGAGCACCGAAATCCTTATTGACTCAGGCGCGGAGGTGAGTTGTGTAAGAGGAGGTTTACTTGGCGAAGAGTTGTTGGAGCCAAAGGATAGAATAATTTTAAGAGGCTTCGATGGTAGTAAGGGAGAGTTTGCAATTAAACAATTAAATCTCCGATTAGATGAAGAGGGATTAGAAACAGGAGAAGCGCCAGAAATTTTTGCGAAGTGATGTGTGCAATTGTTCCTAATCTGGTGAACAGGGTAATTATAGGAACGGAGGATTACCAGCGCATGAAAAGTTTAAGGGAAGCTACTCCGATGTGGGCAACCTCGTGTGAAAATGCGTTAGAGTTAGGGAATAGGTCGGATGTGCATCCAGAATCTGAGACTGGCGAAGCGCTAATCGAAGAGGAGGATATTCTAGGAATTGAAAGCCCTGCGATCACAGTTGTTTCAGCGGAGGAGGAGCAAGCACGCTTAGTTGGTGAAACGTGGCTTGAAGAGCAAAATAGCCCCAGGATTTTAGCACTCAGTGCTAAAGCCGGCAAGGAGAATCAGCGAGAGCAACAGCAGGTCGACCAATCAGAGGAGGCAACGACAGCTAGCGAGGGAACAGGAGATAGCGTTACTGATTTGGATACGAGTGAAGCTCAGGAGAGTTCAGACAGACGCTTGTTTACAGAGCAACAAAAGAGGTGTGTGACGTTAGCAACCGCTAGGAATGAGGCGGAAAATGGCAGAGGTGGTTATCTCTATACGGATGGAATGTTGTATCATCGGGAGCAAGTGTTGGGACAGGTTACGTTACAGTTGGTAGAACCTGAGGAAATCAGGATAGATAGGGAAAGGATAACTCGGGAGCAACTTAGGGAGTTACAGGAGCTGGTGAACAGCTCGAAGAAGTTCTTTTCGGGAGAAGTGGGAGAGACGTCAGTTGGGAAGCACACAATTTCACTCCAGCCGGAAAGCGTACTTCGTACCCAGCACAGGTACAAGGTGCCACAATCGATGCAGAGAGCAGTGGAGAGCCAGATCCAGGAGTTGTGGGAACGTGGGATGATTGAAGAAGCAAAAGAAGAGTATAGTCATCCGGTAGTATGCGTGGCTAAGAAAATTGGAGAAGTTCGGATGTGTGTAGATTACAGAATGTTAAATTCTCACACTGTTCCGGACGCATTTCCGATGTCTCATATCCCAGATTTGTTAGCGAAGGTGGGGGGCAGCCCGGTATATTACTACGCTTGATATGTTAAAGGGGTACTATCAAATCCCAATGGACCCCGACAGTAGAAAGTATACCACTTTTGCAACGCATAAGGGGCTCTATCAATGGAAAGTAATGCCCTTTGGGTTATCAGGAGCGGCGGCTACTTTTCAGAGAGCCATGAATAAGGTTTTGACCCCGCACCAAGACTATGCGATAGCGTACCTGGACGACGTGGCTATTTTTTCTGGCTCATGGGAGGAGCATTTGAAAGGAGTAATTGAAAGTTTGGAGGCGGCAGGCTTTACGGGAAATTTGAACAAATGCTGTTTCGCCCGTACAGAGGTGAATTACTTAGGGCACGTGGTCGGCTCGGGTCATCACCGGCCGGACCCCGAGAAATTACAGGCCATCAGGGACCTTTTGCCCCCTCAGACAAAAAAGGAAATACGTAGCTTTTTGGGATTATGTGGGTATTACCGTGATTACGTACCTAACTTCGCAAAGATAGCTAAACCTTTAACAGATTGTACAGGGGAAAGGGCGGCAGATAGGGTAGTTTGGTCGGAAAAGTTGGAGGAATCATTCAGGACTCTGAAGGAAAATTTGTGTAAGGCACCGGTATTAAACACCCCGGATTTCAGTAAGCATTTTATCTTACACACGGATGCGAGTTCCTTTGCGGTGGCATGTTGTTTGAGTCAGAGGGATGAGGAAGGCAAAATTAGGCCAGTGGCCTATGCTAGCAAAAAATTAAATGGGACGCAAGCCAGATGGGCTGTCAGCCATCAGGAGGCGTACGCCATAGTATGGGGTTTGCAAAGGTTTGAAGGGTGGATTTTCGGTAACCGGGTCGAAGTTATGTCCGATCACAACCCCCTTACTTTTCTCACCCGTTCCGCATCGCAAAGTTCAAAATTACAGCGTTGGAGTTTGGCTATTTCCCAATTTAATTTATCCATATCTCATGTCGCGGGCAAACTAATTTCTCACGCCGATGCGTTGTCAAGACTCAGTTTTAAAGAGTAGGGCAGCGCCATGGTGAGAATGTTTCACGGCACAGGTGGAGATCCACAGAAGGTCTCAGGGTGGTACAAGTGTATATGTTACATAACGTGCGAGAAGTGAAAAAGTGTATTATGTTGTATCACCCAAGATCAGCAGGCAAGGAAGAGACTGACTCGAGAATACGGCAAAAGACCGTATCTCTCGTTCATTTGGTGGGGGCCTGTAGGGGTCGCCCGCAAACGAACTGTCAATTATGAATTTATGTACTTTTAATATTGTGACGAACACGTGCGGACGGACGTTTCATTCCGCCATTTTGTTGTTTCAGATAATAACTGATATTCTTCACCACCCACGTGGTACGATTTTAATCCTATGGGGGATTAAGAGAGGGGTGCATGAACACCTGGGGCATCTGACCTTGAAGAGTCAGCTGCTGGAGTGCTTCTGTTAAGCAAGTTGTCATACTGCTTTTGTATACGTGCAAGGTTGTAATCCCCTGCGGGTATCCGACGACATTCCTGAGTACAGGTATTTCACGTGCTGACCGGGAAAACCAGTTTTTCTTGCGCATGCGTGATAGAGGACAGAAAGGGAGAGGAGGATTAAGTGACACAGTTAAGCTTCGGTCGTCAAGGAGAGAGGGTCCTGGTTTGGACACCAGTTTCTGACGGAAGGACTGCGGTTATCGCAGACGTGCATCGTGGTGAACGGGAAGGAGGATTCCTTCGTCCACCGGGTATCGCGGAAAGAATTGTGGAAAGGTAGCACGTGGTCAGCACGGGAACCTGAGCGGAAAATCATCGGAAACCCGTGAAGCAAATGTTATCGGAATAATAAAGTCTTGTTGTTGTTTTTATTTCCGTGTACTGGACTGAGTTTGTCGAGGTAATTATTCTTCTACACAAGGACGCCTTCAGCCGCCTTGATAGCCAGATCGTATAGTAAAGGCGAGGCGGTAGCTCGCTATACGGCGGGAAACAAAAGGTATTATCTAAGAATTGATATGTCTGGCCCTACAGTAGTTATTAATAATATATGAATTGCATTTGCATTTATACACATACAGGGCCATGTAGTTAAAATTTGTGTCTTGGAGGCAGGGTATGGTGATTTTGAGTTTGGCAAGTGATAGGTATAAAATCATTCTTTACAATTTTGTAGTAGGGTGGACTAGTTTCTAATATCAGTGGGTAGATCTGGAAAATGAATTTTCATGAGTGGGAGACATTAAAAAAGGCATGCACGCAGACTAGGTTAATAAAGTGTTGGCCTGTATATTACCCTTGCATAATGTTGGAATTCTTCAGGAGGTGATGATTTCAGGAAATAGATAGTTCTTCGATAGGTGCAATTTTCTGGAAATAAATGGTTCTGCGATGTAGTGTATTTTCCTGGGAAAAAGGTGATTAAATGTTTTTTTCTGGGAAGGGAGTAGTGTAGTGTATTTTTCTGGAAAGTAGTGTTAGTTCTCCTGGAAGCTGTGTGCCTAGGTAATGAAAAGATGAGGGTATTTCTGGAAGTAATGTGAGTCTTTTGGAAGCTGTGTGTACCAGGGAAAAATAATTTGGGGGCAAAAAGTTCTTTCAGGGTGATTTCCTTATGTGGAAGATGCTTCGCGTCTGAAAGGGTATAGATGGAAACAATTGGGGGACTGTTCTTCCAACCCCGGTAAGCCGAAGACCCGTAGGAAGCTATCCCAAGCAAGGCGAGTGCATGAGTGTTGTCCCAAACACAGTAAGTGAAGAAAACAGGAGAGGGTGATATGTCACACTTACACTTCCATTTCGGTGCATAGGCCTGATTGGATTCACGACCCAATCTCACCTTCACCCGAAATAATACTTCCTCACAGTGAGAATTTTGTTTTCAGTGAAATTGAGTGATTTGAATGAGATGTTTGTCTAGCTGATTTACTATATGGATCTGTTAAATTGGTGAAAAACTTGGTGTACCTTGGCAAATGTAGGTTAAGCTGATTTAGGAGTTGCATGACAGAAAGAGCTGTGTATTTTAAAATTTTGGTGAGCAGTAAGAGTACATATAAATATAAGCCCAAGTTAGTGTTTGCCTTTTATGTGCATGGTGGGATATCGAGTACTCAGAGCAAGTTTGTATAGTGAAGTATTTTGAATTTTTCCAGATGATAGGGTGAATTTTAAGTATATTTATCAGCCTTATTGTGTAATGATATCTTTTGAGGTAATTGAGTAAGGTATTTAGTGCGGGATGCTTAGTAGAGTGTTGAGAGTGATTTTGTATCAAGTAATGCTAGAATGTTGAATATTTTAAATTTTAATGCAGATTTTCCTGGTATTGTAGAATTGTTTACTGAAGTAACTTTTGGTTATTTGTAAATTTTTGCTCTGTTATTGTAATTTTAAAATTAATGCTGGCTAAGGAAATTGATTTGAGGGGTTGTTCGAAGGTGATTAATCAAAACTATAGTACACATATTCTTATAACTTTCCAAAATGAGATGAGAGAAACATTGCACTTCAGCAACAGAACTTATCCTCTATGTTGAATCAGGTGTTATGCATGTTCTATACTCACAAGGACTTTTATGTGTTTTGAAACTCAAATGACATGCTTTGTTTTCTGTTGTTATTTGGTTAAGTTTTTAAAATAAATGCAGGCCACGTGGCCTTTTAAAAACCCAAACCGTGTGCAGTGAAGAATTAGTTGACACAGTTGAAGCTCATCGCAGGGTCACATGCAAATCCACCTTAGCTTGCCTAAGGCCGGAAACGACACCTGGAAGTTAGTTTATTTAATTTATGCATTTTGTCCTAACCACTAATTTGATCATCACAGCCTCCAAAATTTATTACACGTGTACATTGTATACCATCAAATTTTTAGTGTTGACAAATTTGGTACACATGTACACCATAATTACTTATTTTACACTTGCAGGTGCTTCAACTCCTCGAACATTCAAACAACGCAAACCTTCAATTATAACTTTTGGGAATTTTTCAAACATAGGTGTTGCATTTATTTATGTTTTCATTTTTCATGGCCTTATGATAATTGCATTTACTTTTTGTTTCGAAATGCATCCAGCCGTCTCCCAAATTTTAATTTTCACCTAAATACAACTTTTACCATAATTTTGATATGGGCATAAATTTAAATATTAATTACCCTAATAACCTTTTGTCTTAATTGTCCCCATAACAAGTGCATCATCTAAAAATCGGGATATAATTTTGTTCAGTGCATCATCTAAAAATCGGGATATAATTTTGTTTAGTGCATCATCAAGAAATCGGGATATAAATTTGTTCAGTGCATCATCTAGAAATCGGGATATAATTTTGTTCAGTGCATCATCTAGAAATCGGGATATCGTGCGTGCACACAGTACATTCGTGCTCACATCAATCAGTGCGAGAAAAAAAAATTCGTCCTTGGCATCAGCGATGTGATCCCTTAGTAGAAAGATACGGGAGCATGATCATCTTGACGCTTCGAATAAAGACTGCATATAAACAAATGCATATTTGTTGCGAAACAACAAAGAAACAGACTAAAAACTACTTTGCAGTTCTCAGTCTGTTTCTCTATGTATCTTTATCTACAAGACGGGCACATCTAAAAGACCTTGTAGGCAAAGTAAATAAATATTTCAAAACTTTTGAAACTTATCTAATATTCGTAGGCATTAATTGAAACCTTAATTTGTGCAAGAACAGAATGTCGAGGATTTTTTTCACGGTTATTATACTTATGAAACTTACATAGCGTATTAAATCCGTAATTTTTTTTTTTTTTTTTTGTGTTATAGTCCGCACAAAGATTCGCCAAGTTTTTGCATTCCACTGGGAAGCTCTTTCAAGACAATGGCAGACATAAAAATGCAGGGAACTGGAACACGTAAAGAACGAAGATGATTTTTGAAAATAACGTGGTGACATCCCGAGAATATTACAAGACTTTTTGTCACGCAATTATAGGGTGCGCCGTGCTGTGTTTCCATCTTTTAATAACGCATACCAAACCATTGATAGTTCAGTAGAGATTATAATTATTGCATGCCAGTTTGCTGGATAGGATTTCGACTGTTCCCTAATGGCAGTCTCTTTAAAGTTCGTGTAAAGGTCAATTTTTCTAATATTATTCCATACAGGAGTTACCGAGCAATGCATGATTTCTCTGGCGAGAGCTATATTCTGCATGTCCTGGTTGACACTTTGTACGTGTCCTTTACATCTGTTGCACAAGGATCGCTTTGCCATTCCGATATATATCTTTTCCGTGTTGTCAGGATATACCAACGGTACAGCGTGCACACACACATTTTCTTTCTCACACTGACTCTCCTTGCAACTACACTGAAGAGAAATTGAAATTAGAGATTCCTGTCTAGTAACGTGTAGCACCACCTTTCGCCCTGATGACGGTGGCGATTCGTCTCGGCATGGACTCGACAAGACACCGGAAGCGTTGGTAAGCCATACGGATCCACGACCCCTGAACAAGCTCCCACAGTTCACGAAGATTTGATGGAGGGGGCTCAGAGCCTCAAACATCTCTCTCGATGGCATCCCAGATACGCTCGGTGGGATGAGGTCAGGTGACCTAGCAGGCCAATGAAGCGAGGTCACGTTGGCGGAGTGTTCATCCAACCATTCGGATACAATTCGGGAGCGATGGCACGTTGCAGGAGGAGGTACCCGGTGGGATGTTGAAGACGCACAAACGGGAGCAAATAGTCGTCCAGAATATCCCGGTAACGTTGACATGTGAGGGACAATGTCACGCGTACCAGGGGTCCCATTTCAGTCCACGTAAACAGTCCCTAGACGAGAATGCCACCCCACCAGCTTGAAGAGTATCCTGCTGGCAAGAAGGATCCATCGCTTCATGTGGTTTGCGCCGTACTCGTATCCTGCGATCCGCATGTACAAACGTGAATCACGACTCATCAGTCCAGGTAACATTTCCCCACATGTCTAGGGTCCAGGGGCGATGTTCCAGCACCCATGCTAATCTTTGCACCCTGTGATGTGCGGTCAGCAGCGGTACCCTCGCTGGACAATGGCTTCTGTACCCCATAGCGAGGAGATGGTTTTGGATGGTGTGGCTGCTTACACGTTTTTGTGCACCAGCGTTAAATTGCCGAGTGATTTCTTGCACTGTGGCGCGTCTATCCGCTGTTACAATGTGAGCTAGCCGACGGTGAGCCTGCTCATCCACACACTGTTGTCCGCGGCAGTTGGCCCTTGCAGGGATGGTTTTACTGGATTCGATGTACTCACGGTGCACCCGTGACACAGTGGCGTGTGAAAATCTCAGTGTCTGCACGACTTCCGAGATGGAGTCACCCATTCGTCGGGTCCCGAAAATTTGCCCACGATCAAATGCGCTTAGATCCTTCGTCTTGCCCATACTGCGTTCGACTCTTACTGATTCCCGTCGCATCAGTCCGTATATTGTCAGATCGCTGCATACGTCATCTCATTTCCGTTTACAGGGTCGCCCACAGCGCCATATTTGCATAACGCCAGCTGTCTCTAATTCAGTTGCTCTTCAGTGTAGATATTATGCGTGATAACGGGGTCGGGGACTTCATTGTTATTAATATGTTGCATTTGCGTAATAAATTCTTTAACAAATACGTAAAGCCTGGGAGATATGCGATGGATTCTGCGTATCTCATCGTCTTACTAGGAGATTTTGTTATTGTTGACCTTATACGATTTCTTACAGTCCTGTATGTATTCTGTCTGTGTCATCCTTCTTATATCCAGACTTTAGACCTTTCCTATAAATATTATCTATATTTTTATTATTTGCATACGTTATACTCTCTATAGAATCATGCTCCAAACGCAGAAAGTTTGTACTCTTTTGGACAGTGCTAATGAGGAGGGACAAGGTTCGGTACTGCGGTCAGTTTATAATAAACGTTAAAATCGAAGCTGGTTGCTCTATTTTTCCTGAGCGTGAAGTCAAGATAATTCAACGTCTCATCTTTTTCGAGCTCCATGGCAAACTTTATCGTATTGTGTAGGTTGTTTATCTTGCCAGTGAAATCATTTAATTCTTCTACTCCATATTTCCATATGAAGAATATGTCATTAGCGTAGCGGATCCTCCTTCAGGGTTTCTTAATACAATTTAAAAGGATGAGATCTTCTAGCGGTCTAAGAACTGCTTCCGCAAGGACTGAAGATAGAGGTGTACCCATCAGTTAGTTATAAGAAGGATGACATAGTTATAAGAAGGATGACATAGACAGTATACATGGGACTCTAAGATATCGTATAATGTCAGCAATAACAAAATCGCCTAGTAAGGCGAGGAGATACGCAGGATCCATCGCATATACCCCATGCTTTACGTACTGGTTAAAGAATTTATTACGCAAACACAACGTATTAATAGCAATGAAGTTCGCAACCCCGTTATCACGTATAATATCAAGTTGCAAAGAGAGACAGGATGAGAAAGAAAAAAGTGGGTGTGTACGCTATACCTTTGGTATATCCTGACAACATGGAAACGATATAAACTGACGGGAAAAAAATCGCAACACCACGAAAAAATAGTTGTAGAGGAATGAAATGGCGGCAATACATTTGTATAGGTAACATATTTAATCGATTAAGGTTTCAAAATCACAGCTTATTGTAAGCGCGAGAAGAGCCATTTTAAATGTGAAATGCTGGTACATTAATAACCGGTGTAACCGACAGAATGTTGAATGCAAGCACGCAAACGTTCATGCATTGTGTCGTACAGGTGCTGGATGTCAGTTTGTGGGATGGAGTTCCACGCCTGTTGCATTTGGTCGGTCAATACAGGGACTGTTAACGCTGGTTGGGGGTGACGCTGGAGTTGTCGTCCAATGATGTCCCATACGCGCTCGATTGGTGAAAGATCTGGTGACCCAGCAGGCCACGGCAACATGTCGACACACTGTAGAGCATGTTGGGTTACAACAGCGGTATGCGGGCGAGCGTTATCCTGTTGGAAAACACTCCCTGGAATGTTGTTCCTGAATGGCAGCACAACAGGTTGAATCACCAGACTGACGTACAACTGTGCCGTCAGGGTGCGTGGAATAACCACGAGAGTGCTCCTGCTGTCATAGGAAATTGCTCCCGAGACCATAACTCCAGGTGTAGGTCCAGTGTGTCTCGGCCGCAGACAGGTTGGTTGCAGGCGCTCACCTGGCCTTCTTCTAACCAGCACACGGCCATCACTGGCACCCCGGCAGAACCGGATTTCATCAGAAAACACAACAGATCTCTACTCCGTCCTCCAATGAGCTCTAGCTTGACAGCACTGACGTCGCAAACGGCAGTGGTTTGGAGTAAGTGGAATGCGCGCTACAGGGCGTCTGGCTCGGAGCTGTCCTTCAAGTAACCGATTTTTAACAGTTTGCTGTGTCACTGGTGGCAACTGCAGCTCGAATTGCTGCCGCAGACACGGTACGATGCGCCACGGCGGTCTTCCCTCTCAGTAGTGCCACGTGGCCGGCCGGAACCCGGTCTTTTTGAGGCAGTACCTTCCCTTGACCACCGCTGCCAACAATCATGCACAGTGGCTGCATTCCTGCCAAGTCGTTCTGCAATATTGCGGAAAGAAAATCCATCTTCTCGTAGCCCTATTACACGACCTCGTTCAAACTCCGTGAGCTGTTGAAAATGGCTTCTTCGTCTTCTTAAAGGCATTCTTGACTAACATCAACACCCTACGTCGAATCTCAACGATAACTAACGCTCACGAACGTTACAGCGCGTATTTACAGCAAACCTGCTTTGCATGTTCCAAGGGGTGCTACTATCGCCACACGTATGCGCCGAGCGCGAAATTTGCATCGATGTCATCTTACAGACGTTCTTTCACCGCCTACCAACTGTCGTTTTTCTAACACAACCCCTTCTTGGTGTTGGGATTTTTTTCCGTCAGTGTATATCGGAATGGGAAAGCGATCCTTGGGCAACAGATGTAAAGAACACGTACAAAGTGTCAACCAGGACATGCAGAACACAGCTTTTGCTAGATAAGTCATGCATTGCATTAGCCGCTCCTGTATGGAGTAATATTAAAAAAATTGACCCTTACAAGAACTTTAAACAGACTGCCATCAGTGAAACAGTCGAAATCCTATGTAGCAAACTGGCATGCAATGATATAGTCTTTAGTGAACTACCAATGGTTTAGCATGCGTTATTAAAAGATAGAAACACATCACGTCGCACCGTATAATAGCGTGATAAAAAATTGATGTAATACGCTCGTGATGTCACACACGTTATTTTCAAAAATCATCTTCGTTCTTTATATGTTCCAGTTCCCTGCACTTTTATGTCTGCCATTGTCTTGAAAAAGCCTCACAGTGGAGTGCGAAAGCTTGGCAAATCTTTGTGCTGACTACACCACAAAAAAACAACATCAACGGAAATATGCTATATGCGTTTCATGATAATTCAAGTCTAGTGTACTTAAAGTAAAGTTATTATACTTTCTTGCAATATGTGTGAGGCCTTCCAAGCGCTGGTTTATGACCTCTCGTCCGATATGGTCCCGGGATCAAGCCCCGATAAGGCATGGTGAGCGTTTGGCTTACTGCACCCTGGTTCTTTTCCTTCCCTGGAAGTATAGTAGTAGTGCCAATTTGAGGACCGATGGTTACTCATTGTTCTCCTGTTGGTTGTTAACCCCTTCGCCCCTAAAAAAGGAATGTTATCTGCGATTCAATGATATGTGACACTCTGTGACTTACAGTTGGTTTGTTACATATTATACGATAGAAACGACTTGTGCTACAGTGAAATTGAGATTTAATTAACACGGAGTTGTGGTTATTCGAGTTGTAGCCTACAACAGCAACTAGCTACGAAGAAAGAATCCATGTATTTTCAGGATGTGTTTTTTCTCAGAGTTACTATTCCTGTGTGTGTGTGTGTGTGTGTGTGTTATGTGTGTGATTTTGGAGATTAAACGGCCATTATGAGCTACTCAAAGGGATATAATAGTCGCCTGTTTCTTATTTAGGGATACTGGTTCCACGGAAGGGAAAGAGCCAGTGCCGTAAGACAAATACGACAAATATATTTCACAGAGATCCGAACCCGAACCCATTTGGGCGAACGGTCGAGAGCCAGCGCTTAGACCACTGCGCCGTCAGGGCAGCCGATTGTTCTGGCAGATAGGTATTATTATTATTATTATTATTATTGTCGTTATTCAAGAGTACTGGGGTTAAGTATTTTTCTGTTTGAGAACAGCGAAATAGCTTTTATATTGTACTGTTCTTTTAAGAAAAGATGTCAAATTTGAAGCGTGGATAAAATAGCAGAGCGACAACTGTACCACATGCAGACGAAACCCATTACAATACCATCAGAGATATTGCAAAAATCGATTGCTCTCTCTCTCTCTCTCTCTCTCTTCCTCTGGAGCGGCTCTCACGACTCAGACTGATTGATGCGTTGTCATATTTAAAAAAAAAATTCTCCTACACGAAATAACTAAGTTCTGCAAATATTTAGGTTTGAAGAAGTTTTATTCCTTCGTTCAATATGCGGTCGAATTATTGCACACGAAACTATTAAAATTTCTTGTTGCAAACAGGTAGAATTTGAAGTTTCCGTGCTCTATCAGAAATATGTCTTTCGAAATATAGTTACTCCAAATATTTGCCAGATATTTTAGAATCTTTGAAAACACCGAACTTCATCTTATTCTGCTTATGTTCGAACATTTTCCATCTACAAAGGATGAGTGATGAGAGACAAACATTTTGCGAGTCGTCGGCATCATTCGCTTTGGTGTGAAGATTGTAAATGAAAGAGCAACGTGGAATTATTGCTCGATTTCGTGTGATGAAAAATATTTCACATCTTTGTAAACAGTATTTTTGTAAAGAATGCATGGAAAGTGAGAACAAAAGTTATCTCTTCGCGTGCAACAAAAGTACCAATCAATATGAAACATTTCATCGGGATCTGTAATTAACTCTCCGAGAGCAAAATCTTTATGTTCATGTCTTGAAAGCATGAGTTAATTTGTCTTTTCGAAAACGGAGCCGCAGCTCCAATATAATGCACTGAAAATTGACATCAAGTATCCATCAAACTAATGGTGTATGAAAATCTGTTTTGTATCGAACAGTTTGTTTAGAACTTAAAAATAACGCTATTGCTTTTGTATAACTCAGTTCTCTGTATCTTTAATGAGACGTGCACGACGATTGTACGTGTTGCTTTTAATTTCACGACAAATATTCTGCCTCTCATTAAAATTCCGCAAATTTCAGTTCTTTTAGACTTTCAAATCTGAGGAACTTTTGATATTCGATTTCAGCATTTATTCGGATTCTGTGTCAAGTTTGTTTCTCGAAGCTTCTGGTGCTTCACGAAATATATCTGCTTTTGATGTGCTTTACCGTAGATTTATCACGAGCGTGTGCTTAAATTTTGGACCAAAATATAAATTGACTGAAAATTATCTTCGTTTCCAGGAACGATATCTTCGCTTCCAATTATGTGGACTAATAATTTTTTCAGTGACTGGTTGATGATTAAATTTTTTTCTGCGCTGTTGAGGAAAGTATCGGCATAAAGTTTTAGCGATATCTGTGTTCGTCCAGCTCTTTGTCAGTTTGTATATATGTCCGTCTACCTGCAAAAGTTTATGAGTTGAAGTATTTTTTCTTCAGACCGACTGAGAGAGCAATAAAAGGAGGGACACTCTTTGACGATCTTTGCATTTCTGCCTCTTATCATTCACAGTGAATTTCTACATTTACATAATTAGAATAGGAAATATTTTTTCTGCAGATGGACAGACAAGCTATCACGTGAATGAATTGGCGAACGAGGAGATGTCCGACATCTTATTCTCATGTTTTACCCTATAGGGAAAAACGAATTTTAACAAACCAACGTTTTGAAGGAGAAAAATTGTTTCAATGCAGACGGAGAGACAGATTGATGAAGGGAAAGACCAGAATCGTCGATCTTGTGGCATGCGTGTCTTTCTTTATCAGTAACAGAATGAATTTCTTTTGTGTGGCCGTTTGAAGCGAAGACTTCATTTTTGACGACAGATGGACAGGAAATACGCTGAATGAATGGACAAAAGTAGAAATGTTTAAATCCTTACTAATATGTTTTCTCCACCGAATAATGAAAGAAATGGGAAGTAGCAAGCCGACTTCTTCAGGAGGAAATATAAGTTCTGAGAAAAGATGGAGAGACAGACTAAGGAATGAATGGATGGCCGAAGATAGGGATGGTATCTTAAACGCATGTTCTTTCTATAAACAGAGAACAGATTCGTATTAACCGGCATATTAAAGAGGAAATATTATTACTGTAGACGACAGGCGACATCGACAATCTTGTGCACATATATCAATCTCTATAAACCACAAAAAGAATTCATTCAATATGATAATTAGAAGCGAAATATAATTTCGACTGAAGGAGGGACAGACCAATTGACAATCTGGAAGACATAAGGAGCGATGAGCTTCTTGTGCCACGAATTCATCGCATGGACGAATTTCCGTGGTGGAGAGCAATTGGTAGAATCGAAGCAGGTCAGTCCCATACAAAAGTTTCCAGAGTGTCCAATATTCCACAAACTGTCCTTTCAAGAATCTGGAGGTAGTTTCAACAGGCAGGAGATATTTGTTGTTGACCAAGACAAGGCCGTTCCAGCTGGGGTGTATATAGAATTTTTTTCAGTGGGGGGCGACGAAAAATGAAACGTTTTGAAATCCACCAGAACAAAAAGAAAGGCTAATGAAAAATAGAAGAAGCAAAACCACATACCTTAAGCAAAAGGCTTTAAATATTGTTCCATGGGTACTTTTTCACGTAAATTTGAAGATTATGATATTAACACATGCAACTTATAAGATTGTGATTTATACTGCTGGAGTTACATAAGTAATGTCCTAATCAACCACTTTACCAAATTTCATTGAGCTTTCTCATAAATACTTCGAGTTATGCACGAATTTATAAATTATCTTTTAATTCTGAGCACTAGTGCAGTTCTTCAAATCAACATTTCTAAGCGAAAGTGCCGTTCTGGCACGAGAGAGAGGCAGCAGAGATAACCCAAATCATATGCATTCCTATATGACATGTGCATGAAGCTGAACATTGAGAATACGACGAGGTTGTCTCCGATGAGTGGACACAGAACCGCACGCATGTGCTTCCTACCAGCACTTGATCTTGTGAACGTGTTCAGCTGTACTTCTCTGAATGGCTGAGATTGCTCAAGCATGCTGAAATAAATATTTCTGAGTATGCAACAATGACACAGTAGGTAATATGGCGAGGAGTATTCAAACGTGACCTGGAATTTTTTTAATCAGATATTTATTAACCATATAGCTAATGTTACATCACTTACTTTTCGAAGTAACCTCCGTCGTGGTTCATACATTTTTTCCAGCGTTCTCGAAGCTTCCGAATACCAGTTTCATAGAATTCTTTACTCTGTTATTTAAACCATCTCAGGACGACACTTTTCACCTCTTCATTTGATCTGAACTTCTGCCCTCCCAAAAATTATTTTAATGGGCCGAACAGGGGGTAGTCACATGGTGACATATCCAGGCTATACGCAGGGTGCGGTACAACGTCCCATCCCAATTCCTCCAATGTTTCCATAGTCACTTTAGCGGTGTGGGGCCTGGGGTTGTCTTGGAGAAGGCATACTCCACTCTTGTTGAGTCCTTGTCTCCTTCTTTCTCAGTGCTGCATAAAGGGAGTTATTGAGGAGATCGCTGTAATAGGTGGCATTCGATGTTTGCCGATCTTCCAGGAAATCGGTGAGAATAATACTATTAATGTCCCAAAACACCGTAGCCATCACTTTCGCGGCTGATACCCTGATCTTGCATTTTTTGGGTGGGGGTGAATCACTGACCAGCAAAAACATTCTTGCTGGCCCAGCACAATGTTGCCGCTGCCGAACCGTCAATAAAATGTCCGGGCGGCCAACAGAAGGGCCAGCAGTTCAGGCCAATAGCTGGCCAACAGTTGGTACCCCATCAGTTGTCATATGCCACAAGAGATTTATCAGTGGGCAACCACAGGCAGTAGCTGCCACAAGTGGCCCTTCAGTGGCCCTGCAAGCACGTGCCAGAAATGATGGCTAGCCTAATGTGATCCGCTAGTGTGCCGTTAGTGGCAGCCAGCAACCACGTGACGTAACTGGTGGCTTGCCGAATCTTGCCCGCCAATTTCCCAGTAGTAACCATAATAATAAAAAAAGGTAACCGCAGTTACCCAAAGCTACAACTTTTTTCTACCCTTACGAAGCTTGTGAATTAACGAACTGCGCTGGGGAAATTTTCTCAACATATCGAAAAAACACCAGTTTGTACCTGAGTACATATGAATCTGGGCCGTTTGCGTGATAGCTAAGCTCTCTACCGACCGGACTAATTCGGAACGTCGAGCGTATGCTTAAAGCTGTCTGTTTGGTATGCAATGTGGAATCGAATGCTTCCCTCTTTTATTTTACAATATTGCGAGGTATTTTTCATAAAAGTCAGTTTCATATAATTGATAAAGTAATTTTTTCAACGTAACGATAGTTTTTTTTTTTTTTTTTTTGGATTCCTTGTTTGGACTGTGAGCAAAACCGTCCAAACAAGGAATCCAAAGGATACAAAGGCACTTTATTAAAAAGGTAGCTTCGAACACAACTGGACAGCAGACAGAAACGTCCATGTGACAGGCGGTTGCCAAGAAAAATCCAGTCTTTAATAGGGGATATGATCACCCTTGACTGGGTTGCACGATTTACAACGTCTGTCCATGCTGAGGACGAGGTTGTCAAGGAGCTGATGAGGCATCGCTGCCCGTTCCTCTTGTAACACCAATCGCAGTTGTGGAATCGTTGCTGGCGGCTGGTGACTTGCTGCCAAGCGCCTCCCGAGAAGGTCCCACACGTGCTCAATTGGATTTAGGTCCGGAGACCTTGCGGGTCAATCCATGCGCTGAATATCTTCACTCTCTAACAGCTCTGCGACAGCCACTGTACGATGAGGTGTAGCGTTGTCGTCCATGAAGAGTAACTCAGGACCCACAACACCTCTTAACAGACGCACGTGAGGCAGGAGAACCTCGGTACAATAGCGGACACCAGTGACTGAACCTCCTTGGAAGATGTGGAGGTCAGTACGGCTACCAAGCATGATACTTCCCCAAACGAAAACTCCGCCACCCCCAAGCCGGTCCCTTTCAATGATGTTAGAGGTGTGATTGCGTGTTCCCTGCACTCTCCGATGTGTATACGTGCAGACTCGCTCGTCAGACTAAATCGGCTCTCATCCGTAAAGAGATCTCGACCCCATTGCTGATGTGTCCAGTTCTTGTGTTCCTGGCACCACAGAAACCGCCGTCTCCGATGAGAAGGCGCTAATGGCACACACCGTACTGGTCGTCGTGCAAATAGACCACCTTTGTGCAGCCTCCTGGCCACGGAAAACGCGATAACTGACGTCCAGTTGTCTGTTGCATGTGCCTTTGATTTCTCCCGCTGTCTGCTGTCTGTCTCTTCTCGCCTGTAGGACAATATACCGTTCGTCCGCCACCGTGGTGGCTCGTGGACGACCACTGCTAAACTCTCGGACAGCTGTTCCTGTCGTTTGAAATGTTTTCCAAGCTTGTGAAACGATGCTGTGAGCGATCCCGAAATCCTCGGCTACACTAGTCACACTTCGACCTTCTTCCAACTTCCCAATGACGCGACCTCGAGTAAAGTCCTCCAGATGTCGTCTACTGAATTGCCTGTTGGTCATATCACACTGTGGCAGCAACTCGACGTCGTTCAAACCGATGTACACCATGCAATAGCTTTCACCGAATCGCTGAGCGTACACCGCCCGTGTGCTTTATACCCATTCGACACTCCCCCCCCACGTCATGCTGCACATATGCGCACGCCCTACCGTACCGGACCCTAGTCTATCTCCTGAGTGGTCTTTCGGTCCGTTCTGCCTGCTCGTTCCGCTGTTATGCTGATTTCTCCTCTTCGTCCTTAATTTTTGCCCACCAGTGCATTAAGATGGTTCCACCTAAAATCTCTGCCTTATGATTCCAATGGTAAAACTTCTTTACATACACTGCTGGCCACCCAAACTGTAACACCAAGAAGGACACGAGATTGCAAAGCCAGATTTACTGGACACATAACAACAGATACATAGATGAAACGATGGAGCTTACAGGCCCGTGCGACTTGCAGAACACGCAGATATCAATAGTTCGTGGGGCCCCCATGGCTGGCAATAATGGCTGCTGCACGCCGCGGCATCGAACGAAAGAGGCTTTGGATGTCGGCTTGTGGTATGTCGGTCCAGGCTGCTTCCACACGTAGCCACAGTTCACCAGGCGTTGCCGCTGATGCTGCTTGCCGGGCCACTCGGTTGCCGATCAGCGACGAGGCGTGTTCGATGGGCGACATATCGGGAGAACAGGCGGGCCACGGCAGCATTGACACCTAGTGGGCCGTGAAGAACCGTTGCACGATGCTTGCCACGTCTGGGCGCGAATTTTCCTGTTGAAACGTAGCCGCTGGCAGGTCCTGCAAGTAAGGGAAGACTACAGACTCCAAAACGTCGGAGATGTAGCGGTGGTTGTTGTGTGTACCAACGATACGTACCAGAGTGGTGCGGGTGCCATATCCATTTGCGCCCCAAACCATAACACCATGCGACGGACCGGTATGGTGATGCATAATGCAGGCGTCATACAGTCTCTCGCCGCGGTGCCACCACTCACGGATCCGACCATCGTGGTGTTGCAGGCAGAAGCGGGATTCTTCGGAGAAGACAATGCAGTGCCATTCCGTAGTCCAGGTGCGGCTTTCAACAGCCCACTGCCGCCTCACTTGCCTGTGGTGTAACGTCAATGGTAATCGGAGCAATGGGCGCCGTGCGACAAGTCCCCGCTCCTGCAAACGAGGTGAAACGGTACGTGCTGACACGGTTGTTGAGCAACACACCCTAATTTCTGCGCTAACGTTCGTGCTGTGGCGGTGCGAGCCGTCAATGCCCGCCGCACAACTTGCCGGTCCTCTCGTTCGGTGGGTTGCCGCGGCTGCGGCAATCACTCACGTCGGTCCGTCCGTCCCTCCGGCACCCACCGAATCCATACTCGCCTCACTGTGGCTGGATGTCGTCCCACACAAGCGCCAATGTCTCTGTACTATAAACCGCTGTCGCGATAAGCCACTATTCGAGCTCCGAAACATGTTGGAATGACTGCCGTATTCTGCCAAGAGGCATCAGGAAACTTCCCACGCACAGGTCCGGCAGCACAACACACTTCCAGTACTTACACCACTCCTTCTGTGCACCCTTCGTATAGTGCTTCTCGGTGGCGTGCCGTGCGCACATGATTTGCATACGCCCTGCAATGCTAATCGTTTGCATATACTCTCGCGGGCGACGCATGCTGCGAATTTCAGGCCAATCGGATGCTTCTTTCTTGGTGTTGCATTTTGGGATGGTCTGCAGTGTATTTTCTTCGCTATTAATGTATTCCAAAGGATGAAAATTTGCACATCGATAAAACTAACTTTAAGTTACAGCATGGGATACTCATTACTTGCTAAAACATAACCATAATTATGCAATCCAACATTTTTTGTCTACTGACGTCATCAATGTACAGGTCGCGCCATCTATTCACAGATCTGAACATTACTCAAAGAAAAATGATTGATTTTTAATATAAATATGGTTATGCTTTAGCAAGTATTAAGTATCCCATATTACAACTTAAAGTTAGTTTTATCGATGTGCAAATGTTCATCCTTGGGAATACATTAATTGCGAAGAAAATATGTAAAGAAGGTTTACCATTGGAAACATAAGGCAGAGATTTTAGGTGGAACAACCTTAAAACAGCTTCTGGACCGACAGTAACTGCGAACAAGCGAACATAAAGTGCTACATCTCGATAGCGGATAACATTGATGGAACCCCTTAAAAACCACTGCAAGTCGGTTCATCCGTTACGCGTTATGCCTGCCGACACCCTATACCTCCTCCATATGTATCCCTCTCTCGGGTGTTTGATGTATGGTAACGCCTGCTACGTTCTCTCCAGATGAATACGCGTCGGGAATCCGTTTGCAATGTGAAACGCGACTCATCCGTGAAGAGAATGTTTAACCACTGGTCACGTGTCCAGTGAAAATGTTCCCGAGCCCGATGTAATCGTTCACCCCTGTGGGATGATGCTAACGGCACGCACATAACAGGTCTTCCGGTATAAAAGCCGCTTTCCCGAAGCCTTCCAGCAGGATACTGATCGTCCAGTTGCTGATGTCAGCTCTGAAGCCAGCTGACAGCAGGATACTTATCGCCCAGTTGATGTTGTCAACACTGAAGCCATCTGACGAGATGTCATGCTTCGGTTGAGTCTCGCAATTAAGGCAAGAAAGTGGTCATCGGGGACGGGGATTGAGCTTAGACGACTTGGTAGAGGTCGTCTACGAACACTTTTTTTTTTTTTTTAATGGGAGGTTTAACGACCACCGTGAGCGTCTCAATTGGCCATAAGCCGTCTCCCGTTCCTAATTTTGGGCCACTGGTTCCAGGGAAGGGAGAGAGCCAGTGCCGTAAGACAAACACAACATCCATGCCCGACCGGATTCGAATCTGGACCCTTCTCGGACGAATGGTCATAAGCCATTGCTTAGACTACTGCGCCACCATGGCGGCCTACGAATTCTTCCTGTACTTTGTAACTATCTCCAGAGCCTGTTGAACCATTCGAGACACAAAGCCTGCTTGCCACCTCTGTTTCGGATAGCCTGGTCTCCAGTCTCCCAATCGTCCGCCATCGCATATCATCGCTTAAATGGTGTCTGTGTAACGTTTTCAAGACAACATGTCATATACTTGCAGTTTGACAACAGCAAAGATCTCTTATACCTTTGTTCCTGTCCGGCCTTCGCGACTATTTGTACTAGAGTCTATGTCCGACGCCCACTGGAACGTCATACGCGTGCCATCATGCGGTCATTTATTACTTTACATACCCATCACTGTCTGTCCCTGCAAAAGTCTCTGACCATATGTTTCATTTCTTTTGTTACTACGAGAAAAAAACCTTTCGTATCTTGAATTTTGCGCAAGATGGTAGAACTGACCGTCACCTGATGAATTTGCCCATTTCTCCAATTTGTATTTACTCCAGGGGACCCAGTCCTAAATGATGGCGTATAAACAAACACCTTCTAATGTGCACTCCAGCTACTAGAGGCTAAATGATCGCGCATCGCGTGAGAAATGCTTTGCAGTTAGTCGCATAGACCATCCCCTGTGATACATCTTGGCCAAACTAAACTCGATGCCTTCTACGCCTATGAATTTGAAAAGCAATACCCTTTCATGGCAGCACGATTTATAGGTCGTTCCCGTCTCTTTACACTGCCAATTTTCTTCTCCGTGACAAACTTCCCTACAACTAACGAAATCCATGTTATCCACCGCATTTCAAGGTAACCATACGCTGCAACTTTTCCTTCATTTGCTTATGTCACTGCCCCATACTTCCATACTAATTTTCATAAACGTAATTCTGCACCTCATGGATTGGAATTGTTATTATCTTTTTCTATGACGAGTGAACGCTGCTCTAGTGTCAATGTCTGAACACCTACATGTCTAGAAACAATCCTTATTTACAGAAAATCTAATTTTCGTGTGCTGAAACCTTTGGCCCTCATGACAGCCTCTAGTCTTCGTGTAATACTCCCCACTAGTTTTTTATAAATGTCCGCCGACATGCTCCACCATTCGGTCTTCAATGCAGCGTATAGTTCAGCTTTGTTTGTTAAGCGATCTTTTTTATTCGTTGCCCGACTGTCCAATTCATCCCAAACATTCTCTACAGCGTAAAGGTCAGGACACCGGGCAGGCCAGTCCAAAGTTTCGGCGCCCATCTCTTCGAGCCAATCTCTAAGAATTCGTGACTTATTTCATGGTGTGTTCTCCTGCTGATAGAGGTGTGGACCTTCCCCATAGTACTGCCACAAATTTGGTAGTGCATCATTGTCCAGGATATCACGTTAGAGCTCAGCATTCATGGTTTTGTCCCTATGGTATGGCATGCTGTGTTTTCCTGCTGACAGAGGTGTGGGCCTTTCCAAAAGTACTGCCACAACTTTGGTAGTGAATCATTGTCCAGGACGTCAAGGCAGATATCAGCATTCATGGCTTTGTCTTTATAGTATGTCATGGTGTGTTGTCCTGCTGATAGAGGTATGGGCCTTCCCCAAAGTACTACACAACTTTGGTAGTGAATCATTGCCCAGGACGTCAAGGTAGAGCTAAACATTCATGGTTGTTTCCTTATGGTATGACATGGTGTGTTGTCCTGGTGATAGAGGTGTGGGCCTTCCACAAAGTACTGCCACAATTTTGGTAGTGCATCACTTTCCAGGGCGTCAAGGTAGAGCTCAGAATTCACGGTTTTGTCCTTATAGTATGGCATGTGTGATGTCCTACTGATAGAGGTATGGGCCTTCCCCAAAGTACTGTGACGATTTTGGTAGTGCATCATTGTCTAGGACGTCAAGGTAGAGCTCCACATTCATGGTATTGTCCTTATAGTATGGCATGATATGTTGTCCTACTGATAGAAGTATGGGCCTTCCCCAAAGTACTGTCACAACTTTGGTTGGTCATAATTGTCCCGAATGTCTTAGAGCTGTTTTTTAACAAAATGGCTAATGGGCCCAAGACGAATCACAAGAAATAGCTCCATACCGATCCGCTGCCTCCTTCAAACTTCATTTTTAGGACGATTGAGCCTGCAACGTACTTTCTCACAGCACCAGCCACCCCCAGAAACGACCATCGAATTGACAGATTGTATTTTGTTACTCAGCAGTTCAACCTACAGTTTTCCTTAGATCTACAGTCCAAGATGGACGTTCCTATTATCATGCTAATCAACGTATGACGTTAGTCGATGTGATTGACGATTAGTGGTTGGCTGTCCAACCCTCGTAATACATGTCACGCAGCGTCCAGCGTATTGAACTGGTGCTAACATGAGTTTTAATACTCTCACACAAGCTTTGCTTGATTTGAGACAATCTTGATTTTCGAGCAGTTCTTGTAGAGCTTTCCTGTCACGTTTTGTTAACTTCGAAGATTCACCAGGACGTTTCTTTCCAGATTCAGCACCATTCCGCCGCTCTTTGCAGATCACATTACTAACTCTCTACCTAGGTATCTTCACTGCCGCTGTAATATCCCGTGGGGAACAATCGCTTTTGTGGCAGTTTGTTGTCAGTCCGAGCTGGAAATCAGTTAACTCTGTTTTAAGTACCCTTGCATTCACAGTCGTGTTATTACCCTACAGGCATATTTATAGTTAGGTCTGTGGCGTGGTGCTTGCACAGGGCCTGATTCAATAATAATAGAGAGGTGTCCTGGTATTAATTAATGGTAGAACGTTGTACATTAACTCACTCTTTTCTCCAGCGAATCTTCGCTCGGCCTCTTATGGTGCACGATTTTCAATAAAGCAGTTATTTTAGCTTTGACTGCTCAGATTGGTACCTCCGGTCCGTTCTTTAACCGTATTATTTTTAAATCTTACCTACCGATGCAGCATGCGGTTCTGGGAAGCCACGGACTTTGTCGCGATGTAGGAAATACTATAATCGTACATAGGCTTCCGAGAAAAATATAAGATTTTAGTGCCTGATTTTTATGCACTTCAGAATGAAGTTGGGTCAGATATATTTCGCGTAACTGCGCTCTTAGCATGCTTAGCTAAGAAAGACGCTTAAGTTCTAGTCTTTTCCTCCACATTCCTGGATTGCTTTCCGCACGTATAGCTCGGCAGGAAGAGAAGTAAAAATAAGGAAGCAGAAATCCCTCACGATCGCCGTAAAGATATTCCAGTGAAGCAAATATCCGATTATTTACACTCGACGGGAAGGAAAATCATTCCAAAAGAACGTCATCCCCGAAAATAAATGCTTTTAGTAGTTTAAAGGATTCCTTCTATTCGTCTGCGAAAACGAAAGAACCATCTATACGTGTGTATATATGTAAATTTAATAAGGAAGAACGAATGAAGGAAATATTTACCTGTGACGGAAAAAAAGGCTGGCTTCATCGTTTTGTCCTTCAGAGGAAAAGACTTTGTTAAATAATGGCCCTGTAACAGGAAGATGTTTCGAAAAAATAGCAAGGAACATTCTAATTCCCCTTTGTGTTAAAATATAAACATATCATATCCCGCAACGGAAATTTATAAGACAAAATTACGTTTTAAAAATCTAGTAACATCTGACGGAAGTTTCTACAAAACATTTTCGCTGAAAAGATGCAAAGCTCATCTTGACTTGTAGCAAATTCAGCTGTGATGTCAGTTCTTTGCTAAGTTTGAACTTAACAAAAATTTAGAGATCCTTGATCTCTTCTCCCGAATGGAATATTGATCTCTACTTACATCTTAGCAACTTCATTATGAATCTTCACACTATTTCTATCGAAAGAACTCATAACACGAATATACCCTCAATAAACAAAACATCAGGGATAGGGGTGATGGGCAGTTGACATGGGCATCCCCAGCTCAGACCGGAATAGACCCAAAACGAACTCAGGCTATAAGTATGCGGACATCAGGGCTTCCAAACTGTTTATCGCAATCAACAAACATGGGTAAACCTGGTGAACTGAGAGACATCGATCGTGGACGCATTGTCAGCACAAGACAGATTGGTCATTCTATCGCCCAAGTGGCAACAGCCCAATGTATCAAAAGTGGGCGGCGACTATACCATCAACGGACGTATTAGCTCCCAGAAAGAAAGCAGTGGCTGACCACATGCCACTGATGACTGGGCTCGACGTAGACTATCCAGGCTGGTACAGACCAACAGCTTGGCAACGGCGGCGCAAATCACATCCAGGGTAAATGTAGGAGGTCCAAGCGCTGTCAGCGAGCGAACAGTACGACGAACGTTTCATACCATAAGGTACGGCAGCAGAAGTCCTACTCATGTTCCACTGTTGACTGCTCGTCATCGGAAATTACCTTTCGCCTGGTGCTGAGAGCATCAAAACTGGATCTATGCAGAGTGACGCCGCGTCGTATGCTAAGACGAATCCCGTTTTTTCGGCTGTACAGATCTGAACGGATGGTGCGCGTGTGAGGTTGACAGCATGAGCCCATGGCCCAATGATGCCCAGTCAGCTCTGTTCAAGGCGGTGGTCGCTCTGTGATGGTTTGGGTAGCCTTCTCATGGGAGTCATGAGGTCGCTCAGTGTGTCTGGAGAGGTCCTTAAGCACTGCATGTGCTGGCTGATCCCCTGCAAGCTTTCATGGCCTTCGCACATATACGTATCCTCCGGCATCGATTGGTATAGATGCCTCGGCCAGTACAGGTTGTTATTCGATCTAGAAGAGGACGAACACGCTATTAAGTTGGTATTATAATGTTTTGTCCTTTGAGTGTATTTGTGACACTACAAGAACAGGGAAACTTAAATGCACTAAAACAGTTCTTTGTTTCATAAATTATCTTCCTAGGATTGATAAAAATTGGTTAAAAATGAAATTTTCTCATATTTACGAATGCAATATATTTATACACTAAGCTTACCCAAAATCAAACACTTCCATATTCAAATGCTTTGCAACTCACGGCCCTTTTTCTTTAAGTCATTTTACTTGCTGTAAGTTTCATAAACAAAAAAAATTGGTATTATAATGTTTTGAACTTTGAGTGTATTTGTGACACTAAAAGAAGCAGATATAATTTGCAGACGTTGCAATAAGGAGGAAAGCTTCTCTGAACCATCGGCATAATAAACATTACTACTGTAATGAGTGCTTCCTTTTTTTTCCAAAAGAGCAGTGTTTATTTTTAAATGCAAAATTTCTTGTGATGCAACGAAAAAAATTCCAGTTCCGTCAGCATCAAACCTCGCAGTTTATAAAGTGGGCCAAACACGGCTAGAACGAATACAGCTCCGCATCAGAAAGCGTTGCTATGCCCCTTAGCTTTGGTTCCTGCTAAAAAGGCTATAAAATGGCAAAGAACCTAAGAACGGAGAGAGAACAAACTTGAGTAATTTGTTTCTACCCAGTGGCATGATGCCCGTGACAATACCAGGAAATCTTTTCCATGTTTCGTTTTCATGTTCATTTGTTTCTACCTAGTGGCAAGGCCAGGACAATACCTGGAAGTCTTTTTCATGTTCCGTTTTCATGTGCATTTGTTTCCACCCAGTGGCAAGGCCAGGACAATACCTGGAAGTCTTTTTCATGTTCCGTTTTCATGTTCATTTGTTTCTACCCAGTGGCAAAGCCAGGACAATACCTGGAAGTCTTTTTCATGTTCCGTTTTCATGTTCATTTGTTTCTACCCAGTGGCAAGGCCAGGACAATACCTGGAAGTCTTTTTCATGTTCCGTTTTCATGTTCATTTGTTTCTACCCAGTGGCAAGGCCAGGACAATACCTGGAAGTCTTTTTCATGTTCCGTTTTCATGTTCATTTGTTTCTACCAAGTGGCAAGGCCAGGACAATACCTGGAAGTCTTTTTCATGTTCCGTTTTCATGTTCATTTGTTTCTACCCAGTGGCAAGGCCAGGACAATACCTGGAAGTCTTTTTCATGTTCCGTTTTCATGTTCATTTGTTTCTACCCAGTGGCAAGGCCAGGACAATACCTGGAAGTCTTTTTCATGTTCCGTTTTCATGTTCATTTGTTTCTACCCAGTGGCAAGGCCAGGACAATACCTGGAAGTCTTTTTCATGTTCCGTTTTCATGTGCATTTGTTTCTACCCAGTGGCAAGGACAGGACAATACCTGGAAGTCTTTTTCATGTTCCGTTTTCATGTTCATTTGTTTCTACCCAGTGGCAAGGCCAGGACAATACCTGGAAGTCTTTTTCATGTTCCGTTTTCATGTTCATTTGTTTCTACCCAGTGGCAAGGCCAGGACAATACCTGGAAGTCTTTTTCATGTTCCGTTTTCATGTGCATTTGTTTCCACCCAGTGGTAAGGCCAGGACAATACCTGGAAGTCTTTTTCATGTTCCGTTTTCATGTTCATTTGTTTCTACCCAGTGGCAAGGCCAGGACAATACCTGGAAGTCTTTTTCATGTTCCGTTTTCATGTTCATTTGTTTCTACCCAGTGGCAAGGCCAGGACAATACCTGGAAGTCTTTTTCATGTTCCGTTTTCATGTTCATTTGTTTCTACCCAGTGGCAAGGCCAGGACAATACCTGGAAGTCTTTTTCATGTTCCGTTTTCATGTTCATTTGTTTCTACCCAGTGGCAAGGCCAGGACAATACCTGGAAGTCTTTTTCATGTTCCGTTTTCATGTTCATTTGTTTCTACCCAGTGGCAAGGCCAGGACAATACCTGGAAGTCTTTTTCATGTTCCGTTTTCATGTTCATTTGTTTCTACCCAGTGGCAAGGCCAGGACAATACCTGGAAGTTTTTTTCATGTTCCGTTTTCATGTTCATTTGTTTCTACCCAGTGGCAAGGCCAGGACAATACCTGGAAGTCTTTTTCATGTTCCGTTTTCATGTGCATTTGTTTCTACCCAGTGGCAAGGCCAGGACAATACCTGGAAGTCTTTTCCCTGTTCCGTTTTCATGTGCATTTGTTTCTACCCAGTAGCAAGGCCAGGACAATACCTGGAAGTCTTTTTCATGTTCCGTTTTCATGTGCATTTGTTTCTACCCAGTGGCAAGGCCAGGACAATACCTGGAAGTCTTTTTCATGTTCCGTTTTCATGTTCATTTGTTTCTACCCAGTGGCAAGGCCAGGACAATACCTGGAAGTCTTTTTCATGTTCCGTTTTCATGTTCATTTGTTTCTACCCAGTGGCAAGGCCAGGACAATACCTGGAAGTCTTTTTCATGTTCCGTTTTCATGTTCATTTGTTTCTACCCAGTGGCAAGGCCAGGACAATACCTGGAAGTCTTTTTCATGTTCCGTTTTCATGTTCATTTGTTTCTACCCAGTGGCAAGGCCAGGACAATACCTGGAAGTCTTTTTCATGTTCCGTTTTCATGTTCATTTGTTTCTACCCAGTGGCAAGGCCAGGACAATACCTGGAAGTCTTTTTCATGTTCCGTTTTCATGTGCATTTTTTTCTACCCAGTGGCAAGGCCAGGACAATACCTGGAAGTCTTTTCCCTGTTCCGTTTTCCTGTGCATTTGTTTCTACCCAGTAGCAGGGCCAGGACAATACCTGGAAGTCTTTTCCCTGTTCCGTTTTCATGTGCATTTGTTTCTACCCAGTGGCAAGGCCAGGACAATACCTGGAAGTCTTTTTCATGTTCCGTGAGCCATTCTTTTGTGGCATGGCACATTATCCTTCTCAAAGAAGGCACTAATCATAGTTTCCTACACGTGAATCACTGGACCCAAGGTTTCCTACCAAATGCATTAGATTTCCTCGACCGACTTGTTTTCATCTTACGGTGCATTCTGGTGCCAACACTTCCCCAGATAAATGATGCGCACGCACACAGCCGGGTACATGGTACAACAGGAAAGGAGACATATCGGACCAGACTACCTTCTTCCAATAATTCATGATCCAGTTTTGACGTTTGCGGGCCTATTGTAATCTCTTTCGACAGTAAACCGAGGTTAGTATGGGCACTGCGAGCTGCCTGCGTTTATGCACCTCCATTTTCAGCCGGGTTCGATGCATCTGTATTGAACACTTACTCGCCGCCCCGGTGGCGCAGTGGTCTAAGGCGCTGGCCTCTGATCATTTGTCCGTAAGGGGTCCGGGTTCGAATCCCGGTCAGGTATGGATGTTGTGTTTGTCTTAAGGCACTGGCTCTCTCCCTTCCCTGGAACCAGTGACCCTGAATTAGGGACGGGTGACTGCTTATAGCCCATTGAGTTGCTCACGGTGGTCGTTAAACCTCCAAAAAAAAAAAAAAAAAAAAAAAAACACTTACTCCCATCACCAGCTGTCAAATTGCCAGCGAGTTGCGCCACAGAATCCCTTCTGCTGGCTCGCACCAAAAGGGATAGCCTTTGTTCACTTCTAGCATTGATGAGCCGTGGTCTGCTTCTTGGCTCTCCCTCCTCTGACCACCTTTGGATATACTAACTACGTCTGGTTATGAACACCTCACAAGCCTTGCCGTCTCGGGAATGCTCTGACATGTCGTATGGCCATTACAATTTGGCCTTTTCCTCAAGTCACTTTAGACCGCTGCCTTTTTTCCTATCAGAAGAAAAAAAAATCAAAAGAGTTCAGTTCCAAGTGCTATACCGTTTCATAAAATTCACCCGCGCCGTCGTTTTCCTGTAGTCGTTTAGATTTGCATAAAGACGCGTTGGTCATAATGTCTCTAATCTTCGTTTTTTTTCTATTTTTTTAATTGGAGGTTGAACGTCAGCAACTCAATGGGCTATAAGCAGTCGCCCGTCTCTAATTGAGGGCCACTGGTTCCAGGGAAGGGAGAGAGCCAGTGCCGTAAGACAAATGCAACATCCATGCCTCACCGGGCAATCGCCATCGCTTAGACCACTGCGCCACCGTTGTATCTCATATTAAAAGCCTTTCGTTGTATCTCATATTTAAAACATTAGCACAAATTGTGTATTGTGGTTTTTTTCCGTTTTCATGACTTTGTTCCTTATTGAAGCGAAAATTGTATACAAATCTTCAGAATGAAAACAGAAATGTTTTGATTTCGAAACGCGCAAACCTCTTTATAAAAAAGAAAAAAAGGGGAACTAATAGTTGACAAAGATAAACGACTGCCTCTGAGATTTATCTAAAGTCAGAAAACAATGGTCTTATTAAATTTATATTAACTGAGCCAGCTGTTTATGATATCAAATAAATATAATTGCACCATATGGTAACAAACTCTTGGACCATAGTTCAAGAGTTTGATGCTGTTATACTTGCAGCCCTTTCACGAGTTTATGTACTTACAGCATATGTCATATCTTTCACATACAGTAGTTCAAGAGTTTCTTGTTGGTGGGCATCTGAGGGCTTTGACATTTGTAGCGTAAAAGTCTCTTCGACTTCTACGCTGTTTTAAGACGTCAATACACTAGGAAATAGTTCCATAAATGAAAGAAACCTTAACGGCCAGACGAAACATGTTAACAAAAGTCAACTTACGGAAAATGTTCTTTATTCACGATGGAATGCATTACACTCTCCACACATTTATCACACCACTCTTTTCAATATTCATCAATTCATAATACAACGTTCTCATACAACTCTCTCGACGGTACAACGCTCGTAATAATCGTTCTCAATAATCGTTCTCAATAATCGCTCTCAAATATATCGCTCCCTTACAACAGATCAGTCGTCCTTTTTATCTCTTGCTCTTATCTTATAACAGGCATACGTCACGTGCATTCAACCTCAATTGTGTTGCCAAACGTATTCGTTTGAGAGAAAAGATATTTCGTTAAGCGTGAAGAATACTCAGAATAAACTCAAGATTTACATAGGGAAAGAAACTAAAAAAGGAAAGTTAATCTAGAATATACGTCATACATTGTCTTCAAAACATTGCGATATTAGGTTGGTGTTCCTAATGAGATGTTTAACTCTTAGACCAAGTTCGTGAACCAGGACTCCTTATTGCGCCATATGGTATCAAACTCTTGTTTATGTATCAAACTACTGTCAAGTAAATATATCAAATAAATGCTGTTTATGATATCTGTTTATGATACCAAATCCAGAGAGATAAACAACTGGCTCTGTGATTCACCTAAAGTCTGAAAGCAATGGTCTTATTCTATTTATATTGACTGAGCCTGCTGTTGTCACTTTCAAGACTGTAGCCATCGTTATTTAACGACTTCTCCGAATTTTTCTTAACGCGAAAGATGGCTCCAAATGATCGGGACGATGAACACGACTTTTGAATCAAAGTAATGTCAGGTAACGCAGAATGCTCATCAAACATCTATAGTCATACGTAATTTTAATTATAAGAGCTTGTGGCAACTAACAATCTGTTCGTCACAAAAAATGTAGTTCAATGAAAACAAAATTGTATATATGTATCATTTAGAAGCAAAGAAACGGTTGCGAACAGGAATGTATAGTTGAGTCCTTACCTGAAAACTGAATTACACGAGCAAACATTCAAGCAAAATATTGGGAAAGACATCTAATCGAAGAAAACAGGTTTCACCAGGTCGTGCGTTCAGAAATGGAAATGTGGTTGCAAATACGAGTGAATATTTAGGTTTCTAAAGTAACATTTGTGCCTCATTAAGACAGGAAATTGTACGAAAATTTATCATAGTGACCGGTACCTCAAGCAGAAGAAATTCTTTCAGTTGATGATGAAAAGGGAAGTTATGACCGAATATGCAAATATGTTCAGCCTCTTAGTTCTAGAAGCGTGCTTTATAGAAAAATAAAAGAGTTTTTTTTTTGATTGGAGGTTTAACGACCGCCGTGAGCAACTCAATGGGCTATAAGCAGTCGCCCGTCCCTAATTTAGGGTCACTGGTTCCAGGGAAGGGAGAGAGCCAGTGCCGTAAGACAAACACAACATCCATGCCTCACCGGGATTCGAACCCCGACCCCTTTCGGACGAATGATCAGAGGCCATCGCTTAGACCACTGCGCCACCGGGGCGACAAAAATAAAAGAGTGTGTGTCGTTTGAAGAAAAAAATATACTCAAAATGTCCTTTACAGTCGCAAATACCCTAATAAGAAATAACTCTTTCAGTCATACTTCTTGAAGTGGAGATAGTGTTGCAAATAGGAATATACACTGATGCGCCTCACGACATAACTGTGCATCATAAAAGACTTAAAAGTGCTGTCAATAAATTCGTCAGAAAATAAAATTTTCAAATGCAACATTTAGTAGCAGCAGTAGCAAGAAGATAGAATGTATACATACGCCACCTCTCGGGAAGTGGTACATCTTATAAATTGTGCAGCGTGCGCAATCTTCAACGTGATGCACGGTATCGCACAGAACTGTGCATTGGGAAAGATCGGCAAAATATTCCTCCAAGACATCGAACATCCAAAATATATTTTTCGAATATGATATTTAAGAATATAGATATCGAGCAAAATAGAATGTACGTACACTGAGAGAACTGAAATCGTGAGATACCTGGTTCCTGGGACGCGCGAATTCGTCACCCCTTTAGCTAGTGAACAAACCCACCGTTCAGTAAGTATATAGGAAGGAGAATATCACTGCATTCATGTCGGGGCCGCGGATGGCCTAGTGGTCAACGTTCATTCCTGCCATGGAGGAATCTCGGGCTCGATCCCAGGCATGTATGAGCGTTCGAATTACTAAATATCCGCCGTGCGTTGGATGGGCATGTTAAACCGTCGGACACCGGGAACTGGCTCACCGGTAAGAAATAAGATCGTCTTCCTCCCCCTTTCTACCTTGCTTCCGTGTCACTTTCCTATCGGGCACTCTAGCCCAAATCTCCTAGCTTTCTGCTTCTAAGGGTTGTTCAAGACCTGGGGTGAGACACTCCCTTCCTTAAATTCTCTACATATGATCTGATCAGCATTCATGTCGACGATAATTCAATGTCAGTATAGATAAACGTCATTAGTTAACAGTGTCCGACAGGAAGACGATAGTTGTTGCCCCGACGAATGGGTCACTTTATCGTGGATGTGGTACAGGAAATGTAGTATCATCTTTCGACAGTATCATCAAGACTGTATCGTGAACATGCTGTTTCCGGAATAATATCGCATTATGGATAGCACTGTGCGCGAAGAAAGGTGGTGGAACAACGTGGCCGTGGAGGTCTGGCTAGCATAGTTGCATCGAACCGGACAGCGACAGTGGCACAAATTATCACCGACTTCAAGGAGAGAGGTGCTAGAAATGTGTCCACGAAGATCATAAGGCGATCATTAGTTGAAATAAGTTATGAGACCCGCCGACTCACTACAGTCCCATTGCTAACGCCCCATCACCGCACTGTTAGCTTTAACTGGGAGAAAGAAATTCGGCACTGGACCTTGGATTACTGGAAACAGGGCATCCTGGTCTGATTACTTTGGTTTCTCGCTTTTTCACGCAAACGAAAAGATGAGGATCTGGTGGTAGCCGCATGAAGTGATGTACCTGACATGCCAACAAGGAAATATTCAGCCTGGTTGAGGTTTGGTTATGATCCTGAACGTATTCAGCTGGCACACAGTGGGATCTCTGGTACGTTTAGGTGCATCTCTGAATGTCCCGAGCTACGTAGGTATGGTTATGATCCTGAACGTATTCAGCTTGCACACAGTGGGATCTCTGGTACGTCTAGATGCACCTCTGAATGTTCCGAGCTACGTAGGTTTGGTTATGATCCTGAACGTATTTAGCTGGCACACAGTGTTATATCTGGTACGTCTAGGTGCATCTCTGAATGTTCCGAGCTACGTAGGTTTAGTTATGATACTGAACGTATTCAGCTGACAGCCAGTGGGATCTCTGGTACGTCTAGGTGCATCTCTGAATGTTCCGAGCTACGTACGTTTGGTTATGTTTCTGAACGTATTCAGTTGACACACAGTGGGATCTCTGGTACGTCTAGGTACACCTCTGAATGTCCCGAGCTACGTAGGTTTGGTTATGATCCTAAACGTATTCAGCTGGCACACAGTGGGATCTCTGGTACGTCTAGGTGTATCTCTGAATGTTCCGAGCTACGTAGGTTTCGTTATGATACTGAACGTATTCAGCTGGCACACAGTGGGATCTCTGGTACGTCTAGGTGCATCTCTGAATGTTCCGAGCTACGTAGGTTTGGTTATGATACTGAACGTATTCAGCTGGCACACAGTGGGATCTGTGGTACGTCTAGGTGCATCTCTGAATGTGCCGATCTACGTAACCATTCTTGTCTGCATCAGTTTATAGTCATCATGCACCCACAGGGCAATGGACTCTTTCACCAGAGTCGTGGTGACTAGAGCATGGTTAGAAGAGCAATACGCATTAATTCCCACCCTTGAATGGCCGGCTCGTTCAATGGACATGATTCATGTGGAAATGTCCGTTGAGCTTTGCTTCCTCCACCCTGGAAATCACAGAATTATTAACAGCTGTACAGAAAGCATGGGTGGAGATACCTGCGAAACGCTTTTCGTGGCCTAGTGGACTCAATGACTCGCCGTGTGGCTGACCTTATCCGGGCGAATTGTGAGCATATCAGTTACCAGGTAAGTATCTCATGATTTCTGTCAACTCATTGGGTATTTATGACCTTAGCGAAAGAAGTCTGCATTTATTTGTGCAGGAGAAGCTTGAAATAGTTTTCGCAGTAAGTGGTGTCTGACCGCAAAGGAATGCGTTCAACTGCAATTTTAGGTAAACATCATCATCATCATTGTCAACCATTATCAATCCACTGCTGGACGAAGGTCTCCCCAAGTTTCCTCCACAACGGTCTGTCTTGTGCCAGTGTCCTCCATGTCACTCCCGCATGCTTTCGAATTTCATCCACCCATTTCCCATGTGGTCTTCTTTTGGATCTTTTCCTGTCCCTTGGAATCCAATCTAAAATTTCGGCTGTCCATCGATGGCCTGTCCTTCTGGCAGTATGTCCAGCCCATTGCCATTTCAGGGATTTAACTCTGATCATGATGTCTTCCACTCTTGTCATTTTTCGGATCCATGAGTTCCTCTTCTTATCACTCTTGGTTATAACAAGCATGCACCTCTCCATGCTTCATTTAGTTGTCTGCAGCCTTTATATGTCTCTTTTAGTTAAGGTCCACGTCTCTGCACCATACGTAAGCACTGGAAGGATGCATTGATCAAATACTTTTATTTTAAGACATAATGGCATATTGCTCTTGAAAATTATGCTGTTTCTTCCAAAAGCTCTCCAGGCAAGTTTTGTACGCCGATTAATTTCTTCATCAATGTGACCATCACTTGATATCTGCTGTCCAAGATAAACGTACGTGTCTGTTATCTCCAGCTTTTCTCCATCAATCGACAAATCTTCATTTCTTGTAAAAGCATTGTACATCACTTTTGTCTTCTGAAAGTTCAGTTTTAATCCCACTTCTTTACTCTTGTCAGCAAGTTCCTGGATCATACTCTGCAGCTCTGATGGGGTAGTTGCAAAAATGACTACGTCATCAGCAAAACGAAGGTGGGTTAGATAATCTCCATTAATCTTTATCCCTTTGTTTTCCCAGTTCAGTGATTGAAAGACATTTTCCAATGTGGCATTAAAGAGCTTCGGAGATATGGTGTCACCTTGTCTCACTCGCTTTCCAATTTTTATGTGTGTTATATTTTCAAACAGTCGAATCTTTGCACTTACATTTTCATAGATGTTATTTTAGCTAATATACCGATGTAAATAAGAATACGTATGGACTTCGTGACCAACCGAAAAAACTGTGCCTTAGAAAAAATCAGAAGATTTATGCGAAAGAAATTCCTCAATGCGGAAGCTGTTTAAAGCAAGAAGATATTTTCCAATCGGACTTTTAGAAGAACAAATAGCTAGTAAAACAGAATACGCACTAATTCTCCATAGAGGAAAAACTGCGGATTGAGGTGAACGAAAAATGGCCGTCGTGGTGAATGCTTTCCAAAGGGTAGAGTAATTTTTTCAATTAGAGTTTCAGAAGAAATGGCATGGAATAAAACATGAAAAGAAGTGCGGGTCTACGATTTTGCTGTTGGTGCGGGTGCATGTATCACTGTATATATAGGTGGTTGCTATACTTACACCCACCCTCCTCCAGTTGCGAGACATGAATTGAAAATAGACCAAAAATTCGTTCTTCTTCTCACAGTTACGCTTCCCAGTGTTACATTTCGTTCGTTTTTCTTTCTTACAATTCAGATTCCCCAGTGTTACATTTCGTTCTTCTTTCTCACTTTCAGCCAGTTCTACATTTCGTTCTTCTTTCTCACTTTCAGCCAGTTCTACATTTCGTTCTTCTTTCTCACTTTCAGCCAGTTCTACATTTCGTTCTTCATTCTCGCAGTTAAGGCACTTTTACATTTTGATCTCCTTTCTCACAGTCCGGCAGTTGAACATTTCCATCTTCTTTCTCGCAGTTCAGGCTTCCCAGTGTTACATTTCTTTTTTCAAATCTGACTGGGTGCAGACATATGATGCCAACAAACAGACGGACGAACACAGTAATGCTGTAAATATACGAGCGTTTTTTCCAGAGACGTGCTAAAACTGATAATTTCATGAAGTTTTAAAAGCAGGCCACCACTAGAGAATAAAAAGATCTGTACTAAAATTCCTTTTGCATAATCGATATCTGAGAATGAAGAACCTCACGCTATGAATCATGGAAATAGCCGAAAGAAGGAAAAACAAGAAAGGTATCACCAAATTGTCGGTTGTAAGGACCACGTCTGTTGAATCCGTTTCAACGAAAAAGCTTATCAAAGTTTTTCAAAGTCAATCAGCCGGTTAGAAAAAAAAAACCAAGAAAGATGATACCGAATTTTCGGGTGTAATAAGCACGTCTTTTGAATCCGTTCTGACGCAAATTAAATTTATCAAAGCTATTCAAACTCAATGGAACCGGTATGGAAAACAATAGTATCTGACGGAAAAAAGAAGTTTTTCAATCGGGTTTTTAATTTCTCCGATATTGCTGTAAACGGAATCGTGAGCTTACGCCCTATGGTTGCTGACTTGTGCGTTAAGAAAAACATGAATTGATATGAGAAACATTTCACACCGCAAACGCTCTCCAAAATAGAAAGAATTTTTCAAATCGTACTCTTAGAAGCAAAGATATCGACAAAAATCATGTGTGACTTTATGTCCTCTGGTGGGAAAACCATGCATTATTTTGGGAAGACAGTATTCCAAAAGGTTTTCCCATACGAGCGGTATCGGTCCAAGAAAAAAACAAATTTAGTCGAGTTTTCAGGAGCACAGATTTTGCTACAAATACATCAGAAGCAGAAATTAAAACTTATGCCCCCTGGTGGCCAAACCATTCTTTACCAAACATTAGAAATTATGTGAAAAATATTTTCCAACAGGTCTTGTATGTGATACAGGAAGAATTTTTCTAATCGGAGTTTTAGAAGCAGAAATAACGCAGAAAATGCACTTTACCTTTGTGCTCCCTTGCGGAAAGTCTATGATTTATTTGAAAATTTTGAATTTATAAGAAAAAACATTTCGAGTCGGAAACACTATCCAACAAAGAAGGAATTTTTCGAATCGGTCTCCTAGAAGTACAGATATTGACAAAAATATGATATACATCTACGCCCCCTGGCGTAGAAACCATGCATTATTTCAAGAAGAAAATGTTACTAAAATATTTGTCGACATGAGTAGTATCAGTCAACAAACGACTTTTTTTCAATCGAGATTTTGGAAGCTCATATTTTGCTGCAAATACATCAGAAGCGGAAATTAAGACTTACGCCACCTGGTGGCCAAACCATTTTTTGCAAAAATTGTAAATCATGTGCAAAGGATTTCTGATCAAGAGTTGTATCCGGTGCAGAAATAATTTTTTAAATAGGAAATTTAGAAGCAGAGATGTAGGGGAGAAGCAATTTACCTCTACGCCCCCTCAGCGGAAAGTCTACGAATTACTTGAAAATTCTGAAATTATATGAAAAACATGTCACACTGGAAACACTATCCATCAAAGAAGGAATTTTTCAAATCGGACTCCTAAAAGTAGAGATATTGACAAAAATGAGATATATATCTACGCCCCGTGGGGGAGAAACCATGCATTATTTAAGAAGAAAAAGTTTCTAAAAGGTTTGTTGACATAAGTACCATCGGTCTACAAACGACGTTTTTTTCAATCGAAAATTTAAAAGCTCATATTTTGCTCCAAATACATCAGAAGCGGAAATTTAGGTCTACGCCCCCTTGCGGCCAAACTATTTTTTTTTCAAAAATTAGAAATTATGTGCAAACGATTTCCCATCCGGAGCTGTAACCGGTGCAGAAAGAATTTTTCAAATCGGAGATTTAGAAGCAGAGATATAGGGGAAAACCCAATTTACCACTACGCCCCCTAGCGGAATGTCTATGAATCACTGAAAATTTTGAAATTATATGAAAAACGTGTCATACTGAAAACACTATCCAACAAGAAAGATGACACCGAATTTTCGGATGTAATAAGCACGTCTTTTGAATCCGTTCTGAGGCAAATTAAATTTATCAAAGCTATTCAAAGTCAATGGAACCGGTATGGAAAACAATAGCATCTGACGGAAGAAAGACGTTTTTCAATCGGGTCTTTAATCCCTCAGATATTGCAGTAAACGAAATCGTGAGCTTACGAACTCTTAGAAACAGAGTTATCGACAAAAATAAGATGTGACTTTACGTCCCTTGGTGAGAAAACCATGCATTATTTTAGGAAGAAAGTATTCACAAAAGGTTTATCCATATGAGCGGTATCGGTCCAAGAAAAAAAAAGTTAGTCGAGTTTTCAGGAGCCCAGATTTTGCTACAAATACATCAGAAGTAGAAATTAACACTTATGACCCCTGGTGGACAAACCATTTTCTACCAAACATTAGAAATTACGTGAAAAATATTTTCCGTCAGGTCTTGTATGCGATACAGGAATAATTTTTCAAATCGGAGTTTTAGGAGCAGAAAACGCAATTTACCAATGTGCGCCCGAGCGGAAAGTCTATGATTTACTTGAAAATATTGAATTTATAGGAAAAACATTTCGCATCGGAAACACTATCCAACAAAGAAGGAATTTTTCAAATCGGACTTTTAAAAGTAGAGATATTGATAAAAATAAGATATACATCTACGCCCCTGGCGTAGAAACCATTCATTACTTCAAGAAGAAAATGTTCCTAAAATGTTTGTCGACATGAGTAGTATCGGTCCACAAAAGACTTTTTTTCCAATCGAGTTTTTAGAAGCTCATATTTTCTGCAAAGAATTTTTCAAATCGGACTCCTAGAAGTCGAGATATTGACAAAAATAAGATATACATCTACGCCCCTCGCGGAGAAACTGTGGAATATTTTAGGAAGAAAATGTTCCGAAAAGGTTTATCGATGTGAGTGGCATCAGTCCACGAAAAATATTTTCAATCGATATTTTAGAAGCTCAGATTTTATGGCAAATTCATCAGAAGCCAAAATTAATACTTACGCCCCCTGGTGACTAAAGTATTCTTTACCAAAAATGTGATATTATATGCAAAAGATTTTCCATCACGTGGTGCATCCGCTGAAGCAAAAATCTTTCAAATCGGAGTTTTATTAGAATAGTTATCGGGAAAAATGTAATTTACTTTTACGCCCCCTTTCGGAAAATCTATGCATAATTTGTAAAAGTAACTATATCTAAAATACTTTTCGACATAAATGGAATCGAAAGATAAAAGAATTTTTTCAATCGAATGTTTAGTAGCAAATATGTGGAATAAAACGTATTTTTGAATTCGACATCATCTGCAGTTACGCCCTCTAGCGGCGAAATTGTACATCGTAGAAAAAATAAATAAATAAGGGATCATCATTCGCATATTTCAAGCTTCCCAATGCCAAAAGAATATTTTTAAATCGGACTAATAGTTGCAGAGATAGCGTGAGTAGAGACGGACGGACGGACAAACAGGTAACATAAGCACGATCTTTTTTTACAAAAGACGTGCTAAAATTCAACCGGATTTCTGCAATCGATAAAACATCCAGAAATAAGAACAGCTACTTACTTCCATTAGCGGCTAAAGAAGTATGTTACAAAAATTAATAAATGGCTCATAAGATGTTTTCCATAGCACAAGAGATATCAGAGACAAAAAAATTCTCAAATCGAACAGTTAGAAGAAATATAGAAGGAAACATGACATAGCTCTACGCTTTCTAGCGGAGGCATTACGCGTAATGGAAAAGCTGAAATTAGACAAAAAGTATTGTTCTTGGAAAAAGCTATGCTAAAGAGAAAGAACTGTTCAAATAAATATCGTGAGGCCCAGGGGTGCCTAGTGGTCAGCGTTCGTGACTGCCATGAAGATAACCTCAGGTTCGATCCTGGGCAGGTAGGAACGTTCGAACCAATAAATACCCGCCGTGCGTCGGATGGGCACGTTAAGCCGTCGGACCCTGCGTACTGGTCCCCCGGTAATAAATAAGGGCGTCTTCCTTCCCGTTTCTACCTCGCTTCCGTGACACTTTCCTATCAGGCACTCTAGCCCAAACCTCCTGGCTTCCTATTTCTAAGGGTTGTTTAAGACCTGGGGTCAGACACTCCCTTCCTATAATCTTCTACATATGATCTGATCTGAATAAATATCTTGGAAGCAGGGATAGCGAGAAACAGATTTTGACCTTTACGGTCCCTAGCGGTTGATCTGTGCATTATTTAAAGAGGATAATGCTCCACATCTCTATTGCAGCAAATGACATACAGTGAAAAAGAAATTTCTCAACAGGATTTTTAGAAACGGAGGTACAACAGCAAACACGTAAACACAAACACCACCTAGCAACAGAGCGGTGAACTATAAAACTCCTCAATGACAAACTTAAAGTGTTCCATAAGGTAAATGGCATCCGGAAATAATTAATAATAATAATATGTTGAAATAATTTTTTAAATCTCACATGTAGCAGCATAGATATTGAAAAAATCAGATTAAACATTGGCGATTATAGCGGTGAAAGTGTGCATTATGTTTGGAAGAAAATACACTCAAAGAGTTTTCACAGTTAGTAGCATCTGATGGAAAAAACATTTTCAATGGGATTTTCAGTCTTACAGAGCCCCTCACCGCGGAAAATCTTTGCCTTACTTGAAAAAGGGACTGTACCCAAAATAGGCTTGATATAACTGATATCGAAAGGGAAAAAATTATTAATCGAATATTTAGAAGCAAATATATGGAATAAAATGTATTTTGAATTCGATATAATATGAATTGACGCCCTCTAGTGTCGGGATTGTGCATCGGAAAAGAAACCGGAATGCAAGGATCATCATTCACACATTTCAAGCTTCCCAATGCAAAAAGACATTTTGAATACGGACTAATAGTTGCAAAGATATGGTATTCATAGGCAGACGGATGGACGGGTGGACAAAGTGATAACATAAGCACTATCTTTTTTGTACAAAACACGTGCTAAAAAGGAATGTGTCTGGGTGGTTGCTCTTACGATCTGTTCTGGATTCGGTGGCATTTCAAACAAAATATAGTCGTGTGCATTTTCCAAGGAAGTGTTTGGTCGCTTGTTTCTGCCTGAAACAAAGAAATTCGCTTTAATGATTGGCAAAATTTCTCATCGACCTTTACTCTCTTTGTTTTAAACGTGAATTTTCATTCATTCTAGATGACATTTTCATATCGTGTATCTGCTTCTTTGTTGATTGATATGTTTGACTCTGTTTCCATTTTTGTGCATCGTTCTAATGGTACTTTCTTTCTAGTTCCCAAATATTTTTTTTGGATTTTCGCGAGTACGCATTCGGATAATTTTTACTCAAACTTTGCAATATAGCTCCTCCGAAGGATCTAATCGATTTTAATGATTCTATTTGTATTCTGCCACCTTCTTCTTGATATCTCTCACCATTTCCTGTGTTGTTCATCATTCCAATAGTATATGTATTCTGGTTCCTGCATTCCTACTTGTTGCTCCTTCCGACAGTTCTGTAATTACCTTTCAGTGTTCGCCATACTTAATCGCTTCTAATTTGCCCTATCCTTTAATTTCCTTTTATATTTCTAGCATATATATGTCAAATGTCAAATGGTGCTGTACGTAGTCTTTTCTGAAGCCTCACTTCTCCGACGAATAGCTTTTGAATCAGCTTAGTATACACATGCCTGTATGAACCAGATATAATCATTCTAGAACACCTTTCACATCAATGACTTATAAAGACGCTAATTAATCCGTAGTTATTAAAAGCCTTTAAAAGATGACACTTTCAGAAATCTCCAAGAATAACGAAAGGAATCTTAAAGCCAAGTCACGGATTATTTACGAGCAAAAGGGATTTTGTTAGTGATGCTTATTATGGTTGCTCTCGCATGGAAATGTCAAAGTTAAGCATTTTTTCCCTGTCGCCGCGCGCATCTCTCTCTCTCTCTCTCTCCTTCTCTCTCTTCTTCCTTTCGGAGGAAGCAAAATCCTTAGCTCTTCGAGGACAGGAGGAGTTCTGAGTTCTCGAACTGCAGAGCAAAGCAAAGCTATGTAGCCTAATTTCAAGAAGAAAACATGAATTATGCATATCCGGATCCCAGCTTTTGTCCCTGTATCCATAAATAGCCGCTTGAATAAATCTAAACATCATTTATTATACCACTGCGCATGGAAGTTGAGCACACTTTAATCAATTTGATGAAAAGCGATTTTCCACTCAAAAGACGTTTTATATCTCAAAGCTCTTTTAAACAAATCCTTTTCGCGTTTTCATTTGCAAACTGAAATCACAGTAGACTCCTTCATAAACGTTATGCCAGTCTTTATGGAATTCCGTGGAAATAAAAAGAAATGAAATTCGTTTCACAATTCGAAGGCTTATTACCTTATGACAAGGCGAAAACCACATCTGCCCTAAATATTAAAACTCTGTTGATCACATTGCTTTGATTCTATCCGAAGACTTTTTCGTACTTTAGGTCGAATGCAGTTTGTGTTTGCGAATGATCTTTGAAAAAAGAAAGAAAAGCATATAAGTGCTTTAAATTTATAAACCATCAGACTCGCACCTAATCTCTATAAAAGAGTGACGCTTTGAGCCATTAAATCGTTCCTACGCCTTCCTTTCAGCGCGTTCTCACACAAATTCATGGAAGTCAAAAAATGACATGATTGTTATTGCTTTCTCCGTTACTTTGTGATCAAGATACCTTCGCTTTTACAAAAGGTATTTTTAAATCTTCTGTATCATGTCCAACTTTTTCCTATATCTTGTAGTTTTTATAATGCGAAATTTAAGGAAAATGTCGTAAATTTGTACTTGTATTTTCCAAGAGGTCTCCGTTCCTAGAAAAAGGTTTCAATATGATATCGTAGAAACATCTGACCATAATTTTCCAAAGGTTTCGATATTTTTCAATTCAGACCTTCTGGCCGGCCACTGAAAAGGTTTATCTGTATTTGTCCCTGATACGCTTTCTACAAGTCATATGGAATTTGGAAGAAATAAGAATTATTGGAGAGATTATTAGTAATATATCCTTTATATATTGTAAAAAAAAATCTCAAATTCACGAGCCACTTGCCACGATTTTTTTCGTGAATTAAGGTGGACGTCAAGTAATTTGGTTTCCTATACTTCCAATGGAAAAACTTCTGTACACAATTTCTTCACAATTAATGCGTTCCAAAATGATGAAAATTTGAACATCAATTAAAATAGCTTCATTTTATAACTTGAAATAATTAATATTTTCTAAAACATAACCATAATTATGCAATCCAACATTTGTTTGTCTACTGACGTCATCAAAGTACAGGTATCGCCATCTTTTTTCTGGTTTCAACACCACCAAAGGAAAAGTGATTGATTTTTAATATAATTATGGTTATGATTTTGAAAATATTAAGTATTCCAATTTATAATATGAAGTTATTTTGATCGATGTTCAAATTTTTATCCTTGGAAACACACTAATTGCGAAGGAAATGCGTACAAAAGTTTTTCCGTTAGAAGTATAGGAAGCAAAATTACTTGACGTCCACTTTAACGAAGCATATTTCTGATACAACGTTTTCCGTGAAATGACGAGAAAAACTCTAAATTTCACGGATTGTTCGTACGCCATAAAAATTCTGAATTTTCAGGAACCTTTACGCAATTCCTTTCTTATATTGACTGTAAATTACCGTTTTCAAGATGTGTTAACGGAAAATTATGAATTTTCAGAAACGTTTCTGCGATTCCTTTCTTATATTAACGGAAAAACTCCGTTCCCACATTTTCCGTATCCATATGAAGAATAATTTTCGATAATAGGACAGATTCACGGAGATATCACGGGGTTTGATTAAGGTGGATCCACCTAAAATTTTTTCCTTGTATTTCCAATGGCCAAACTTCTGTAGCCATTTTCCTCAAAAGTAATGCGTTCCCAAGGACGAAGATTTGAACATTGATAAAAATTACTCCGTATTATAGCCTAGTATACATAATATTTTCTAAATCATAACGATAATTATATTAAAAAACAATACATTTTCCTTTGTTGGTGTTGAGACCAGAAAATAGGTAGCGCGACCTGTATATTGATGACGTCAGTAGACAAACAAATGTTGGATTGCTTAATTATGGTTACATTTTAGGAAATATTAAGTATACTAGGCTATAATATGAAGATATTTTTATCGATGTTCAAATTTTCATCCTTGGGACCGCTTCAATTGTGCGGAAAATGGCTACAGAAGTTTGCTCATTGGAAATACAAGGCAAATATTTTAGGTGGATCCACCTTAACTGTTAAATTTCAATAGTCTATGAAAGTATTTGATTTTGAAGTTCTGTAGCTAGATGGGATATTGTGGTTACTACACCACCAAATCACATGAATTTTGGTTACTGTGGCCCAGGATATTTCGTCTTCTCTTCCCCATTTTGTGCACCAGCTATTATATATTGTATTACAGTAAGAAACCGGGTACTTGAATAATTTTACAGATGATTGTGCGATGTCTATACATCTGTCTGTGGAGTCCTTAAGAAAAAAATGCGTAGCTATCAAGAGTAAATTTTACATTTAGAAGTTTTGTGAAATAATATTTTAAAACAGTATACTTCTCCTTAAAAATAATTGAAAGTTATTGTCAGTTAAAATAAAGATCTCAAACTCCAAATCATTCTGCTGCTTAGAAAAATCACGATGAAAAAAAAATACGTAATTTGTATTTTTTTTTTTTTTTTTTTTTGATTGGAGGTTTAACGACCACCGTGAGCAACTCAATGGGCTATAAGCAGTCGCCCGTCCCTAATTTAGGGTCACTGGTTCCAGGGAAGGGAGAGAGCCAGTGCCGTAAGACAGACACAACATCCATGCCTCACCGGGATTCGAACCCGGACCCCTTCGGACGAATGATCAAGGGCCAACGCCTTAGACCACTGCGCCACCGGGGCGGCCGTAATTTGTAATAAGATCTCCTAGAGAAAAAATATAATTATTACAAATGTATTCAAAAAAATAGTAAGCTCCAATGAAGAATAAAATGATTAAATCATTCGTATTAATGAAAAAAAAATCATCATCGCCCAACTAGTTCTCCCGTGAACGTGAGTCAGATCGGTGTGGCTTTCTGGCTGAGTGGTTAAGACGCGCGGCTACAGCCCAAGTGGCCTGGGCTCAATTCACACCACAGCATAAAAGGATTCTCGGGCTTAAGGGCTGCAGCATGTTGGATCCTGAGAAATTTCTGTCTGAATGTGTAAAAACTTGAAACGGACTCTTCTCAAATAAACGGAATTGCTCACTACGGAAGACCTGTGAAAATACGGAAGTTAAAGAAACACGGGGACTTTTAAAAGAAAAAAAAATTTCCTTTAAAAGACTGCACGTTACTTTCAGAAATTTTTCGTGAATTCACAGCACTTATTTTTTGCAGTGTAGCTCTGACGATGCATACTATGTTTTTATTTGGTTGTTCAAAAGTTGATACAAGGTCACAAGTCAGTATAGATGTAGTAGTGAAAGACGTACAATGTGAAATTGGAAGAGTGAGGTACAACTTCCGAGCGCAGAGCAGAATAGCTAAAAGTTTGTTGTAGAAAACTCTTTCAAAGCCCGAAGATTTCCTTTTAGTCTTGTAGTACCAACCTTTTCCGGGTTGGGAGCCCTGACATCATGTGACACTTAGTTGACCGTATCTAAAATATTGCATAAATAGAATACTTTAATTTTCTAAATAATGTTTTTATTACCGTGTCTAAAATATTGTATTAAATAGAGTGTTACAAATAAAACTATTTTTTTAGAATGCAAAAAGAGTATTAGATTATTCACGTACTAACCCGATTTTAACTCTCGTATAATAATACCGTAAAATTATACAACGCACGCCGTTTCAGCTCAGTATAGTAATCAAGAATGCAATGCAGAGCGCGTATGTCACTGGAGAGTAGCCAGAATAGAGTAACCAGCTTAGACCATGCAATACATATGTGTCATATGGTCTATAACAGTAGAGACTCTCCCCCTGGCCGAGAAATTTAGAGGAGCTGAATTCGGATAGTTCATCCGAGTTGGGCTAGGGCTCGAGTCCCGGATGAGTATAACTACCTGATCAAAAGTATCTAGACACCTCCCTTTCAACAAACTCTCTGTAATAAGAAAGTAATTAATATCGAGTTGGTCCAGCCTTTGCTTTATTACACTTCTACTATCCTGGGAAGGCTCTCCACTAGACGTTGCTGCAGAGATTACCTTCTAGTATACCGTAAGAGCATTAACCTTGTCGGTCGCCGGTATCGGGCGGTTCAGCCTGATCTGTAGTCAGCGTTCCGATTCGTCCAAAGGTGTTCCATTGTGTTAAAGTCGTCAGAGCTTTGTTCAGGCTAATCAAGTACTTCCACATCCATCTCATCAAACCATTCCTGCACGGATTCATTAAATGTGGACGTATTGCGTTAGTGGTAAAGAAATGGATTCACTAAACTGTTGCTATAATTTTGGAATCACAGAATTCTCGAGAACGTCATTATCAGGCGCAGGTGTAAGGTTCCCGGGCACTAGAATTGGAAGTTCAGGGCAAACCATAAAAAACTGCCCCAGAGCACGATGCCTATCCACCAAACTTTGCAATTGGAACAACACAGTCCAGCAGGTAATGTTTAGCTGGCTTCCTGCACACCCAAACCCATCAGCCGAACTGTCAGATGGTGAAGGACGTGTGATCCATCACCTCAGAGAAAGCGTTTTCTCTGCACTACGCTGTAAAAAATTGACTGTAGATTTTACAGTTTTAAACCGCTTTCCAGGGTGCCAACACAAAACCGCAAAATCCACAGTTTTATGCAAAAGCAAAGCTATAGCTTTGCTCCAACACTGCATTTATTGAAGAAAACAGCACAGCATTTGTCTGGAGCGAGTCACAGTTCAAATAATCACGAAAACACAAAAATTTGGCTGGAACGAATGTGTTGACTGTGTTGGAGCTATAGCTTTACTCCAACACTGCATAAAACTGTAGATTTTACGGTTATGTGTTGGCATCGTGGAAAACGGTTTAAAACCGTAAAATCTACAGTCAATTTTTTACAGTGTAGAATCTACTGTCGTCGAGCTTTGCACCCTTCCAATAGACGCCCGGAGTTGATCTTGCTGACGTTAGATATATGTGCTACAGCTTGGCCATGGAAATACATTCATTCCCTTCAGCTTTCAACGAACTATCAGGCTGTAAAGAAAGTACCCGGACAAAAGAAGCCTATATTTAAGCTTAAAAAATCGTACAAAACACTTAACCTAATCGTCCAGGTAGGCCCCATTGGAACTGATGACCTTGTTCCACTGATCTACAAGTTGAAATATCCCATTGCAATAGAAGTCTGGCGAGCGGGAGATGAAGAGGTCATCCATGCAACGTTTCACATCATCGTCACTAGCAAAGTTTTTTTCTCAGAGAAAAGATTCGACAAAGACCGCAAGTGATGAATGGCGTACGGGGCAAGGCCTGGGGATTAAGGCGGTTCGACAATATTTCCCACTCCAGCTCGTGCAGTTTTCGCTTCGTCCATAAAGAGACATGTGGACGAGCGTTATCCTAGTAAAAAACAACTTATAATGAATTAGCTTTATTTTTCTTTCCGCTAAGCTAATTAATATGAATGATTCTCTTCCTACCAGCTAGCTAATGATATACTTGTACTAAGCTTCAAAATAGTGAATTCAAAAGGGTGTTGTTACTAGTTAATTACGAACGTAAACAAAGTCTTAACGCTGGTTATTTATGGTAATAAATAAGTGTTATAAACCTAACAGCCAGACAGAGGTCTGACAAAAACTATGAATTGAGAAAGACTAACTTACGGTAACTTCTTTATTCTAAGACTCTTGGTCAACTAAAGCACACACACAACTTGTTTTACAATAATGAAGAATCTCTCCTCGTACTATAAACGCTCTCCGTAAACAACAACGCTCTCTCATAACAACAACAAAAGCTCTCCTAAGTCTCGATGAATATATACTAGCTACCACCACGTCATGACTTACACTCATTGCCAGATCTCATTCAGCGGGTGAAATAATATTTCGTTCAGTAAGAAGATAATTTACATAGTAAAATAAAATAACCAGAGATAGTAAAATCAAAAGGAAAGTGAATATAGAGTATACGTTACATCATCTCCCCCTTAATTTTTCCTTTTTCTTTTTTTTTTTTCTTTTTTTGTTTCCGAAAAACCTATCAATTTTGGAGTGTAAGTCTTACACTTCGTTGAATGACGTTTCTCGAAATCTTTTTTGATTTGTTGTTTGGTGGTAGCAGTATTTACAATCTCAAACTTGGCATGACAAATTAAGAAATCTGTATTCGTCTGTGAAACTGGTATTGTTGAACAAAACAAACCTGCATCGGCATACCTTCCTTTTATTCTGCCTAGCAGGAATCACTTTTTCAATTTCAAATGACGTTCTCATTATTCGTTGAATACATACCAACTGTATCAGCAGCGAAATTTACCTGGAGCTGCCTAACAGTAACAATTTTATTATTTTACCCCTAAGCACATAGATATAGAAAAAAAGTGGATTAGTAGATGGACATAGAAGAAATATAAAAAAAAAAAACACACATATATACACAAAAAAGAATGCATAGGCCCACACGAAAAAAAGAAATTCTGACACGCCAACTGGTCGTGCAGGAAAAACAACAAACTGAGAAAAGAACCTGTCCACGAGAACTTACTTATCTCGAGGACGCATAAAACTCTAGTGCGATAACGTTTTCCAGGCCTAATCGGACTGGTAAAATCAGGTGGCTTGGATCTCTTCAGGGACTTTAATGGATCTGGAACATCGGTCTGCTGTCGGTCAGGAAATCCCGGCGGCTGACGGGAACGGTCAGGAATGCCGGAAATCCTTCGGTCCGAAACGGCTGAAGTCTGTGGGTCCAGAAATCCCTGCGGCTGAGAAGAACGGTCAAGAACGGCTGAAGTCTGGCGGTCCGGAAATCCTTGCGGCTGATAGGAACGGTCAGGAACGTCAGAAGTCTGGCGGTCCGGAAATCCCTGCGGCTGAGAAGAACGGTCAGGAACGTCTGAAGTCTGGCGGTCCGGAAATCCTGCGGCTGATAGGAACGGGCTCCCCCAGGCTTTTGATATGAAGTCCCTTTGTGCTGGGGCCCGTTGTGTCCTTCCAGTATTCTCTTGGACTGACGTGGCTCCGGCCACATCGTTTGCTTTCGCTTACGCCCACGTGGCATCAGAGTAGCAGCAGGCATCGGCCCTGTTTGCCCTGAACGTAGGTTCCAGGGGCGAAACCCGGGCGGATGCAAAGATTTCTGCCTTCGTCGCTGTTGCGGCGAAGCAGATTGGGGAGACAAGTCACGTTTGCGCCCAGCCTTTGGTGGTGCTGGACGGTTTGGAACATGAAATTTAGTGTTCATAACTGATAAGTCAGAAATGTCCGAAGCCTCTGAGTCGCTGCTGTAATTCAGTGGTCGTGCAGGGCGATGTTTAGATTTGCCTATAGGAATACTTTCTGACGAGGTATTCAAAGAAGAAGGAGCCCGCGTTGGTGTAGAGTTATCCGGAAACGGCACAGCAATAGTCTTGGCAATGGTTGGAGGGAAAGGAACGATACTAGTATTCGAAGAACTCGATTCGAGCCTTGGTCTCATGGGAGAATCAGGTTGCGTGTGTAGAAACCCGTCTGGAGGAGGGGAGGGTGAAGGAAAAATCACTGGAGATTCTTCAAAAATGTTTGTTGGTTCGTCCAAAATTTCTGGCGGTTGAACATGAGATATAGACTCTTGAGTCTGTGGAACATAAGGTTGAGTAGGGTTGATTATGAAATCGATATTCCGTTCATGATACTTGCGACACTCATCAACATGTACGTATTGAAATTGGTTGTCAGGTTTCTCCAGAACAATATTATTTTCAAAGATATTTGCCACCCGATATGGACCTTCGTAGCTGGGTGCAAATTTCTTCACTAAAGTATGCAAAACAGAAGACTGGAAGTGCGTTTCCACGAGAGTGAGATCTCCAACGACAAGATCTGGTTCCCGACGCCTAGAATTATAATATCTTGCTTGAACCGCTTGTGCTCCTAGCATTGCAACACGAGCTTTTTCTGCCATGATTCGTACTGATTGCGGAGTTGGTCGCTGGTTTAGTTCGTCGATAATTCCCGTTAAATTTTCAAAAGGGGTTTTAATTTTGCGACCCAGAAAAAGTTCTGCAGGAGTAATTTTAGTAGACTCGTGGACAGACGAGCGGAGGGCGAACGCAAAAAGCTCCAAATGGTTATCCCATCTTTCATGATGATCCATTACAAAAGTCGCAATCATTTTCACTAGCGTGCGGTTAACGCGTTCCGCAGGATTACTCTGGGGATGATATGGGAAATGAATTTATGTTTAATGTGTAGTCTCGCACACATTCTTTCAAAAATGTCAGAAATAAATTGAGGACCATTATCCGAAACTACTTTATTAGGGGCACCAAATCTAGAAAATACTTCATTAACTAAGACATTACAAATAACTTCTGCCGTAGCGGCTTTAATGGGAAAAACTTCAACCCATTTAGAAAAATTATCAGTTAGTACTAAAACGTAACGAGCTTTATTTTTAACAGATAATGGATAAGGTCCCAATAAATCTATTGAAATAATATCAAACACATGAGAACTTGAACTAGATTTCAAGTGACCGGCCGGTCTTACATTACGGTAATTATTAATCTGACACAAGTGACATGATTGAACGTATGCGAGCACACTTTGGTACATGCCAGGCCAATAGGCGACATCCCGCAATTTACAACGGGTCTTGCGAATACCTAAATGGCCTGCAAGAGGTTTGTTATGAAATTCGTTTAAAATGGCCATTCTAAGGGTTCGCGGAATACATGGGCGAAACTCTGCCCTAGTAGTCCTAGATTTTGTATAATAAAAGAAGACCCTCTATTACTTCAAAATGTTGTGACCTTCCAGCCAGAGAAGGATCACTTTGTAGGGGCGAACCCGCAAGCAAAAAATTATAGATATTCCCAAAATCTGGATCATTTATTAATTCTGCCATTATCTGCTCTCTGGATGTTATATCAGCTATTAGAAGTAAAGGCTGACATCCAGGAGTAGTTTCTGTGGGGACCCCACTAATCGGAACGCGAGATAATGCGTCCGGTAATTGATTCTTATGACCTGGCTGATACGAAATTTTGATATTGCTCTCTTGTAACTTCAGAGCCCACTTCATAAGTCTTTGAGATAGGTGCTTAGCAGAATTCAAATACTGAAGGGCAGAATGATCCGTAATTATGTTAACTGTCAATTCATTAAGATAACATTGAAATTTATTCAGCGCATACACAACAGCAAGACATTCACGTTCCGTAGCTGAATAATTACGTTCAGCTTTGGCTAAAGTACGAGACGCAAAAGCTATTGGATGCCCAGCTTGTGACAAAACGCAACCAAGACCAACTCCGGATGCGTCAGTATAAATATCAAATTCCTTAGTATGATCCGGGAAAGCCAACACCGGAGGCTGAGTCAATGCAGACTTCAGTGTTTCGAATGCAGCGTTAGCCTCAGGTGTCCAAATAAACTTCTTGTATTTACGTTGTAAAGCATACAATGGCTCACAGATTGTAGCATAAGCGGGGACGAACTGCTGATACCATCCGTTCATTCCCAGAAAGCGTGATAGTTCTTTTGCTGTTTTAGGCCGAGGAAAGTCAACAATAGGCCTAATTTTTTCATTATCAGTAAATAAGCCGTGGGGAGTGATTTTCAAATCCAGATATACAATCTCGTCCCTCGCTATCTGGCATTTACTAGGTTTTAACGTCAAGCCAGCATTGTATATGAGTTGGAACACCTGTTTGAGCAGAAAGGTGCTCGTCAAAAGTCTCTGATGTGATAATAATGTCATCCAAATAGACATGCACATGTGGACCCAGGACAGGTCTGAGAACCGTATCCATAAGCTTTGGAAAGTAGCAGGTGCAGAAGCTAGTCCAAAAGGCATACGTAATTATTCATAGGCCCCAAAAGGAGTCACAAAGCCTGTTTTATCGACAGAGTCCGGATGTACTGCTACCTGCCAATATCCACTCGCCAAATCCAAGGTTGACATCCATTTGGTTGACGACAGGTCATTTAAAATATGTGACATGACAGGTAGTGGATAATTGATCGTTTTTGTGACTTGGTTGAGCTTGCGGAAATCTGTCACGAAACGAAATTCACTGGGTTGTTTCTTTGGAACCAAAAAGGCAGGAACAGCCCAGGCGCTTGTTGATTCCCTTATTATGCCCTGCTTAATCATTTCACCAATTTGACGTTGCATTTCCTGTTTTTTATGTGGAGCACAAGGGTAAGGTTTCGTCGCAATGGGTTTCGAACCATCAGTGTCAATGACATGATAAACCACCTGTGTGAAACCAGGTTGATCCGAAAATAAACCAGGGCTTTCCTGTAAAAGGAGAGAAAGCTGGTTTCGTTGTCCCTCATTCAACTGGTTACTCAATAACAAACTCGTTATATCTACAGGAACCGTAGGAATCATTTCGACAGGTTCCGGAAAGGAAATCACATGTTGTACAAAATTCAAAGTTATTTGAAACTGATGTATAAAGTCCATTCCCATTAGACATTTCACAGGTAGCTCGTCTATAAGCAGGAAAGAATGCGTAAAACGAGCTTTTCCCAGCCCTAAAGATAATGTGACAGTTAATGTGATACTGAAGATTTCATTATTTGCACCTCGCAAATACTGCGTTGCAGGCTGAACGTGTATTGCAGGAAAAATTGTCAGTGCAAAACTTTGTATTTAGGGCTGATATTTCAGACCCAGTGTCGAACTTTGTCTCGACAATAATATCTTCAATTGTTAAGAATACATCAGGCAACTGAGGAGTTTGAACAGTCACTAATACTGTTTTAGGGTCAGAATGCTTGGTATCAGGAAGCAGGACCGACCCTTGGTCTACTTCCTTTGGAAGTTTAAAGGAATCCTGGTTGGGTTATCATGTGGTCGGAAACCTCGACCCTGCCGGGTATCGGGAAAATTTTCACGATGAGGAAAACTGCGTGAAACTTGCGTCGGGAACTCCGCGTGTCTGTTGACATTTTCATATCCGTTACGTCTGCCCTCAGCACGGGCAGAAAAATTATCATTGCTCTGAGCATGATAACGTTCCGAATGCTGCTGAGTGAAACGGGGTCGAGCATACTGTGCAGGTGTACGATATCCTGAAGCTTGTGCAGAAACTCGCTGTTGGTTTGCCACTCTTCTGTGTGGTGGAATGTATGAAGCTTGGGTGTGCACTTGTGTATGCTCGCGCTGAAAGTTATTATGCTTATTATGCCGCTGAGGGTTTTCGTAATAAGCCTCGCGGGGTGCCCGAGCATGGTGAGTTGATCCATGTTTGCCATGTCGCTCTTCATACGTGCGTATGAGGCGAAGGCATTCATGAATTGTGGCAGGGTGTCGAACCTCAAGGAAATCTTGTAAGAATGGGTCGAGCTGCTGCACGAGGGTATCCAACATGTCAACATGACTGGCATGTGGATCCCATAGGTTATATAAGGGTGTAGTTTCCAACGCAAATGCAACAGGGCTATCATTGGGACCTTGCTGACGCGAAAAAAGCTGTTGAGCAAGGCTAGCTCGACTGAGGCCGAAAGGAAAGACCTCCAAAAATTCTGCACGGAAATTCTCATACTGAGAATCCGGGTTCGACACTCTCCACTGCCGATACCAGGTCTTAGCGGTATCCCTCAAGCAAGTGCCGGCGATTTGGACTTTGCAGTCTTCAGGAATATTATATAGATCAAAATGATCTTCCAGATCTTCGAGGAACTTTAAGGACCAATCCAAACCATTGAAATGAATTGTTCCTGCATGCGGCACGAAATGGGCAAGCATTCTGTTTCGCTGAGAGGATTGAACTCCCTCAGGTACGACCCACGACTCAGAGTAATAGGAAGCTGGTATATTACGAAATTGTGAAGAATGCCTGGGTACGTGTAGATCATGCATATCAAAGTCAGACCCACAGGCTTCTTGCAAAAAAACACACCATCACCCTCGAGACTTGCCGGAGGGTGGAAATTTGAAGTTGTCTCATATAAGGAAGACATGGGTAATAATCGTCAAGATCTCGTGTTCGAGAAAAGTTCGGGCGCCAATTATAATGAATTAGCTTTATTTTCTTTCCGCTAAGCTAATTAATATGAATGATTCTCTTCCTACCAGCTAGCTAATGATATACTTGTACTAAGCTTCAAAATAGTGAATTCAAAAGGGTGTTGTTACTAGTTAATTACGAACGTAAACAAAGTCTTAACGCTGGTTATTTATGGTAATAAATAAGTGTTATAAACCTAACAGCCAGACAGAGGTTTGACAAAAACTATGAATTGAGAAAGACTAACTTACGGTAACTTCTTTATTCTAAGACTCTTGGTCAACTAAAGCACACACACAACTTGTTTTACAATAATGAAGAATCTCTCCTCGTATTATAAACGCTCTCCGTAAACAACAACGCTCTCTCATAACAACAACAAAAGCTCTCCCTAAGTCTCGATGAACGCGCCTATATACTAGCTACGACCACGTCATGACTTACACTCATTGCCAGATCTCATTCAGCGGGTGAAATAATATTTCGTTCAGTAAGAAGATAATTTACATAGTAAAATAAAATAACCAGAGATAGTAAAATCAAAAGGAAAGTGAATATAGAGTATACGTTACAAACTCCATGGTGATTAATGAACACTGGGCGCTTTTCTTGCAGTGCAGCATGGAGATGGTCTAACTGTTGGATGTAAGGGTCCGTTGTGATAGTATTGTTCCGCCGTAAGAGTTCATAATGAATCACAACGCACCAATCCCACCAACAACTCAACATCACTTCGTTCCACGAAGGGATGGATTGGCCACCTTCTAGGGGGGGAGGGTTGTCCCGGCTTGATCCATGCCCTTTGTCGAGTAACATTCACGTATGTGACCCATTTTTGGTCACCCATGACCAACCGATGCAAAATTCCCTCTCGTTTTTCTCTTTCTCGCAGAGCAACAGCAATGGAATAGCGTTTCATCGGATTCTGGTTAGGCAAAGAATGGAGAACCCATTTACACAGTTTACACGAATATCCCAACTTCCGGAGTCGGATGTTGATGGTCGTATGTGAGGTCTTCAGTTTCTCTGTCTTTCCCGTAGGGCTACATCTAGCTTGTTCATGATGGCACGTGTTACAATGTATCATTGGCAAGTGTTACAGTGTATCATTAGCACGTGTTACAGTGCACTTCTGAGCGCATCAGACATATCCCATACACCAGTATCGAATTTCCTCTACCAGTCATAGCAATTACTCTGTCTGATAATGTCGTCACCCAATGGGCTTCACAATTTTGTAAGTATTTCCGTAACTTTTACGGTATTCAAACATTCATAGAGCAATATTGCACCCACACCTTCCTTCGATATCCCCATCGTATCGTTGCCACGTGCAACTAATTCTCAACGCAACAGCATACGTTCTGTCCTTGGAATATATTCTTTCGCGCACAGCACTCTGGGATGTTTACGTCACCGCAGGCTTACAGTATCTTGCAACCGAAAAATGACGGTTTTTTCGCACTACCCGCTTCAGCACGGTTTGGTTCTACTCTGTCATTTTGCGCTGCCTTCCAAATCGCGACTGTGCTGTTAGTGCGTCTCGGCGTTTCCACTTCACAATAGCATTCCTTACAGTTGATCGGCGCTACTGCAGAAGAAACGAAGTTTTCCGAACTGACTTGTTGCTAAGATGGCGTCTTATGACCGTGCTACGTTGAAAGTCACTGAGTTCTGCCGAACTGCCCATTCTGCTGGTCAGGCTTCTCTATGAAATTTACCGGATCACGTGCGTCTTTCTAAACATTAATGGGCTATGGCTGTGATGTCTATGGACAAAATCTTTATTCGAAAGGGGTGTCTGGATACGTTTGATCATATAGTGTATGTATAGTGCGTCGCGTAAATATAGAGACAGAACAAATTCTCGAATAAAACAGAAACAACAACGAGCTGAAATGTACACCTCATATTTATAGCAAAAATAGCAAAGGACACCCAGCTGCACAATAATTTTACGGAAACATAACAATTCCCACGCCAAATACAAGAAAAAGCAGATGTACGCTGTCTCAAAAATATAAAGACTTACTACTTATGAGCACCTCCAGTACAAATAGTGGAGCCGTTGTTCCGAATAACACTGAAAACCCGATTGGGCATGCTCTCCACCAAGTGATGTAAGCGTTCTGTACGGAGTGTTTACCAGCTTCGTTCAATCTGCTCTTTCAATGCCACAACACTTGAGAACTGCCGTCCATTGGCATACACATCACGAACTAGGATACCCCAGAGGTTCTCGATAGGGTTCAGATCTGGACTGAGTGCTGGCTAACCCATTACGGTCACATGATGAGTGTTAAACCAGCTTTTCGTTGATGCAGACCGATGGATAGAGGCATTGTCTTGCTGGAACAGATAATCAACACCCACTAGAGTTTCGGAAAATGCTAGACGGTGGCTGCTGAGTATATCCTCATACGTTTCAGAGTTTTGCCTTCCTTTCAGAAAAGCGATATCCGTTGTTTCATTCAAAGCAAAAGCTCCCCAGATCATCACAGATCCCCTCCTTTCTGTCTGGTGAAAAAGGCGTGTGGCTCGCGTCGTAAATCATTCCAATAGCAGTTCCAACCGTCAGGGCCCTCCAGATTGAACTTTTTCTCATCGGAGAAAATAGTTGTTATCCACTCCTCCGTCCAGTACATGTGGTTGCTTGCCCATAACAATCTAGCTTCCTTGTGGCGCCGCATGAGGTGTGGCAGACGGCGCATTTTACGGAGCACAATGTGCGACTTTCCTTGATTCGTCGATAAACCTGTGTCTTTTGAGACGATGACACCAACAGTCCGAGAAACTTGACGTAGTGATAACCTTTGGGATAAAACTAAACGCATGATGGCACGATCATCTCGTTTGGTTGTTATTCGAAGCCTTCCAGGCCGTTTTCTGGCAGTTAACGCACTGCGTTTTGATTAAGTCTTATAAATGACTGCCCTACTCCTCCCCATGGTTTTACAAATTTTCGCAACAGGCAATCCATTTGCTCTCAGTCTCTAAATCGTCTACGTCTCCTCAACAGAAAGTTGACTGTAGCGTGGCATTTCGGCAAATGAATGTCTGACGGCAGGTCCCCTGTCTTTTGTAGGCTGGACCGAATAACGGCCCATGCGCGTGCGTACAACATGCTAATTTGTACATCTCATTTGCATGTGGCGAATTTACATAGTTGTCTTTATATTTATGAGACACCTAAAATTACACTATTTCACTTTGTGGTGTTCTTTTCACACAATCCAGTCATCTCGACGGATCGAAACGTTTATTGTTTTTGTATTGTTGTTATGTCTAATTAAGTACCACTTCAGCTTCCTACCTGTATTTGCACTGCGTTCATGGCGCAAAGTCGACTGTCTCTATATTTATGCAACGCACCTTATTAGGGCGCTGGTTCTCTCTGTTTCCCGGAGCTGAAGACCCCAAATTAGGGAGTTGCTCATGGTTGTCGTTAAGCACAAAAATGAAATTAAACCCATACATGTATTTGCTTTGTATATCTTTATCTTATTTCTGGGTTTAATGACCTTCGTGTGGAATTATTATGGGTATCAGCTGTTGCTCGCACGCCCCTAGTTTAGACCACTTGTCCTAGAGAGGGGAGAATGGGAAGTAAAATAATCACACAACACCAATGCTGCATCTGGACTTAAACCCAGACTGAACCACTAACCAGAAACTTATGTCTCTGTCGACTCGGCTACCGGGATTGCTCTTCGGCCGTATGTACTGTATGTATTATGTGGTCAAGGACGCTAGTCAAGGTTGTTAAAAAGTTCCATTCCAGTACGCTTGGTTGTTAAAAAGTTCCATTCAACTGATATACACTGAGTGGCCACTTTATTACGACCACCCCCTCAGTACTTCGTTTGGCCACCTTTTGCCTTTAATACTGCGTCGATTCTGTGGCATGGACTCTGCGAGATGTTGATAGGTGGTTTGTGGAATCTGAGACCATGCTTGATGAATAACCCTTTCCAGGGGTGTGATATTGCAGGGTTGTGGATCCAGCTGTCTGATGGCTCGTTCAACTTCATCCCCCAAATTCTCAATGGGGTTGAGATCTGGAGATTGTGGGGGCCACTTAAGCAAAGCAAACTCACCGGCATGTTCCTGAAACCAATCCTGTACAATACGAGCACTATGGCAGGACGAATTATCTTGTTGAAAGTAGTCATCGCCATTGGGATAAACCATCCAAATAACAGGATGCAGTTGGTCCGCAACGATATTTAGACATGATGTGCCAGTCAGACGTTGATCAACACGAATTAAAAGTCCCAAAGCATGCCAGGAAAACATTCCCCAAACCATAACGTTGCCTCCACCAGCTTGAAGGGTTGTAGCAATGCATTTGGGGTCCATGCTTTCGTGCTTTTTCCGCCAAATTCTCACTCGGTCATCGGCATGGTGCAACTGAAAACGTGATTTATCGGACCACATAATTTGCGTCCAATTATCGACAGTTTAATTCTTTAGCTCCTGTGTGAACTGGAGACGTTTTCTCTTGTTAACTGCATACAGCAAAGGTGTTCGAACAGGCCTTTGGCTGCCATATCCTATCCGATGCAGTGTACGGCGAACAGTGCAAGCAAAGATCATTCGAGGGGATCGTTGATTAAGATGGTCTGTAATTAGCTGCACTGTTGCCCTTCTGTTGTCTGTCACCAGTCTGGACACTCTTCGTTCCGCCCGAGCAGTCACTAGTCAATGACGACCACGCGTTGCACGTAGAGACCCAGTTTTTTGGCTGACAGTCCAGTCTTTAAACATTTTAACAACAACTGCTCTGGAACATTTCACGAATGCGGCGGTTTCGGTGATACTCGCTCCATGGCTCTGAACTCCTACAATCATCCCACGTTGAAAGTCCGTCAAATCGCATTTTTTACCCATCTCGTCATCCAAAAATCACTTCTACTACTGTCGCAAGCACTAAGCTTTCCTTTTTCATAATAGCCTTGCCCTCTGGCGGCAACAGCGTGCAGCCATAGCTCATTTGCTTAAAACTGTCAGGTGGTCATAATAAAGTGGCCACTCAGTGTATACATACGTGCTCAGCAATTATATACCAAAATAATTTCATACAAATTTCCAGATGTCGAGAATCTTCTTTAGTCTGTATGCCATCGTATGTGTTAGGAATGCCTTAAAAATATTCAGAGAGTTTCTATTTTGTTGGATCTTACCTTTACAGGCTGATGTGGCCGCGGCACCAGGTGAAGTATCGCCTGCAGTGAAGCACCCGATATCTCCACCGAAAAAAATAACATCTAAATAAAAATAAAAACACTAAAGAAAATTTTGTCAAAATTTTTGCTCTCCTCCTCTGCTGCTAGGGGCTAGCAAGGAGTTTTCCTACTTGCGTTGACAACCGAAAATTATGCAACAACAAATTATCTGATTCCAATAATTAATAATGACCTCCCATAATTAATTATAACAAATTAATTATTAACTTCCCGCAAAACCCGTACCGCGATTGGGCGTGGATGCCTGGATTTAACTCCAGCACGTCCCAATCTACCGAAAATCACAGCAACGCACACACACACTCGAAAAGATACCCAACGCTCATTTCACGTACGCTTGACATTTAATATCCAACGTTATATTATATACACTGCCACCTTTATCCATGATGTGGCACAAAAAATCTGCTGAGATGAATATATGGTGGGCTGCTCTATCGGCAGCTTAATTATGCACAATGATTTAAACACTTTATCACTGATTAAACGATACCACTGATTTATCTAACTCTGATTTAACAATTAACACTGATTCAAACACTGTTCACTGATTAAATTCTAGTATGCACAATAAACAAATAGAGCGAAGGAAACATGTAAGAGATTACCCAAAACATTTAAATACACACTTTAGAAAACTATAATTGAGTACGAGCGTGGGTACCAGCAATTAAAATGATACCGTAATTATCATGACTGCCGCAGTTTAATTATAAGCTATATATAATTATACTATTACACATACCTGCATAGGCTTGATGCCAAATTAGCAGGGAAGAGCTCTTAAACTTATGGCCATAACACAAATAAAAATCACGAATAAAATGTGTTGGAGGCCTCCACTGTCGTGCGTATTCATTTTTACAGGGGACAGAGTTCTATATGCTGTTCACTGTCCGACGGCACTTGTACGTCGTGAGCAAATGTTCATGTAAAGATAACATACCTTGGCAACCGTTGTCTGAGGTCCTCAGCGCAGAGAAGTGGCAAGAAATATCCTGCCTTTTTGGTATATAGACAGCCTAGGCAAAAGTGCACTAATGTCGACCTAGTATCGGTCGAGAAGTCCAAAGGACTGAGATGTCCTCGTTTAAGAGGGGATCATTCATAGCAATCCTTACTTGCTTCTCTGCTTCTTTTTCCGAGCTCTTCCAGCGGTCAGCTCTCAGGCCTAGGTTCCATGCAGCTCGCTGGTGCTGTTCTCGTGCGTGTGTCTGGCTTTGCCACCGTCCTGAGAATGCCCCGCCGCTTGTTTTTTTTCTTCTGCTCGTTTCTCTCCTCTTTGTCCTGTCACAGGGCTTCTCTTAGCCACTTGAAAAGGGATTTATCACCTTGTTTTCAACTGTGGGTGATAGTCGGTTCCCCCTTATCCCGTTCAGTTCGGAGAAAAACTGCAACCACCGAATGTCTCTCGGCTTGCAGAGGGACTTTTGGGGGTGAGTTTTGCAGTCTTTCGTTAGTTGAAAATGCACACGACTGTTGCTATGAGTCCGAAATAGAGATAGTCTGTTGCCATGTGGCCTTTCACCATTCTCGTTTGCCAGAAGGCTACGAATTATGCACTTATCAAATACTGAACAAATTTTAACAATGGCAGTGATGAACAAATTAGAGGATCAATTACCGTAATTAATTATAACTATGAGTGCTGCCTTGCAGTTACATCGAAACACAAATTTACCGCATAAATGAAATATAAAAATTTTCCACAAGTTAGGCTGCACCCTATAACAATCCTTCTACCTTCCAAAGAAAAAAATATGAATGTATTTTTTTTTCATTGAAGAATGGAAAATTTTGAATATGGATATCTCCCTCTTTCCTATATTCCATGACATGTCTAATTCCGGATTTTAGACACATCAAGGGTAATGGGAAAGTATCGATAACATCTCTGATCCATTCATCATTGCCCATAACAAGAAAAGAATATAAACATAAGTTACACAGGTGAGAGCCAATGTGCGTCCGACCAAAACCCTTTTTGACTCAACGTGCCTTTCCTCTTATCTAAGTCTGCACTTCTGCGCGGTCCTGAGTTTGGCTCGCGAAATCTTCTTCCTCCTCACAACTGTATATTTCTGTGCTATCACTATCCTCCTCGTCTGCAACCATTTCTTCGCTGGATTTTTCCTCTTCAGCCTGATGTCCAAAGCTGAGAGGTTTCCCCACTCTCCCGTGCTCGTCTCGGGGTCTCAACGACGCTCTCGTTATGATGGGGGACTTTTTTCTTTGCTCCCCTCTGCGTTTCCTCCGTGAGCTACCGCGTCCTTCAACATGGGAGCAGGCTGGGCCGCTGTCCCGGTCTCTTCCAACCCCTGACGTGTTTCCGATTCATGCGGCTGAAAACAGCGCATATCCCTTGTGATCACCGGCCAAACGGGCGTCACCCAGTCCTCATCCTGCTCTGAGAACTCTTCTTCATGATGCCTTTCGTCTGCGGTTGGCATACCTATGCTCAACGAAATTTCTTCATCCCCCTTTTCATCTTGAAATTGCCCTGTGTCAAACACCCTTCTCTGTGGTGGTTTGAAAATCCTGTCTACGTGTGTGAGTCGAGTTCGTCTCATATCATTTACTGGGGCGATTTTAAAGTTCACTGGGGATGTTTTCTCAATTACTCTGAAAGGTCCTATAGAAGGTTTTGCCAACTTTCGCGACCTTGTTTTGGATGCTGATGGGTCGTGCTGGTACACTATGTCCCCGATCTTGATCTGTTTGTCTACAGCAGACTTTGCTCGATATTCCCTGGAAGTTTGGGCTGCCTCTTCCAGATTATCCTTGACAATTTTATACGCTTCTTGCATCCTCGTGACTAAGCTCTCGGCGTAGCTCTGGGATTCAGCGTAGTTAAAAGAGATTTCCTCATTCAACAACTGTCCTGGCATGTTCAGATCTCTTCCGAACATGAGAAAGTTGGGTGTTTCTTTAGTAGCACTGTGTGTCGCGCTTCTGTAGGACATGGCCACAAATTCTGTATACTTGTCCCAATCCTTTCCCTTAGGGGAACAATAAATTGCTAAAGAGTGCATTATTGTCTGAATTTGTCTTTCGGCTTGTCCGTCTGTCTGTGCATGGTGTGGAGATGTATTCAGTTTTTTGATGCCAAACTTACGGTACAACTCGGTCATTAAATCGGACAAAAAATTTGTTCCTCTGTCCGTGAGTAACAGATGTGGGACACCGTGACGCGCTATCACGTTAGAAGCAAATTTTTCGGCAATTTCTGCAGATCGCATAGTCTTTAATGGAATCAGCTCGATGTACTTAGTGAATGAGTCGGTGACAACCAATAAATATTTATTTCCATCCTCTGTCAGTGGGAGAGGTCCAGCGATATCCATCGAAATTTTGGACCATGGGACAGATACAATTTCCGGGGTAATTAGACCCGCTTTTTGCTTCTTTTTGAAACCACGACGTTTCAGGCATTGTTCGCAACTCGCCGTGTAGTTCTTGATGTCTGAGAACATGTTAATCCAAAAGTATTTCTGTTTAATTCTCCCAAGGGTCTTTTCAAAACCGAAGTGACCGGCGCATAGTCCGTCATGTTCTGATTTCATCACTTCTGATTTTAACTTATCAGGTATCACTAACTGTTCTGCGATCAATTTCCGTGGGCTGTTTTTTGCTGGTAAGGCAAAATGAAATAAAAGGTCGTCTCTCATAAAATAGGTGTCAGTAATTTTGTCGACTGCTGAATAATCACGCCCTTCAAGACAATCAATTACTTCGGCTAATTTAGGATCTGTTCTTTGTGCTGATTTCAGAGTTTTGTTATTAAGTGGTACAACGGCGACTGTATCATTGGCTTCCACTGCTGCAATGTGCCTAGATAACACGTCGGCGTTTGTGTTTTTCTTTCCTGGTCGATATTGCACATCGAAGTTATACTCCGACAGACTAAGATTCCATCTGACCAGTCTAGAATTAGGAGTTTTCAAATTCATAAGCCACTTTAGAGGTCTATGGTCGGTAATAACCGTAAACTGCTGACCTACCAAATATTCGCGCCAATGGGTGATGGATGATACTATTGCCAGTGCTTCCTGTTCTGTCGTGCTGTAATTTTTCTCAGCTGGATTAAGTTTCCTGCTAAAGTAAGCGATGGGATGTCTGTGTCCTTCGTCATCCTCCTGCTCGAGAATACCGGCAATCGCTACTTTGGAGGCGTCTGTGGAGACGAAAAATTTCTTGCTGAAATCAGGAAATATTAATAGTAGCTCACTCACTAGTGCATGTTTCAGCTCTTGAAAAGATTTCTCGCAGTGTTCGTCCCAAATGAATTTCACGTTTCTCCTAGTAAGGTTTGTTAGCGGTAAGGCAATGGACGAAAAATCTTTGATGTGGCGCCTATAATATCCTGCCATTCCAAGGAATGCTCGAACATGTTTCACTTTCCGTGGAGTAGGAAATTCCCGAACAGCTTCCACGTTCTGTGGGTTAGGTCTTATGCTCTGACGATCTAAAAGGTGCCCTAGGTATGTCACTTCTTCCGCCAAAAATTCACACTTACTGGGCTTAATTTTTAGATGGTGCTTCCTTAATCTCTGAAAAATTAATTCCAATTTCTCAAGGTGTTCAGATAATGTCCTGGAGGCACACAAGATGTCATCCACATATACCAAAATGCCATCATCTCTTTTGTCCATAAATAGAGAATCAAGTGCTCTTTCAAATGTTGCCGGACTGTTGCAAAGTCCAAAAGGCAAGCGATTCCACTGGAAATGTCCGAATTCGCATGAGAAAGCAGTTTTATGCCTATCCTGTTCTCTAACTTTAATTTGGTGATAACCAGCCAAAAGGTCAATTTTTGAAAAATACTTGCATCCATGTAGTAAGGATAAAGTTTGCTGGATTCGGGGAACAGGGTAGCTATCCTTTCGGGTAATTTCATTTAATTTTCGAAAATCTATACAGAAACGATAAGAGTTTCCGCGTCTCACGAGAACAATAGGAAAGCTGTAGGGACTATCTGATTTTGATATGATTCCTGCGTCAAGTAATTCGTTTACCTGAGCTTTTACTTCGGGTCTTAGGGCATGTGGTACAGTATACTGACGCAACTTAATAGGTTTATCATCCGTGAGATGAATTTCATGCTCTGTAAGATCCGTACCTTCTAAGTCTAAAGAATTCCGTGCAAAAACATCAGAATATTTCTGCAATAAATTTAGCATTTTCTCTCGTTCGCTAAATTCCAGGTGATCTAATTTAAAATCTTCCACAGAGATTGGTTGAGATTTTCGGGATGTTCCTTGCGAACAATGCTTAACTTCCACTGGTTCTACCTGAAAGAGTTTCGTATGTTTATTTAGCCAAATTGGTGAATCACTGTGGTTAGCTGCTCTTACATCATACAGTCCGCTTGCCGAAACATTATTAACTGACCGTGCTAAGAGTAACCTATTTCTGCGTGCTCTCGGTAATGGCTCGAACAAAATACTTCCTTCTGTTTTCCCCACTGAGGGTTTACTAAGCGCCACTTGGAGAAAAGTTTCGCTGTTGGGGGAATGCAAGTTTTACGAGTCAGTGCTGCTATCCTGGGGTGTCTGTTGGAAACATCATTCCCTCTCCGCTCCTGTGGGGTGGGTGGCTGAGATGGGGGGTCAGGGAAGTGAAGCTGGTTTGTATCTGCTTCGAACGTAAGACGGTGGTTTCGTAAAGCATCTATTCCCAACAAAGCTGAGTAATTTTGACTCAGGGGATTTTTTGTCACAAATGCCTTGACCCATATGTCTCTTCCCTTAATTCGCAGATTTACCTCGTAGCAACCCAGCGTTTGAATCACTTCTCCTGTGATGCTTTTGATTTTTACATTTAAATCAACAGATTTTAACTTTCTGCGAAATTTTAATCTACGATAAGCATCGTTAGCTAATAAAGTGACTGATGACCCTGTGTCAATTAGCACTTTAATTTTATCCCCATCCAGATCCGCATTAATGATTGGTAAATCATTCCCATTTTTCATAGACACGTACCGCACTTTAGAGGGTTTTAAATATTTCTGAGCCGCACTACCTCTCACAGTTCGACTCCGATTCAGTTTAACTGTTTGTTCTTACGCTCGGGTCCTTGAGCACTAAACTTTCCTGTTGATTGATAATGAGTATCTCTGTCGTTGTTATTCCTAAACCTCTGTTTCGGTGTTGTTTCTGCCCTATCCCTATTTCGACCGTTATTCGGGCATAGCCTGATCACATGACCTTCCTGTCTGCATCCGTAGCACATAATCCTGTTGCTCCTGTACTGCGCTTGCTGGTTCTCAGCGCGCGAGCGATTTCGAGTACCCGATCCTCTGCGTTCATTATTATTTGCCCCATACTGTCGAACGAGTTCGAGTCCAGATGACTGAAACCTGGGTAACTGCAAACTTTCTTCCTCTCTGAAGTTTCTTTCTCGTCTCCGATTTTCGCTTTCCTGAAAATTTACGGCTAACTGACCCACTGATCTTTCCGTCGCTTCCATTCGTGCCATCATCTCTTCCAAAGTACGCGCTAATAAATCAGATCCTGGGTTTGTTTCCGATCTCTCTACTGCATTTACTGATGCTTTCTTACTCATGAGCGCCAAATTATCTTCTTCCTGAATTGCTGTGAGAATAGCAGCTTCTAGAGTTTCTGGGCACTTCGTTAAAACCCAGCGCCTGATAGATTCGGATAAACCAGATACAAACTGACACATCACTGTCTGATCCCTATGCTGCCTGATGTCTTCTGACATATCAGTTGTATGACCAAAATATTTTGCCGCTGCACTTTTGAGTCGCGTTGCATACTGTCTTACATCTTGTCCCGGCATTTGAACACAACTCATGAATTGTTTCATACGGGTAACAAGAGGTTCTTCCGCTTGGAAACGATCGATCACTAGACGTTTAAAATTTTCATAATTTCCTTCTAATCTCAGCTCATCACTATCTGACAAAAATTCTGCAGCCCTTTCCCTGAATTTCGACTTTACTACTGCCAATTTTGTTTGTTCGCTCCATCTCCCTACTGTAGCTACATTTTCTACATCTTGAAAAAAATGTTTGGCACGATATAGAGGATCTGTGCCTGTAAAATATCTAAGCATATTAATGCATCCTGCTATCTGTTCACCGCCGTACATTAACATACCTGGAGCTGTCATTCTAGTCTCTGACACTCCTGCGATACTTGTTACTGAATTACTAGTTACCAGATCGGTTGATTCTCCTGTGGGAATGCTATGTTCCTCCCCATCATGATGATCAGAATCATCTGAGTCAGTAGGTTTGGTGTTCGGCTTCTCTCCTTTATTTGCCATATTTAAATACACTTAACCTAAGGCAGTCTTTTACACAAAAATGCTTAAGGCTTACAATACTTATGATATGCTAAAATATGCTCGTACTGAAATAAATTTGATATGGCAGTCAATTCGCAATATTTCGAACGTTTGTGTGTGTTGCTCTGGTTTGGAGGTACAAACAAGTAAGAATCCTGGTCATCGGAACCAATTGTTGGATCTTACCTTTACAGGCTGATGTGGCCGCGGCACCAGGTGAAGTATCGCCTGCAGTGAAGCACCCGATATCTCCACCGAAAAAAATAACATCTAAATAAAAATAAAAACACTAAAGAAAATTTTGTCAAAATTTTTGCTCTCCTCCTCTGCTGCTAGGGGCTAGCAAGGAGTTTTCCTACTTGCGTTGACAACCGAAAATTATGCAACAACAAATTATCTGATTCCAATAATTAATAATGACCTCCCATAATTAATTATAACAAATTAATTATTAACTTCCCGCAAAACCCGTACCGCGATTGGGCGTGGATGCCTGGATTTAACTCCAGCACGTCCCAATCTACCGAAAATCACAGCAACGCACACACACACTCGAAAAGATACCCAACGCTCATTTCACGTACGCTTGACATTTAATATCCAACGTTATATTATATACACTGCCACCTTTATCCATGATGTGGCACAAAAAATCTGCTGAGATGAATATATGGTGGGCTGCTCTATCGGCAGCTTAATTATGCACAATGATTTAAACACTTTATCACTGATTAAACGATACCACTGATTTATCTAACTCTGATTTAACAATTAACACTGATTCAAACACTGTTCACTGATTAAATTCTAGTATGCACAATAAACAAATAGAGCGAAGGAAACATGTAAGAGATTACCCAAAACATTTAAATACACACTTTAGAAAACTATAATTGAGTACGAGCGTGGGTACCAGCAATTAAAATGATACCGTAATTATCATGACTGCCGCAGTTTAATTATAAGCTATATATAATTATACTATTACACATACCTGCATAGGCTTGATGCCAAATTAGCAGGGAAGAGCTCTTAAACTTATGGCCATAACACAAATAAAAATCACGAATAAAATGTGTTGGAGGCCTCCGCTGTCGTGCGTATTCATTTTTACAGGGGACAGAGTTCTATATGCTGTTCACTGTCCGACGGCACTTGTACGTCGTGAGCAAATGTTCATGTAAAGATAACATACCTTGGCAACCGTTGTCTGAGGTCCTCAGCGCAGAGAAGTGGCAAGAAATATCCTGCCTTTTTGGTATATAGACAGCCTAGGCAAAAGTGCACTAATGTCGACCTAGTATCGGTCGAGAAGTCCAAAGGACTGAGATGTCCTCGTTTAAGAGGGGATCATTCATAGCAATCCTTACTTGCTTCTCTGCTTCTTTTTCCGAGCTCTTCCAGCGGTCAGCTCTCAGGCCTAGGTTCCATGCAGCTCGCTGGTGCTGTTCTCGTGCGTGTGTCTGGCTTTGCCACCGTCCTGAGAATGCCCCGCCGCTTGTTTTTTTTCTTCTGCTCGTTTCTCTCCTCTTTGTCCTGTCACAGGGCTTCTCTTAGCCACTTGAAAAGGGATTTATCACCTTGTTTTCAACTGTGGGTGATAGTCGGTTCCCCCTTATCCCGTTCAGTTCGGAGAAAAACTGCAACCACCGAATGTCTCTCGGCTTGCAGAGGGACTTTTGGGGGTGAGTTTTGCAGTCTTTCGTTAGTTGAAAATGCACACGACTGTTGCTATGAGTCCGAAATAGAGATAGTCTGTTGCCATGTGGCCTTTCACCATTCTCGTTTGCCAGAAGGCTACGAATTATGCACTTATCAAATACTGAACAAATTTTAACAATGGCAGTGATGAACAAATTAGAGGATCAATTACCGTAATTAATTATAACTATGAGTGCTGCCTTGCAGTTACATCGAAACACAAATTTACCGCATAAATGAAATATAAAAATTTTCCACAAGTTAGGCTGCACCCTATAACAATTTAAAGCTTTCGTTCCCCAGAAAACTGCAGTTTTGATTTATTCTGAAGAGAAATTTAAGGGGTCAAGAAATCTGCAGATTTGTTTTTGTGACCCTGTAGCCCATGAATAACATTAATTCAATCAAAAAGAAATCGGAACCCTTCTGGTAAAAATCAAATAATGCCAACAATTCTGCTTGTTGAAATATCTTACGTAAAGTACACTTAATAGAAAAAACATTAGAGATACGGGTGATAGGCAGAAGACATGGACTCCCCGTGCAGAGTGAAATAAGCCCAATCCGAACGCAGGCGACAAATAGGCAGATGGCAAGGCTTCCTAACACTCTATCGTAATCGACGAACATGGGTAAACGTGGTGATCTTGTGACAGCGCTCGCGACCGCGAGGCTGCACATCCAGATGGAAACCCAATTTCCGAATTTATTCATTTTATTTTTTTAATTTCGGTAATGGATTTTTGTAGAAGGAAGGAGTACGTATTACCTATACATCTTCCTTTTTTTTTGCCATTTACCAGACGTCGTCAGTAGAGATTTCCAGAGCTGAACAAGCACCAATTTCGGATGATTCTTTTTCTCACACCCCTCTCCCAGCTGCCCTTTCGTAGAGCTAGCAATGGTGGGATGAGCACGTTGACCGGCTGGTTGAATCCGCCGTACAGCGCCATACCGTCCCCCTCCACCTCCATTGGGTAGTTAGGCAACGCTACGGGACCGAGCGTGAGCGTTGCCTTACGTAAGAAGAAAAAGAAAGCGACGGCGTTCGCGTCATCAGCAATGGATCAGCTTTGTAAGAGTGTTTTATGGCAGTCATAAAGGTGTCATCTAGTCTGTGCCTCTACAGAGAGTTTGAGCAGCCAGCAGACTTGCTGGAGTCGAAAACAACACTTTTATTTTTGCAACAGCAAAATTTAAACTTAGAGGTTTAATTCAGGGAGGCGAGCGTTCCCGGCTCAATATTGGAGATTACATAATTTCGATTCGTAGTGGGTGGATTCCCGAGGACTTATCGAAAAAATTCGAGAGAAGAGCAAGCAGCACTTGTTACTTGACTTTCATGACTCACTTATCACTGCATCTTTGTCACCGCTATGTAAGCGCTTCAGCTCGAATATAACTCAAGCGGCAAGACACTTAGAAGTTAGCCCTCGGAGTCTTCCGATGGGTTCATACCACCATTTTGTCCGGTCAGAAAGGGAGGCATGTGAAATCTCCGAGCCTATGGATGTTTCCTCGTGCCTTAGCTAGAAACTATAGCAGAAGGTTGCTGCACACCGAAACTGTCAACACGCGGCCTGACACTGAGGAGCGTGATGGGCAGACGAGGAGATGTGATGATGCTAAGGATACCGGTGTCTTTGTGTTAACAAAACTGTATGGTTCTGTGGACTCTAAGATTCGTTTGGTGGTCAAAAATAACAGACTTTTCATATTGTTCTATATTTCGTGTGGTGCGGGAGCAGCAGCGCAGTCTCCAATCCAGTTGGATGTTAAATTAGGAATTCCATCCTATTCTTTCTTTTTGGTGCCCCCTCAAAATATCATCGTATTAGCAATCAATGCATTCTGAAGTTTTCCGCTAAAATTAATAAGGTTTAATCAGCGAGTAATCGATGAGCACGTGGTAGTTTCTGTCAGAAAAGTCGGTATTATTATTGTTATTATCGTGTGTGTTTTTTTAACGAAGTGTGAGTATAAATAAAACCAATAGGTGGCTGCAAGTTTAATAATCCATATACGACAACTTACATTCTCACGTTCTTATGCTTATGAACAAAAGGGGTCCTAATCTGCTATGTGTGTTTTTTCTTATTATTTGCCAAAACAAGACCAATAAATTGTTTTACATGCTAATTTATCTAATATATTATCATGAGCGTTTCTTTGATTGCAAATTGAGTGCTCTACCCTGGATATATGGAAATAATAGTTTCTACGGAAGAGACTCAGCAATTTCTTATCATATGTTTTAAATTCTAGACGGGCAAAAATTATTGCAGCACACGGCAGACCCCTTTGACTCCCAAAGGTAAATCTGCTGTGTGAAACACAACGCCCGTCAGTGGATGCTGAAGATACATAATCCCTAAATCAGGGAATGGGAATCCTAGGGTTCCCAAAGGCAACCGTATCAAGGGTGTACCGCGAGTATACCATCGACGGACGTACCAGGGCCAGAGAGCAAGGGGTGACTGACGACACGCCATTGATTACCAGGGTCAACGTAGATTTCCCAGGCTTGTACAGGTCGACCGCTGGGCAACGGTGGTGCAAATCACATCCAGGTTAAATGTCGGAGGTCCAAGCAGCACCAGAGAGCGGACGGTATGACGCACGCTGTATACCATGGGGTACGGAAGCCAACGCCCTACTCGTCTACCACTGCTGTCTGCTCGTCATCGGTCATTACGTCTCGCCTGGTGCCGGGAACATTAAAGCTGGACATCTGCAGAGGAGCACCTGATCGTGTGTTCCGATGAATCACGTTTTCAGCTTGTGTCGAACTGACGGGAGGGTGCGGGTGTGGTGTCGACATCATGAGACCATGGCCACGTCGAGTCAGGTCGAATCTGTTCAACGACGTGGTGGCTCTGTGATGGTTTGGGGAGCCTTCACATGGAACACATTAGGTTCCTTAGTGTGTTTTTAGAGATCCTTCACGGCTGCGCACTACCAGCATGTGCTGGTTGATCACCTACACGCTTCCATAATCTTCGCGCATCCTGCGGCTGTGGGTCTGTTCCGGCAGAACAACTCTACCGGGCCACGACAACCCAGGATTGCCATGAGAAACACTCATGCGAGTTTGGAATCATTCTGTGGCAGATTTAAACCCTGTAGAAGCTCTCTAGGATGCCTTGAAGAGGAACATCAGATTCATGGATCCTGGACGAACGTCTCCGGAGGAGTTGCGCACAATGCTGCAGCAGGCATAGCTAGCATTACCTTCGAAAACCATCCGTTATCTGGTGGAGTCGATGCATCGGCGTGCACAGGTTGCTATTCGTCCTAGAGGGGGGCCAACTCTCTATTAGCTAGGTATTTGAATGTTTTGTCCATTGTGTTTATTGCTATCAGTGCATTTTCGTTTTAAAGAAAGTAGTGTTTACTTCCTCGATGGAAAATGTTTAATGCTGAAATTGTTTGATTGAAACCAAACTTTCGTGTGAAATGCCTTGGATATTGTTCACGCAAATGTTTGGTAAATACTTAAACTGGGGGCATACGTATGCCTTTACATAAAAGACATGCGACCAGAATAAATTTAGGATACATTTTCAGCTCATATTTTTATTTCTTCTATATTAATTTGTATTTGAATGGAAAACTAAAACTATGTGATCAACAAAAAAAAAGTGTAATGCTTTATCTAATGCCCACGTGGCCTTATCAACCAGCCGAATGAAGTATTATGAAAAAGTGGCAGAATAAGTAGAAAAAGAAACAGAAATGAAAGAGAAAATCCGCTAAGAGAGCACAAAAACACATGAGTTTGCAAAAAGGTGTGTGTAGTTTCATTAAATTTGAACTTTCGAAAGCCGAGTGCATCGATCACAGCGGGAAACGATGACGAAGAGAAAAAAGCATTTTTGATAGATATAGCAAAAAAAGTATACCAACTACTTGTCTGGGGGCACACACAAATAAAAGTATACGTTTCCATAGGAACCAGATTAAATAATCAATAATACCTCTAGAAGCAACAGTGCCGAAACTTAATTAGCAACAGTGTCCAGGTTATAAGTAGTAATCAACCCTAGAAATTCCCAGCATTCATTCAGCCTGAGTGATCATTCAGACGAGTTCTTTACAGGAAATTGAAAATGCCCCGCTCGGCTTTATTGTGATTCTTGGGATTGCGCGACGTGCAGAAGAAATTGATAGAAATAATGCGCGGAGGGCAAATAAAAGAAATCTCTAAGCTGCTTCTGGGAAGGAAGGGAGGGAGAAGAAAGAAAAAAAGCAATGGCTGATGACGTCTGCGAATGACGTCAAAGCTGTGTAACAAACCTTCAATCTACCTGAGTGGTTTTCGTCTGATAAGTGGTTTGGGGATACTTCTCCGAGCTCAAGAGCTACAAGTTAACTCCAGATGGATCAAAGACGCCGAAAAACATCCGCTATGCAATAAATGTCTTGCCAGCCTTATTCTAAAGAGGGCTAAATTTGAGTTCTCCGAAATTTAAAGGAAAATGATAGCTTCTCTTACTTCGATGGCACGCAAGCGCACGTCAATCTGCATTTGCATATATATAATGCTACATGCTGAGAAGTAATCAACTGAAAAAATACGGGAAGCCCACCAGGACAGATTGTCTTTTTGTTACTTGGTTTTGATTCATTCAGCTGAAGAAAGAGAATACGACCTACGTTATGGTAAAGTTCTGCAAAAGTACAGAATAATAACAGCCTTTGTATCTTTGCGAAGTGACTCCATGATGAATGAAAATATTTGCAACAGCTAATTCTGCTTTGAAGGTACAAATTTGTTACTTTATGACAATGTTTTGACTTAACGAGCACTTTCCAAAATTCGAGACACTGTATTTCTTTTTTTTTTTAGCACGTCTTTTGTAAAAAAAGATCGTGCTTATGTTATCCATCGGTTTGTCCGTCTGTACCCACAATATCTTTGCGACTATTAGTCCGATTTGAAAAATTCTTTTTGCATTGGGAAGCTTGAAATATGAGAATGATGATCCTTTATTTCGTTTTTTTTTTACGATGAACAATTTCGCCTGTTGAGGGCGTAAATGCAGACGATGTCGAATTCAAAAATACGTTTTATTCTACATATTTGCTTCTAAACATCCGATTGAAAAACTTCATTTATCTTTCGATTCCATTTATGTCGAAGAGTATTTAAGATATTGTTACTTTTTCAAATTACGCATAGATTTTCTGTTAGGGGGCGTAAAAGTAAATTACATTTTACCCGATAACTCTTCTTCTAAAGCTCCGATTTGAAAAACAAATTCTTCAGCGGATACACCTCCTGATGTATACTCTTTTTCATATAATTTCAAATGTTTGGTAAAGAATACTTTGGCCACAAGGGGGCGTAAGTGTTATTTTTTGCTTCTGATGTATTTGCCATAAAATCTGAGCTTCTAAAACATCGATTGAAAAATTTCTTTCGTGTACTGATGCCACTCACATCGATAAATCTTTTCGGAATATTTTCTTCTAAAAATATTCCACAGTTTCTCCGCCAGGAGGCGTAGATGTATATATTATTTTTGTCAATGTCTCTACTTCTAGGAGTCTGATTTTAAAAATTCCTTCTTTGTTGGATAGTGTTTCCGATGCGAAAATGGTTCTCATATAAATTGATGTTTTTCTTAACGCACAAGTTTGCAACCAGAGGGCGTAAGCTCACGATTCCGTTTATAACAATATCTGAGGTAATAAAAACCCGTTAGAAAAACTTCTTTCTTCTGTCAGATACAATTGTTTTCCATACTGGCTCCATTGACTTTTTTTTTTTTTTTTTTTGTTTGGAGGTTTAACGACCACCGTGAGCAACTCAATGGACTATAAGCAGTCACCCGCCCCTAATTTAGGGTCACTGGTTCCAGGGAAGGGAGAGAGCCAGTGCCGTATAACAAACACAACATCCATGCCTGACCGGGATTCGAACCCGGACCCCTTACGGACGAATGATCAGAGGCCAACGCCTTAGACCACTGCGCCACCGGGGCGGCTCCATTGACTTTGAATAGCATTGATAAATTTAATTTGCGTCAGAACGTATTCAAAAGACGTGCGTATTGCACCCGAAAATTCGGTGTCATCTTTCGTGTTTATTTTTGTATTGGGGGTTTAGCGACCATCGTAAGCAACTCAGTGGGCTATAAGCAGTCGCCCGTCCCTAATTCAGGGCCACTGACTCCAGGGAAAGGAGAAAGCCAGTGCCGTAATACAAATACAGCATCCATGCCTCACCGGGATTCGAACCTGGACCCATCTTCGATAAATGGGCATCGCTTAGACCACTGCGCCACAGGGACGGCCACTGTTATTCTGTGTTCAGATATTTGATCTTTATTCGAAGGCAATACATTCAGCAAAGTTATATGTCAAACGCACACACAGAAAAAATACAAAATATTCCTGCTTAAATTTTCGAGTTCTTTGTTGCAGTGCCTGGAACACCCCTCCCTCTCCACTCCCCCATCAGAAATGCCTAAGATCTCGCGCTGTTTCTAAGATCTGGTTTCTGACCATTCGTCTGTAGATGAGTCCGGGTTCGAATTCCTGTGAGGCATGGGTGTTGCATTTGTCTTAAAGCCCTGGCTCTCTTCCTTCTCTAGAATCATTTTCCATACATAAGGGACGGACGTCTGCTTCTAGCCTATCCAGTTGCTCACGGTGGTCGTTAAATCCCTCCAAACAAAAAACACCCATCAGAAATGATGATTCGCAGCCTTATACAGTAGTCACATAATGTTAGGGATATTGCAGTTTCGAAGGGAAAACGTGGTGATATGCAGATTTAGGGACTGCTCGAGATCGGTTATCAGCGTGGGTAGCTACGTCATATGTAAATTAGCACGTGGTGCGCGAGCTGCGATAAAAGTATCCTATGAGCAGTAGAAAATGGGTCGTTTCACCGCTTGATATACACTATATTGGCAAAAGTCACCGGGTACCTAGAAAAAATACACAACATAGCTTTTATTGACATACATTAGTACAGTGTCCGTCTACCTTTGGCCTTAATGCATGCACTGACCTTTCGAGACATGCTTTCGACAAGATTTTGGAACACAGCGATAGGTATACGCTTCCATTCAGTACATAATTCTGACGCTAACTGTTGCTTAGTAGAAGGCGTTGGTTCCAAACTTCTTATGCGGCGCTTTAATTCATCCCATAAGTGCCCTATGGGATCAAGATCAAAGCTCTGGGCTGGCCAGTCCACACACGATACGGAATAATCACCAAACCACGCGGTAACAGTCCTTGTTTTATGGCTCGGTGCATTATCTTGCTGGTACAAACAAGGCTCGTTTCCACAGTATTGCCACAACGTTAGTAAGGCATAATTGTCCAGAATATCGAGGTAGTGGTGGTGCTGGTTAACAGGTTAGTCCACGATAACGCATGGGCCGGAACTATGCCACGAAAAACACCCCCACACGAGTGCACTTCCAGCTCTAAACTTGACCGTAGGAACAGTACACTGTGGTAAGTAGCGTTCCCCAGGCTGCCACCATACCCACACACGGCCAATAGACTTATGGATCGTGTATCTGGACACATCAGTCCATAAGACCCGTTTCCATTGACCTACGGTCCACGACAAACGTTATTTATAACATGCTAAACGACGAGTAGCATTCCGAGTGAAAATGAAAGGCTCATGAGCAGCCGCATAACCACGGTAACCCATGGAATGAACTTCTCTGCGAACTGTACGTGTACATACCGAGGTTCCAGCATTTTTACTCACCTGTACACTGAGGTCTTGTGCAGTACTGCGTCGATTAGCTGTAACGACTCTCCTGAGGCTTCGACGTCCTCTATCACTGATTTTCTTCTGATTTTCGCCTGCCGGTACGTTTCGCTGCTTCAGGCACGCCATATGTCTTCCACTTATTCAGTACATCTAAAACAGTTGACTTGGGTATGTTTAAACGCCTCTAGGATTTTCTTACGGACAACCCACTAATACACTGCTGGACAATTGCTAAGGACGGATCATAAACGGTTATATAGCGCATAAAAAAGTAAGTGTGGTTGGATGCCAAGTGAAATAAAATAATGACAGAATGCCAGGACATTACAAGAAAGACAATTTATTGTGCTCTGAAATCCAGAAGGCTTTGGAACGTGTTCAAGGGACAAACAGGACATTTTGTGCAGAATACGTAAACGTGAAAAAAATGCAAATACCGTTCGCAGGCGTTCTGGCGTAAGATCTCAATAAGGGATATAGCCACCATGGAGGGCTATGCAAGATTCCACAAGTCGTGTCATGCTTTGCACAACATTATCAAGCACCAGTTGGGGTAATTTAGCCCATTCCTCTGTCAGTGCACGGATGAGGGTGTCCTTGTTTATTGGAGGGCATTGGCGACCAGCAAGACTCCTCCCCAAAGCATTCCACACATTTTCAATGGGATTCAGATCTGGAGAACGTGCTGGCCATACGAGGCGTTGAATATCCTCGCTCTCAAGACACTCCTGGACAACGACTGTTCGATGACATGTTGCGTTGTCGTCCATGAAAATGAATCTATCCCCGACAGCACCACGGAACATGCAAACATGAGGTAGCAGAACATCATTAATGTATCGTTGGCCAGTCATAGTCCCAGTTGGAAGCACATAGAGAGACGTACGGCCATTGATCATGATGCCAGCCCATACCATGACACTACATGTCGGATATTGGTCCCTTTCCTGTATGATTGCTGGACAATATGCAGTACCACTATCACGCCAGATCAGTTGTCGTTGACAATCAGACGATAGACTGCATCTACTCTCATCTGAGAAGAGGACAGCAGACCAGTCGTTATCAGTACAATTGCGATGTTGATGGCACCATTGCAAACGGGCGGTACGGTGACGTCTGGACAATGGGATGCACACAACAGGACGGCGGGCGTATAGTCCTCCTTCATGCAAACGTCTAGCGACAGTTTTTTCTGGAGATCCGCTTGCCAGTAGCAGCCATAAATTGATTTGCTACCTCACTAGCTGTGCTGCGCCGGTGTCTTTTTGTTGATAGCACTATGTACCGATCTTCTGCAGGTGTCGTACTGCGAACACGACCTCCCCCGTGACGTTTGCTACACTCTCCATTTGTTTGAAATGTTTTCCAAAGCCTTGAAATAATACTGTGGCTGACGTCGAACGCCCTAGCAACTTCTGTTATTTTTCGCCCTTCTTCAATCTTGCCAATAATACGGCCACGCGTACAATCATCTAGCTGATGTCGGGAAGACATACTGAAAATTGCAAGTTCGTCAATTGATTCTTTCCCTTTCAACTTTGCGTTTGAACAACAACGGTCAGTACGCGTCAAATCCTTTATATCTCTTATCAGCGCTATGACGTCACGAACAAGTTCGGCAATCCAAAATTTGCATACGCACAACACGTCTGACTGTATCCCGCACTTATGCTAATTTCCACATTTTCCTGCCTTTCATTTTATGGTTGCTATCGTTGCTATTGTCATCCGTCCTAAGCAATTGTCCGGCAGTCTATAACACCCAACAATCTTTCCTTTCTCAAAGTCAGTTCTCTTCCGCCGCGACATTTTTACACAACCTCACAGTGCGATATGATAGCGGTCAGATTCAAGCTTGTTTTTATACAGTTCGCAGCTGTACCGTGCATCTTAACAACGCAGCGGATTCGTTCATTTGCTTTTGAAGGAGTGTCCGGGGAGTTTTGCAATTACAGTGTTTAAGTTGGTTGAATTTATTGCCTTCGGTATAGTATTAATTTGAAATTATGTCCAGATAATGTTTAAGCATTGACAATAAAAATAGGACAGTAGACATTTTACAGGTAGGTCTACGGCTGATCGATGTGGCTGCTGCTTTAGGAGTTTCTCAAAGTGTAGTAAGTCGGCTACACCAGATTTCTACGGCATGGAAATGTTACAGGTCGACCCAAGAGCGGTCGCCTAATGAAAACCACCGGAAGGAAAGATTGCTACCTGAAAGTAAGTGCTCGGAGAAGGCCTAGCATCGCCAGTAGCCAAGTCCGGGGATCACTTCGAGCTCTTTCTGGTGCCACAGTATGTACTCACAAAACCGTCTTCACTAGTACTGACTCAGAGCAAGAAGGCAGCTGAAATGTATAGCATTGACATCAGCTCGCCATCGTCAAGGATCTACCTAGGTCTAACAGTACATATCATAGAGTACAGAGTGGTACCATGTACTTTTCCCACACGAATCCGGTTTCGCCCTTTATCCTGATACTCGACGAGAACATGTATGGAGGAAATCTGGCACACGAATGTAACCACAATATGTGAATGCAACCGCACAATCCGTCTACCCGTATCAGGATCAGTCACTTCTGGCCTGGGCAGGAGTGTGGTTTAATGGTCGTGCTTCCTTGTATGTTTATCAAGGCACCATGAATGTCTCAGTCTATCGAAATGAGATCACTGTGCCCATTGTGACGCTGTTTCACGCTGCCATTGGACATGCATTAGCGTGCTTGAGGAGCTGTATATTCATGGGATTGAATCGTTACAGCTATCTCCGAGGTCTCTGGCCTTAATATGTTTGAGAGCATTTGAAGCTTGCCTGCAATATGGGACGAGCTGCCCCACACGCTCATCAATAAATGGTAGTCAAAAGCATATGCTACGGAATGCCATCGCAAGTATACCTCGTAGGTGTCCAGACGTTCTTCGACACGAAAATAGCCCTACCAGGTACTGAAATCCTGAGGTAGGGACAATCTCTGAAATTATCATTTTGTCGATATTGCAGTGCTACTTTGTTCTGTGCAGAAATTGCACAGTAATTTGCTTTTGTATACGCACTCTTCACGGTTTGTGTTGCATAGCTTCGTTGATGTTATTACAATGCATGTGACTTGAGTCAGATACATACACTGAAGAGCAATTGAATTAGACATACCTGTCTAGTAACGTGTAGCACCACCTTTCGTCCTGATGACGGCGGCGATTCGTCTCGGCATGGGCTCTACAAGACACCGGAAATGTTGGGAACAAGCTCCCACAGCACACGAAGATTTGATGGAGGGGGTCATCTTTCTCGATGGTATCCCAGATGTGCTCGATGGGATTGAGGTCAGGTGACCTAGCTGGCCAAAGAAGCGAGGTCACGTCGGTGGAGTGTTCACCCAACCATTCGGATACAATTAGGGAGTGATGACACGGTGTATTGTCTTGTTGCAGGATGAGGTCCCCAGTGGGATGTTGAAGACGCACAAACGGTGGCAAATGGTCGTCCAGGATATCCCGGTAGGGTTGACCTGTGAGGGACGATGTCACACGTACCTGATGTCCCATATCAGTCCACGTAAACAGTCCCCAGACGAGAATGCCACCCCCACCAGCTTGAAGAGTACCCTGCTGGCAAGAAGGATCCATCGCTTCATGTGGTTTGCGCCATACTCGTATCCTGCCATCCGCGTGTACCAATGTGAATCTCGACTCATCAGTCCAGGCAACATTTTTATACATGTCTACGGTCCAGTGGTGATGTTCTCGTGCCCATGCTAATCTTTGCACCCTGTGATGTGCGGTCAGCAGCGGTACCCTCGTGGGACGATGGCTTCTGTACCCCATAGCGAGGAGATGGTTCTGGGTGGTGTGGCTGCTTACACGTTTTTGTGCACCAGCGTTAAATTGCCGAGTGATTTCTTGCACTGTGGCCCGTTTATCCGCTGTTACATTGCGAGCTAGCCGACGATGGCACCGCTGATCCACACGCTGTTGTCCACGACAGTTGGCCCCTTTCAGTGATGGTTTTACCGGATTCTATGTACTCACGGTGCACCCGTAACAGAGTGGCTCGTGAAAATCCCAGTGCCTGCACGATTTCCGAGATGGAGTGACCCATTCGTCGGGCACCAACAATTTGCCCACGATCAAATGCGCTTAGATCCTTCGTCTTACCTATACTGCGTCCGACTTTTACTCTGATTCCAGTCGCATCACTCCTTATATTGTCGAATCGCTGCATACGTCATGTCGTTTCTGTTTACAGGGTTTACAGGGCCGCCCACAGAGCCACATTTGCATAACGCCAGGTGTCTCTAATTCAATTGCTGTTCAGTGTAGATTCTTCTTTTCATGCAATATCTCCAACATTTTGTGAAAAGTGTATCTTAGTCGTAGTAAGATTTATCAACTTTCTCTTTATGTACTGTATATATACACACAACTTTTAGATGTGACTCAATAATCCCTACACCATCACTGCAACCCAAGGAAAAAATGTGCCATTCATTGTACTTCTATACTACTGAACACAAAAATTGTAATGCCGCTTAGTGAACCATCGAATCCCGTAAAACAAAACAATGTATCGGGAATACAATGAAAATCGAGTAACTGATATTCGAGACGGGAATGTATGCACTGATTCTTTCAGCGTAGGAAGTATGTTCACCAAATAGGCGCGAGATAGGGATAGGCACAACAGTGCATATTTTAAAGTGCAACATAAGTGTGAATTTTTTACGCAATATGTTATCCTGCATCGTTGCTACAAAGGCTGGCACGACATGGCCTTCGGTGAAGCCCGCTTTCTATAGCTCCTCATGTGCAATCCATATACCTTTTTTCCATTCTGGCCACCCAAATGGCGCAGGATGGCTAGAACGGAAAATATTTGGAGAATCGCGCTACGCTCTAATCGTTCTTCCGACTGAGCCTGAGTAGTGTGAGTGAGCCCAGGGTAGTGTGAGTGTGAGCTTAAGACAAGGGTGGTGCGTTTATCTTACGACACTTGCCCTTTCCCTTCCCTTAAACAGTGACCTAAATTAATAATTGGCGACTGCTTATAGCCCATTAGTTGCTAAACCCCTCCCCCTAAAGAAATCGATTAGGTTTGTGTTACAGTGGACACCCCCCCCCCTCATCCTAAAACCTGAAGAAAACTCTAAAATTTGTCCGCCATGTCGCGTATGGTATGAGGCAGCTAGGAATCACAGTTCGGCAGGCTCACATGTTCTTTTACAGTTCAGTTTTTTTATTTATTTCTCATTTACGTTGTTTTTTCTTTCGGATGTTCTCTAAATTAATTAACAAAATTGCGGGATAATTGGGAAGTCGCTCCAATGCTCTTGAAGGCATGAAACGCAATATTTTTGCCATTTTAAATTGTTTCTACCTGTGGGAAAATGTAGCACTCAATGGTTGCTCTGGAAATTGATAAGAGCAAAGCGATAGGCCCAGAAGAGGGCTTCTGGATTTCTTGATTAGGGGCCGATGTTACGACCCACCCCCGCCATTAATTTAGTAATTAATGGGCGTGGTTGATGTGTGAAATTAATTAAGTATTAATTATGTTCGAGGCTTGATTGGAGTTTAAAAGTGTAAACAGCAGATAAAGTTTTATCTGGGGGTTTGGAAAAGAAAAGAGGCGACGAATTCTCTCTCTGGCTGGGTGGTCTCAGAATAGCTCTGTTAGGTCATAAATATCAGGGCGCAGCTGACGGGAAACTAAGCAACACGGAATGGTACCTTTCGAAGAGGGGTCCACTTGAGTAAATGAATGAAGATGGGGACAAAAGGTTTAGCGAATAATCGTAAATTAGTCGATTGTTTGGGGCATTTTCGAGAACAATTGCTCTCTGTGTGGTCCGTGCAGAAAAATAAGAGTTCGCACTTGGCATGAACATAAGGAAGAAAGTTCAGTTGTCTGTGCGCTCTCCGATGTGAAAGGCTGGATGCCTTGGATCTGCAAAAAAATGAATTGGGAAAAATGAAGCAGCAAACCTCCCCGCATTTGGTAAGAAATGGAGACAACTCGAGGCAGCTGGAGATGCCAGTTTGCCATAAAGACAGCAGAATGCCTAAATCCGCAGGATAAAGCAGAAATTTCTAGGCTGGAGCGTAATGGAACTCAGCGACTGTTTGGCCTAATGAAAGCCAAGTTACAGGGGAATTAAGAAGTCTGCGAGTGGACAGTGGTCATTCCTATGAGAAGCGAAGCCAAGCAAACTCGGGTTCGGATGCCAACCACTGCAGTGTGGAATCGTCACCCCCATTCATCCCCTACTGTGGAGGAAGTGAAGAGATGCGCTTGTCTTACGGGGTGAAGCGAGGCCCCATGTGTGCGTGTGTGTGGTCGCGTAAGCAGCGAAGCCACTACGTGTAAGTGCGACGGGATAAAAACATGTCGAAAGAAAAATATGAGCGTAAGAGCGGTGGTTTCGATACCTAACAAATATACAGGTGAAATGTTGAGTTGCCGATATACGCTTAAGGTAAAAGCACGTCTGATTTCGCTCGGCCGAGAAAATTAATCTTGGAAACCGCAACATCAGATGTGAGAGGGCCTATTTTGCTTAACGGCCACCTTCAAATCGTCACGAGAATAGATCAGTGTGCACTCTAATCATTGCAACAAAGTGCGGCGTGATATTACCATTTTTAATTGTGTGCTTCATTTACATCAAGCGTCAAAGTGAAGTGTTGAATCATCGGTGCTGCCACATGGTGCAAGTGTCTGTGTGTGTGTGTTTTTTTGTCGTGTGATATTATGTGATGCACAACGGATTTGCACAGCAAAGTCACGTAACTGTAAGTAGATGAATATTTCCTTTTTCTTTCTTCGCACATCTGCGAACTTGTGCCATCCCGACACCCAAAGCTGCATGGACATAGATGCAGTAATGCTGAGTGACTGAACCTCAGAGGAAATACCTGCACATACAGATTTCAATTTCTTACAGGGCCCATTTCCTGATTACTTTTTTTTTACATGAATAAGGGAGAGGGTGTGGCCACAAATTCCGCTGGGCGGGACAGTTTCTTTTAACTTTGGTTCAGGACCAACGTCAGCGGGGCAGGGTTCTGCATGTGCATGCTTATTAGATTTAGTTAATTAACTTTGGCAGTATTTCGCACCTATAATCTTATACCGCAAATTAACGTGCTTGTGTATTTTGTGTCGCGAGTATTTTTAATGTGATCGTTTGCATATAATTTTTTTTTATTCTCTAAGCAATTGTATATGAATATCACCTGCAGCTCTATTTAGTGTGTAAACGAGTAGTATCTCTTGTTCAGATAGTCCGGTGGAGACTCAGTCGGCTGCGTTATCCGACAGTAAAGTGTGACACCGTATGCTGCCCACATATGAGGGGCAATTGTCTATGCTCCTAGAGAGCGCCGGATCTGTTTAAATCTCGCAGAACGTTATTAAATGTTGTGTTGTGTATTTGAGAATCATGTGTTATTTGCGAAAGTGAGTGTTGTACTGGCTGGTTGGGGATTGAATGTACCGGAGTAAGATCCGGACCACTACACTCAGTCACGGGAATTGGTGATTGCGGGTGAACCTCATCACAACTCTGATCCCAAAGTATCATTTTTTTTTAGATTATTTTATTTTTTATTTGTTGTTGTTATTTTGTTCACAAGGTGGATTCACCCAAGCCTTATGCTTCGGGTCATTCTTCAACTTTTCATTTTTTATGTTCTGGTGTGAATCTTTGAGTGCAGCAGTGCACCTGAGATTCTCACCTGGTGCCGTGGCCAACTAAATTGTACTTCAGGTCTCAAGCACCGTTACCGGCAGACTCGGCAGGAACACTGCTAGTGCCGTGTAACATTAATGATGCCGTTGTCCCAGGATCGATACCTATATTTTGCAGCTAGCGGAACAACACTCATGTTCGTAAAATAAGTGCGAATTGACTGCCATTACTATTTTTATTTAGTTTTGTTCGGTGCGAATTTTGTATAATTTAGCATTAAGTAATCCTTAAGCTGTTTTCTAAGAACTGCCATAATTTTAGTGGGTAAGAAAAACAAAATGGCTAAAACAAAGAAATCGTCATCTGCGAGTCACGTGGATTCAGATGATTCTGATGGTCACTCTGACGGAGAACATGTGAGCACTGGGGCTGCAATTGTTCCGGAAGAGAGTACACCTGTTACAAGTACAGCGGGTACATCACAGCTGAGACAAACAGCTTTAGCCGCACCTATGGTTTACGGTGAGCAAATAGCGGGATGCATAAACATGTTGAGGCTATTTACAGGCACTGATCCGCTGTATCGTGCTAAACACTTTTTTCAGGATGTCGAAAGTGTAGCGATGGTGGGTAGATGGGTGAGCAAACTAAACTCGCGATTGCAAAATCTAAATTTCGGGAGAGAGCTGCTGAATTTCTATCTGATAGCGATGAGCTGAGGGCAGAAACCGAACCCTTTGCAGCGCGAACCCGCATGATTGTGGATCCCTTACGAGTGCAGGGAAGCCAGGTCAAAAGTCCTCCAATCATTTCGCGGGCGTAGGAGCATCGAACGTGAGAGATCTGTGGAACTCGTGGATTCTCGAAGCTGTGCCTCATATTTAAATTTTCTTTCCGCCTATCTCGACGGGTAGCAATGAACGTGTGATGAAATCCTTAAACTTTCCTTCTGCTCTCAGGGCACTTAAATCCGGAATTAGGTGCCTTGCGACGATGGGAAAGGGTCGAGTGTTTACAGTTTAAAAAAAAAATATAGAATGATTGGATGAATAAACTTCATCCAGTCATCCCTTTTTTTTTCTTTCATGGGGGAATGGAATGTTACAGTGGACACCCCCCCCCTCATCCTAAAACCTGAAGAAAACTCTAAAATTTGTCCGCCATGTCGCGTATGGTATGAGGCAGCTAGGAATCACAGTTCGGCAGGCTCACATGTTCTTTTACAGTTCCAGTTTTTTTTTATTTATTTCTCATTTACGTTGTTTTTTCTTTCGGATGTTCTCTAAATTAATTAACAAAATTGCGGGATAATTGGGAAGTCGCTCCAATGCTCTTGAAGGCATGAAACGCAATATTTTTGCCATTTTAAATTGTTTCTACCTGTGGGAAAATGTAGCACTCAATGGTTGCTCTGGAAATTGATAAGAGCAAAGCGATAGGCCCAGAAGAGGGCTTCTGGATTTCTTGATTAGGGGCCGATGTTACGACCCACCCCCGCCATTAATTTAGTAATTAATGGGCGTGGTTGATGTGTGAAATTAATTAAGTATTAATTATGTTCGAGGCTTGATTGGAGTTTAAAAGTGTAAACAGCAGATAAAGTTTTATCTGGGGGTTTGGAAAGAAAAAGAGGCGACGAATTCTCTCTGGCTGGGTGGTCTCAGAATAGCTCTGTTAGGTCATAAATATCAGGGCGCAGCTGACGGGAAACTAAGCAACACGGAATGGTACCTTTCGAAGAGGGGTCCACTTGAGTAAATGAATGAAGATGGGGACAAAAGGTTTAGCGAATAATCGTAAATTAGTCGATTGTTTGGGGCATTTTCGAGAACAATTGCTCTCTGTGTGGTCCGTGCAGAAAAATAAGAGTTCGCACTTGGCATGAACATAAGGAAGAAAGTTCAGTTGTCTGTGCGCTCTCCGATGTGAAAGGCTGGATGCCTTGGATCTGCAAAAAAATGAATTGGGAAAAATGAAGCAGCAAACCTCCCCGCATTTGGTAAGAAATGGAGACAACTCGAGGCAGCTGGAGATGCCAGTTTGCCATAAAGACAGCAGAATGCCTAAATCCGCAGGATAAAGCAGAAATTTCTAGGCTGGAGCGTAATGGAACTCAGCGACTGTTTGGCCTAATGAAAGCCAAGTTACAGGGGAATTAAGAAGTCTGCGAGTGGACAGTGGTCATTCCTATGAGAAGCGAAGCCAAGCAAACTCGGGTTCGGATGCCAACCACTGCAGTGTGGAATCGTCACCCCCATTCATCCCCTACTGTGGAGGAAGTGAAGAGATGCGCTTGTCTTACGGGGTGAAGCGAGGCCCCATGTGTGCGTGTGTGTGGTCGCGTAAGCAGCGAAGCCACTACGTGTAAGTGCGACGGGATAAAAAACATGTCGAAAGAAAAATATGAGCGTAAGAGCGGTGGTTTCGATACCTAACAAATATACAGGTGAAATGTTGAGTTGCCGATATACGCTTAAGGTAAAAGCACGTCTGATTTCGCTCGGCCGAGAAAATTAATCTTGAAACCGCAACATCAGATGTGAGAGGGCCTATTTTGCTTAACGGCCACCTTCAAATCGTCACGAGAATAGATCAGTGTGCACTCTAATCATTGCAACAAAGTGCGGCGTGATATTACCATTTTTAATTGTGTGCTTCATTTACATCAAGCGTCAAAGTGAAGTGTTGAATCATCGGTGCTGCCACATGGTGCAAGTGTCTGTGTGTGTGTGTTTTTTTGTCGTGTGATATTATGTGATGCACAACGGATTTGCACAGCAAAGTCACGTAACTGTAAGTAGATGAATATTTCCTTTTTCTTTCTTCGCACATCTGCGAACTTGTGCCATCCCGACACCCAAAGCTGCATGGACATAGATGCAGTAATGCTGAGTGACTGAACCTCAGAGGAAATACCTGCACATACAGATTTCAATTTCTTACAGGGCCCATTTCCTGATTACTTTTTTTTACATGAATAAGGGAGAGGGTGTGGCCACAAATTCCGCTGGGCGGGACAGTTTCTTTTAACTTTGGTTCAGGACCAACGTCAGCGGGGCAGGGTTCTGCATGTGCATGCTTATTAGATTTAGTTAATTAACTTTGGCAGTATTTCGCACCTATAATCTTATACCGCAAATTAACGTGCTTGTGTATTTTGTGTCGCGAGTATTTTTAATGTGATCGTTTGCATATAATTTTTTTTATTCTCTAAGCAATTGTATATGAATATCACCTGCAGCTCTATTTAGTGTGTAAACGAGTAGTATCTCTTGTTCAGATAGTCCGGTGGAGACTCAGTCGGCTGCGTTATCCGACAGTAAAGTGTGACACCGTATGCTGCCCACATATGAGGGGCAATTGTCTATGCGCCTAGAGAGCGCCGGATCTGTTTAAATCTCGCAGAACGTTATTAAATGTTGTGTTGTGTATTTGAGAATCATGTGTTATTTGCGAAAGTGAGTGTTGTACTGGCTGGTTGGGGATTGAATGTACCGGAGTAAGATCCGGACCACTACACTCAGTCACGAATTGGTGATTGCGGGTGAACCTCATCACAACTCTGATCCCAAAGTATCATTTTTTTTTTTAGATTATTTATTTTTTATTTGTTGTTGTTATTTTGTTCACAAGGTGGATTCACCCAAGCCTTATGCTTCGGGTCATTCTTCAACTTTTCATTTTTATGTTCTGGTGTGAATCTTTGAGTGCAGCAGTGCACCTGAGATTCTCACCTGGTGCCGTGGCCAACTAAATTGTACTTCAGGTCTCAAGCACCGTTACCGGCAGACTCGGCAGGAACACTGCTAGTGCCGTGTAACATTTGGAACAGAATCTGCACTCGTCAGTGAGCAGCGGAGTTAACATTTCTCCTTAAATTATAATGCCTCTGTGCTGTTTTAGTTAAATAGTTCTTGTTTTCACAGTAGATGAAAATATTGATTGCTCTGCGCTCCTGTAATAAACATTTCATTCTGCCATTTATGGGTGAACCTGCGCTGGCCTTTTGAATCTTCCTTCCGAGATATCCCGTCCTTGCAAAAAAGTCCGTTATCACCGTCATATAAGTCAGTATTCTACTTATTTGGTTGCCTTGCTTTATGGTTATGGCCATTGTAGTTGGATGCGTCTGTTGCGCTTGTAATCTCGTGCATCACAATTTTTTTGATCCGCACAAGATCTCTATTGCTGTTGTCCATAACGTCTATCCACTGAGTAACAGAGTGAACAATATTCTAAAAACACAGAGCAAATTTTTACTAATAACAGAGTGGGTGACTGTGAAGGAAGAATAACTTACAAGAGGGGAATACACAGAAAAGAAGAAGTGCTTCATGGTTCCATAGAATAATTTTTACTTCTGGAAAATGTACAGCGTATATTTTCCGTATGCCTTCAAAATTACGAGTGCGCATTGAACACTCGATTCAATTCAATGACTGTATTCCCAAGTTCTCTTTTTTTCTTTTGCCAGAGCCGAATTTCTTCTGAAAAACGAAGAACAGAAATTTGATCAAACCTCAAGAAAGCACATCAACGCAAATAAGACGATGTATCTTTATTATGCACAGCTCCAAGAGGACGTTAGGTGTTTAGCAACGAGGAAATGCTACTATGAGTCAGTCAAAATTAGTTACTTTGAAAGAAGTGGCCTTCAGAAATTAAGAGTTCATTTCTTATTCTACGGATACCGCGTTTTCAATGAAGCACACACAAACACGGTGTTTATAGCTCACCTGGTTGAAAGGAAACCCAACGCATCGTAATTAGGTGTTGCAGCTATGCTGTAATATTATTATTTGAAAACATATAGGTGTTTTGTTTGTTTAAGCAAACTTATGATGCTATTGATAGAACCCATAAAATGTTTGCTAAAGTTGAGATATTCTTCCTGCTGTGAGGGTACTCTACGTATCACATGTATCTGCCATTTCACGAATGACGATATCGATCATTTCAATTTTGTATCACTTCTTCAGAAAGCTTGCGCAGTACCTTCTATGCACGGCGTTTGTAAATTAATGCCACTAGGTGAAGGTACGGATGAAAAATCACAGTATACATTGATTTTTCAGCTGAAATGTAGGTGCGTGGAATGTTCTTTGAGACTTATTAAACAACCTAATTACACCCAAAATTTTACCTAAACGTTTACTGTTCGTCGCCACACCAACGAGGCGTAAAATAAACAAGAAACATGACACCGAATTTACGGTTGTAATGAGCACGTCTACTGAATTCTTTCCCACAGGAATAAAATATTTCAAAGTCATTCATAGTAAATGAAATGGAACCCGTTAAAAATATCAGGCGCATTTTTACAATAGATAAAACATCTAGAAATAAAAGTAGTTACTTCCTCCCACAAGCAGGTGAAAAGTATGACACAAAAATTAACAAATTATGCACAAAACGTTTCTCGTAGACGACGGAAGACATCAGAGAAAACGGATTTACAAATCGAACTGTTAGGAAAAGAGATATAGAAAAACCATGATGTACATTTAGACCACCTAGCGGAAGATTTTTGAATATTGGAAACGTAGAAAATATGCTAAAAGCATTCTTCATAGCAAAAGCAATACTATGGGAAAATATTTTTTATATACGTCTCCTAAAAGCACTTATAGCGAGAAAAAGGCTTTGACGTTTAAGTCCCCTAAATGAAAAACTCTGCATTATTTAAAAGGATAAAGTTTCCCATCTTACGGTACAGTATGCCATAGAGTAAAAAGAAAATTTTTCAGTGCGATTTTTAGAAGAGTTGCAAAAATAAATACACCCTAACACCACCTAGCGCTGGAACTGTGAACTACAAAAACCCAAGAATACAGGCAAAGCATTCGACAAGGTAAATGGTATTCGGTGTTAAAAGAACATTTTAAACCGGACTTTTAAAAGCAGAGATATGGAGAAAACAGTGGCGTATATTCGAGCCAAGCTAGGCTAGCTGCGAAGCCGAAAGAATGCACAAATAAAACTGAATTAAATATACACAAATAAAAGTCAATTATCAACGGTATTAAAATATGTCGATGCTTTTGCTGCGAAAACAAACGCGTGCGGATTCACTTCTTTGACTCAGTCTGGCGAGCGAAAACCAACGGCATAACGAAAGCAGCTCTTCCAGAGTCTTCGCAGTTCTGATGCGAAAACCTTCCGTACAATCGCCTGCTAACGTTTTCATTACAACATGAATCAGCTGGTAGAGGGGGATTGGCCAGTTGCTATGGGAAATGGTTTGCTCCGAAAAACGAAGTCTCGCAAACTCCCGCCCCTAAGAGCGTATTTCGCGAGAGTTGTTTCAGTTTTTGTGAAGTATCAATGAATTAAAATCATTGAAACTTTACAAAAACATTGACACTTCACAAAAATATCTTAAATTCGTGGCTTTGTTGGATTCGAATTATTTTGATAAATTTTGTGAAAGCTTCCCTGAACATCTACTGTCAGAACTTAAAGAACTCTGTGCTTCAAATTTCGATACAGTTCGACTAAAAAATAAACAAAGTGTTTTATTCCCTTGATGAATACAAAACAAAATCAGTAAGAGACATTACGTGTTACATAAAGTTGAATAAATTGGACATAGTGTTTAGTGAGGTGCACAAATTAGCAGACCTCATATTAAACTTTCCATCAACAACTGCAACTGCCGAAAGACGTTTTTCAGCATTAAAAAGAATCAAGATATATCTTAGAGCCACACAAGGACATGCACATTAGAAAAACTTTGCTGTTTTGTCAATAGAGAAAAACATTCTTTTTAAATATGAAAAAGTACTCGGAAGAAATATTTTATGAAAACGTAGCACTCAAGTTCACACAAAACGAAAGAAGAATGGAGTTCATGTACAAATAAAGTATTCAGAAGAAGAATGGAGATCATGTACAGATAAGTGTTCAAATCCTAATCTTCATAATTATTTGGTATCATGTTAGCAAAGGCATGCACCTAAAATTTAGAAAAAAGTTACTTCTATTACTTAACAATTAAAAATTAAACTTCGCAATTAAAAAAAACAGTATTGGGGGGAGGGGGAGGGAGGAGATAGCCCAGGTCTCGGACCCAAGATACGCCACTTGGAGAAAAGCATATTAGAGATTTGCGCCCGTAATGGGGAAATTTTGAATTATTTCGGGAAGGATATGTCCACAAATATTTTTTGTGATTAATGGTATCTGACTGGAAAAATATTTTTTCCATCGGGCTTTCAGAATGGCAGATATTGCTGTAAATATGCTGGAAAAGCATACGTGAACTTATGCCCTTCGGTGGAAAATTTGTACCTTCAAAAATACTTTAATTTATATGCAAAACATTTCGAACTAGAAATGCTCTCGGTCAAAGAAAGAATTTTCCAAATCGGGCAGTTAGAAGCACAGATATCGAGAAAAATATTATGTACATCTACGCCCGCAGGCGTAGAAACTATGCATCAGTTTAAGCGGATGATATTTTAGGAAGGCTTTTTAGTAGTGAGCGGTGTCTGACCACAAAAGAATTTTTTCATTCGTGTTTTAAAAGCGCAGGTGTCGCCGCTGCAAATACGTCAGAAACATAAATATGCACTTACGCTCACTAGTGGAAAAACCGTGCCTTACCAAAAATTAGAAATTATATGGAGGACATTTCTCATCAGAAGCTCTCTCCGATACAAAAATAATTTTTCAAATCGATCATATCAAGGAAATCGCCCCTCTACTCCCCTAGCGCGAAAACTATGCATGACTTGAAAAAGAAGCAGTACACAAAATAGTCTTCGTTGAAAATGACATCGAAAAGAAGAAAAAATATTTGCAGTCGGATGTCTATAAGTAAATCTAGAAGTATATCTTGTAAAATGTATTTTGAGTTTGATAGCATCTGCATTTACGCACTCTTGCGGCAAAGGTGTGCATTGAAAATAAAACATGAAAGCAAGGACGTTCTCACATTTTGCACTTCCTGACGCAAAAATAATTTTTTAAATGGGATTGTTAGTTTTAGAGATATGGTGTCTACAGACAGACGGGAGGACGAAACGATACTATAAGCACGTACGTGTTTAGAAAAGAAGTACTAAAACCTGGCATGTTGCTGAATGACTACGGGCAATATTTCGAAAAAGATTCAGCCGAGATGGCGTCGTGTACTTAACTTCTAGGTAGAAAAATTTACTTAACTCCTAGGCAGAATTGTACTTAACATTGCATTTTACTTAACATATTGAATTTACTTAATTTATTTACTTGTACTGAATTTATTTATTTTACTTAACTTCTAGGTAGAAAAATTCACCCAAAGTTAAACTTATAACCCCAAATCAGATGTTCGTAAAGAACGTTTATTCGTTTTCATGAACGTTATTCGAATAATGAGAGATGTTGTTCAGTTCATTTTACCAAGGAGCCGGCAATTTGAAGGCCAAAGGTGCTTTTTTACTTAATCTGACATCTTTTAAAGAGCACGTAATTAACATTCTTGCACGCTTCACGATTCGAGTATATTAACAAGCGCAAAAATGTGTGCTCGTTTCAGACGTGTACGAAGCATAGAAAACGGCAATATGGGAAAACATCGTGATTTAATCCATTTTGAAGGAGACCTAACAGTGAACGCTAGGCGGGCAGGGATATCTCGAAAACCCCTTGGCTATGCAAAGAGAACTGTATCAATGTGGTAAAATGAGTGTTATATAAACAACAAAACAGACAACCAGTTGTATTTAGGTGAGCTGAGACAACTCGTCGATATCCGAGAGAAACGGCAGCGGGAGAGGTTTGCACGAAGTAACTGACCAGCTTCATCTGCAGTAGGCACGGAAGCACTAAAACTGAATCCTTGAGGACTGGAAAACGGTTGCCTGGCCAGACGAAACACGCTTTCAGTTTAATACACGCCGATAAACAGAACAGAATATGACGCCATCAGCACTAATCGATTGATCTCAGTTTCCAAGCGTTAATTGTACAAACTGGTAGAGGATCTGCGATGGCCTGGGGTCTATTTTCCCGGCTGGGATTTCGATCCTTAATACACTGTCTGACAATAAAGTTTCAGGACAGTGGGTATTACTCTGTTAATGGTAGTGATAAAAATATATTGTATAAGTCAAATTGTAACTGTGTTTTCCCTCCCTTGCAAGACACATGAAGATCTAAGAAAGTGCAGTCCTGTCCAATTCTGAAGACTGTTAATAGAAGGTACCCCAAAGACCATTGTCATGGATTTGAGCAGAGAGCAGAGAGTAAACATCAAGTTTTGCTGGAAGTCCGGGAAGTCAGCAACGGAGACATTCGAAATGATCAAAACTGTTTACGGGGACCTTGCGCTATCACGTGGTTGCGTTTTAGAAATGGTATGCTCGCTTTCGCGAGGGAAAAGAAGACACTGGGGATGGCACAAGGATTGGAAGACCGTCAACCAAGCTGTTCTGACGAAATGGTGGAGAAAGTTCGCACCCTGGTGCAGTCAAACCGTCGAATGACGGTACGGATGATGGATGACGAACTCCATATCAACCGTAAAACAATCCGGCTGAATCTAAAGGAATATCTCGGGGAAAGGAAGATTTGCGAAAGGTTTGTGCCGCACAGTTTGACCGAGGAACAGAAAGTGCAAAGAGTCGAAAGCTGCAAGGCGTTTTTGCGGCCGTGGAATCAGACCCTTCCATGCTGGACCGCATTGTGACAGGTAATGAGACGTGGTGCTTTCAACACGATCCAGCATCAAAGAGGCAAAGCATGGAGTGGAGGGCCCCAAGTTCACCGAGACCCAAGAAGGTTCACCTGCAGAAGTCGAAAATGAAAGCAATGCTGATCACGTTTTTTGACAGCAGCGGCGTCATTAACAGAGAATGACTTCCGGAGGGCGCAACGATCACCAATGTCTACCTGCAAGTTCTTGATTGCCTACGGAAGAGAATTCATAGTGTGAGACCGCACCTGCGAGCACGTGGAAGTTGGTTCCTTCTGGATGCCTGCGCATCGGTACTGTCGGTGACATAGTTCCTCGCCGAGTCCGGATTACCCAGGCTCAACCAACCTCGCTACTCCCCGGACTTAGCTCCCGCCGACTACTTCCTGTTCCGCAAAGTGAAATTAGCGTTGAAAGGAAGACGTTTCATGACTGTTCAGGACATCAAGAAAACCGTTACCACGGAAATGATCAGTTTTCCGGTAAATGAATTCAAAACGTGTTTCACACATCTAGTGGAGCGATCAAAATGGTGCATCGATAAGAAACGGGACTACTTTGAAGAACCATAAGCACAGTTGGACTCAATGCGTTAAACTTTCCTCGTAACAGCAGCTGTTGTGGAACTTTATCGTCAGACGGTGTATCTCTTGAACAGACTTTGGATGCCGCCATGTATCTTACTATCATTGTATACGCATTACTTTGCCAGGGGTTCTCGCGCATATGCATGGTGTTACCTGATCGGCTATTTCCAGGAGGAAAGTGTGCCATGAGGACGACAGTGTTTTCAATGTTCTAAAATGGCCCGCGCAATCCCCAGATATTAACACAATTGAAGAGCTGTTGTATGGGATAAAGAGAGCCATTCTTAATAGAGTTCTTCCTCCAGCGAACATTCGGAAACCGACGGACGTCGTCATATCCGCTGAGATAAAAAATACCTGTACAACGATATCAGCATCTCATTGAATCCATGCCGCATTGAACTGACGCTGTTTTGAAGGCCAATGGCGTCCCAACACGGTATTATATGGGTTGTTTTAATAACTAATTTAATACTTAAGTGTATAAGCCGCAGGTTTCTGACTTCAAGTAATTCTAAGTGGTTTCGAATCCCGGGCAAAACACGGATGAACTATCTGGCGCAATCTCTCTTCCTTACCTGGAACCGGTGGCTCTAAATTTAAAATGTGCTACTTCTTACATGCTCATGGGATTCGTTAACCCTTTAACTACCATAGCCCCAAAATCTTGTATCACTCTAAATACCAAAACGCCCGAAACTGACGCCCGAAACTGTCTGTTGGTTCGCTTCTTTGCTTAAAAACAACAAAAGTGACTGAGGGTGACTCCTGCTGATCCCTCATAGGTCCAGAAAATTTGAAGAACTCGTAAGGGTAGGAAATCTGACTCCCTCTAGAAAGGTGTTTCGGGCGGCTATGGCCGTTTGCACGTACAGGCGTTTTGGGCGTTATGGTCGTTAAATGGTTAAACCCCATGCTAAGCAAAACAAAACTGAAGTTAACAACGGCTTTGTATATTTTAATTCGAAAATGAATTAATAACTCTGAACCAATAGAAGGTGCAGAAAGAAATACTGAGGAGGTGTAAATTGGAAACAGATCTGTAATGTACGCATCTGGTTGCACACTACTTTGGAAGGGAAATCTGTGGTCGCACACTACTTCGGAAGGGAAACGAAGGAAAAGCTGGATAATCCGTTGGAAATAATACAACCTACACTAGCGAAAGGAATCGACCTTTCAGATCGGAACGGAACAGACATTTTGGAGAATGCTTGCTTAGAATATTTTTGACGGATTTTAATATGTTCCCGAAGCTTTGCGCATGCGTTAAGTCGAGGTCATCTGTATCAATTGTTTACTGTATTGCTTCAAAAGAGCAGTAAGCTGTCGACACGACCTGATTTTCACGCTTTCATTGCTTTTACTGTGTTGTTCAATTTATTATAAATATTGTTTCGGAAATACTTAATGATGAAAAGTAATCAGTGATGTGCAAACACATCCAATTTTGCACGACATTAGGGACAAACAATACATTGATACATACGCCGTCTTTGCACAATAATTTAACTTCGGTATGACGTTAAGGTCTTTGCAGTTGGGAAGGAACCCGAAGTGGGTATACTCTTTTGCGAGCTTCACTCAGATGGATTGGAAGGTTCGTGCAGAAAAACTCCACATAATTGCACCTAAGTGCCCAACACGATGATCCGATGCAGTGAAAAATCGATAGTACAAATGAAACTTCGTGCTATATACTATACATTGATATGTATACCGTCTTTGCGCGATAATTTAAATAAAATTAAGTTATCGTGCAAATACGGTGTATGTATCAATGTACTGTATATAGCACGAAGTTTCATTTGTACTATTAGGGACTAGCATTTCTACCATAGTGTGATGAAGAACAAATATTCGAAGAAATATCAGAAAGTTTTACTGAATCTGGTCACTGAAATGCAGTATAGCTTTTCTTCATTTCTTCGCATTTAATAAAAATTTGTTTAATCTAAAAAATTCAGAGATCTTCTTTTATACTAACTGTACTTTAGGCTATCCTTTCCTGTAATAATTTTTAATCATTTTTGTAAGAAAATAAAAATTTTGTAGCATAAAAGATTTATTTGCGTCATTAAAATAATTAATTACTAGAATTCCAAACTCGATGCAGCATTCGATCTTTTTTCCCAAATCGGTGGATTAGAGAAATAAAAAGGAAGGGAAGATGTGTTTGTTATACAAAAGAGACCCATAGGTAGAAAAAAGATGCTAATTTTCTTTTTCATAATCGACAAATGGAAAATATGTATAAAATCTTACCTCAGCATTACTGCCAATCGTTCCTTCAGAGATAAAATAACTTCGTGTTCCATTGTTTGAGTATATGGATCGATCATTGCCAAAATTCCTCTAAACTTTTCGTAATTAATGGTGAAACATCGAAAAAACCTTTTGTTGTAATTTTTTAGATGCTGGAATAATGTGTGGTATTCTCTCTCTGATTCTGTTGTCATGCTGATGTAATGGACCCACGGCCTTTTATACAAGAATCTCGAAATTATTCTTCTTCTTCAGACCCGGCAAATGCCAACGGTACCACAAATGCTTTCTCTACTCTGCTACTGCCATTCGTCCAACGAATTGTATCAGTTAAGTTAAAAAGCTAATGTAATAACACTTGTAATTACTGTACGCGCAACAGTACTTTCAACGCGTACAACGTCTAACAAATGAATGATCCCTACTCCAATAAAAATTTTGAAGTTGTAAATCCGTTTATTGGTGTAAATATGACATGGACAGTAGGTCAGATAATATCCGAAAACTTGAAAATTTTGTCGTCCTGGAGCGGGAATCGAACCCACGTCTCTCAGTTAGTGTCCAAGTATGCGACCCATTACACCACCGAGAACGACCAAATCTCAAGCTTCCGATTAATTTGAATATAACCATCACATGATTCGCTAGACGAAGCAACCGGCATTCATATATAGCGAACCTGGAGGATTGGAATTCATTCCCGTGATTGCCCGGAGAAGCAGAATATCAATGAATGAAATAAGGGATTACACCATTGTACAATACAAATTTTGAAGTTGTGAATCAGTTTATTGGTGTAAATATGACGTGAATGGTAATTCAGATGATTTCCGAAAACGTGAAAATTTCGTCGTCCTGTAGCGGGACACGAACTCGCGTCTCCTGGCAAATCCTGTGATGGTTTTATTCAAATTAATCGGAAACTTGAAACTTGGTCGTTCTGGGTGGTGTAGTGGTTAGCATACTCTGGCGCTAGCCGGGAGACGCGGATTCGATTTCCACTCCAGGACAACGAAATCTTCAAGTTTTTGGATATTATATGACTGACCAATCATGTCATATTTGCACCAATAAACGGAATCACAACTTCAAAATTTGTGTTGTACAATGGTGTAATACCGTATTTCATTGATTGATCCCTATTCCGCATGTGTAGTTCCAACACAGTGCGCTGGCAAAACTCATTTCCGTTCCGATGCGAAAAGTTCGATTTCATGTACAATTTCGCAACGAATTTCCCCGATAAAATAATTCTTCATAAATACATGGTAGACACCGTAGTGCTATTATTGGTATATTTTCACTGTATTCCATGGAACCACTTCCTTCAGAAAAGTTGCAAAATGTCATCGTCCTGGAGCGGAAATCCAATCCGCACCTCCCGATTTCCGGTTGAGCATTACACTACCCAGGACAAGGTAATTCCAAGCAACTGAACACAGATATCTGAAATTGAATTTCCTTGTTCTGAGGAGTGTAATGACTAGCATGCTCGACCGAAAATCGGTAGGTGAGGATTCGATTCCCGCTCCAGGACAATGAAAATTTTAAGTTCGCTTCCGTTCCGATTAATTCCGTCCTATTCCGTTTCGAGATAGTGTGCGGCGAACTCTTTATTTACATCTGACATCACTGGAAAGCATCTAATCTGCATTCCTACTTGACGAAAAAAAAAATTGTATTTTTCACATAAAACTGAGAATGGGGACTATAAATATGAGAAAACGCTGTTGTTTTCATCTGCTGCCACCCAATGCCCGAAAATATATGGTCTGGTTCGTGGTATTTTTGAGCAGATGTTCGAATCTCGCGTAAGGAATAAGTGCTCTACTTGCTCAGACGGCACTGATTCTCTGAAAAGTGTACTCTCATAGATGTCCATACTTCCACGAAAATGTTGATCCCATCTGTTTAATTACCAGAAAATCGAATCATGAAAATCCCTCACCCCTTTTTTGACCTCTCTTCGAAACCACGCAGAGACGTTATGCCTGAATGCTGTGGCAATAGATGCATTCTTTGCTAGCTCCTCAATAAGTTTTTCAGCGCATATTTAATCTTTTATTTGTCTTCTTCGAAATGTTCACAGAACACAATATATTAAAAGGGAATGATAGCATTCATCCTCGGATAAACATTGCTCTGTTATAAATGAGCGAGGAAGTAAAAAAGTTAAAAGGAAGAGAGAAAAACAGAAAGAATTTAAATTGCGCTTTAGGAATTATTCTCTTGCGCTACTAACCGTCGTTTTTCTCGGCGAAATGGAATACGTATTTATTCGATCGAATATTTCGCAAACAGTTCGTTTTACTTTAACCCGCTATTCTGTTCTCTTTCCATTGTTGTTTCCTTTATGTCGGCACGGTGATCTTATCAGGAAACGGTGATAAGCTCATGGGAGATTCAATACGGTTTAACATACAAGGGACCTGCTTCATATCTTCTAAAGAATTTTAAATAAAGCGTGACACTTTGATCACTTCCGACAGAAGCAACGCACTTGCCATCTGCAAGAATGCAAAATGTCAACTTGACGCAAACATCTTGTGTTGCGCCTGTTTTCTCTCCAGGCAGAATTACAGAATAAATTGTTACAGAATTTGCATCATGATGTTGAGTTAACACAACTGGACTAACATTACGCTTTTATCATTTTTCCAACTGTAGTGTAAGCAACAAAGCGTAGTTTGATATACGTAGTGTAAGAGGTAAACACATATAACCCTGAAAATACAACAGTTCGCATCGGGATCATGGTGAATAATTCTAATGCACATTTTCAAATTGCATTGCATTTTATCAGCCCCTATTTTAACTTGCCAAAAGACTTGCATGTTTGTCAAAGAAGAGTACTATCCCAGCACAGTTCATTTAGCTTCCAGTCTTGAACAAGCTAATTTGAATGCGTATGAGTTTGCTTATTTGTTTGTTTGTACGCATTCAAACCACTGAATTAGTTAGCTTCCAGTCTTTAACAAACTAATTTGAATGCGTATGCGTTTGTTTATTTGATTGTTTGTACACATTCAAACCACTGAATTAGTTAGCTTCCAGTCTTTAACAAACTAATTTGAATGCGTATGAGCTTGTTTATTTGATTGTTTGTGCACATTCAAACCACTGAATTAGTTAGCTTCCAGTCTTTAACAAACTAATTTGAATGCGTATGCATTTGTTTATTTGTTTGTTTGTACACATTCAAACCACTGAATTAGTTAGCTTCCAGTCTTGAATTAACTAATTTGAATGCGTATGCGTTTGTTTATTTGTTTGTTTGTACACATTCAAACCACTGAATTAGTTAGCTTCCAGTCTTTAACAAACTAATTTGAATGCGTATGCGTTTGTTTATTTGTTTGTTTGTACGCATTCAAACCACTGAATTAGTTAGCTTCCAGTCTTGAACAAACTAATTTGAATGCGTATGCGTTTGTTTATTTGTTTGTTTATACACATTCAAACCATTGAATTAGTTAGCTTCCAGTCTTGAACAAACTAATTTGAATGCGTATGCGTTTGTTTATTTGTTTGTTTATACACATTCAAACCATTGAATTAGTTAGCTTCCAGTCTTTAACAAACTAATTTGAATGCGTATGCGTTTGTTTATTTGTTTGTTTATACACATTCAAACCATTGAATTAGTTAGCTTCCAGTCTTGAACAAACTAATTTGAATGCGTATGCGTTTGTTTATTTGTTTGTTTATACACATTCAAACCATTGAATTAGTTAGTTTCCAGTCTTTAACAAACTAATTTGAATGCGTATGCGTTTGTTTATTTGTTTGTTTGTACACATTCAAACCATTGAATTAGAAACTTTTTTATTCAGTACTGGGTTGGATCTCCTTTAGCCGGAATTACATAATGACTGCGGTTTGGCATAGATCCACAAAATGTTGGAGTTTATTTTCGTTTACAGCATACCACGAGACGACAAGACAGTCCTTTAACTGCTTCATATTAGACGGAAGAGGACGTTGCTCACGGATCTAGTTTTCTAACATGTCTCATGCAATCTCAGTAGGGTTCAGATCCGGGCTTTTGGCCAAGAAAAAAGGTGCAAGTCGCTGTCATGCTCGCTGAACACATCTTGCTCGATGGATAGTAGCATTGTCGTCCGAGAAACAGCCGTCATCTGCTATATCAAAAGTTAACATTGCAGCACGGATTTCATCGGCAACAATATTAAGGTAATCCTTATAGGGCACCTATACTTCCAGCAACATCAGCGGACCGGTTCCGTATGAACAGAACGTGCCTCGCACCAAGACACCACCCCCAGAATCTTGAAGTATATTTACAAGTCAAGCTGGGTTCATTGATTCATGGGGTTCCACCAAACTCTCGGCCTATCGCCGGTACAGAACAAGATTTTCCGTGACTAGTCCAACCATACAGTGTAAAAAAAGAGTGGTGTGAATTCACGGGAAATTTCTGAAAACAACGTTTAGCAAAGTTGCCGGTAGATGTCAGTCTTTTTCAGAAATTTCAGTTTTTAAAAGTTCCCGTTTATTTCAATAAAACGAATTCCGCGACGATGAATTTTTGTTTTTTGTCCTTAATGCGAGTGATTTAGTCATTTTATTTACGCTTTTGAACCGTAGGTTGAAGAAGCGTATATGCTCCAGCTTTTTCCGTCCGTCCGTCCGTCCGTCTGTAGGCATGATAACTCACGTAAAAATGGTTCGATTTCGATGAAATTTTAGTATGTAGTAGGGGACCACCTGGGGACGAACCTGTTGAAAATGGGACAAAGGAGGCTAAAGGTCACGACATAGGAGCGGAATCCATTCCATTGCCCTTATGCCTCATAACTTGCGTAAATACAGTTCGATTTCTCTGAAATTTTAGTATGTGGTAGGGAACCGCCTGGGAACGAACCCTATTGAAAATTGGTGAAGTGGGGTCAAAGATCAGGACATAGGAGCGGGATGCATTTCATTGCCCTTATGCGTCAAAATGTGCGTAAAGATGTTTCGATTTCGATGAAATTTTAGTATGTGGTAGGGGACCACCTGGAGAGGAACCCTATTGAAAATGGGACAAATGAGGTCAAAGGTCAGGACATAGGATCGGGATCCATTCCATCGCACTTATCCCATAGTATTAAGGTGGATGTTAAGTAATTTTGCTTCCTATATTTCCAATGGAAAAAGTTTTGTACACATTTCTTCACAATTGGTGTGTTCCTAAGGATGGAAATTTGAACATCGATTAAAAACTTGGAATACTTAACATTTCCTAAACCATAATATAATTATATTTAAAAACAATAACGTTTCCTTTGGTGGTGTTGAAACCAGAAAATAGATAGCGCGACCTGTACTTTGATGACGTCAGTAGACAAATAAATGTTGGATTGCATAATTATGGTTATGTTTTAGAAAATATTAAGCATTCCAAGTTATACAATAAAGCTATTTTAATTGATGTTTAAATTTTCATCCTTGGGAACGCATTAACTGTGAAGAAAATGTGTACAGACTTTTTCCATTGGAAGTATACGAAGCAAAATTATTTGACGTCCACCTTACAGGAGCAATTCTTGTATCTATGAAAATTTTATTTTGAAAACGGCTCGAAGGATTTTGATGAAAGTCGTTAACCTACCGTTTTCCGGTACTAGAAATCGATTTAGCTTGATTTCGACTTTAGAAAAATTCGTTTAGTGGGTTAAATAACCACCCCGAATTACCACGTTTTCAGTGTCATGGCGTCGTTCCATTAATGTTACCCATGCTTAGAAATCTTATGACGTCACAAGCTCGCGATTGAGATAATGACGCGCGGTCACGCCATCTGTCTGATTACGTCACGCGTTGTGTGTGGATCCTATTAAAAGTTTATAACGTCACACTCTTTCTAGCTGATGGTCGCGAGTCCCATCTGCCTCATTACGTCACGCGTTGTGTGCGTATGCCCGTCCGAACGATAACTCGCATAACAATCGTTCGATTTTGATGAAATTTTGGTATGTGGTAGGAGACCACCTGGGGACAAACCCTATTGAAAAGGCGAAATGGGGTCAAAGGTCATAGGTTGAAGGAGCGGAATCACTTCCATCGCCATTATGCGTCATAACGTATGTAAAAATGCTTTGAATTAGGTGAAATGTTAGTATGTTGTAGGGGCCTGCCTGGGGACGAATGTTACTGAAAATGGGCGACATGAGGTCAAAGGTTAGGACACAGGAGCGGGATCTATTCCATAGCCGTTATGCATCATAACTTACGTAAAAATGCTTCGATTGCGACAAAACGTTATCATGTTATTTCGGAGGTATACTGTACAGATTTTGTTGAATATCATCGAAATGGGATCAAAGGTCAGGCACAGGACCGAGATTTATTCCGCAGCCATTATCCTCATAACTTGAGTAATAACTTGAGTATTGATTTCTGGTATGTTGGAAAGCGTATTATAATCAATGCATTGCATGATTTTACTAACTCGTTTTATGTTGAAGCTTATTATTTTTCTGAATAGGTCTCTAATATTTTTTTCTTTTTTCTGTAGGAAGACTTTTTACAAATTAAGTATTTTTTATCGTGAATTTTCGAAGCAACAAAATGTTTTGCAACTTGATTTTTTTAAACTGACAATGACTTTCAGTTATTTTTTAAAAAGCTGAAATGTTCTTTTATTTATAGTAGCTTTTCACAATGAAAACAACAAAAAAAAATCTAAACATAAAATTTGATAGTTATAATAGCTTTTGTCTTAAGTTGTCCAAAGAGTGATACATAGACATCATGTAATCATCTGTACAATAAGCTAAGTATCCGGTTTCTTAGAGTAACATAACATACAGGGTGATTCATAAAGAAGTATGCAGTTTCAACGCACTATAAAACAAGAACAATGTAAGATATTTTATGTTACCTGTAACAGAATTGTAGGGGAATGTTTCAAGTTTTTTTAGAGACAAGCACAGACGTTCCATGTGTTCACCCTTAGTCACACGACACACACCGAGCCGGTAATCCATTTTCGCCCAAACGCCATACACGTGGTCGTCCAGGACTTTTAAGTTTGCACAAACAGCCCATAGTTTCAAATTTTTTATGCCAATCGTAGATAGATTTTCAGGTTGGAGGCTCTTTTCCAAATCGTGATGGAAAATGCCGTTGCACAACAGTTACAGATTCCATTTTGCTCAATTCAAGAACACAAAACACCTTCTCCACTGCAGACGCTGCCATTTTGACTGACTAGTCACGTGACGCGCAATATCGCCTACGTCACTTCCCTCAGTAGCGGGACACAAACTGTATGAGTACATTCACTTAACGGTTGGCAGTTGTGGTCCGTGTCTTCAACTGTTACTGTTTACAGCATCTGGAAACTGTATACTTTTTTATGAATCTCCCTGTATAATAAATAGCCTCGTGCGCATACTACAGGAGAGCAGAAGAAATATCCTGTGCCACAAAACAAAATCCATGAGATATGCTATCCACAGTGATCGATCTCGCTACGGAACTTTAAAATTCGACAGACGATTGAAATTGAAAAGCTAAACAAACATCAATTATTCTCACCAATTGCTCCTACTACAGGTAATTTCTCGTCATACGGATACGGAAAAAGTAAGAATGGAGTTTTCCCGTTTATATGCGAATGGAATTGCGGATAGGTTTCTGAAAATGTAATATCTATACGTACAGCTTTCCAACAAATATCCATAACCGTCCTTTATTACTTCATGAATATTAACAGCCTACAATAATAAGCCTGAATGTAAAATGTTGAAAGAAAATTTGTGAACAATTGATTGTTATTTTATAGCATATAGATGATTCGTGGACATACATGCTTATAGAATGAAATCTCACACTTCTAGAACAACACGTAAACGGGCATAATGTTTGCAATTGTTAAAAAATTTACAAAGAAAATCAATTGATTTTTATTTAATATATACTACTGCCCCTCCAACAAAAAAACACTTAAGCGTGAGGTGCGTTTTTAATAATCAAAATCAGAAAATGCGGCTTTAAAGCTATCAATAGTAATAGTAAACTGAGACGCACGACATCAAAAAGCATGATAATATGTAATAGAGACGGAAACAGAACAAAATATTACAAAGAACGTGCAGGCTCATCTTTCGCCCAGTGAAACTCTTCCACAGCAGTAGTATAAAAGGCCGGGTTCTGGACCAAGGATGCATCCTTCTAGGAGAAGGATGGGGGCATGGCTTGCGGCAGAAGGATTGGGGCGTGGTTTGCGGCAGAATAATGGGGCGTGGCTTGTGGCAGAAGGATGGGGCGTGGCTTGCGGTAGAAGGATGTGGGGGCGGGGCAGATGACGCTAGTGTGTTGGGTCGATGTGCTATCCCCTAGTGGTGCTTCTTATAACTTTCGGTGAATCTTTGAGGGATGGCAACGACCGAGTGCAAAAAGTGGTGTCAACTAGATGTGCTGCCCCATGGCGGTGCTTTTTGGAACTTTTAATGAATCTTTGAGAGATGGCAACGACCGAGTGGAGGAAAGGGGATGTGTACGTTGCCCCCGTAGCGGTGCTTTTTCGAACTTTTCTCGGGAGATTTATTGGACGTTGACAAATTTTTAAGAAGTCTTTTCAATATTTATTTATTTTTTATTAAATTCATATTTTCAGGAATTCCCTGAGGTATTATAATTTTAATAGACGTTGCATTATTTTTTTAATTTTCTCGGGAGATTTACTGGACTTTGTCAAATTTTTGAAGGAAGTTTTTTAGTCGTTTCCAATATGTTTTTTTTTTTTATTAAATTTATATTTTCAGGAATTCCCTGAGGTGTTATCATTTTTATAGACGTTGCATTATTTTTTTAATTCTTATATTTTTCTTCCCTACAATTTTAATTTAGGTGAGGAAAGGCTTTGTTTGACAAGATTTCGTTCCCATTGGTTCATGTTCCGCCATTTTAGTTTCCCCACGTTGTCATTTTGTGAGCCATGTGTTTTGGGACGAGTCACGCTTTTCTCTTTGACTCAGAAAATTTTGTATGACACGTGTTTTGGGATGAGTCATTATGATGAGTGACGCATTCGTGATAGCAGACATGACATCAGCCAACGTCCTTCTCTCCTCAGCGGGGTCAGCGGTTGACGTCATTTGAGATTCTGTAGACACATTAAGTTCCAAGACTGATTTTTTTTTCAATAACTTGATCATATTGCAACGAATTTATTCCTTATTTTTTCCTCATAATTTCCCATTCTATATTCATAATTTTTCGACGTAACGATTTTTTTATTTTCTCGGGAGATTTACTGGACTTTGTCAAATTTTTGAAGGAAGTTTTTTTTTTTTTTTGTCGTTTCCAATATTTTTTGTTTCCTCGAATTTGTTTTTATTAAACTTATATTTTTAGAACTCCGTGAGGTGTTATAACTTTTATAGACGTTGCATTATTTTTTTAATTCTTATATTTTTCTTCCCTACAATTTTAATTTAGACGATTAAAGGCTTTGTTTGAAAAGATTTCGTTCCTGTTGATTCATGTTCCGCTATCTTTTGTCCACCATGTGTTTTGGGATGACTTACAATTTTCTCTTTGCCTCAGAAAATTTTGTATGACACGTGTTTTGGGACGAGTGACTATGATGGGTGACGCATGTCGTGATAGCAGACATGACATCAGACAACGCCATTTCCACCGCGGGGTCGGCGGTTGACGTCATTTGAGATTCTGTAGACACATTAAGTTCCAAGACTGACATTTTTCAATAACTTGATCATTTTGCAACGAATTTATTCCTTATTTTTCCCCCTAATTTCCCATTTTATATTCATAATTTTTCAACGTAACGATTTTTTTATTTTCTTTGAGGAGACTTCACGCATTTTCAACGGACGTTCCAACATAAAGACGTTTTCCAAAGTTTTGTGCTGCAGACATAATCTTAAAACACGATTGTTTATTAACGTATCTACGTGTTCATGACATTTTCTGTTGCATTTTTTAACGTTGTACCTTTTTGCGCCATACAAAGACGCAATGTTTTATACATAGTTAAAATATTTTTTTATCTTTCCGTATTTTCTTTTATGATTAATCAGTGAAATGTAGCTTTTAATGCATTATCTTAATCTACTTTTCTTTTCTAAATGCTTGCATACTCGTTAAACTTCTCGATGTACCATCATTATTTTATTTTCTTACTTTTCAATCTAACAACTACTTTTATCGAAGCTTTATTTTTTCTGATTTAAACAAGCAAACGTTTCTTCATTATTATTTCTCTTTCCTACGCAAAGAACTTTCCTTACTTGTTTTTAATGTATGACTTAATCTGGTTTTTTATATAGATGTTTCATGTTTGCGCAAGAAATATACAGATCTATAGCAGATATACATAAAATTCGTTCCTAATAGTATCTTTTTTTTTTTTTTAGATTTAACCCAAAATACGTTTCTTAACGACTTGATATCTGTTCCACAAGGTGTTACAAAACTTCAGATTTTTAATTTTTTCCCTCTGAAACTGTTTTTTTTTTCTTACTTGCTTTTAATGTATGGTTAATCTATATTTCTATCTTATTACTTTTCTATATGTGTACAAGAAATATACGAATATATAGTAGTTAAAATTCGATTGAAACAATATTCTTCATTCTTACTATATTTTTACATTTCTTTCATCTATAGTAGTTAAAATTCGATTGAAACAATATTTTCTCCATGCTTACTGTATTTTTACATTTCTTTCCAACAGACGTTTTTTCTTCTCAATTCCCGCAATCTAACTTAATCTATGTTTTGAATATCATTCTATGTTCGCGTATTCGTCCATTATTTTATTTCAAACTTTGCTAACTACCTCATACTTATATTCTGACTTTATATTTTGCATTTCAACCAACGTTTCTTAACGACTTGAATTTCCGGATGTGACAAAACTTCAGACTTATGTTTTCTCCTCTTAAACTATTTTTTTCTTACTTGCTTTAAATGTGACTTAATTTATTTTTTACATCGCTGTTTCGTGTATGTACGAGAAATATACAGATCTATAGCAGTTAAAAATTCGACTGAAACAATATTTTCTTTATTTTTACTTTACTTTTACATTTCTTTCTGACAAACATTTTTTTTTTCACATTTTCCACATATTTACCTTAATTTTGTGTTTTTGAATATCATTCTATGTTCACGTATTCGTCCATTGTCTTTTTTTCTAACTTTACACTTCATTCTTACTGTATTTTTCCATTTCATTTCAACCAACGTTTCTTAACGACTTGATATCTGTTCTACAAGATGTGACGAAACTTCAGATTTTTAATTTTTCCCCTCTGCAACCGATTTTTTTCTTACTTGCTTTTAATGTATGGTTTAATCTATTTTTCTATCTCACTTTTCTATGTGCGTACAAGAAATACACGGATCTATAGTAGTTAAAATTCAATTGATTTCTTCATTCGTACTGTATTTTTCCATTTCTTTCATTTACAGTAGTTAAAATTCGATTGAAACAATATTTTCTGCATTTTTACTGTATTTATACATTTCTTTCTAACATACGTTTTTTCTTCTCAATTCCCGCAATCTAACTTAATCTATGTTTTGAATATCATTCTATGTTCGCGCATTCGTCCATTATTTTATTTCAAACTTTGCAAACTGCCTCATATTTATATTCTGACTTTATTTTTTTCATTTCAACCAACGTTTCTTAACGACTTGAATTTCCGGATGTGACAAAACTTCAGATTTATTTTTTCTGCTCTTAAACTATTTTTTTTCTTACTTGCTTTAAATGTGACTTAATTTATTTTTTACATCGCTGTTTCGTGTATGTACAAGAAATATACAGATCTATAGCAGTTAAAAATTCGATTGAAATAGTATTTTCTTTATTTTTACATTTCTTTCTGACAAACATTTTTTTTTTCGCATTTTCCCCTATTTAACTTAATTTTTGTGTTTTGAATATCATTCTATGTTCACGATTCAGACTTTATTTTTTCATTTCATTTCAACCAACGTTTCTTAACGACTGCCAAGGAAAAGGCGACGCGATTGGTCTTTGAGATGTGATTTGTACGCCACGTGTGAGGGTGGCGTACAGACGTTGGGTGTATTTGACGTCATGATTTTTCCACGTGGAGGACTGACGTCATCAAGCAGACGCACATGCGCAAATCTCTTATTAGTTTTGCCTGAGGACAAATCAGCTCACTATTCTGTTCTCAATCATCGAACTGCTCACACGTTGTGTTATCGTACGGATTATCATCGCTACAACCTACCGTGAACTGTGTTACTCATCGAACTGCCTTGAACATGAAGCGATCTGCCGAAGTTTCCTCTGCTACTGCTACAAAGAAGGTGTGTGTGTTCCTACAAAGCCTGAGTCTATGCTGAATCAGGCATCTCATTAGAAAGCCTTCCTGCACATCATGTTTCCTTGGGTGGAAATAAGTTAGCAAAAGTGTCTGATTTCACAGGCACTGTGAGAGTACACATTCGAAGTTATGTTGTGAAAAAGGAAAAACTGTTTCCTTCCAAGTACGGAGTCACCATGTCAGCTAAAACATTTAAGGAATTTATGGAAAACTGCTATATGTATGATGGAAGTAATGAAATCGTGGTTTTCAACAAGGAATTGATGATGAACTGTTTCCCTTCCCCTCGTGAAATTGCTTACCGTTTTCAACAACTTCACGTTCTGACTGATGATTCGTTTATGTTGAATCGAGCATCAGTGTCATTAACATGCGACCAATTTGAAACTCTGAAAGATGCATGCAAAAAGCTTTGGATCAGTGTAAAAAAATTACAGTTTGTATCCACCTTCCAAAATGCCGTGTTACAACAACAAGGAACTTTGACTACTTTTTCCGTAGACATTCAAAAACTGAAAGACGTTCTCGTGGAAGTGGTAAGAGCTACCATTAAGGAAAATGTAGAAAAAGTTTTCTACCGTAGGGAGTGTCATCTTCCAGTGCTTCTTATGCCAAATAATCAGCTAGGTCATGACTGTATGAATTCCACAGCAAGCGATCGGTGGCATAGATGCTTTGATAAGGCATTTGCACTTATCGAACCCAAAGTACTTGGTATTGCTTACGCCAATGCCTGCTCAGTTGCAAAAGTTTCAGTTCCCAGATTTATTCTTGAAGATCTTGATGTTTGCGAAATTCTTAAGACTGTTCAAAATATAGAGTGTGATGACGATTTCGAGGTTTAAAGAAAACCAAGTCCTTTTTAGGACTACAAAACAGTCCTTTTCAGGACTACTTTTATTTCATTATTTTTTGTCATTCATTTATATTTTTTTCTGTTTGAATGTGAGTGTATGCGAACGAAGAAGGTCACTGACGTGGGCTTAATTGCTCCGTACACCTTAATGTGTTTCTCCAATATTATGGAACCATGTTTGGTGAAGTTCACCACCTCTTTTGCTACAAGAAGGCAACAACGAGGGATTTGGTCGTCCTGATACCTCCATCTTTGAATATGTAATACGAGCATTAGTTGAATAACTCACTCGGGGGACCTTCAGCCGTAGCAAATTCTTTGCATATGTATAATTTCAGTTTTCTTTCCTTGATGTATATTTCTTCTGTTCGATTAACACTAAACGAAATTGAACTTTCTCGAAACTAACCTTATATAAAAATAAAAAAATAGTCTTTGCCAATTATGAAAAATGTGTAAAACAACTCATTAAGAAAACTATTTTTGGGAAAAGTATGAAATTTTTAGTTTATGTCATGATAATAAATGTCGGTGAGACTTATTCTAAAGTTAAAAAATATATCTGAAGTTTTTGTCACATTTCTGATATTAGGAAAGTTTGTATGGAAATGTGAGAGTGATCGAGTCGAAAAGAAACAAGTTTGTTGGAATGAAACAGGAAAAAAGTACTACAAAGAAAAAAATCGAAGTACAGTGTAAAGCAAAGTTAAACAAAATACGTAAACGTAGAAAAGTTATTCGAAAAATAGATTAAGTCGTTATACAGAGAAAAGAACTAAGTCTTTCTTAAAAAAAATTATTACATTTGTTGGGAGAAATTCGATATTTTAGCTACATGTTGAGAATAGCTGCCTTTCTGGTGAGTTAGGAAATTGCTATGTAGGGGAAAAAATGTTTGCTAAGAATACGATGTTTAGTGGAAGTACGGACTTGGTCGCTATGTCTCCAGAATGAATAATTTTTCTGTTGATTTAGAAAAAATATACTGAAAATATATTGCAAAGGATATAAATTTTATCGTAAGAAATAATGCTTTGGAATGAATATCTTGACAGTGAATGCTTTTCCTGTTGGGTCAGTTAAAGAAAAGTATAGCAAATTAGGATAGAATGAAAAAATATGAATATTTCACATACATGCAGGTTTTTAGGAATACTTAAGTGAGTTGGAAAGTGAGGGAAACAAAAATTCTGAAGTGTTTGGTACATCTTGTGATATCAATTTGTTAAGAAACGTTTACTCAAATGAAATGAAAAAATAAAGTCATAGTAAAGAAAATACTAATACAATCGAATTTTAACTGTCATAGATCTGTATATTTCTCGTATACCCACGAAAAGGTAAGATAGAAAAAATTATTAAGTTATACATTAAAAGAAAGAAAGAAAAGTTGCTTACATATGAAAAAGAAATAATAATGAAGAAACGCCTGTTGAAAAGAAATAGAAAAGTAAAGTTGGAATAAAGAAACTACTGTTGCAGTCCAATTTTTACCACTACAGATCTGTATATTTGTCATAAATGTAAGCTTTTAGGAATACTTAAAAGTGAGTTTTGAAAAAATATTACGTTACATGAAGAAACAAAAGAAAATATCTGAAGTTTTGCTACATCTTGTGATATCAAGTCGTTAAGAAACGTTGGTTGAAATGAAATGAAAAAATAAAGTCTGATTCGTGAACATAGAATGATATTCAAAACACAAAATTAAGTTAAATAGGGGAAAATGCGAAAAAAATGTTTGTCAGAAAGAAATGTAAAAATAAAGAAAATACTGTTTCAATCGAACTTTTAACTGCTATAGATTTGTATATTTCTTGTACATACACGAAACAGCGATGTAAAAAATAAATTAAGTCACATTTAAAGCAAGTAAGAAAAAAAATAGTTTAAGAGCAGAAAAGATAAATCTGAAGTTTTGTCACATCCGGAAATTCAAGTCGTTAAGAAACGTTGGTTGAAATGAAAAAAATAAAGTCAGAATATAAATATGAGGCAGTTTGCAAAGTTTGAAATAAAATAATGGACGAATGCGCGAACATAGAATGATATTGAAAACATAGATTAAGTTAGATTGCGGGAATTGAGAAGAAAAAACGTATGTTAGAAAGAAATGTATAAATACAGTAAAAATGCAGAAAATATTGTTTCAATCGAATTTTAACTACCGTAAATGAAAGAAATGGAAAAATACAGTACGAATGAAGAAATCAATTGAATTTTAACTACTATTGATCCATGTATTTCTTGTACACACATAGAAAAGTGAGATAGAAAAATAGATTAAACCATACATTAAAAGCAAGTAAGAAAAAAATCGGTTTCAGAGGGAAAAAATTAAAAATCTGAAGTTTCGTCACATCTTGTAGAACAGATATCAAGTCGTTAAGAAACGTTGGTTGAAATGAAATGGAAAAATACAGTAAGAATGAAGTGTAAAGTTAGAAAAAAAGACAATGGACGAATACGTGAACATAGAATGATATTCAAAAACACAAAATTAAGGTAAATATGTGGAAAATGTGAAAAAAAAATGTTTGTCAGAAAGAAATGTAAAAATAAAGTAAAAATAAAGAAAATACTGTTTCAGTGGAATTTTTAACTGCTATAGATCTGTATATTTCTCGTACATACACGAAACAGCGATGTAAAAAATAAATTAAGTCACATTTAAAGCAAGTAAGAAAAAAATAGTTTAAGAGGAGAAAAAATAAATCTGAAGTTTTGTCACATCCGAAAATTCAAGTCGTTAAGAAACGTTGGTTGAAATGAAAAATATAAAGTCAGAATATAAGTATGAGGTAGTTAGCAAAGTTTGATATAAAATAATGGACGAATACGCGAACATAGAATGATATTCAAAACATAGATTAAGTTAGATAGCGGGAATTGAGAGGAAAAAACGTCTGTTGGAAAGAAATGTAAAAATACAGTAAGCATGGAGAAAATATTGTTTCAATCGAATTTTAACTACTATAGATTAAAGAAATGTAAAAATATAGTAAGAATGAAGAAATATTGTTTCAATCGAATTTTAACTACTATAGATTCGTATATTTCTTGTACACATATAGAAAAGTAATAAGATAGAAAAATAGATTAAACCATACATTAAAAGCACGTAAGAAAAAAATCAGTTTCAGAGGGAAAAAATTAAAAATCTGAAGTTTTGTAACACGTTGTGGAACTGATATCAAGTCGTTAAGAAACGTATGTTGGGTTAAATCTAAAAAAAAAAAAGATACTGTTAGGAACGAATTTTATGTATATCTGCTATAGATCTGTATATTTCTTGCGCAAACATGAAACATCTATATAAAAAACCAGATTAAGTCATACATTAAAAACAAGTAAGGAAAGTTCTTTGCGTAGGAAAGAGAAATAATAATGAAGAAACGTTTGCTTGTTTAAATCAGAAAAAATTAGGCTTCGATAAAAGTAGTTGTTAGATTGAAAAGTAAGAAAATAAAATAATGATGGTACATCGAGAAGTTTAACGAGTATGCAAGCATTTAGAAAAAAAGTAGATTAAGATAATGCATTAAAAGCTACATTTCACTGATTAATCATAAAAGAAAATACGGAAAGATCAAAAAAATATTTTGACTATGTATAAAACATTGCGGCTTTGTATGGCGGAAAAAGGTACAACGTTAAAAAATGTAACAGAAAATGTCATGAACACGTAAATACGTTAATAAACAATCGTGTTTTAAGATTATGTCTGCAGCACAAAACTTTGGAAAACGTCTTTATGTTGGAACGTCCGTTGAAAATGCGTGAAGTCTCCTCAAAGAAAATAAAAAAATCGTTACGTTGAAAACTTATGAATATAAAATGGGAAATTAGGGGAAAAATAAGGAATAAATTCGTTGCAAAATGATCAAGTTATTGAAAAAAATCAGTCTTGGAACTTAATGTGTCTACAGAATCCCAAATGACGTCAACCGCCGACCCCGCGGTGGAAATGGCGTTGTCTGATGTCATGTCTGCTATCACGACATGCGTCACCCATCATAGTCACTCGTCCCAAAACACGTGTCATACAAAATTTTCTGAGGCAAAGAGAAAATTGTGAGTCATCCCAAAACACATGGCGGACAAAAGATAGCGGAACATGAATCAATAGGAACGAAATCTTTTCAAACAAAGCCTTTCCTCGTCTAAATTAAAATTGTAGGGAAGAAAAATATAAGAATTAAAAAAATAATGCAACGTCTATAAAAGTTATAACACCTCTCGGAGTTCTAAAAATATAAGTTTAATAAAAACAAATTCGAGGAAACAAAAAATTTTGGAAACGACAAAAAAAAAACTTTCTTCAAAAAATTTGACAAAGTCCAGTAAATCTCCCGAGAAAATAAAAAAAATCGTTACGTCGAAAATTTATGAATATAAAATGGGAAATTATGAGGAAAAAATAAGGAATAAATTCGTTGCAAAATGATCAAGTTATTGAAAAAAAAATCAGTCTTGGAACTTAATGTGTCTACAGAATCTCAAATGGCGTCAACCGCCGACCCCGCTGAGGAGAAAACGACGTTGGCTGATGTCATGTCTGCTATCACGAATGCGTCATTTATCATAATGACTCATCCCAAAACATGTGTCATACAAAATTTTCTGAGTCAAAGAGAAAATGGTGACTCATCCCAAAACACATGGCTCACAAAATGACAACGTGGTGAAACTAAAATGGCGGAACATGAATCAACGGGAACGAAATCTTTTCAAACAAAGCCTATCCTCACCTAAATTAAAATTGTAGGGAAGAAAAATATAAGAATTAAAAAAATAATGCAACGTCTATAAAAATTATAACACCTCAGGGAATTCCTGAAAATATAAATTTAATAAAAAAAAACATATTGGAAACTACTAAAAAACTTCCTTCAAAAAATTTGACAAAGTCCAGTAAATCTCCCGAGAAAATTAAAAAAATAATGCAACGTCTATAAAAATTATAATACCTCAGGGAATTCCTGAAAATATAAATTTTATAAAAAAAAAATAAATATTGAAAAGACTTCTTAAAAATTTGTCAACGTCCAATAAATCTCCCGAGAAAAGTTCGAAAAAGCACCGCTAGGTGGGCAACGTACACATCCCCTTTCCCCCACTCGGTCGTTGCCATCTCTCAAAGATTCATTAAAAGTTCCAAAAAGCACCGCCAGGGGGCAGCACATCTAGTTGACACCACTTTTTGCACTCGGTCGTTGCCATCGCTCAAAGATTCATCGAAAGTTCCAAGAAGCCCCGCTAGGGGGCAGCACATCGACCCAACACACTAGCGTCATCTGCCCCGCCCCCACATCCTTCTACCGCAAGCCACGCCCCATCCTTCTGCAGAAAGCCACGCCCCCATCCTTCTCTTAGAAGGATGCATCCTTGGTCCAGAACCCGGCCTTTTTAGGACTACGAAACAGTCCTTTTCAGGACTACTTTTATTCCATTATTTTTTGTCATTCATTTATATTTTTTTCTGTTTGAATGTGAGTGTATGCGAACGAAGAAGGTCACTGACGTGGGCTTAATTGCTCCGTACACCTTAATGTGTTTCTCCAATATTATGGAACCATGTTTGGTGAAGTTCACCACCTCTTTTGCTACAAGAAGGCAACAACGAGGGATTTGGTCGTCCTGATACCTCCATCTTTGAATGGGTAATACGAGCATTGGTTGAATAACTCACTCGGGGGACCTTCAGCCGTAGCAAATTTTTTGCATATGTATAATTTCAGTTTTCTTTCCTTGATGTATATTTCTTCTGTTCGATTAACCCTAGACGAAATTTAACTTTCTCGAAACTAACCTTATATAAAAAAAAATAGTCTTTGCCAATTATGAAAAAAGTGTAAAACAACTCATTAAGAAAACTATTTTTGGGAAAAGTATGAAATTTTAGTTTATGTCATGATAATAAATGTCGGTGAGACTTATTCTAAAGTTAAAAAATATATCTGAAGTTTTTGTCACATTTCTGATATTAGGAAAGTTTGTATGGAAATGTGAGAGTGATCGAGTCGAAAAGAAACAAGTTTGTTGGAATGAAACAGGAAAAAAGTACTACAAAGAAAAAAATCGAAGTACAGTGTAAAGCAAATTTAAACAAAATACGTAAACGTAAAACAGTTTTTCGAAAAATAGATTAAGTCGTTATGCAGAGAAAAGAACTAAGTCTTTCTTAAAAAAAATTATTACATTTGTTTGGAGAAATTCGATACTTTAGCTACATGTTGAGAATATCTGCTTTTCTGGTGAGTTAGGAAATTGCTATGTAGGGGAAAAAATGTTTGCTAAGAATACGATGTTTAGTGGAAGTGCGGACTTGGTCGCTATGTCTCCAGAATGAATAATTTTTCTGTTGATTTAGAAAAAATATACTGAAAATATATTGCAAAGGATATAAATTTTATCGTAAGAAATAATGCTTTGGAATGAATATCTTGACAATGAATGCTTTTCCTGTTGGGTCAGTTAAAGAAAAGTATAGCAAATTAGGATAGAATGAAAAAATATGAATATTTCACATACATGCAGGTTTTCAGGAATACTTAAGTGAGTTGGAAAGTGAGGGAAACAAAAATTCTGAAGTGTTTGGTACATCTTGTGATATCAATTTGTTAAGAAACGTTTACTCAAATGAAATGAAAAAATAAAGTCATAGTAAAGAAAATACTAATACAATCGAATTTTAACTGTCATAGATCTGTATATTTCTCGTATACCCACGAAAAGGTAAGATAGAAAAAATTATTAAGTTATACATTAAAAGAAAGAAAGAAAAGTTGCTTACATATGAAAAAGAAATAATAATGAAGAAACGCCTGTTGAAAAGAAATAGAAAAGTAAAGTTGGAATAAAGAAACTACTGTTGCAGTCCAATTTTTACCACTACAGATCTGTATATTTGTCATAAATGTAAGCTTTTAGGAATACTTAAAAGTGAGTTTTGAAAAAATATTACGTTACATGAAGAAACAAAAGAAAATATCTGAAGTTTTGCTACATCTTGTGATATCAAGTCGTTAAGAAACGTTGGTTGAAATGAAATGAAAAAATAAAGTCTGATTCGTGAACATAGAATGATATTCAAAACACAAAATTAAGTTAAATAGGGGAAAATGCGAAAAAAAAATGTTTGTCAGAAAGAAATGTAAAAATAAAGAAAATACTGTTTCAATCGAACTTTTAACTGCTATAGATCTGTATATTTCTTGTACATACACGAAACAGCGATGTAAAAAATAAATTAAGTCACATTTAAAGCAAGTAAGAAAAAAAATAGTTTAAGAGCAGAAAAGATAAATCTGAAGTTTTGTCACATCCGGAAATTCAAGTCGTTAAGAAACGTTGGTTGAAATGAAAAAAAAATAAAGTCAGAATATAAATATGAGGCAGTTTGCAAAGTTTGAAATAAAATAATGGACGAATGCGCGAACATAGAATGATATTGAAAACATAGATTAAGTTAGATTGCGGGAATTGAGAAGAAAAAACGTATGTTAGAAAGAAATGTATAAATACAGTAAAAATGCAGAAAATATTGTTTCAATCGAATTTTAACTACCGTAAATGAAAGAAATGGAAAAATACAGTACGAATGAAGAAATCAATTGAATTTTAACTACTATTGATCCATGTATTTCTTGTACACACATAGAAAAGTGAGATAGAAAAATAGATTAAACCATACATTAAAAGCAAGTAAGAAAAAAATCGGTTTCAGAGGGAAAAAATTAAAAATCTGAAGTTTCGTCACATCTTGTAGAACAGATATCAAGTCGTTAAGAAACGTTGGTTGAAATGAAATGGAAAAATACAGTAAGAATGAAGTGTAAAGTTAGAAAAAAAGACAATGGACGAATACGTGAACATAGAATGATATTCAAAAACACAAAATTAAGGTAAATATGTGGAAAATGTGAAAAAAAAAATGTTTGTCAGAAAGAAATGTAAAAATAAAGTAAAAATAAAGAAAATACTGTTTCAGTCGAATTTTTAACTGCTATAGATCTGTATATTTCTCGTACATACACGAAACAGCGATGTAAAAAATAAATTAAGTCACATTTAAAGCAAGTAAGAAAAAAATAGTTTAAGAGGAGAAAAAATAAATCTGAAGTTTTGTCACATCCGAAAATTCAAGTCGTTAAGAAACGTTGGTTGAAATGAAAAATATAAAGTCAGAATATAAGTATGAGGTAGTTAGCAAAGTTTGATATAAAATAATGGACGAATACGCGAACATAGAATGATATTCAAAACATAGATTAAGTTAGATAGCGGGAATTGAGAGGAAAAAACGTGTGTTGGAAAGAAATGTAAAAATACAGTAAGCATGGAGAAAATATTGTTTCAATCGAATTTTAACTACTATAGATTAAAGAAATGTAAAAATATAGTAAGAATGAAGAAATATTGTTTCAATCGAATTTTAACTACTATAGATTCGTATATTTCTTGTACACATATAGAAAAGTAATAAGATAGAAAAATAGATTAAACCATACATTAAAAGCACGTAAGAAAAAAAATCAGTTTCAGAGGGAAAAAATTAAAAATCTGAAGTTTTGTAACACGTTGTGGAACTGATATCAAGTCGTTAAGAAACGTATGTTGGGTTAAATCTAAAAAAAAAAAAAAGATACTGTTAGGAACGAATTTTATGTATATCTGCTATAGATCTGTATATTTCTTGCGCAAACATGAAACATCTATATAAAAAACCAGATTAAGTCATACATTAAAAACAAGTAAGGAAAGTTCTTTGCGTAGGAAAGAGAAATAATAATGAAGAAACGTTTGCTTGTTTAAATCAGAAAAAATTAGGCTTCGATAAAAGTAGTTGTTAGATTGAAAAGTAAGAAAATAAAATAATGATGGTACATCGAGAAGTTTAACGAGTATGCAAGCATTTAGAAAAAAAAGTAGATTAAGATAATGCATTAAAAGCTACATTTCACTGATTAATCATAAAAGAAAATACGGAAAGATCAAAAAAATATTTTGACTATGTATAAAACATTGCGGCTTTGTATGGCGGAAAAAGGTACAACGTTAAAAAATGTAACAGAAAATGTCATGAACACGTAAATACGTTAATAAACAATCGTGTTTTAAGATTATGTCTGCAGCACAAAACTTTGGAAAACGTCTTTATGTTGGAACGTCCGTTGAAAATGCGTGAAGTCTCCTCAAAGAAAATAAAAAAATCGTTACGTTGAAAAATTATGAATATAAAATGGGAAATTAGGGGAAAAATAAGGAATAAATTCGTTGCAAAATGATCAAGTTATTGAAAAAAATCAGTCTTGGAACTTAATGTGTCTACAGAATCCCAAATGACGTCAACCGCCGACCCCGCGGTGGAAATGGCGTTGTCTGATGTCATGTCTGCTATCACGACATGCGTCACCCATCATAGTCACTCGTCTCAAAACACGTGTCATACAAAATTTTCTGAGGCAAAGAGAAAATTGTGAGTCATCCCAAAACACATGGCGGACAAAAGATAGCGGAACATGAATCAATAGGAACGAAATCTTTTCAAACAAAGCCTTTCCTCGTCTAAATTAAAATTGTAGGGAAGAAAAATATAAGAATTAAAAAAATAATGCAACGTCTATAAAAGTTATAACACCTCTCGGAGTTCTAAAAATATAAGTTTAATAAAAACAAATTCGAGGAAACAAAAAATTTTGGAAACGACAAAAAAAACTTTCTTCAAAAATTTGACAAAGTCCAGTAAATCTCCCGAGAAAATAAAAAAATCGTTACGTCGAAAAATTATGAATATAAAATGGGAAATTATGAGGAAAAAATAAGGAATAAATTCGTTGCAAAATGATCAAGTTATTGAAAAAAAAATCAGTCTTGGAACTTAATGTGTCTACAGAATCTCAAATGGCGTCAACCGCCGACCCCGCTGAGGAGAAAACGACGTTGGCTGATGTCATGTCTGCTATCACGAATGCGTCATTTATCATAATGACTCATCCCAAAACATGTGTCATACAAAATTTTCTGAGTCAAAGAGAAAATGGTGACTCATCCCAAAACACATGGCTCACAAAATGACAACGTGGTGAAACTAAAATGGCGGAACATGAATCAACGGGAACGAAATCTTTTCAAACAAAGCCTATCCTCACCTAAATTAAAATTGTAGGGAAGAAAAATATAAGAATTAAAAAAATAATGCAACGTCTATAAAAATTATAACACCTCAGGGAATTCCTGAAAATATAAATTTAATAAAAAAAAAACATATTGGAAACTACTAAAAAACTTCCTTCAAAAATTTGACAAAGTCCAGTAAATCTCCCGAGAAAATTAAAAATAATGCAACGTCTATAAAAATTATAATACCTCAGGGAATTCCTGAAAATATAAATTTTATAAAAAAAAAATAAATATTGAAAAGACTTCTTAAAAATTTGTCAACGTCCAATAAATCTCCCGAGAAAAGTTCGAAAAAGCACCGCTAGGTGGGCAACGTACACATCCCTTTCCCCCACTCGGTCGTTGCCATCTCTCAAAGATTCATTAAAAGTTCCAAAAAGCACCGCCAGGGGGCAGCACATCTAGTTGACACCACTTTTTGCACTCGGTCGTTGCCATCGCTCAAAGATTCATCGAAAGTTCCAAGAAGCCCCGCTAGGGGGCAGCACATCGACCCAACACACTAGCGTCATCTGCCCCGCCCCCACATCCTTCTACCGCAAGCCACGCCCCCATCCTTCTGCAGAAAGCCACGCCCCCATCCTTCTCTTAGAAGGATGCATCCTTGGTCCAGAACCCGGCCTTTTTAGGACTACGAAACAGTCCTTTTCAGGACTACTTTTATTCCATTATTTTTTGTCATTCATTTATATTTTTTTCTGTTTGAATGTGAGTGTATGCGAACGAAGAAGGTCACTGACGTGGGCTTAATTGCTCCGTACACCTTAATGTGTTTCTCCAATATTATGGAACCATGTTTGGTGAAGTTCACCACCTCTTTTGCTACAAGAAGGCAACAACGAGGGATTTGGTCGTCCTGATACCTCCATCTTTGAATGGGTAATACGAGCATTGGTTGAATAACTCACTCGGGGGACCTTCAGCCGTAGCAAATTTTTTGCATATGTATAATTTCAGTTTTCTTTCCTTGATGTATATTTCTTCTGTTCGATTAACCCTAGACGAAATTTAACTTTCTCGAAACTAACCTTATATAAAAAAAAATAGTCTTTGCCAATTATGAAAAAAGTGTAAAACAACTCATTAAGAAAACTATTTTTTGGGAAAAGTATGAAATTTTAGTTTATGTCATGATAATAAATGTCGGTGAGACTTATTCTAAAGTTAAAAAATATATCTGAAGTTTTTGTCACATTTCTGATATTAGGAAAGTTTGTATGGAAATGTGAGAGTGATCGAGTCGAAAAGAAACAAGTTTGTTGGAATGAAACAGGAAAAAAGTACTACAAAGAAAAAAATCGAAGTACAGTGTAAAGCAAAGTTAAACAAAATACGTAAACGTAAAACAGTTTTTCGAAAAATAGATTAAGTCGTTATGCAGAGAAAAGAACTAAGTCTTTCTTAAAAAAAATTATTACATTTGTTTGGAGAAATTCGATACTTTAGCTACATGTTGAGAATATCTGCTTTTCTGGTGAGTTAGGAAATTGCTATGTAGGGGAAAAAATGTTTGCTAAGAATACGATGTTTAGTGGAAGTGCGGACTTGGTCGCTATGTCTCCAGAATGAATAATTTTTCTGTTGATTTAGAAAAAATATACTGAAAATATATTGCAAAGGATACAAATTTTATCGTAAGAAATAATGCTTTGGAATGAATATCTTGACAATGAATGCTTTTCCTGTTGGGTCAGTTAAAGAAAAGTATAGCAAATTAGGATAGAATGAAAAAATATGAATATTTCACATACATGCAGGTTTTCAGGAATACTTCAGTGAGTTGGAAAGTGAGGGAAACAAAAATTCTGAAGTGTTTGGTACATCTTGTGATATCAATTTGTTAAGAAACGTTTACTCAAATGAAATGAAAAAATAAAGTCATAGTAAAGAAAATACTAATACAATCGAATTTTAACTGTCATAGATCTGTATATTTCTCGTATATCCACGAAAAGGTAAGATAGAAAAATTTATTAAGTTATACATTAAAAGAAAGAAAGAAAAGTTGCTTACATATGAAAAAGAAATAATAATGAAGAAACGCCTGTTGAAAAGAAATAGAAAAGTAAAGTTGGAATAAAGAAACTACTGTTGCAGTCCAATTTTTACCACTACAGATCTGTATATTTCTCATAAATGTAAGCTTTTAGGAATACTTAAAAGTGAGTTTTAAAAAAAAAATATTACCTTACATGAAGAAACAAAAAAAATATCTGAAGTTTTGCTACATCAAGCCGTTAAGAAACGTTGGTTGAAATGAAATGAAAAAATAAAGTCTGAATCGTGAACATAGAATGATATTCAAAACACAAAATTAAGTTAAATAGGGGAAAATGCGAAAAAAAAAATGTTTGTCAGAAAGAAATGTAAAAATAAAAAAAATACTGTTTCAATCGAATTTTTAACTGCTATAGATCTGTATATTTCTTGCACTTACACGAAACAGCGATGTAAAAAATAAATTAAGTCACATTTAAAGCAAGTAAGAAAAAAAATAGTTTAAGAGGAGAAAAAATAAATCTGAAGTTTTGTCACATCCGGAAATTCAAGTCGTTAAGAAACGTTGGTTGAAATGAAAAAAAATAAAGTCAGAATATAAATATGAGGCAGTTTGCAAAGTTTGAAATAAAATAATGGACGAATGCGCGAACATAGAATGATATTCAAAACATAGATTAAGTTAGATTGCGGGAATTGAGAAGAAAAAACGTATGTTAGAAAGAAATGTATAAATACAGTAAAAATGCAGAAAATATTGTTTCAATCGAATTTTAACTACTGTAAATGAAAGAAATGGAAAAATACAGTACGAATGAAGAAATCAATTGAATTTTAACTACTATAGATCCGTGTATTTCTTGTACACACATAGAAAAGTGAGATAGAAAAATAGATTAAACCATACATTAAAAGCAAGTAAGAAAAAAATCGGTTTCAGAGGGAAAAAAATTAAAAATCTGAAGTTTTGTCACATCTTGTAGAACAGATATCAAGTCGTTAAGAAACGTTGGTTGAAATGAAATGGAAAAATACAGTAAGAATGAAGTGTAAAGTTAGAAAAAAAGACATTGGACGAATACGTGAACATAGAATGATATTCAAAAACACAAAATTAAGTTAAATATGTGGAAAATGTGAAAAAAAAATGTTTGTCAAGAAAGAAATGTAAAAATAAAGTAAAAATAAAGAAAATACTGTTTCAGTCGAAATTTTAACTGCTATAGATCTGTATATTTCTCGTAGATACACGAAACAGCGATGTAAAAAATAAATTAAGTCACATTTAAAGCAAGTAAGAAAAAAATAGTTTAAGAGAAGAAAAATAAATCTGAAGTTTTGTCACATCCGGAAATTCAAGTCGTTAAGAAACGTTGGTTGAAATGAAAAATATAAAGTCAGAATATAAGTATGAGGTAGTTAGCAAAGTTTGAAATAAAATAATGGACGAATACGCGAACATAGAATGGTATTCGAAACATAGATTAAGTTAGATAGCGGGAATTGAGAAGAAAAAACGTCTGTTGGAAAGAAATGTAAAAATACAGTAAGAATGGAGAAAATATTGTTTCAATCGAATTTTAACTACTATAGATGAAAGAAATGTAAAAATATAGTAAGATTGAAGAAATATTGTTTCAATCGAATTTTAACTACTATAGATTCGTATATTTCTTGTACACATATAGAAAAGTAATAAGATAGAAAAATAGATTAAACCATACATTAAAAGCAAGTAAGAAAAAAAAACCAGTTTCAGAGGGAAAAAATTAAAAATCTAAAGTTTTGTAACACCTTGTGGAACTGATATCAAGTCGTTAAGAAACGTATGTTGGGTTAAATCTAAAAAAAAAAAAGATACTGTTTGGAACGAATTTTATGTATATCTGCTATAGATCTGTATATTTCTTGCGCAAACATGAAACATCTATATAAAAAACCAGATTAAGTCATACATTAAAAACGAGTAAGGAAAGTTCTTTGCGTAGGAAAGAGAAATAATAATGAAGAAACGTTTGCTTGTTTAAATCAGAAAAAATAAAGCGTCGATAAAAGTAGTTGTTTGATTGAAAACTAAGAAAAGCAAGCATTTAGAAAAAAAAAGTAGATTAAAATAATGCATTAAAAGGTACATTTCACTGATTAATCATAAAAGAAAATACGGAGAGATAAAAAATATTTTAACTATGTATAAAACATTGCGGCTTTGTATGGCGGAAAAAGGTACAACGTTAAAAAATGTAACAGAAAATGTCATGAACACGTAAATACATTAATAAACAATCGTGTTTTAAGATTATGTCTGCAGCACAAAACTTTGGAAAACGTCTTTATGTTGGAACGTCCGTTGAAAATGCGTGAAGTCTCCTCAAAGAAAATAAAAAAATCGTTACGTTGAAAAATTATGAATATAAAATGGGAAATTAGGGGGGAAAAATAAGGAATAAATTCGTTGCAAAATGATCAAGTTATTGAAAAAAAGTCAGTCTTGGAACTTAATGTGTCTACAGAATCTCAAATGACGTCAACCGCCGACCCCGCGGTGGAAATGGCGTTGTCTGATGTCATGTCTGCTATCACGACATGCGTCACCCATTATAGTACCTCGTCCCAAAACACGTGTCATACAAAATTTTCTGAGGCAAAGAGAAAATTGTGAGTCATCCCAAAACACATGGTGGACAAAAGATAGCGGAACATGAATCAAAAGGAACGAAATCTTTTCAAACAAAGCCTTTAATCGTCTAAATTAAAATTGTAGGGAAGAGAAATATGAGAATTAAAAAAATAATGCAATGTTTATAAAAGTTATAACACCTCATGGAGTTCTAAAAATATAAGTTTAATAAAAACAAATTCGAGGACACAAAAAATATTGGAAACGGCAAAAAAAAAAAACTTCCTTCAAAAATTTGACAAAGTCCAGTAAATCTCCCGAGAAAATAAAAAAATCGTTACGTCGAAAAATTATGAATATAAAATGGGAAATTATGAGGAAAAAATAAGGAATAAAGTCGTTGCAATATGATCAAGTTATTGAAAAAAAAATCAGTCTTGGAACTTAATGTGTCTACAGAATCTCAAATGACGTCAACCGCCGACCCCGCTGAGGAGAAAACGACGTTGGCTGATGTCATGTCTGCTATCACGAATGCGTCACTCATCATAATGGCTCATCCCAAAACACATGTCATACAAAATTTTCTGAGTCAAAGAGAAAATGGCGACTCATCCCAAAACACATGGCTCACAAAATGACAACGTGGTGACACTAAAATGGAGGAACATGAATCAACAGGAACGAAATCTTTTCAAACAAAGCCTTTCCTTACCTAAATTAAAATTGTAGGGAAGAAAAATATAAGAATTAAAAAAATAATGCACCGTCTATAAAAATTATAACACCTCAGGGAATTCCTGAAAATATAAATTTAATAAAAAAAAACATATTGGAAACGGCTAAAAAACTTTCTTCAAAAATTTGACAAAGTCCAGTAAATCTCCCGAGAAAATTAAAAAAATAATGCAACGTCTATAAAAATTATAATACATCAGGGAATTCCTGAAAATATAAATTTAATAAAAAAATAAATAAATATTGAAAAGACTTCTTAAAAATTTGTCAACGTCCAATAAATCTCCCGAGAAAAGTTCGAAAAAGCACCGCTAGGGAGGCAACGTACCCTTTCCCCCACTCGGTCGTTGCCATCTCTCAAAGATTCATTAAAAGTTCCAAAAAGCACCGCCAGGGGGCAGCACATCTAGTTGACACCCCTTTTTGCACTCGGTCGTTGCCATCCCTCAAAGATTCATCGAAAGTTCCAAGAAGCCCCGCTAGGGGCAGCACATCGACCCAACACACTAGCGTCATCTGCCCCGCCCCCACATCCTTCTACCGCAAGCCACGCCCCCATCCTTCTCTTAGAAGGATGCATCCTTGGTCCAGAACCCGGCCTTTTTAGGACTACGAAACAGTCCTTTTCAGGACTACTTTTATTCCATTATTTTTTGTCATTCATTTATATTTTTTTCTGTTTGAATGTGAGTGTATGCGAACGAAGAAGGTCACTGACGTGGGCTTAATTGCTCCGTACACCTTAATGTGTTTCTCCAATATTATGGAACCATGTTTGGTGAAGTTCACCACCTCTTTTGCTACAAGAAGGCAACAACGAGGGATTTGGTCGTCCTGATACCTCCATCTTTGAATGGGTAATACGAGCATTGGTTGAATAACTCACTCGGGGGACCTTCAGCCGTAGCAAATTTTTTGCATATGTATAATTTCAATTTTCTTTCCTTGATGTATATTTCTTCTGTTCGATTAACCCTAGACGAAATTTAACTTTCTCGAAACTAACCTTATATAAAAAAAAATAGTCTTTGCCAATTATGAAAAAAGTGTAAAACAACTCATTAAGAAAACTATTTTTGGGAAAAGTATGAAATTTTAGTTTATGTCATGATAATAAATGTCGGTGAGACTTATTCTAAAGTTAAAAAATATATCTGAAGTTTTTGTCACATTTCTGATATTAGGAAAGTTTGTATGGAAATGTGAGAGTGATCGAGTCGAAAAGAAACAAGTTTGTTGGAATGAAACAGGAAAAAAAGTACTACAAAGAAAAAAAATCGAAGTACAGTGTAAAGCAAAGTTAAACAAAATACGTAAACGTAAAACAGTTTTTCGAAAAATAGATTAAGTCGTTATGCAGAGAAAAGAACTAAGTCTTTCTTAAAAAAAATTATTACATTTGTTTGGAGAAATTCGATACTTTAGCTACATGTTGAGAATATCTGCTTTTCTGGTGAGTTAGGAAATTGCTATGTAGGGGAAAAAATGTTTGCTAAGAATACGATGTTTAGTGGAAGTGCGGACTTGGTCGCTATGTCTCCAGAATGAATAATTTTTCTGTTGATTTAGAAAAAATATACTGAAAATATATTGCAAAGGATACAAATTTTATCGTAAGAAATAATGCTTTGGAATGAATATCTTGACAATGAATGCTTTTCCTGTTGGGTCAGTTAAAGAAAAGTATAGCAAATTAGGATAGAATGAAAAAATATGAATATTTCACATACATGCAGGTTTTCAGGAATACTTCAGTGAGTTGGAAAGTGAGGGAAACAAAAATTCTGAAGTGTTTGGTACATCTTGTGATATCAATTTGTTAAGAAACGTTTACTCAAATGAAATGAAAAAATAAAGTCATAGTAAAGAAAATACTAATACAATCGAATTTTAACTGTCATAGATCTGTATATTTCTCGTATATCCACGAAAAGGTAAGATAGAAAAATTTATTAAGTTATACATTAAAAGAAAGAAAGAAAAGTTGCTTACATATGAAAAAGAAATAATAATGAAGAAACGCCTGTTGAAAAGAAATAGAAAAGTAAAGTTGGAATAAAGAAACTACTGTTGCAGTCCAATTTTTACCACTACAGATCTGTATATTTCTCATAAATGTAAGCTTTTAGGAATACTTAAAAGTGAGTTTTAAAAAAAAAATATTACCTTACATGAAGAAACAAAAAAAATATCTGAAGTTTTGCTACATCAAGCCGTTAAGAAACGTTGGTTGAAATGAAATGAAAAAATAAAGTCTGAATCGTGAACATAGAATGATATTCAAAACACAAAATTAAGTTAAATAGGGGAAAATGCGAAAAAAAAAATGTTTGTCAGAAAGAAATGTAAAAATAAAAAAAATACTGTTTCAATCGAATTTTTAACTGCTATAGATCTGTATATTTCTTGCACTTACACGAAACAGCGATGTAAAAAATAAATTAAGTCACATTTAAAGCAAGTAAGAAAAAAATAGTTTAAGAGGAGAAAAAATAAATCTGAAGTTTTGTCACATCCGGAAATTCAAGTCGTTAAGAAACGTTGGTTGAAATGAAAAAAAATAAAGTCAGAATATAAATATGAGGCAGTTTGCAAAGTTTGAAATAAAATAATGGACGAATGCGCGAACATAGAATGATATTCAAAACATAGATTAAGTTAGATTGCGGGAATTGAGAAGAAAAAACGTATGTTAGAAAGAAATGTATAAATACAGTAAAAATGCAGAAAATATTGTTTCAATCGAATTTTAACTACTGTAAATGAAAGAAATGGAAAAATACAGTACGAATGAAGAAATCAATTGAATTTTAACTACTATAGATCCGTGTATTTCTTGTACACACATAGAAAAGTGAGATAGAAAAATAGATTAAACCATACATTAAAAGCAAGTAAGAAAAAAATCGGTTTCAGAGGGAAAAAATTAAAAATCTGAAGTTTTGTCACATCTTGTAGAACAGATATCAAGTCGTTAAGAAACGTTGGTTGAAATGAAATGGAAAAATACAGTAAGAATGAAGTGTAAAGTTAGAAAAAAAGACATTGGACGAATACGTGAACATAGAATGATATTCAAAAACACAAAATTAAGTTAAATATGTGGAAAATGTGAAAAAAAATGTTTGTCAGAAAGAAATGTAAAAATAAAGTAAAAATAAAGAAAATACTGTTTCAGTCGAAATTTTAACTGCTATAGATCTGTATATTTCTCGTAGATACACGAAACAGCGATGTAAAAAATAAATTAAGTCACATTTAAAGCAAGTAAGAAAAAAATAGTTTAAGAGAAGAAAAAATAAATCTGAAGTTTTGTCACATCCGGAAATTCAAGTCGTTAAGAAACGTTGGTTGAAATGAAAAATATAAAGTCAGAATATAAGTATGAGGTAGTTAGCAAAGTTTGAAATAAAATAATGGACGAATACGCGAACATAGAATGGTATTCGAAACATAGATTAAGTTAGATAGCGGGAATTGAGAAGAAAAAACGTCTGTTGGAAAGAAATGTAAAAATACAGTAAGAATGGAGAAAATATTGTTTCAATCGAATTTTAACTACTATAGATGAAAGAAATGTAAAAATATAGTAAGATTGAAGAAATATTGTTTCAATCGAATTTTAACTACTATAGATTCGTATATTTCTTGTACACATATAGAAAAGTAATAAGATAGAAAAATAGATTAAACCATACATTAAAAGCAAGTAAGAAAAAAAACCAGTTTCAGAGGGAAAAAATTAAAAATCTAAAGTTTTGTAACACCTTGTGGAACTGATATCAAGTCGTTAAGAAACGTATGTTGGGTTAAATCTAAAAAAAAAAGATACTGTTTGGAACGAATTTTATGTATATCTGCTATAGATCTGTATATTTCTTGCGCAAACATGAAACATCTATATAAAAAACCAGATTAAGTCATACATTAAAAACGAGTAAGGAAAGTTCTTTGCGTAGGAAAGAGAAATAATAATGAAGAAACGTTTGCTTGTTTAAATCAGAAAAAATAAAGCGTCGATAAAAGTAGTTGTTTGATTGAAAACTAAGAAAAGCAAGCATTTAGAAAAAAAAAGTAGATTAAAATAATGCATTAAAAGGTACATTTCACTGATTAATCATAAAAGAAAATACGGAGAGATAAAAAAATATTTTAACTATGTATAAAACATTGCGGCTTTGTATGGCGGAAAAAGGTACAACGTTAAAAAATGTAACAGAAAATGTCATGAACACGTAAATACATTAATAAACAATCGTGTTTTAAGATTATGTCTGCAGCACAAAACTTTGGAAAACGTCTTTATGTTGGAACGTCCGTTGAAAATGCGTGAAGTCTCCTCAAAGAAAATAAAAAAATCGTTACGTTGAAAAATTATGAATATAAAATGGGAAATTAGGGGGAAAAATAAGGAATAAATTCGTTGCAAAATGATCAAGTTATTGAAAAAAGTCAGTCTTGGAACTTAATGTGTCTACAGAATCTCAAATGACGTCAACCGCCGACCCCGCGGTGGAAATGGCGTTGTCTGATGTCATGTCTGCTATCACGACATGCGTCACCCATTATAGTACCTCGTCCCAAAACACGTGTCATACAAAATTTTCTGAGGCAAAGAGAAAATTGTGAGTCATCCCAAAACACATGGTGGACAAAAGATAGCGGAACATGAATCAAAAGGAACGAAATCTTTTCAAACAAAGCCTTTAATCGTCTAAATTAAAATTGTAGGGAAGAGAAATATGAGAATTAAAAAAATAATGCAATGTTTATAAAAGTTATAACACCTCATGGAGTTCTAAAAATATAAGTTTAATAAAAACAAATTCGAGGACACAAAAAATATTGGAAACGGCAAAAAAAAAACTTCCTTCAAAAATTTGACAAAGTCCAGTAAATCTCCCGAGAAAATAAAAAATCGTTACGTCGAAAAATTATGAATATAAAATGGGAAATTATGAGGAAAAATAAGGAATAAAGTCGTTGCAATATGATCAAGTTATTGAAAAAAAAATCAGTCTTGGAACTTAATGTGTCTACAGAATCTCAAATGACGTCAACCGCCGACCCCGCTGAGGAGAAAACGACGTTGGCTGATGTCATGTCTGCTATCACGAATGCGTCACTCATCATAATGGCTCATCCCAAAACACATGTCATACAAAATTTTCTGAGTCAAAGAGAAAATGGCGACTCATCCCAAAACACATGGCTCACAAAATGACAACGTGGTGACACTAAAATGGAGGAACATGAATCAACGGGAACGAAATCTTTTCAAACAAAGCCTTTCCTTACCTAAATTAAAATTGTAGGGAAGAAAAATATAAGAATTAAAAAAATAATGCACCGTCTATAAAAATTATAACACCTCAGGGAATTCCTGAAAATATAAATTTAATAAAAAAAAACATATTGGAAACGGCTAAAAAACTTTCTTCAAAAAATTTGACAAAGTCCAGTAAATCTCCCGAGAAAATTAAAAAAATAATGCAACGTCTATAAAAATTATAATACATCAGGGAATTCCTGAAAATATAAATTTAATAAAAAAATAAATAAATATTGAAAAGACTTCTTAAAAATTTGTCAACGTCCAATAAATCTCCCGAGAAAAGTTCGAAAAAGCACCGCTAGGGGCAACGTACCCTTTCCCCCACTCGGTCGTTGCCATCTCTCAAAGATTCATTAAAAGTTCCAAAAAGCACCGCCAGGGGCAGCACATCTAGTTGACACCCCTTTTTGCACTCGGTCGTTGCCATCCCTCAAAGATTCATCGAAAGTTCCAAGAAGCCCCGCTAGGGGGCAGCACATCGACCCAACACACTAGCGTCATCTGCCCCGCCCCCACATCCTTCTACCGCAAGCCACGCCCCCATCCTTCTCTTAGAAGGATGCATCCTTGGTCCAGAACCCGGCCTTTTTAGGACTACGAAACAGTCCTTTTCAGGACTACTTTTATTCCATTATTTTTTGTCATTCATTTATATTTTTTTCTGTTTGAATGTGAGTGTATGCGAACGAAGAAGGTCACTGACGTGGGCTTAATTGCTCCGTACACCTTAATGTGTTTCTCCAATATTATGGAACCATGTTTGGTGAAGTTCACCACCTCTTTTGCTACAAGAAGGCAACAACGAGGGATTTGGTCGTCCTGATACCTCCATCTTTGAATGGGTAATACGAGCATTGGTTGAATAACTCACTCGGGGACCTTCAGCCGTAGCAAATTTTTTGCATATGTATAATTTCAATTTTCTTTCCTTGATGTATATTTCTTCTGTTCGATTAACCCTAGACGAAATTTAACTTTCTCGAAACTAACCTTATATAAAAAAAAATAGTCTTTGCCAATTATGAAAAAAGTGTAAAACAACTCATTAAGAAAACTATTTTTTGGGAAAAGTATGAAATTTTAGTTTATGTCATGATAATAAATGTCGGTGAGACTTATTCTAAAGTTAAAAAATATATCTGAAGTTTTTGTCACATTTCTGATATTAGGAAAGTTTGTATGGAAATGTGAGAGTGATCGAGTCGAAAAGAAACAAGTTTGTTGGAATGAAACAGGAAAAAAGTACTACAAAGAAAAAAAAATCGAAGTACAGTGTAAAGCAAAGTTAAACAAAATACGTAAACGTAAAACAGTTTTTCGAAAAATAGATTAAGTCGTTATGCAGAGAAAAGAACTAAGTCTTTCTTAAAAAAAATTATTACATTTGTTTGGAGAAATTCGATACTTTAGCTACATGTTGAGAATATCTGCTTTTCTGGTGAGTTAGGAAATTGCTATGTAGGGGAAAAAATGTTTGCTAAGAATACGATGTTTAGTGGAAGTGCGGACTTGGTCGCTATGTCTCCAGAATGAATAATTTTTCTGTTGATTTAGAAAAAATATACTGAAAATATATTGCAAAGGATACAAATTTTATCGTAAGAAATAATGCTTTGGAATGAATATCTTGACAATGAATGCTTTTCCTGTTGGGTCAGTTAAAGAAAAGTATAGCAAATTAGGATAGAATGAAAAAATATGAATATTTCACATACATGCAGGTTTTCAGGAATACTTCAGTGAGTTGGAAAGTGAGGGAAACAAAAATTCTGAAGTGTTTGGTACATCTTGTGATATCAATTTGTTAAGAAACGTTTACTCAAATGAAATGAAAAAATAAAGTCATAGTAAAGAAAATACTAATACAATCGAATTTTAACTGTCATAGATCTGTATATTTCTCGTATATCCACGAAAAGGTAAGATAGAAAAATTTATTAAGTTATACATTAAAAGAAAGAAAGAAAAGTTGCTTACATATGAAAAAGAAATAATAATGAAGAAACGCCTGTTGAAAAGAAATAGAAAAGTAAAGTTGGAATAAAGAAACTACTGTTGCAGTCCAATTTTTACCACTACAGATCTGTATATTTCTCATAAATGTAAGCTTTTAGGAATACTTAAAAGTGAGTTTTAAAAAAAATATTACCTTACATGAAGAAACAAAAAAAATATCTGAAGTTTTGCTACATCAAGCCGTTAAGAAACGTTGGTTGAAATGAAATGAAAAAAATAAAGTCTGAATCGTGAACATAGAATGATATTCAAAACACAAAATTAAGTTAAATAGGGGAAAATGCGAAAAAAAAATGTTTGTCAGAAAGAAATGTAAAAATAAAAAAAATACTGTTTCAATCGAATTTTTAACTGCTATAGATCTGTATATTTCTTGCACTTACACGAAACAGCGATGTAAAAAATAAATTAAGTCACATTTAAAGCAAGTAAGAAAAAAAATAGTTTAAGAGGAGAAAAATAAATCTGAAGTTTTGTCACATCCGGAAATTCAAGTCGTTAAGAAACGTTGGTTGAAATGAAAAAAATAAAGTCAGAATATAAATATGAGGCAGTTTGCAAAGTTTGAAATAAAATAATGGACGAATGCGCGAACATAGAATGATATTCAAAACATAGATTAAGTTAGATTGCGGGAATTGAGAAGAAAAAACGTATGTTAGAAAGAAATGTATAAATACAGTAAAAATGCAGAAAATATTGTTTCAATCGAATTTTAACTACTGTAAATGAAAGAAATGGAAAAATACAGTACGAATGAAGAAATCAATTGAATTTTAACTACTATAGATCCGTGTATTTCTTGTACACACATAGAAAAGTGAGATAGAAAAATAGATTAAACCATACATTAAAAGCAAGTAAGAAAAAAATCGGTTTCAGAGGGAAAAAATTAAAAATCTGAAGTTTTGTCACATCTTGTAGAACAGATATCAAGTCGTTAAGAAACGTTGGTTGAAATGAAATGGAAAAATACAGTAAGAATGAAGTGTAAAGTTAGAAAAAAGACATTGGACGAATACGTGAACATAGAATGATATTCAAAAACACAAAATTAAGTTAAATATGTGGAAAATGTGAAAAAAAAAATGTTTGTCAGAAAGAAATGTAAAAATAAAGTAAAAATAAAGAAAATACTGTTTCAGTCGAAATTTTAACTGCTATAGATCTGTATATTTCTCGTAGATACACGAAACAGCGATGTAAAAAATAAATTAAGTCACATTTAAAGCAAGTAAGAAAAAAATAGTTTAAGAGAAGAAAAAATAAATCTGAAGTTTTGTCACATCCGGAAATTCAAGTCGTTAAGAAACGTTGGTTGAAATGAAAAATATAAAGTCAGAATATAAGTATGAGGTAGTTAGCAAAGTTTGAAATAAAATAATGGACGAATACGCGAACATAGAATGGTATTCGAAACATAGATTAAGTTAGATAGCGGGAATTGAGAAGAAAAAACGTCTGTTGGAAAGAAATGTAAAAATACAGTAAGAATGGAGAAAATATTGTTTCAATCGAATTTTAACTACTATAGATGAAAGAAATGTAAAAATATAGTAAGATTGAAGAAATATTGTTTCAATCGAATTTTAACTACTATAGATTCGTATATTTCTTGTACACATATAGAAAAGTAATAAGATAGAAAAATAGATTAAACCATACATTAAAAGCAAGTAAGAAAAAAACCAGTTTCAGAGGGAAAAAATTAAAAATCTAAAGTTTTGTAACACCTTGTGGAACTGATATCAAGTCGTTAAGAAACGTATGTTGGGTTAAATCTAAAAAAAAAGATACTGTTTGGAACGAATTTTATGTATATCTGCTATAGATCTGTATATTTCTTGCGCAAACATGAAACATCTATATAAAAAACCAGATTAAGTCATACATTAAAAACGAGTAAGGAAAGTTCTTTGCGTAGGAAAGAGAAATAATAATGAAGAAACGTTTGCTTGTTTAAATCAGAAAAAATAAAGCGTCGATAAAAGTAGTTGTTTGATTGAAAACTAAGAAAAGCAAGCATTTAGAAAAAAAAGTAGATTAAAATAATGCATTAAAAGGTACATTTCACTGATTAATCATAAAAGAAAATACGGAGAGATAAAAAAAAATATTTTAACTATGTATAAAACATTGCGGCTTTGTATGGCGGAAAAAGGTACAACGTTAAAAAATGTAACAGAAAATGTCATGAACACGTAAATACATTAATAAACAATCGTGTTTTAAAATTATGTCTGCAGCACAAAACTTTGGAAAACGTCTTTATGTTGGAACGTCCGTTGAAAATGCGTGAAGTCTCCTCAAAGAAAATAAAAAAATCGTTACGTTGAAAAATTATGAATATAAAATGGGAAATTAGGGGGAAAAATAAGGAATAAATTCGTTGCAAAATGATCAAGTTATTGAAAAAAGTCAGTCTTGGAACTTAATGTGTCTACAGAATCTCAAATGACGTCAACCGCCGACCCCGCGGTGGAAATGGCGTTGTCTGATGTCATGTCTGCTATCACGACATGCGTCACCCATTATAGTCACTCGTCCCAAAACACGTGTCATACAAAATTTTCTGAGGCAAAGAGAAAATTGTGAGTCATCCCAAAACACATGGTGGACAAAAGATAGCGGAACATGAATCAAAAGGAACGAAATCTTTTCAAACAAAGCCTTTAATCGTCTAAATTAAAATTGTAGGGAAGAGAAATATGAGAATTAAAAAAATAATGCAATGTTTATAAAAGTTATAACACCTCACGGAGTTCTAAAAATATAAGTTTAATAAAAACAAATTCGAGGACACAAAAAATATTGGAAACGGCAAAAAAAAAAACTTCCTTCAAAAATTTGACAAAGTCCAGTAAATCTCCCGAGAAAATAAAAAAATCGTTACGTCGAAAAATTATGAATATAAAATGGGAAATTATGAGGAAAAAATAAGGAATAAATTCGTTGCAATATGATCAAGTTATTGAAAAAAAAATCAGTCTTGGAACTTAATGTGTCTACAGAATCTCAAATGACGTCAACCGCCGACCCCGCTGAGGAGAAAACGACGTTGGCTGATGTCATGTCTGCTATCACGAATGCGTCACTCATCATAATGGCTCATCCCAAAACACATGTCATACAAAATTTTCTGAGTCAAAGAGAAAATGGCGACTCATCCCAAAACACATGGCTCACAAAATGACAACGTGGTGACACTAAAATGGAGGAACATGAATCAACGGGAACGAAATCTTTTCAAACAAAGCCTTTCCTTACCTAAATTAAAATTGTAGGGAAGAAAAATATAAGAATTAAAAAAATAATGCACCGTCTATAAAAATTATAACACCTCAGGGAATTCCTGAAAATATAAATTTAATAAAAAAAAACATATTGGAAACGGCTAAAAAACTTTCTTCAAAAATTTGACAAAGTCCAGTAAATCTCCCGAGAAAATTAAAAAAATAATGCAACGTCTATAAAAATTATAATACATCAGGGAATTCCTGAAAATATAAATTTAATAAAAAAATAAATAAATATTGAAAAGACTTCTTAAAAATTTGTCAACGTCCAATAAATCTCCCGAGAAAAGTTCGAAAAAGCACCGCTAGGGGGCAACGTACCCTTTCCCCCACTCGGTCGTTGCCATCTCTCAAAGATTCATTAAAAGTTCCAAAAAGCACCGCCAGGGGGCAGCACATCTAGTTGACACCCCTTTTTGCACTCGGTCGTTGCCATCCCTCAAAGATTCATCGAAAGTTCCAAGAAGCCCCGCTAGGGGGCAGCACATCGACCCAACACACTAGCGTCATCTGCCCCGCCCCCACATCCTTCTACCGCAAGCCACGCCCCCATCCTTCTGCAGAAAGCCACGCCCCCATCCTTCTCTTAGAAGGATGCATCCTTGGTCCAGAACCCGGCCTTTTTAGGACTACGAAACAGTCCTTTTCAGGACTACTTTTATTCCATTATTTTTTGTCATTCATTTATATTTTTTTCTGTTTGAATGTGAGTGTATGCGAACGAAGAAGGTCACTGACGTGGGCTTAATTGCTCCGTACACCTTAATGTGTTTCTCCAATATTATGGAACCATGTTTGGTGAAGTTCACCACCTCTTTTGCTACAAGAAGGCAACAACGAGGGATTTGGTCGTCCTGATACCTCCATCTTTGAATGGGTAATACGAGCATTGGTTGAATAACTCACTCGGGGGACCTTCAGCCGTAGCAAATTTTTTGCATATGTATAATTTCAATTTTCTTTCCTTGATGTATATTTCTTCTGTTCGATTAACCCTAGACGAAATTTAACTTTCTCGAAACTAACCTTATATAAAAAAAAATAGTCTTTGCCAATTATGAAAAAAGTGTAAAACAACTCATTAAGAAAACTATTTTTGGGAAAAGTATGAAATTTTAGTTTATGTCATGATAATAAATGTCGGTGAGACTTATTCTAAAGTTAAAAAATATATCTGAAGTTTTTGTCACATTTCTGATATTAGGAAAGTTTGTATGGAAATGTGAGAGTGATCGAGTCGAAAAGAAACAAGTTTGTTGGAATGAAACAGGAAAAAAGTACTACAAAGAAAAAAATCGAAGTACAGTGTAAAGCAAAGTTAAACAAAATACGTAAACGTAAAACAGTTTTTCGAAAAATAGATTAAGTCGTTATGCAGAGAAAAGAACTAAGTCTTTCTTAAAAAAAATTATTACATTTGTTTGGAGAAATTCGATACTTTAGCTACATGTTGAGAATATCTGCTTTTCTGGTGAGTTAGGAAATTGCTATGTAGGGGAAAAAATGTTTGCTAAGAATACGATGTTTAGTGGAAGTGCGGACTTGGTCGCTATGTCTCCAGAATGAATAATTTTTCTGTTGATTTAGAAAAAATATACTGAAAATATATTGCAAAGGATACAAATTTTATCGTAAGAAATAATGCTTTGGAATGAATATCTTGACAATGAATGCTTTTCCTGTTGGGTCAGTTAAAGAAAAGTATAGCAAATTAGGATAGAATGAAAAAATATGAATATTTCACATACATGCAGGTTTTCAGGAATACTTCAGTGAGTTGGAAAGTGAGGGAAACAAAAATTCTGAAGTGTTTGGTACATCTTGTGATATCAATTTGTTAAGAAACGTTTACTCAAATGAAATGAAAAAATAAAGTCATAGTAAAGAAAATACTAATACAATCGAATTTTAACTGTCATAGATCTGTATATTTCTCGTATATCCACGAAAAGGTAAGATAGAAAAATTTATTAAGTTATACATTAAAAGAAAGAAAGAAAAGTTGCTTACATATGAAAAAGAAATAATAATGAAGAAACGCCTGTTGAAAAGAAATAGAAAAGTAAAGTTGGAATAAAGAAACTACTGTTGCAGTCCAATTTTTACCACTACAGATCTGTATATTTCTCATAAATGTAAGCTTTTAGGAATACTTAAAAGTGAGTTTTAAAAAAAAATATTACCTTACATGAAGAAACAAAAAAAATATCTGAAGTTTTGCTACATCAAGCCGTTAAGAAACGTTGGTTGAAATGAAATGAAAAAATAAAGTCTGAATCGTGAACATAGAATGATATTCAAAACACAAAATTAAGTTAAATAGGGGAAAATGCGAAAAAAAAAATGTTTGTCAGAAAGAAATGTAAAAATAAAAAAAATACTGTTTCAATCGAATTTTTAACTGCTATAGATCTGTATATTTCTTGCACTTACACGAAACAGCGATGTAAAAAATAAATTAAGTCACATTTAAAGCAAGTAAGAAAAAAAAATAGTTTAAGAGGAGAAAAAATAAATCTGAAGTTTTGTCACATCCGGAAATTCAAGTCGTTAAGAAACGTTGGTTGAAATGAAAAAAATAAAGTCAGAATATAAATATGAGGCAGTTTGCAAAGTTTGAAATAAAATAATGGACGAATGCGCGAACATAGAATGATATTCAAAACATAGATTAAGTTAGATTGCGGGAATTGAGAAGAAAAAACGTATGTTAGAAAGAAATGTATAAATACAGTAAAAATGCAGAAAATATTGTTTCAATCGAATTTTAACTACTGTAAATGAAAGAAATGGAAAAATACAGTACGAATGAAGAAATCAATTGAATTTTAACTACTATAGATCCGTGTATTTCTTGTACACACATAGAAAAGTGAGATAGAAAAATAGATTAAACCATACATTAAAAGCAAGTAAGAAAAAATCGGTTTCAGAGGGAAAAAATTAAAAATCTGAAGTTTTGTCACATCTTGTAGAACAGATATCAAGTCGTTAAGAAACGTTGGTTGAAATGAAATGGAAAAATACAGTAAGAATGAAGTGTAAAGTTAGAAAAAAAGACATTGGACGAATACGTGAACATAGAATGATATTCAAAAACACAAAATTAAGTTAAATATGTGGAAAATGTGAAAAAAAAAATGTTTGTCAGAAAGAAATGTAAAAATAAAGTAAAAATAAAGAAAATACTGTTTCAGTCGAAATTTTAACTGCTATAGATCTGTATATTTCTCGTAGATACACGAAACAGCGATGTAAAAAATAAATTAAGTCACATTTAAAGCAAGTAAGAAAAAAATAGTTTAAGAGAAGAAAAAATAAATCTGAAGTTTTGTCACATCCGGAAATTCAAGTCGTTAAGAAACGTTGGTTGAAATGAAAAATATAAAGTCAGAATATAAGTATGAGGTAGTTAGCAAAGTTTGAAATAAAATAATGGACGAATACGCGAACATAGAATGGTATTCGAAACATAGATTAAGTTAGATAGCGGGAATTGAGAAGAAAAAACGTCTGTTGGAAAGAAATGTAAAAATACAGTAAGAATGGAGAAAATATTGTTTCAATCGAATTTTAACTACTATAGATGAAAGAAATGTAAAAATATAGTAAGATTGAAGAAATATTGTTTCAATCGAATTTTAACTACTATAGATTCGTATATTTCTTGTACACATATAGAAAAGTAATAAGATAGAAAAATAGATTAAACCATACATTAAAAGCAAGTAAGAAAAAAAAACCAGTTTCAGAGGGAAAAAATTAAAAATCTAAAGTTTTGTAACACCTTGTGGAACTGATATCAAGTCGTTAAGAAACGTATGTTGGGTTAAATCTAAAAAAAAAGATACTGTTTGGAACGAATTTTATGTATATCTGCTATAGATCTGTATATTTCTTGCGCAAACATGAAACATCTATATAAAAAACCAGATTAAGTCATACATTAAAAACGAGTAAGGAAAGTTCTTTGCGTAGGAAAGAGAAATAATAATGAAGAAACGTTTGCTTGTTTAAATCAGAAAAAATAAAGCGTCGATAAAAGTAGTTGTTTGATTGAAAACTAAGAAAAGCAAGCATTTAGAAAAAAAGTAGATTAAAATAATGCATTAAAAGGTACATTTCACTGATTAATCATAAAAGAAAATACGGAGAGATAAAAAAAAATATTTTAACTATGTATAAAACATTGCGGCTTTGTATGGCGGAAAAAGGTACAACGTTAAAAAATGTAACAGAAAATGTCATGAACACGTAAATACATTAATAAACAATCGTGTTTTAAGATTATGTCTGCAGCACAAAACTTTGGAAAACGTCTTTATGTTGGAACGTCCGTTGAAAATGCGTGAAGTCTCCTCAAAGAAAATAAAAAAATCGTTACGTTGAAAAATTATGAATATAAAATGGGAAATTAGGGGGAAAAATAAGGAATAAATTCGTTGCAAAATGATCAAGTTATTGAAAAAAGTCAGTCTTGGAACTTAATGTGTCTACAGAATCTCAAATGACGTCAACCGCCGACCCCGCGGTGGAAATGGCGTTGTCTGATGTCATGTCTGCTATCACGACATGCGTCACCCATTATAGTCACTCGTCCCAAAACACGTGTCATACAAAATTTTCTGAGGCAAAGAGAAAATTGTGAGTCATCCCAAAACACATGGTGGACAAAAGATAGCGGAACATGAATCAAAAGGAACGAAATCTTTTTCAAACAAAGCCTTTAATCGTCTAAATTAAAATTGTAGGGAAGAGAAATATGAGAATTAAAAAAAATAATGCAATGTTTATAAAAGTTATAACACCTCACGGAGTTCTAAAAATATAAGTTTAATAAAAACAAATTCGAGGACACAAAAAATATTGGAAACGGCAAAAAAAAAACTTCCTTCAAAAATTTGACAAAGTCCAGTAAATCTCCCGAGAAAATAAAAAAATCGTTACGTCGAAAAATTATGAATATAAAATGGGAAATTATGAGGAAAAAATAAGGAATAAATTCGTTGCAATATGATCAAGTTATTGAAAAAAAAATCAGTCTTGGAACTTAATGTGTCTACAGAATCTCAAATGACGTCAACCGCCGACCCCGCTGAGGAGAAAACGACGTTGGCTGATGTCATGTCTGCTATCACGAATGCGTCACTCATCATAATGGCTCATCCCAAAACACATGTCATACAAAATTTTCTGAGTCAAAGAGAAAATGGCGACTCATCCCAAAACACATGGCTCACAAAATGACAACGTGGTGACACTAAAATGGAGGAACATGAATCAACGGGAACGAAATCTTTTCAAACAAAGCCTTTCCTTACCTAAATTAAAATTGTAGGGAAGAAAAATATAAGAATTAAAAAAATAATGCACCGTCTATAAAAATTATAACACCTCAGGGAATTCCTGAAAATATAAATTTAATAAAAAAAAACATATTGGAAACGGCTAAAAAACTTTCTTCAAAAATTTGACAAAGTCCAGTAAATCTCCCGAGAAAATTAAAAAAATAATGCAACGTCTATAAAAATTATAATACATCAGGGAATTCCTGAAAATATAAATTTAATAAAAAAATAAATAAATATTGAAAAGACTTCTTAAAAATTTGTCAACGTCCAATAAATCTCCCGAGAAAAGTTCGAAAAAGCACCGCTAGGGGGCAACGTACCCTTTCCCCCACTCGGTCGTTGCCATCTCTCAAAGATTCATTAAAAGTTCCAAAAAGCACCGCCAGGGGGCAGCACATCTAGTTGACACCCCTTTTTGCACTCGGTCGTTGCCATCCCTCAAAGATTCATCGAAAGTTCCAAGAAGCCCCGCTAGGGGGCAGCACATCGACCCAACACACTAGCGTCATCTGCCCCGCCCCCACATCCTTCTACCGCAAGCCACGCCCCCATCCTTCTGCAGAAAGCCACGCCCCCATCCTTCTCTTAGAAGGATGCATCCTTGGTCCAGAACCCGGCCTTTTTAGGACTACGAAACAGTCCTTTTCAGGACTACTTTTATTCCATTATTTTTTGTCATTCATTTATATTTTTTTCTGTTTGAATGTGAGTGTATGCGAACGAAGAAGGTCACTGACGTGGGCTTAATTGCTCCGTACACCTTAATGTGTTTCTCCAATATTATGGAACCATGTTTGGTGAAGTTCACCACCTCTTTTGCTACAAGAAGGCAACAACGAGGGATTTGGTCGTCCTGATACCTCCATCTTTGAATGGGTAATACGAGCATTGGTTGAATAACTCACTCGGGGGACCTTCAGCCGTAGCAAATTTTTTGCATATGTATAATTTCAATTTTCTTTCCTTGATGTATATTTCTTCTGTTCGATTAACCCTAGACGAAATTTAACTTTCTCGAAACTAACCTTATATAAAAAAAAATAGTCTTTGCCAATTATGAAAAAAGTGTAAAACAACTCATTAAGAAAACTATTTTTGGGAAAAGTATGAAATTTTAGTTTATGTCATGATAATAAATGTCGGTGAGACTTATTCTAAAGTTAAAAAATATATCTGAAGTTTTTGTCACATTTCTGATATTAGGAAAGTTTGTATGGAAATGTGAGAGTGATCGAGTCGAAAAGAAACAAGTTTGTTGGAATGAAACAGGAAAAAAGTACTACAAAGAAAAAAAAATCGAAGTACAGTGTAAAGCAAAGTTAAACAAAATACGTAAACGTAAAACAGTTTTTCGAAAAATAGATTAAGTCGTTATGCAGAGAAAAGAACTAAGTCTTTCTTAAAAAAATTATTACATTTGTTTGGAGAAATTCGATACTTTAGCTACATGTTGAGAATATCTGCTTTTCTGGTGAGTTAGGAAATTGCTATGTAGGGGAAAAAATGTTTGCTAAGAATACGATGTTTAGTGGAAGTGCGGACTTGGTCGCTATGTCTCCAGAATGAATAATTTTTCTGTTGATTTAGAAAAAATATACTGAAAATACACTGCTGGACAATTGCTAAGGACGGATCATAAACGGCTATATAGCGCATAAAAAAGTAAGTGTAGTTGGATGCCAAGTGAAATAAAATAATGTCAGAATGCCAGGACATTACAAGAAAGACAATTTATTGTGCTCTGAAATCCAGAAGGCTTTGGAACGTGTTCAAGGGACAAACAGGCCATTTTGTGCAGAATACGTAAACGTGAAAAAAATGCAATTACCGTCCGCAGGTGTTCCGGCGTAAGATGTCAATATGGGATATGACCACCATGGAGGGCGATGCAAGATTCCACACGTCGTGTCATGCTTTGCACAACATTATCAAGCAGCTGTTGGGGTAATTTATCCCATTCCTCTGTCAATGCACGGATGAGGGTGTCCTTGTTTATTGGAGGGCATTGGCGCCCAGCAAGACTCCTCTCCAAAGCATCCCACACATTTTCAATGGGATTCAGATCTGGAAAGCGTGCTGGCCATACGAGGCGTTGAATATCCTCGCTCTCAAGACACTCCTGGACAGCGACTGTTCGATGACATGTTGCGTTGTCGTCCATGAAAATGAATCTATCACCGACAGCACCACGGAACATGCGAACATGAGGTAGCAGAACATCATTAATGTATCGTTGGCCAGCCATAGTCCCAGTTGGAAGCACATAGAGGGACGTACGGCCATAGATCATGATGCCAGCCCATACCATGACACTACATGTCGGATGTCGGTCCCTTTCCTGTATGTTTGCTGGACAATACGCAGTACCACTATCACGCCAGATCAGTTGTCGTCGACAATCAGACGATAGACTGCATCTACTCTCATCTGAGAAGAGGACAGCAGGCCAGTCGTTATCAGTCCAATTGCGATATTGATGGCACCATTGCAAACGGGCGGTACGGTGACGTCTGGACAATAGGATGCACACAACAGGACGGCAGGCGTATAGTCCTCCTTCATGCAAACGTCTGGCGACAGTTTTTCGGGAGATCCGCTTGCCAGTAGCAGCCATAAACTGATTTGCTACCTCACTAGCAGTGCTGCGCCGGTGTCTTTTTGTTGATAGCACTATGTACCGATCTTCTGCAGGTGTCGTACTGCGAACACGACCTCCCCCGTGACGTTTGCTACACTCTCCATTTGTTTGAAATGATTTCCAAAGCCTTGAAACAACACCGTGGCTGACGTCGAACTCCCTGGCAACATCTGTTATTTTTCGCCCTTCTTCAATCTTGCCAATAATACGGCCACGCGTAAAATCATCTAGGTGATGTCGGGAAGACATACTGAAAATTGCAAGTTCGTCAATTGATTCTTTCCCTTTCAACTTTGCGTTTGAACAACAACGGTCAATACGCGTCAAATCCTTTATATCTCTTATCAGGCTATGACGTCACGAACAAGTTCGGCAATCCAAAATTTGCATACGCACAACACGTCTTACTGTATCCCGCACTTATGCTAATTTCCACATTTTCCTGCCTTCCATTTTATGGTTGCTGTCGTTGCTATTGTCATCCGTCCTTAGCAATTGTCCGGCAGTGTATATTGCAAAGGATATAAATTTTATCGTAAGAAATAATGCTTTGGAATGAATATCTTGACAATGAATGCTTTTCCTGTTGGGTCAGTTAAAGAAAAGTATAGCAAATTAGGATAGAATGAAAAAATATAAATATTTCACATACATGCAGGTTTTCAGGAATACTTCAGTGAGTTGGAAAGTGAGGGAAACAAAAATTCTGAAGTGTTTGGTACATCTTGTGATATCAATTTGTTAAGAAACGTTTACTCAAATGAAATGAAAAAATAAAGTCATAGTAAAGAAAATACTAATACAATCGAATTTTAACTGTCATAGATCTGTATATTTCTCGTATATCCACGAAAAGGTAAGATAGAAAAATTTATTAAGTTATACATTAAAAGAAGGAAAGAAAAGTTGCTTACATATGAAAAAGAAATAATAATGAAGAAACGCCTGTTGAAAAGAAATAGAAAAGTAAAGTTGGAATAAAGAAACTACTGTTGCAGTCCAATTTTTACCACTACAGATCTGTATATTTCTCATAAATGTAAGCTTTTAGGAATACTTAAAAGTGAGTTTTAAAAAAAATATTACCTTACATGAAGAAACAAAAAAAATATCTGAAGTTTTGCTACATCAAGTCGTTAAGAAACGTTGGTTGAAATGAAATGAAAAAATAAAGTCTGAATCGTGAACATAGAATGATATTCAAAACACAAAATTAAGTTAAATAGGGGAAAATGCGAAAAAAAAAATGTTTGTCAGAAAGAAATGTAAAAATAAAAAAAATACTGTTTCAATCGAATTTTTAACTGCTATAGATCTGTATATTTCTTGCACTTACACGAAACAGCGATGTAAAAAATAAATTAAGTCACATTTAAAGCAAGTAAGAAAAAAAATAGTTTAAGAGGAGAAAAAATAAATCTGAAGTTTTGTCACATCCGGAAATTCAAGTCGTTAAGAAACGTTGGTTGAAATGAAAAAAATAAAGTCAGAATATAAATATGAGGCAGTTTGCAAAGTTTGAAATAAAATAATGGACGAATGCGCGAACATAGAATGATATTCAAAACATAGATTAAGTTAGATTGCGGGAATTGAGAAGAAAAAACGTATGTTAGAAAGAAATGTATAAATACAGTAAAAATGCAGAAAATATTGTTTCAATCGAATTTTAACTACTGTAAATGAAAGAAATGGAAAAATACAGTACGAATGAAGAAATCAATTGAATTTTAACTACTATAGATCCGTGTATTTCTTGTACACACATAGAAAAGTGAGATAGAAAAATAGATTAAACCATACATTAAAAGCAAGTAAGAAAAAAAATCGGTTTCAGAGGGAAAAAATTAAAAATCTGAAGTTTTGTCACATCTTGTAGAACAGATATCAAGTCGTTAAGAAACGTTGGTTGAAATGAAATGGAAAAATACAGTAAGAATGAAGTGTAAAGTTAGAAAAAAAGACATTGGACGAATACGTGAACATAGAATGATATTCAAAAACACAAAATTAAGTTAAATATGTGGAAAATGTGAAAAAAAAATGTTTGTCAGAAAGAAATGTAAAAATAAAGAAAATACTGTTTCAGTCGAAATTTTAACTGCTATAGATCTGTATATTTCTCGTAGATACACGAAACAGCGATGTAAAAAATAAATTAAGTCACATTTAAAGCAAGTAAGAAAAAAATAGTTTAAGAGAAGAAAAAATAAATCTGAAGTTTTGTCACATCCGGAAATTCAAGTCGTTAAGAAACGTTGGTTGAAATGAAAAATATACAGTCAGAATATAAGTATGAGGTAGTTAGCAAAGTTTGAAATAAAATAATGGACGAATACGCGAACATAGAATGGTATTCGAAACATAGATTAAGTTAGATAGCGGGAATTGAGAAGAAAAAACGTCTGTTGGAAAGAAATGTAAAAATACAGTAAGAATGGAGAAAATATTGTTTCAATCGAATTTTAACTACTATAGATGAAAGAAATGTAAAAATATAGTAAGATTGAAGAAATATTGTTTCAATCGAATTTTAACTACTATAGATTCGTATATTTCTTGTACACATATAGAAAAGTAATAAGATAGAAAAATAGATTAAACCATACATTAAAAGCAAGTAAGAAAAAAAAACCAGTTTCAGAGGGAAAAAATTAAAAATCTAAAGTTTTGTAACACCTTGTGGAACTGATATCAAGTCGTTAAGAAACGTATGTTGGGTTAAATCTAAAAAAAAAAAAAAAGATACTGTTTGGAACGAATTTTATGTATATCTGCTATAGATCTGTATATTTCTTGCGCAAACATGAAACATCTATATAAAAAACCAGATTAAGTCATACATTAAAAACGAGTAAGGAAAGTTCTTTGCGTAGGAAAGAGAAATAATAATGAAGAAACGTTTGCTTGTTTAAATCAGAAAAAATAAAGCGTCGATAAAAGTAGTTGTTTGATTGAAAACTAAGAAAAGCAAGCATTTAGAAAAAAAAGTAGATTAAAATAATGCATTAAAAGGTACATTTCACTGATTAATCATAAAAGAAAATACGGAGAGATAAAAAAAAATATTTTAACTATGTATAAAACATTGCGGCTTTGTATGGCGGAAAAAGGTACAACGTTAAAAAATGTAACAGAAAATGTCATGAACACGTAAATACATTAATAAACAATCGTGTTTTAAGATTATGTCTGCAGCACAAAACTTTGGAAAACGTCTTTATGTTGGAACGTCCGTTGAAAATGCGTGAAGTCTCCTCAAAGAAAATAAAAAAATCGTTACGTTGAAAAATTATGAATATAAAATGGGAAATTAGGGGGAAAAATAAGGAATAAATTCGTTGCAAAATGATCAAGTTATTGAAAAAAGTCAGTCTTGGAACTTAATGTGTCTACAGAATCTCAAATGACGTCAACCGCCGACCCCGCGGTGGAAATGGCGTTGTCTGATGTCATGTCTGCTATCACGACATGCGTCACCCATTATAGTCACTCGTCCCAAAACACGTGTCATACAAAATTTTCTGAGGCAAAGAGAAAATTGTGAGTCATCCCAAAACACATGGTGGACAAAAGATAGCGGAACATGAATCAAAAGGAACGAAATCTTTTCAAACAAAGCCTTTAATCGTCTAAATTAAAATTGTAGGGAAGAGAAATATGAGAATTAAAAAAATAATGCAATGTTTATAAAAGTTATAACACCTCACGGAGTTCTAAAAATATAAGTTTAATAAAAACAAATTCGAGGACACAAAAAATATTGGAAACGGCAAAAAAAAAAAAACTTCCTTCAAAAATTTGACAAAGTCCAGTAAATCTCCCGAGAAAATAAAAAAATCGTTACGTCGAAAAATTATGAATATAAAATGGGAAATTATGAGGAAAAAATAAGGAATAAATTCGTTGCAATATGATCAAGTTATTGAAAAAAAAATCAGTCTTGGAACTTAATGTGTCTACAGAATCTCAAATGACGTCAACCGCCGACCCCGCTGAGGAGAAAACGACGTTGGCTGATGTCATGTCTGCTATCACGAATGCGTCACTCATCATAATGGCTCATCCCAAAACACATGTCATACAAAATTTTCTGAGTCAAAGAGAAAATGGCGACTCATCCCAAAACACATGGCTCACAAAATGACAACGTGGTGACACTAAAATGGAGGAACATGAATCAACGGGAACGAAATCTTTTCAAACAAAGCCTTTCCTTACCTAAATTAAAATTGTAGGGAAGAAAAATATAAGAATTAAAAAAATAATGCACCGTCTATAAAAATTATAACACCTCAGGGAATTCCTGAAAATATAAATTTAATAAAAAAAAACATATTGGAAACGGCTAAAAAACTTTCTTCAAAAATTTGACAAAGTCCAGTAAATCTCCCGAGAAAATTAAAAAAATAATGCAACGTCTATAAAAATTATAATACATCAGGGAATTCCTGAAAATATAAATTTAATAAAAAAATAAATAAATATTGAAAAGACTTCTTAAAAATTTGTCAACGTCCAATAAATCTCCCGAGAAAAGTTCGAAAAAGCACCGCTAGGGGGCAACGTACCCTTTCCCCCACTCGGTCGTTGCCATCTCTCAAAGATTCATTAAAAGTTCCAAAAAGCACCGCCAGGGGGCAGCACATCTAGTTGACACCCCTTTTTGCACTCGGTCGTTGCCATCCCTCAAAGATTCATCGAAAGTTCCAAGAAGCCCCGCTAGGGGCAGCACATCGACCCAACACACTAGCGTCATCTGCCCCGCCCCCACATCCTTCTACCGCAAGCCACGCCCCCATCCTTCTGCAGAAAGCCACGCCCCCATCCTTCTCTTAGAAGGATGCATCCTTGGTCCAGAACCCGGCCTTTTTAGGACTACGAAACAGTCCTTTTCAGGACTACTTTTATTCCATTATTTTTTGTCATTCATTTATATTTTTTTCTGTTTGAATGTGAGTGTATGCGAACGAAGAAGGTCACTGACGTGGGCTTAATTGCTCCGTACACCTTAATGTGTTTCTCCAATATTATGGAACCATGTTTGGTGAAGTTCACCACCTCTTTTGCTACAAGAAGGCAACAACGAGGGATTTGGTCGTCCTGATACCTCCATCTTTGAATGGGTAATACGAGCATTGGTTGAATAACTCACTCGGGGGACCTTCAGCCGTAGCAAATTTTTTGCATATGTATAATTTCAGTTTTCTTTCCTTGATGTATATTTCTTCTGTTCGATTAACCCTAGACGAAATTTAACTTTCTCGAAACTAACCTTATATAAAAAAAAATAGTCTTTGCCAATTATGAAAAAAGTGTAAAACAACTCATTAAGAAAACTATTTTTTGGGAAAAGTATGAAATTTTAGTTTATGTCATGATAATAAATGTCGGTGAGACTTATTCTAAAGTTAAAAAATATATCTGAAGTTTTTGTCACATTTCTGATATTAGGAAAGTTTGTATGGAAATGTGAGAGTGATCGAGTCGAAAAGAAACAAGTTTGTTGGAATGAAACAGGAAAAAAGTACTACAAAGAAAAAAATCGAAGTACAGTGTAAAGCAAAGTTAAACAAAATACGTAAACGTAAAACAGTTTTTCGAAAAATAGATTAAGTCGTTATGCAGAGAAAAGAACTAAGTCTTTCTTAAAAAAATTATTACATTTGTTTGGAGAAATTCGATACTTTAGCTACATGTTGAGAATATCTGCTTTTCTGGTGAGTTAGGAAATTGCTATGTAGGGGAAAAAATGTTTGCTAAGAATACGATGTTTAGTGGAAGTGCGGACTTGGTCGCTATGTCTCCAGAATGAATAATTTTTCTGTTGATTTAGAAAAAATATACTGAAAATATATTGCAAAGGATATAAATTTTATCGTAAGAAATAATGCTTTGGAATGAATATCTTGACAATGAATGCTTTTCCTGTTGGGTCAGTTAAAGAAAAGTATAGCAAATTAGGATAGAATGAAAAAATATGAATATTTCACATACATGCAGGTTTTCAGGAATACTTCAGTGAGTTGGAAAGTGAGGGAAACAAAAATTCTGAAGTGTTTGGTACATCTTGTGATATCAATTTGTTAAGAAACGTTTACTCAAATGAAATGAAAAAATAAAGTCATAGTAAAGAAAATACTAATACAATCGAATTTTAACTGTCATAGATCTGTATATTTCTCGTATATCCACGAAAAGGTAAGATAGAAAAATTTATTAAGTTATACATTAAAAGAAAGAAAGAAAAGTTGCTTACATATGAAAAAGAAATAATAATGAAGAAACGCCTGTTGAAAAGAAATAGAAAAGTAAAGTTGGAATAAAGAAACTACTGTTGCAGTCCAATTTTTACCACTACAGATCTGTATATTTCTCATAAATGTAAGCTTTTAGGAATACTTAAAAGTGAGTTTTAAAAAAAAATATTACCTTACATGAAGAAACAAAAAAAATATCTGAAGTTTTGCTACATCAAGTCGTTAAGAAACGTTGGTTGAAATGAAATGAAAAAATAAAGTCTGAATCGTGAACATAGAATGATATTCAAAACACAAAATTAAGTTAAATAGGGGAAAATGCGAAAAAAAAAATGTTTGTCAGAAAGAAATGTAAAAATAAAAAAAATACTGTTTCAATCGAATTTTTAACTGCTATAGATCTGTATATTTCTTGCACTTACACGAAACAGCGATGTAAAAAATAAATTAAGTCACATTTAAAGCAAGTAAGAAAAAAATAGTTTAAGAGGAGAAAAAATAAATCTGAAGTTTTGTCACATCCGGAAATTCAAGTCGTTAAGAAACGTTGGTTGAAATGAAAAAAATAAAGTCAGAATATAAATATGAGGCAGTTTGCAAAGTTTGAAATAAAATAATGGACGAATGCGCGAACATAGAATGATATTCAAAACATAGATTAAGTTAGATTGCGGGAATTGAGAAGAAAAAACGTATGTTAGAAAGAAATGTATAAATACAGTAAAAATGCAGAAAATATTGTTTCAATCGAATTTTAACTACTGTAAATGAAAGAAATGGAAAAATACAGTACGAATGAAGAAATCAATTGAATTTTAACTACTATAGATCCGTGTATTTCTTGTACACACATAGAAAAGTGAGATAGAAAAATAGATTAAACCATACATTAAAAGCAAGTAAGAAAAAAATCGGTTTCAGAGGGAAAAAATTAAAAATCTGAAGTTTTGTCACATCTTGTAGAACAGATATCAAGTCGTTAAGAAACGTTGGTTGAAATGAAATGGAAAAATACAGTAAGAATGAAGTGTAAAGTTAGAAAAAAGACATTGGACGAATACGTGAACATAGAATGATATTCAAAAACACAAAATTAAGTTAAATATGTGGAAAATGTGAAAAAAAATGTTTGTCAGAAAGAAATGTAAAAATAAAGTAAAAATAAAGAAAATACTGTTTCAGTCGAAATTTTAACTGCTATAGATCTGTATATTTCTCGTAGATACACGAAACAGCGATGTAAAAAATAAATTAAGTCACATTTAAAGCAAGTAAGAAAAAAATAGTTTAAGAGAAGAAAAAATAAATCTGAAGTTTTGTCACATCCGGAAATTCAAGTCGTTAAGAAACGTTGGTTGAAATGAAAAATATAAAGTCAGAATATAAGTATGAGGTAGTTAGCAAAGTTTGAAATAAAATAATGGACGAATACGCGAACATAGAATGGTATTCGAAACATAGATTAAGTTAGATAGCGGGAATTGAGAAGAAAAAACGTCTGTTGGAAAGAAATGTAAAAATACAGTAAGAATGGAGAAAATATTGTTTCAATCGAATTTTAACTACTATAGATGAAAGAAATGTAAAAATATAGTAAGATTGAAGAAATATTGTTTCAATCGAATTTTAACTACTATAGATTCGTATATTTCTTGTACACATATAGAAAAGTAATAAGATAGAAAAATAGATTAAACCATACATTAAAAGCAAGTAAGAAAAAAAACCAGTTTCAGAGGGAAAAAATTAAAAATCTAAAGTTTTGTAACACCTTGTGGAACTGATATCAAGTCGTTAAGAAACGTATGTTGGGTTAAATCTAAAAAAAAAGATACTGTTTGGAACGAATTTTATGTATATCTGCTATAGATCTGTATATTTCTTGCGCAAACATGAAACATCTATATAAAAAACCAGATTAAGTCATACATTAAAAACAAGTAAGGAAAGTTCTTTGCGTAGGAAAGAGAAATAATAATGAAGAAACGTTTGCTTGTTTAAATCAGAAAAAATAAAGCGTCGATAAAAGTAGTTGTTTGATTGAAAACTAAGAAAAGCAAGCATTTAGAAAAAAAGTAGATTAAAATAATGCATTAAAAGGTACATTTCACTGATTAATCATAAAAGAAAATACGGAGAGATAAAAAAATATTTTAACTATGTATAAAACATTGCGGCTTTGTATGGCGGAAAAAGGTACAACGTTAAAAAATGTAACAGAAAATGTCATGAACACGTAAATACGTTAATAAACAATCGTGTTTTAAGATTATGTCTGCAGCACAAAACTTTGGAAAACGTCTTTATGTTGGAACGTCCGTTGAAAATGCGTGAAGTCTCCTCAAAGAAAATAAAAAAATCGTTACGTTGAAAAATTATGAATATAAAATGGGAAATTAGGGGGAAAATAAGGAATAAATTCGTTGCAAAATGATCAAGTTATTGAAAAAAGTCAGTCTTGGAACTTAATGTGTCTACAGAATCTCAAATGACGTCAACCGCCGACCCCGCGGTGGAAATGGCGTTGTCTGATGTCATGTCTGCTATCACGACATGCGTCACCCATTATAGTCACTCGTCCCAAAACACGTGTCATACAAAATTTTCTGAGGCAAAGAGAAAATTGTGAGTCATCCCAAAACACATGGTGGACAAAAGATAGCGGAACATGAATCAACAGGAACGAAATCTTTTCAAACAAAGCCTTTAATCGTCTAAATTAAAATTGTAGGGAAGAAAAATATGAGAATTAAAAAAATAATGCAACGTTTATAAAAGTTATAACACCTCACGGAGTTCTAAAAATATAAGTTTAATAAAAACAAATTCGAGGACACAAAAAATATTGGAAACGGCAAAAAAAAAAAAACTTCCTTCAAAAATTTGACAAAGTCCAGTAAATCTCCCGAGAAAATAAAAAAATCGTTACGTCGAAAAATTATGAATATAAAATGGGAAATTATGAGGAAAAAATAAGGAATAAATTCGTTGCAATATGATCAAGTTATTGAAAAAAAAATCAGTCTTGGAACTTAATGTGTCTACAGAATCTCAAATGACGTCAACCGCCGACCCCGCTGAGGAGAAAACGACGTTGGCTGATGTCATGTCTGCTATCACGAATGCGTCACTCATCATAATGGCTCATCCCAAAACACATGTCATACAAAATTTTCTGAGTCAAAGAGAAAATGGCGACTCATCCCAAAACACATGGCTCACAAAATGACAACGTGGTGACACTAAAATGGAGGAACATGAATCAACGGGAACGAAATCTTTTCAAACAAAGCCTTTCCTTACCTAAATTAAAATTGTAGGGAAGAAAAATATAAGAATTAAAAAAATAATGCACCGTCTATAAAAATTATAACACCTCAGGGAATTCCTGAAAATATAAATTTAATAAAAAAAAACATATTGGAAACGGCTAAAAAACTTTCTTCAAAAATTTGACAAAGTCCAGTAAATCTCCCGAGAAAATTAAAAAAATAATGCAACGTCTATAAAAATTATAATACATCAGGGAATTCCTGAAAATATAAATTTAATAAAAAAATAAATAAATATTGAAAAGACTTCTTAAAAATTTGTCAACGTCCAATAAATCTCCCGAGAAAAGTTCGAAAAAGCACCGCTAGGGGGCAACGTACCCTTTCCCCCACTCGGTCGTTGCCATCTCTCAAAGATTCATTAAAAGTTCCAAAAGCACCGCCAGGGGGCAGCACATCTAGTTGACACCCCTTTTTGCACTCGGTCGTTGCCATCCCTCAAAGATTCATCGAAAGTTCCTAGAAGCACCACTAGGGGCAGCACATCGACCCAACACACTAGCGTCTTCTGCCCCGCCCCCACATCCTTCTATTGCAAGCCACACCCCCATCCTTCTGCAGCAAGCCACGTCCCCATCTTTCTGCTAGACGGATGCATCCTTGGTTCATAACCCGGCCTTTTATACTACTCACAGCACTGCATAAAGAGACTAAAAAGCGAAATACGCTGTAGGAGATATGTACCATCTCGCACCGCAATGCATGTTTGGTAACAGTAAGTCATTCTTAGCACCAAGTGGTTTAGGAGGCCTTGGGGTAAACTGTCCAACTACTGCTGTAGAACCCTGATAAATATTGCCGTTACTTTTAGTGGAGTATTCCTTTTTGCGCAATTGGTCTTCCCAGATCGTCTCATGTACGTCCAATTCGACTGAGATCAGGGGAACGCGTTGACCACTCCATATCCTCACTTACTTCATCTACACCTGCTGTGCGGTAAGGACGGGATTTATTATCCATAAAAATTAGATCTGCTCCCATAACACCACGGAACAGACGAACGAGGTGACGAATCAATCACTACAATCCCTTGATCAGCCACGGTACGTCCATTGATCATGATACGGGCCAATACCATGATGCCGTGGCCCCAATATCTGTCCTGTTCAGCGATGTTCCTCGCAAAATAAGCTGTCCCACGTTCCTTCCAGATCAATGGGCGCTTGGATTCCGACGAAAAACTAAAGATACTTTCCTCTGTGAGCATTACTTTGGACGACTGATCTGAAAACCAGTAAACGGGAAACATACCAAACTGACCCATGGGCTTTGGATAATGGTAAGCAGTGTACAAATTTTTGAGCATACAGTCCTGCTACATTTATACGTTTTAAAACGTTTTGACGTGAAATTCACATACCTTTGCTCGCTTGAAGACCATTAGCCAACTGGATTGCAGTACCCGTCTCACATTGTCAGTTTTGCCATTATGACCAAACAACTGTCATCCCGCTGGCTTGCACAGTGTAGACGACCTCCAGCAAAATCTCTGGCACTGTTTCTGTGTCTCTAGAAAGTTGGCCAATGCCACGATACTATACGGTGTGCTATTCCAAATTCTCTGACGCCATCGGTCACAGTCCGGCCTTCTTCGATCTTGCCGATAATTAGGCCTCTGGTAAAATCATTCGTGTGATGTCTGCAAGACATCCTTTTATTACCTCAGACATGCAGTTTCTCTCTCCATCGCTGAAACACATGAAACACAAAATGTACTCATGAAGTACGACGCACTTCCTGCCTAAGTGCACCATCAACAACTGTCACGTGCTCACGATGAATTTGTATGTGGGCTGTGCGTCACGGAATGTCTTCAAAGTCACGCCACACTTGTATGCATATGTTAGCCATCTCTTTTCGCGACATGACATTCTGTAATCGTCAGATTACGTGTTTACCCGTAAATTTTGGACAGCAGTGTATATTGAAGGACATTAATGCCAATGCAAACTAAATGCGATGTTATATCAAAATCAGAAACTATAGTTAGGAGTGAATTGCGAATGCTTTGAGATGAAGTTATTGCCTATAAAATTAACTGAAACACCGATTTACGCTTCAAGTTCTCATTCAGTGTACTCTTTGAACTAGGAGTTTAACATAATTCAGTAACTACGCAAATTATCCCAATTTCTTGGCGTAGAATAGAAATAAACGTAGAATAGGAATAAATGTTTATTTCTATTCTACGCTAAGAAATTCGGATTATTAGTATAGTTATACTATTTTGAGTATAATTGGTGTACAGTTCCTACTTATTAATAATTCAGTATAGAAACCTATCATAATATGCAAGATTTTCAATGCAATAATATGCAAGATTTTCAATGTAATAATATCCAAGATTTTCATGTAATACACTAATATGCTAAGAGGGGCGAAATCTCATCACTCAGTGCTTAATAAGCATCACAATTATGTTACTTTCTCATTTGATTGCTTTATTTTATAAGAAAAAGAAAGTTTTCTTTTAAAGTAATTCGTAATCGTATCTTTGCTATGAGATTAATACCCGTTACAGGTTATTATGAAAATTCATCCCGCGAATCTCCGTACATTCCATTGTTACATTGAATTTCTGCATAAGGTTCTGTTATTAAGCAATTTAAAAGAATTACAGGTCAAAAATCCGGATTATGAATGTGTATCTTCGGATCTCTTCTTTTTCTTAGTTGTTCTACTTTACAGTGTGTAAAGTAAGCTTTTATGGCGATACGTTGCAGATCCTGATGCTATTGCACTTAAATGTTAAATGCAAGGAAAATATAGAATAAAAAAATGTTAAATAAAAGAAAAATTATTTTGGTTAAAGAAATTTTTAAGCCGGACGACTTATTAAATTCAGTAATATTTCAATATGGAAATTTTTGCGTAAATTTTACGAGACAGAAATCGGTATTTATATAAGGCGTAAAAGTGTTTCCCAAAACTTTAAAATATTTGTGCACGGAATTAAATTATTTGTACACGGCTTTCGAGTCAAGCTACAAACCGCATTTTTCCTTCGTGATGCCTCTACTTTAAGAAGACAGATTGAAGGAAATAATTTTTGACTAAAGGAGCTTGGCCAAGGTTATCCCACTGTTCCTGTCTATTTGCGTTCTGATGTTTTCAATTTTAAGACGGTACAAAATATCCCTATTAAAGAGAATTCTTAATTTGGACCTTCTTTTGTGAAAACGTATATACGCTGATTAGACGTCATACTTCGTTGGAATCACCATTGCTTTTGTCAGAGTGAAAATTTCTGCTATTTGCGTCAATGTGCGTTTGGCATATCATGGAAGAGAAAGTAAATGAAATTCATTTCTTCGATATTCGACGGAAGTGCCATAAACAAAGCCATGTATTCTCTAAAGATTCTTGAAACTCGTACGTCTTAAACGCAGGACATGGCTCTGAGCATTTGGTATCTTAAGAACCATAGAACCATATTTTAAGCTATAACATTTTTATTCATTAAGCATCCCTCGTATCAAAGTTCATCTTGCGAAAAAGACAATTTCAGAAGCATTAAAGCAGCAAAACGAATTTAGTACTTCCGAAGTCAGCTATCTGTGCGTATGAATAAATAACGCGAAAGTGCGAATCCGAAGGGAAAAAACTTATTTATTACTCGTTATCTTCTGTATTTTGATGAAGTTTGTTCAGCTTACGTAATGAATTTATAGTTCAAGGTGGCTCCAACGCATATTAAAACTCCTGCAAGATGCTCCCAGAAAGTATACAAAGAGAAAAATACCTAGATGTTGCTCAAAATTTATTGCGGCAGTTAAACAGTATCTTTCAACCCATTAAAGCTATCTTAATGCAGATTTGTTGCTTTTTTTGTGTGTGCGGCGAATTTTTGAAAACTATTCGAATTCACTGTCATTCTTGAAACAATCCGAAACGTTAAAAGCGCCCAACTCTGCTATTGAAACTGACTTGTTCTGAATAAAATGCTAAAACTGCTGTCTCTTGATTTTGAGTCTCAGGAATAAGAGGTGACTGAAATTTCTGAAGTGAATTTTACCAATAAAGTGTGTTAGTAAAAAACAAAGATGGGAATTAATCATCTTATGTAAACAATTCAAAATTTGGACGGAAAATTGTTATGCTGAATAATCGCATTCTAACAGGAGAGAAAAAAAGCAGTAGATCTTATTGCTTCTGTTAATATACGTATGGTGTATTTGCACCGCCGACTTTCCATCTGCTACAAAGAGACTTTCTCAAAGCAAATACACAGTTTACAGTAAAGCTCAATGTAGAATGCATAGAGTAAAATATGAAATTTTAAAAATATCCGATAATAATATTTCTTGCAAAGTGTAACAATCAGCAGTCAATGGTTATAGTGAGTACTCGCACAGAAACCATTAGATAGTGTTGCAGAATGCAGTATTATAACGGCTTGGCATCTTTATAAGTTAACTCTTTGCATAAGACTGGTTTTGGTTTACCATCCTTGAAGTCTCTTTTGAGTTCCTTGATTTTGGTTAACATTGATCATTTGGTAATTTCTACAATGTTGGCCACCCAAAATGCAACACCAAGAAGGAAGCATCCGATTGGCCTGAAATTCGCAGTATGCGTTGCCCGCGAGAGGACATACAAACGATTAGAATTGCTAGACATATGCAAATGATGTGCGTCCAGCACGCCACCGAGAAGCGCTATAAGAAGGGTGCACAGAAGGCGGGGTGTAGGTAGTGGAAATGTGTTGTGCTGCCAGACCTGTGCGTGGGGAGCTTCCTGATGCCTAGTGGCAGAATACGGCAGTCATTCCAGAATATTTCGGAGTTCGAGTGAGGACGAATAGTGGCTTATCGCGACAGCGGTTTATCGTACCGAGACATCAGCGCACGTGTGGGACGACATCCAGCCACAGTGAGGCGTGTATGAATTCGGTGCGTGCAGGAGGGACGGAAGGACCGACTTGAGCAATTGCCGCAGCCGCAACACACCACCAAACGAGAGGACTGGCATGTTGTGCGGCGGGCATTGACGGCTTGCACCGCCACATCACGAACGTTAGCGCAGGAATTAGGGTGTGTTGCGCAACAACCTGTGTGAGAACGTACCGTTCGACGTGGTCTGTAGGAGCGGGAACTTGTCGCACGGCGCTCATTGCTCCGATTACCATTGACGTTACACCACCGGCGAGTGCGGCGGCAGTGGGCCGTTGAACGCTACACCTGGACTACGGAATGGCGCGACATTGTCTTCTCCGACGAATCCAGCTTCTGCCTGCAACACCACAATGGTCGGATCCGCATGTGGTGACACCGTGGCGAAAGACTGTATGACGCCCGCATTATGCATCGCCATACCGGCCCGTCGCCGGGGGTTATGGTTTGGGGAGCAATTGGATATGACACCGCATCCCTCTGGTGCGCATCGGTGGTACACTCAACAGCCACCGCACCATATCCGACGTTTTGGAGCATGTAGTCCTTCCTCCCTTACCTGCAGGTCCTACAAGCCGCCACGTTTCAGCAGGTCAATGCGCGCCCGCACGTGACACGCATCGTGCAACAATTATTCACGGCCCACCAGGTATCACTGCTGCCGTGGCCCGCCTGTTCTCCCGATATGTCGCTCATCGAAAACGTCTGGTCGCTGATCGGCAACCGAGTGGCCCGGTAAGCAACACCCGCGGCTACGCCTGATGAACTGCGGCAACGTATGGAAGAAGCCTGGACCAACGTACCCCAAACCCACATCCAAAGCCTCTTTCGTTCGATGGCGCGGAGTGTAGCGGCCGTTATTGCCAGCCATGGGGGCCACACGAACGACTGATGTCTGCGTGTTTCGCAAGTCGCACGTGCCTGTAAGCTCAATCGTTTCATCTTTGTATCTGTTGTTATGTGTCCAGTAAATCTGGCTTTGCTATCTCATGTCCTTCTTGGTATTGCATTTTGGTGGCCAGCAGTGTATATATGATTCACATCGATGCGCCATTACATTATGACCACCTACCTAACAAGCTGTAGGACCCTTTTTAACCCGCAAAACAGCTACCACTTGGCGAGGCATCGATTCGATGAGGTGGCGGTAGGTATCCTGGGGTATCTGGTACCAAAATGTCAACAGCAGGTCCTTTAGTTCCCATACATTTCGAGGTGGTGGTGATTTAACCACAAATGTTGGACTAGGTTCATGTCAGGTGAATTTAGAGGTCACAGCATTAACAGAAGGACACCAGGATGTTCCTCGAACCGATCCTTGACGATTCTGGCATTTTGGCATCCTATTGGTAATGGTCATCACCAGCAGCGAACACAGTTGACAGTTTGGCATCTTGTTGGAAATGGTCATCACTAGCAGCGAACACAGTTACCATGAATGGTTGACAGTTTGGCATCCTGTTGGTAATGGTCATCAGTTTGGCATTCTGTCGGTAATGGTCACCAACAGTTGGCAGTTTGGCGTCCTGTTGGTAATAGTCATCACCAGCAGCGAACAACATTGCCATGAATGGTTAGCAGTTTGGCATCCTGAGAGCCAATGGTTGGCAGTTTGGCATCCTGTTGGTAATGGTCATCACCAGTTGGCAGTTTGGCATCCGGTTGGTAATGGTCTCAGGATTACCAACCGGATGGCAAACTTCCAACTGGTGATGACCATTACCAACAGGAGCGAACACAGTTGCCATGAATGGTTGACAGTTTGGCATCCCGAGAGCCAATGGTTGGCAGTTTGGCATCCTGTTGGTAATAGTCATCAGTTTGGTATCCTGTTGGTAATGGTCATCACCAGCAGCGAACACAGTTGCCATGAATGGTTAGCAGTTTGGCTTCCTGTTGGTAATGGTCATCACCAGCAGCGAACACAGTTGCCATGAATGGTTGGCACTTTGGCATCCTGAGAGCCAATGGTTGGCAGTTTGGCATCCTGTTGGTAATGGTCATCAGTTTGGCATCCTGTTGGTAATGGTCATCACCAGCAGCGAACGCAGTTGCCATGAATGGTTGGCAGTTTGGCATCCTGAGAGCCAACGGTTGGCAATTTGGCATCCTGAGAGCCAATGGTTGGCAGTTTGGCATCCTGAGAGCCAATGGTTGGCAGTTTTGCATCCTGTTGGTAATGGTCATCATCAGCAGCGAACACAGTTGCCATGAATGGGTGAACATGGTCCCCAACGATGTTCAGATACCTGACAGCTGCCAGGGATTGTGCTATTGGGATAATGGAGCCTAAAGTGTCCCAAGAAAACATCGTACACAGCATAACACCGCCGCCGCCGGCGTGCTTCTGCACAACAGTGCATGCAGCTGCCATGGCCACCGTTGGTAATCGGCGTATCCGAGTTCGGCCGTCTACGTGATGCACCAAGAATCTTGATGTGTCAGACCAGGCCACTTCACTGTTAAAAAAATCTGCTTAAAAATGAAAAACTGAGCCTACCCGTTTTTAAGTAAAATCGTATCGTAAACGACTACAAGACATGCTCAATTATAAGTAACCATACGTACTTACAAATAACTGCGTAAATAAATATAAATATAATCTCGCATTACTTCATTTTAGATATTATAGATTTCAAGAGAAATTGTTTAATAAATGTGTAAAGTGGCACATATAAATAATTAGTACAACAAAGTCACTGATTAAAAGTAATTTAATTATGCATAAAGTATCTTTGTGTACGTTTTTACATTAACTACATTTGTGTCAGTCTCATAAATACTATATTGTCGCTTCATCACTATACTTGTCATAATTGTGGGGTTCATTTGCCCAGTATGTGACAACGAGTGTATCTATTATCCCAGATGTGACATCGAATAATATCCTTCCTTTTGATCTGTGAATAAGTAAGTATGTGTGGAGTACACTTATTCCAAATTTGAAATCGAGCCGCGGATGGTTTAGTGGTTAGAGATTCAGACTACTGATAGAGGGACCCCAAATTCAAACATAGCCTGATAGGCTTGAACCTGGGGCTGTCCGTGGTGGTGTGAATTTCTATCAATCGCTGAATATCCGCCGTGCATCGGACGAGTACATTACGTGACGGACCCCGGATAGCAATCCAACGGTTACCTATAAAGGTGTTCATTCCTAAGCTCCCCTAATTTCCCTCTGCCTTCTATGTGCAAAATCGTACGCTTGTACGGTGGCGCCATCTAGTGTGCTCTGTCTTTCACTTACAAACTATCCTATCAGAATCGCTGGATTCGCTCTAACTTCCTTCAGTTTCTGTGCACTTTCGGGCAGGGCACAGAACTGAAGGAAGTTTGAAATATATGCATTTTTTTGAGTACATATATTTGAAATACACTGACGGAAAAAAATCCCAACAACACGAAAAAGTAGTTGTAGAGGAATGAAATGGCGGCAATATATTTGTATAGGTAACATATTTAATCGATTAAGGTTTCAAGATCACAGCTTATTGTAAGCGCGAGAAGAGCCATTTTAAATGTGAAATGCTGGTACATTAATAACCGGTGTAACCGCCAGAATGTTTAATGCAAGCACGCAAACGTTCATGCATTGTGTCGTACAGGTGCTGGATGTCAGTTTGTGGGATGGAGTTCCATGCCTGTTGCACTTGGTCGGTCAATACAGGGATGGTTAATGCTGGTTGGGGGTGACGCTGGAGTTTTCGTCCAATGATGTCCCATACGTGCTCGGTTGGTGAAAGATCTGGTGATCTAGCAGGCCACGGCAACATGTCGACACTCTGTAGAGTATATTGGGTTACGTGGGCGAGCGTTATCCTGTTGGAAAACACCCCCTGGAATGCTGTTCATGAATGGCAACACAACAGGTTGAATCCCCAGACCGACGTACAACTGTGCCGTCAGGGTGCGTGGGATAACCACGAGAGTGCTCCTGCTGTCATAGGAAATTGCTCCCCAGACCATAACTCCAGGTGTAAGTCCAGTGTGTCTCGGCCGTAGACAGTTTGGTTGCAGGCGCTCACCTGGCCTCCTTCTAACCAACACACGGCCATCACCGGCACCCAGGCAGAACCGGCTTTCATCAGAAAACACAACAGATCTCCACTCCGTCCTCCAATGAGCTCTAGCTTGACACCATTGACGTCGCAAACGGCAGTGGTTTGGAGTAAGTGGAATGCACGCTACAGGGCGTCTGGCTCGGAGCTGTCCTTCAAGTAACCGTTTTTTAACAGTTCGTTGTGTCACTGTGGTGGCAACTGCAGCTCGAATTGCTGCCGCAGACGCGGTACGATGCACCACGGCCATACGCCGTACACCGCGGTCTTCCCTCTCAGTAGTGCCACGTGGCCGGCCGGAACCCGTTCTTCTCGAGGCAGTACCTTCCCCTGACCACCGCTGTCAACAATCATGCACAGTGGCTACATTCCTGCCAAGTTGTTCTGCAATATTGCGGAAAAAATCCACCTTCTCGTAGCTCTATCACACGACCTCGTTCAAACTCCGTGAGCTGTTGATAATGGCTTCTTCGTCTTCTAAAAGGCATTCTTGACTAACATCAACACACTACGTCGAATCTCAATGATAACTAACGCTCACGAACGTTACAGCGCGTATTTACAGCAAACCTGCTTTGCATGTTCCGAGGGGCGCTACTAGCGCCACACGTATGCGCCGAGCGCGAAGTTTGCATAGACGTCATCTTACAGATGTACTCTCACCGCCTACCAACTGTGGTTTATCTAACACAACCAATTCTTGGTGTTGGGATTTTTTTCCGTCAGTGTATATGTGCTCAAAAATGAGTACTTACATTTCAAATTAAAAATAACAGATATACTCACAATTGATTCCATGTATGTACTCAAAAATGAGTACGTGCTTTTCCAAAAATGAGACACAAATACTCAGAGCTATTACAAGCCCAGAATGTAATCAAAAACTAATACATTTTGCTTATTTCTCAGTATCAATTTTTAACAGTGTTTCTTCCAATCATCTACGGTCCAATGTCGATGATATTGGGTCCATTTCATGCGTTGTCGGCCATGACGTCCAGTGAGCATGGGCATCCAGCTGGGGTTTCAGCTACACCGGCCCATGGAAAGAAGGCTGCGATGAATTGTGTGCTATGACACATTGCCCTGATCACCAGTGTTGTAGCTGCAGGTGATTTGACGCACTGTGACTCTGCGGTCGCTGTGAACAATGCGCGACAATCACCGCGCCCCTCTGGCGTCAATGAGCTGCAGACGACCACCGGTTGGACGACGGTTCGTCATTTGGCCATCTGTGCACCACATTTGATACGTACTCACTACAGAACTTTTCCCATTCAGACTTCGAAAACTCTACTAACCGAAAGCCGGCCCTGGGGTTGTATTTATACTGCTCTGTGAACTTTACTTGCGCCACCGTTCGGTCTCCAGGCGCGCTCATTTCTCTAGGCTGGGGGTGGTCAAAAAATGATGACTCATCGGTGTATTCTCGCCGATTGAGCACCTACGGGGAATCTCATATGTGTGCGTTTTGGTTTCACTATTCGTGTTGGTCTATGTTTTGTGACGGTGTCGGCTATGGATGCAGGTTATTTCATTCTAGTGCCTGTACAAACGTCTGGAGGTATAATTTCGACCCGAGATACTTTAGTTTGCTTCCATCTACTAATCTGGGTTCTCGTGTTATCATTCTTTGCACTTCACTTATTATTGCTTTTAATTATGCCATAGCAAAAACACCTTTATTCATGATGTTTGAGACTTCTAAATTCCAGTCTTCTTCAGGGAAGCATATCAATCGTGCTCTTTTGAACTAAACCCTGAAAGTGATCAATTTATACGGATCACGACATGCTGAGTTGAAGATATCATGTTTAGCACAGTAAAAAGTGTGTAAAATACTGAAATTTGACACACATGGAAAAATACAATAATAAATTAGAAAATAAAAATATTTCGTTACTTTCAAAAGCTTCATTACATTTTCCAAAATTTTAAATTCATTACATTTTCCAATATTTTATTATTATTTAAGAACTACACCATTACCAGCTAATATTGCAAAAGAAAAAAACAAATAAATTAGCTTTTAGATTTATTTGGGAAGGAAGTTGTGACAAAATAAAATTAAACGTGAAACACTACACAGGGTGATTGTAAACTCCTTCAACAGAACAAAAGGGGTGATAGTACACATCAAGACGAACAATATTTGCAATGGAACCCAGGCCGCATTCCACTCCTAGTGCCAGAAAAGAGTAAAGTTACATATCCACGTTGAGCGTTCAACAGTGAAAACAAAGAGACATACCTAATTTATGAATTGCACAATTCCAATCGCATCAGAGAAAGACTCAAAGAAGCTGCTCAAACTGGCGTCTAAGGGCGTCGTTGCACAGCCCACACCGGCGAATGAAGGACTGGCGCACCTCTGGTAGCCTCCCGGTGTGAGGTTGATCTTGTCCTCAGCAACAGCGATTCGCGCGACAAGATCTTCCAGGGAGTCCACAGGTGTCTCGTTCACCAATGTTTTCATGTGCCCCCAGAAGAAGAAGTACAGTGGATTAAGATCCGGGGAGCGTGGAGGCCAAGCCACAGGTTCACCGCGTCCAATCCATAGCCCGGGATATGTCGCATTTAGGAAGTATCGGACCTCTGTGGCAAAGTATGCTGTGGCTCCATCATGCATAAACCACATGCCCCTCCGTGTGGTGAGCGGAACATCCTACGACGGACCGCGAAGCACTTGCTCCTGGAACACATTGACGTATACGTCAATTCTCATGTGATGTTCGCACGGTAATATCGCTGAACGGATTCGGCTGCGTTTTTAAATGTTTGCTCCTCATCGTCTACGCACGTGTTCTGCACACATGATTTGCATCTTGTACTTCTATGCACTGGTTGGAACTCCGTGTACCTGCTGGACGTTTTTCGAACGTGCTCTTTTCTGGCATTAGGATTGGAATGCGGCCCTAGGTTCCATTGCAAATATTGTTCGTCTTGATGTGTACTATCATTCCTTTTGTTTTGTGAAGGAGTTTACAATCACTCTGTATAATGATGTTGAATTCGAGGGTTGGAAATTAAACGGTTACTACTAAAAAGTAAAATTTTAAGATTTTTAACATTTAAAAAAAATTTTCAAAATGAAAAGCATCCAGCTTTTAGAATTTTGAAGTTTCAGGTGGGACGGCATTTTGAGTGTTTCAGGTCCTTGAAACCAGAAAAAACTTTTTCAACTTTCACAAGGAAAAAATATGCTGACTTCGTGATATCTGGAAAAAATTAAACGACATTTCTATTCTTGAATATATCACATATATTGATAAATTAAAAGACATCTACAAAGTACTAAATTTAAAAAATCAAACAAAATTAGAAACTATACTGAACACACAACTTGTAAAATCTATTTGGAAACAACAAATACAAATAAAATTGGAAACACACATTCGCGATTTAAAATTTAAAATTTCACATAACATTGTTCGAAATCATAAATGGTTGTATAATATGCATTTATCAAAAGACCCATACTGTAAATATTGTGGAAATTTGGAAACTACTGAGCATATTTTTGTAGAATGCAACTTTGCAAAATATATTTGGGCATAGTTAAAAACTTACTTAAATTTAACAGAAGATTTAAATAATAATCAAATTCTTTATCATGTACCATTAAAACTTAGCAATTTAAAAAATAATGCAGGACACTGTTTAATAGCCATAACAAAACATAATATTTGAAAAAATGAAAATTTAATGTCTTACAACCAAAAATATCGAGATACAGAACAAATAAAACTGGCAATTAAATGTGATTTCCGACGAGTATTAAAATTTGAAACTAGAAAATTTGGAATAAATAAGACTTTTAAGAAATGGATATCGTTCAAACCATTCGTTTACAGAAAAGGGAATATTGTTGTCAATAAAATATTGGAGTAAGACAACACAAATAATAAAAAATAATATAAAATTAATTTTGAAAGAGGACCCAAAAATGTTAAAAAATATAAATGATTTGTGCACGGATTTAAATTTTAAATTTAAATCCGTACACAAACACAAATAATTTAACGTTTTGGGAAATGCTTTTACGTCTTATATAAATACCGATTTCTGTCCCGTAAAATTTACGCTAAAATTTCCATATTGAAGTATTACTAAATTTAATACTTCCCCCGCGCTAAACAATTCTTTATTCAAAATAGGTTTTCTTTTATTTAACATTTTTTATTCTATATTTCCCTTGCATTTAAATGAATTTTGAAAAGAGGATCCAAAAACAATTTAACTTTAAAAGAGGATCCAAAAACAAACTTTTATGTGAATCTTTAATTTTCCTGTGGCAACTTCATCTCCAAATCTTTACTATCTTTCTAAATTATTTTTTATTTTGATTTTTATTTTTTTTTATTTTTGAGGAGTCACTTCACTGTGGGACTCTTTTTAGTGCTCCCTAAAGGAGTGATTCTAAATTAATTGTACAAAACCTTTTGCGGGTGGTTCTTTGTGGTCAGCCCCTCCCCTTCCGCGCACACACACACACACGCGCGCGCGCGCACACATGTGAAAGAGCTGTACGGATGAATTATCGAAAATAATTATAACAAATTTTATGTAAATCTCTATTGGATCCATAAAAGCTTGGACTTTATTGTGAATGAAAAATGTATTTCAGTTTGTGTTCTACCTTTTTTTTTTTTTTTTTTTTACCTGAAACCTTTAATTTTTAAACACCTATACCAGTTTTGCCTAAATAAATAAGTGGTTTAAATTACTAAATGAGTAAATGTTATGAAAGAGTAAAAATTGTGTACAAATGTGAAACAGGAAAAAAATTGATAAAACCTCACCGATTCTTTGTTAATCCCTCATGGTCGGCTTTCAATAAAGTCGGGCATGAGAAAAAATAAAGAAAATACTGTTGAATCCAGACGTTTCGAGAGGAGAACATCTAAAATCAGTAGTGCACCACTGGTTTTTTCCTCGGAAGGAAAAGTGATGGCTGGGTTAATACTGTTTATATCTTATTGAAAAGAATTTAGGATTTGTTTACCATGTTGCCACACAGAGTACTTAGTCTACGTATCTAAGCCAAACATGGCGATATACTCTATTCTTGATGAATATCTTTTTTTTTTTTTTGATTGGAGGTTTAACGACCACCGTGAGCAACTCAATGGGCTGTAAGCAGTCGCCCGTCCCTAATTTAGGGTCACTGGTTCCAGGGAAGGGAGAAAGCCAGTGCCGTAAGACAAGCACAACATCCATGCCGGACGGGATTCGAACCCGGACCCCTTACGGACGAATGATCAGAGGCCAGCGCCTTAGACCACTGCGCCACCGGGGCGGCGATGAATATCTTGCCCCCAACGGTTGTAATGGGGCTTACACAAGATCCCCGAAGATCGGGAAACCCATCCAGTTATTGCGAACCAACCCCATCTGCCTTTTCGGTTCTTGCAGAAAGAGAAAATACACTGGCGGAAAGTGAAAAAAGAACACCAAGAAGGAATTGGCGGGCGATCATGAAATTTACATACATATGTATGTTAATGGGGTCGAGTTTACGTAGATGTGATGTTAATTTCGGGAGCAACCTGTGAGCGCTTACGCCACAGCACGGCATAATATGCAATTTATCGTCGGTGGTATTTAAGGAGTACGGCGAAGTGAATGTAATCAGTCGTCGGCGTACGGACACGTGCGAAGACCCTGAAGAAGCTACAATGCCTGGACATGGAAGACGTGTACGATTTCAGCAGTTATCGGACTTTGAGCGAGGTCGTCTAGTCGGACTCCGCGAGGCCGGGTGGTCGTATCATCGTATTGCGGAGCGAATCGGACGAGAAGTATCGGCGATGGTACGATGGTGGTGTAGATGATTCGAGGAACATTCCCACACTAGAAGACGTCGAACAGGGAGTCACAGACGGACTGATGAGCGGACCGATCGACGCATAAGAAGAGCAGCGTTGTCAAGCAGAACATCTACTGCGACGCAAATCCGAGCTGCCGTTGCACCTGAGGTGATTGTGCGAACAATCTGCAACCGTCAACTGGATGCAGGACTACGCGCACGTGTGCATCTGACTCCAGCCCACCGTCAGGAACGGCTGCAGTGGTGCCGCCAACGTCTGCACTGGAGAACGCAATGGCGATCTGTCGTGTTCAGCGATGATAGCAGATTCTGCTTGGGAGCCTCCGATGGCCGTATGCGTGTTCGCAGACGCGCAGGGGACCATCTCCACCCTGCTTGCATCCGCCAGTGACACACAGGGCCTACACCTGGTCTTCTGGTGTGGAGAGTGATCAGCTATCACTCCGTTACACAACTACGTTAAACAGCACCTCCTACATCAATGACATCATTCAGCCCGTTGCTGTGCCATTTGTAAGGTCGGTCCATCGCTGTATTTTCCAGCAAGATAACGTACGCCCACACACGGCACGTGCAACGCAACATGTACTTCAGGGTGTGAGACAACTTCCATGGCCTGCAGTTTCACCGGATTTGTCCCCCATTGAGCACGTGTGGGATTTTATGGGACAACGACTTATCCGGTCTCCACGGCCAGCCACGACCATCCCCGATTTACGCGTCCAGGTTGAGGATGCTTGGAACTCACTACCCCAAACTTACATTCAACATCTGTACGACAGACTCCATGCCAGAATTGCACAGTTGTGACGCAGTTCATGGCGGTTCAACCTCGTACTAACCATGTTTCATGGAAATGTTATTTTTCAGTTTACCAGCAAATACAGCTGTATTTTGCCATAAAGTTTTGATCACGTTATCTTCTGTATTCCGTTACTATGCTGTATAAATTTCGTTGGTATCAGACGTCTTCTTCTTGGTGTTCTTTTTTTCACTTTCTGCCAGTGTATATAGGAATGACCAAAGCGGCTGTGCAAATACATCACACGCCTATCACGGTACCAAAACGTCAAATTTAACCGGGATAAAGAAACACAAAAGGGACATCAAGGATGACAAAACAAACACAGCCTTGTGCAAGGAGATAGACTATAACGATGCCATACCGCCTTAATGTCGCTTTCTGCAACATTACCTTATGTTTTCTGTGCGAGTGACGACTGACATTAATGACTGTTTAAAGTTACACTTTGCACATGTTACTTTAAAGAGCATTTCTAATATATAATGTTTTAGTTTATATATTTTGTATACATAGCTCTGAACTGTGTATTAGCCTTCAGAAAGCCTTCCTGTAGTAGAAGAAAGCTCGGCTGTGTAAATACATCACACGCCTATTAAGGTATAAATCAAGATCAATTGTTTTGTAGCTCCTATTAGATTCGAATTTATTTTGTTGTTGTACCGAACTAGTTAAAGCATTGCGGTATTTGATATAAGTACCTGAAAATCCTTAAAACACCACAGCGACTAGAGCATACTGGCGTCAAGAAAAATGTTATAGTGAGGTACAGTAATACCAAGTGTTTTGAGCCAGATTATTCCGAAACCTATACATACAGAAATATTCTGGCAAGACGACGAAAAAGGTAATTACATTAGAATGAAGAAGTTTCCAGTAAGTCTGTGCAGCTGTCAGATTAAATTTAGAGCAGAAATGCACAATTTAGTAGATATCACGTGATTAAACAGCTCACAACTGTTTGTACTTCATTTTATTTTATTGCTCTCCAGTAGTTTGTATTTTGTGCCTTCAGAATTTTGGTTGTTTCACACAATTTGAGAGCTCTGTAACTGCTTGTACTCGTGTTTCTTACGATATGAGAGTTCCACAATTATTAGTATTTTGAAATTTTAAAGATTCTACAACTGCTTGTACACGTATTTCACTTGATATCTGCATAACTAGCACAGTGATAACTGCGGTACAGTTCCATCTAAACTGATAAATGTATTGCGAAGATCATGATAGTCTACTTGATTTGATAGCTGCACTGTGAACTATGATACCGTTCCACTTGATTCAATAGCTGTACGGATAAGAACGTGATTCAATTTCACTTAATTCGGTAACTTCACTACAAAAACTGTGAGCTGCCAAATCCATTTGATTTGGCAGCTGTATAACTATTGCATAGTAAGGATGGGGATAGGGTTTCACTTGATTTGATAGTTGCACCGCGATGACTATCATACAGTTCCACTTGAATTGATGGCTACACTGCTGGCCACCCAAAATGCAACAGCAAGAAGGAAGCATCCGATTGGCCTGAAATTCGCAGCATGCGTCACCCGCGAGAGGACATGCAAATGATTAGCATTGCAGGGCATATACAAATCATGTGCGCCCGGCACGCCACCGAGAAGCTCTATAAGAAGGGTGCACAGAAGTCGGGGTGTAAGTAGTGGAAGTGTGTTGTGCTGCTGGACTTGTGCGTGGGAAGCTTCCTGATGCCTCGTCGCAGAATACGCAGTCATTCCAGCACGTTTGGAGTTCGACAGAAGACGAATAGTGGCTTATGGCGATAGCGGTTTATCGCACCGAGACATCGGCGTCCGTGTGGGACGACATCCAACCACAGTGAGGCGAGTATGGATTCCGTGGGTTTAGGAGGGACGGACGGACGGACGGACGGACAGACGTGAGCGATTGCCGTAGCCGCGGCACACCACCGAACAAGAGGACCGGCATGTTGTGCGGCGGGCATTGACGGCTCGCACATCCACAACGCGAAAGTTAGCGCAGGAATTAGGATGTGTTGCGCAACAACCTGTGTCAGCACGTACCGTTCGACGTCATCTGCAGGAGCGGGGACTTGGCGCACGGCGTCTATTGCTCCGATTACGAATAACGTTACACCACCGGCGGGTGCGGCGGCCGTGGGGCGTTGAACGCCGGACCCTGGGTTACGGAATGGCACGACATTGTCTTCTCCGACAAATCCCGCTTCTGCCTGCAACACCACGATGGTCAGATCCGCGTGTGTGGACACTGCGGCGAGAGACAGTATGGCGCCTGCATTATGCATCGCCATACCGGTCCATCGCCTAGCGTTATGGTTTGGGGCGCAATTGGATATGACACCCGCACCCCTCTGGTACGCATCCCCGGTACACTCAACAGCCACAGCTACATCTTCGACGTTTTGGAGCCTGTAGTTCTCCCTTACCTGCAGGACCTGCCAGCGGCCACGTTTCAACAGGACAATGCGTGCAAAAATTCTTCACGGCCCAACAGGTTTCACTGCTGCAGTGGCCCACCTGTTATCCCGAACACGTCTGGTCGCTGAGCGGCAACCGAGTGGCCCGGCAAGCACCACCCGCGGCTACGCCTGATGAACTGTGGCAACGTGTGGAAGCAGCCTGGACCGACATACTCCATGCCCACATCCAAAGCCTCTTTCGTTCGATGCCGCGGCGTGTAGCGGCCGTTATTGCCAGCCATGGGGGCCACACGAACTATTGATGTCTGCGTGTTCCGCAAGTCGCACGGGCCTGTAGGCTCAATCGTTTCATCTTTGTTTCTGTTGTTATGTGTTCAGTAAATCTGGCTTTGCTATCTCGTGTCCTTCTTGGTGTTGCATTTTTGGTGGCCAGCAGTATATATTGCGAAGACCATGATTCAGGTTTGCTTTATTTGGTAGCTACACTGCGGAGAATTATAATACAGTTCCACCTGATTTGATAGTTACACTGCTAAGACCTTGATACAGTTTCATGTGATTTGATAGCTGTACTAAGAAGAGTATGGTCCAGTTCTATCTGATTTGATAACTGTACTGCAAAGATTGTGATACAGTGTCACTAGATTTGATAACTGTACTAAGAACAATGTTATGCAGTTCCGTTTGATTTAACAGTTACAAAACTGCTGAGCAGCGGAGGTGTGATACTGTTTCATTTGTTTGATAGCTGCACTATGAAAACTGTGATAGTTTCACTTGATGTGACAGCTGCACAAGTTTCAAATCACGTGAAACTGGATCAGAGTCTTAGCAGTGCAATTATCAATTGAGTTGATATTATATCACAGATTTAATATTACAGTTATCAGTGCAGTCGGAACTGTATCATAGTTCTTTGCAGTGTAGCTATCAAATGAAGCGAAATTGTATAACAGTGTTCGCAGTTCAGCTATGTATCAATTTGGTGGAGCTGTGTCATAGATTTGATAACTGAACTGAGAAGCCTACGATGCAGTTCTATTTTATACGACAGCTGCAAAATTGTTACACTGTGAAGATGGTGATACAGTTTCACTTGATTTGACAGCTACAAAATTGTTTCACAGAGCAGCTGGTGATACATTTTCAGTTAATTTGATAGCTGCAATGAGAAGACCATGGTGCAGTTACAGCGCATATGATAGCTGTACTGTAAAGACTGTGATTAAGGTACAATTGACTTGATAACTTGTTTTACTGTGGTCCAAACTTTGAAAGAACAATGATTCGAAATGTGTGGCATCACTTTTATACCAAATCAGGGAAAAAACACACTGCTGTGTTCTTAATCAGTATACTAATGTCAACGATAGTCTTAAAATTAGCGGAATTACCACGCGTGTCTTCAGAAAATAAATTAGGCAAACAGGATAATTAAATTCACATCACTCTCACAAGCTCGTTAGTTTCATGTAATCCAAAGGCTGACATTAACAGTTTCTTACGGTCTGCGAATCTTTGCTTCATTAATTTATTTACTGGCTCGGAAAATTTGTTTTACTTATCGTTTTCCGGAATGATTACGGAGAGAGCTAGAATACTTTTCTCTTCTGGCTCTTTGCACACTCCGTTTTCTTTTCTTTTGCACTATTACCAGCATTTATTTAAGAAACATTTGTATAATTTGCTAAGCAGAATAATAGTTAAAGAACACTACGTCTCAGATTAAGCACTGTACTTAAGAAATTTCGTTAAGATGTAGATTGCACGGCTTTGAAGAAACAAATTAAAAAATAAAGGTGCAAGTGAAATTAAGAGAGTGATTTTTTTCATGAAAAATGCGATATTCTAAGTTGTATGGAAGTTTTTCGTGACCAACAGAATATGCATTTAACGTAGTAATGAACTTAACATGCGATATTCTAAGTTGTACTGAATCTTTTTACTGTTCCATTTCTACAGAATATGCATTTAACGAAGTAATGAACTCAGCAATGTATATGTTAATTTTTATTAATTACCCAAACTGAAATAACTTCATAAACATACAAATACACTACTCAAAAGACGTTGAGGTATTACAGAAAAAAGAGAATTGGTAGCATGTAAAACAACTTTATGCAATTGATTATAGAGGATTGTGTCGTATGACGATATGCAGGGATATCATAAATGAAATATGCAGTCTCAACATTTTACAAAACCAAAACTGTGTGAAATATTGACACTCAGAGTTGCATCATTCTGTCACCAACAGTAACGATTTATTTTATTATATTGATGGCGTCACTAAAAGATTATACGCTATCACCCTCACGTGATCAGTCAAGCAAGATGGCCGCAAGAGCTGTGGAGAAGGCGTTCCGTGTGCTTAGATTAAGCAAAAGAAATTCTGTTATCCCACACAGCACAGAATATTTCGTATATGTTACAAGTACGTAGCACTGAAACATTGAGACTTTTCAGATCGTTGAGCAATGTGACAGTAATGTTTAAGAAAACTTACGGTTACGTCAAAATGTCCTCAAACGTTACATAACTTTGAAACATAACCGATACGTTACAGTGAAAGGTCTTTGTAACTTCAACATACCAAATTCATGTTACTGTTAGGCATTTGAAAGATATTTGTAACTTCGTTACATTACTGTTACGCATTTGAAAGATAACAAGCGGTCGTAGTGAGTGATGGGTTTGCCTCCTCGGGGCGCTCCGTGGTAAAAATGGCACACACAACAGCAACTAGGGCCTCTGTGAATCTTGGAGACGTGCCAGCTAGTTCTGTGTGACATTGGCGAAAAAACCAACTCACTGGGTTTTGTTCCAGATTCTTAGGTTGAATGACCAACTGGAACTCTCAGCTGTGGGCTAATCCCCCATACTGATGTACTTACCTTATTAAAAAGACAAAGAGAAATAAATATCCGGACTCAAGCGCGGGATATGGTGGACCTACCACAATTGAGAAGGACGGTCCACCACAGAATCGACCTGGACTTTCTAAACGGCGTATGAGAAAGAGATCTCTGCTGAGTGAATGTAAGATTGGTGTATGGAATACTAGAGGTATAAATGGCAAGATGAATGAGGTGATTGAGGAGATGAATAAGTGTAGACTGGATATGCTGTATGTAAGTGAAACCAAAAAGAAGGAAATTGGGGTAGAGGTAGAAGAAGTGAATGGCACAGTGAGTGTGTGGTCTGGAGTATTGGATAATGTGAGAGGACAGGCTGGTGTAGGTGTGATTTTAAGTGAAAAGATGAAGAACAACTTGATTCACTATAGTTGCGTAAGTGAGTGAATTCTCTGGATTCGTTTGAAAGTGAAACTTCAGAGAATAGTAAGTGTTGTAGTGTATGCTCCTTGTGACTCAGAACCTTCTGATAAGAAAGAAGATTTCTGGAATGAGCTAAAAGCTGTTTTGAGCCAGTTTGGTGCTAAAGAAAAAAGTTAAAATAGCAGGGGATTTCAATGCTAGAGTAGGTGTGCAGAATGCAACTTCTGACAAGGTTCGAGGTACGTTTAGTGATCCTTGTGGGAATGATAATGGTGAAAGATTAATTGAACTCTGCATTGAGAATGGTCTGTGTGTATCTAATACATTTTTGAACCACAAGTATATCCACACATATACTTGGAAGAATTGTACTCTTGGTCAAAAGAGTGTGATAGATTTGGTTGTCTACGATCAGCGTCTGAAACACTTAGTTGTTGACACCCGTGTGATGAGAGATGCAGCTGTTGATTCTGATCATTACTTGGTAGTGTCACGAGTGAAACTTAATGTTGGTTGGAGGAAAAGGAATAGGAAGAGACACAGGATAGAAAGAATAAAGGTTGATAGACTCCTTAAAGATCATTAGCGTTATTCTGACTTACTCAGAGAACGACTGAAGGAGCTGAAGTCTGGTGAGAGTGATGTAGAAAAGAAGTGGGAACGTTTTAAGAACTGTGTTGTCACTGCTGCTAAAGAGATCTGTGGCACCATTATAGTGGGTAACAATAGAGGTGATGCTTGGTGGAATAGTGATATTGAAGAGACAGTAAAGAGAAAGAAGGAAGCCTATTTGGGGATGTTGTAAGGTAGAGTCTCTGTGGGTGAATATCGCTGTAAGAAGCGTGAAGCTGCTAAGCTGGTTTGCCAGAGTAAGGCAAAAGATTGGAAGGAGAAGGTGGAAAGGCATGAACTGGCTTTTTGGAAAGATAGGAAGTCTTTCTGGAAGAACATGAGACTCAGGAAAAATAGTAAAACAAAGTTGTAAGTTGTGTGAAGAATGAGATCGAGGAAATGATATGGGAGTCCATTGAGTTAAGTGAAAGGTGGGGTGAATATTTCTGTGAGTTATTAGATCAGGAAAGCAAAGATGATTTTGAGACAGGCGCAGATGATGCCACAGTGAGGGATGGAAGTACAGGAGGGATCGTAAGAGACAAAGTGTGTAAAGCTCTAAAATATCTTCAAAATGGTAAGGCTCCGGGAGTTGATAGCATAACTGCCGAGATGTTGAAGTATGGTGGTGACTCTGTAATTGACTGGTAAACTGAAATTTGCCCGTTGTGCTGGGAGTTAGGAATGGTCCCTTGGGATTGGAAGGATGATATTATTGTTCCCTTGTATAAGGGAAAAGGTGATCAGACTGAATGCAAGTTCTATCGTGGTATTAGCCTACTAAGTGTGCCAGGGAAAGTGTTTGGTAAGGTCGTTATTGAAAAAGTACGGGGTCTTACATCAGAGAAAGTGTGGGATGTTCAGAGTGGTTTTATACTTTGTAAAGACTACACTAACCAGATTTTTGCATCACGCACGATGATTGAAAAGTATCTGGTCGTTGGTAAAAAAGTTTTTGCTGCCTTCATAGATTTAGAGAAAGCTTACGACTGAGTAAATAGGACACTTTTGTAGAAGGTATTAAATGTATATGATGTTACTGGGAATCTACTTAATAGTGTACAAGTCATGTATGCTGGTAGTAGAGCTTGTGTACGAGTGAATGGTGTTTTATCAAAATGGTTTTGTATTGGTGCAAGAGTTAGACAAGGATGTGTAATATCACCATGGCTGTTTAAGATATTTATGGACGCGTGCGTGCGCGATGCCAAAATAGATGATAGTGGTTTATGTCTTGGTGATATCCGTGTGCGCAGATTGCTGTATGCTGATGACACTCTCCTGTTGGCAGAGCGCAAAAGTGATTTGCAGAGTATGTTGTCTCGGATGTACGAAGTTTGCAGGAAATTAAAACTGAGTATAAATAAGGTAAAAACCAAAGTTATAGTGTTTGAGAGAGGAACTGGTAGCACTGAATGTAATGTAAGTATAAACGGCACTGTGATTGACCAGGTGAGTGAGTTTGTGTATTTAGGAAGCATGCTTGACAGGGAGAACAAATTGGATGGTGAAATTAGTACGCAATGAATTCTTCACTGAAAGTCATAGCTGCTCTGGGAGGTTTTCACAGGAAGGATGCATTGTCTAGAGAGTCCCGCATGGCTGTGTATGAACGTGTAATTGTTTCTATTCTGATGTATGGCAGTGAAACCTGGGTACTGCAGAAGAAACATAGGAGTCGTTTGTGTGCTGGAGAAAGGCGTTACTTACGGGGGGGGGGGGGGTTGTAGCAAGACACGGTCTGATTGTGTGAGGAATGAAGATGTGTTGTTGCAGTTGTGTAATGTGAAGCAAAATGTTGTGGGCAAAGTGGAGACCAATATGCTTCCGTGGTTTGGCCATGTTGAAAGAATGAGTGATAAGATGCTTACTAAGAAAATCTTTTAGCCCAAGTGGAAGGAAGGAAAGGCAGAGGAAGGCCAAGGAAGACATGGGTGAATCAGATTCAGGAGTGTCTTCATGAGAAAAAGATTATGAGTATGGAGCATAAAAGATATTGTGTACGGCGTGTAATGGATATCAGTAAAGCCCGAGTTGTATGTCAAGATCGCTGTAAATGGAGAAGTTTGATACGACAACAGTAAGTAAAAATATCTGGTAGTTTGTATATTTTTGAGGGGGCTAACCTGTGAATCACAGAAGACAGCTTAGTGATATGTACACTGAAGTGCCAGAAAAACTGGTACAGACGAGTTTATGCAAAATACATAGCAACGTCACCTATGCGCTAATCGGTTGCGTCCGCCAGTACGTATATTAGTCAATAGATATCCTTGCCAGCTTTCAGAGCAGTTTTCGGCATGAGAATGACAAGTAATAACGATTTAAGTGATTTACAACGCGTTGTCATGGTTGGCGCTCGTGAGACGGGCCATAGTATTTCGGAGGTAAAATAGAAACGAAGTTCGGAATTTAACGGACGACCATTGCAAGGGTGTACCGTGTGACTACAAGAATTCCGGCAAAACCTTCAACCTACGATACCAGTTGGGCCATAAAAAGGCTTTGGGTGAACGTGACCATCGTCGGATGTCAAGAATCGTTTCACGCGGTAGGCGTGCAACGCATTTGCAGGTATCATCGGAATTCAATGCTGGAGCCTCAACAAGCATCAGCGTCCGAACTGTGCAACGTACCCTGCACGATATGGGCTTTGGGAGCCGACGCCCAACTCGGGTCCCATTGATGGGTGTACAACACTGAGCTATGCACCTCGCTTGGGCACAGCAACACTGCCACTGGACACGTGATGACTGGAAACAAGTAGCCTGGTCTGACGAGTCGATGAGTCGCGTTTCCAACTGTATCGGGCAGATGGAAGGATTCGTGTTTGGCGAAAACCCCATAAAGCGATGGATCCTACCTGTCAACAGGGAACTGTACCGGCTGGGGGGGAGGGGGGTTGGTTCGTAATAGTATAGGGTGTGTTTAGCTGGACTTCACTGGGACCCCTGGTACGTCTACAAACGTCGGTGACCTGCCAACGCTATGTGCGCATCCTTTCTAACGAGGTACACCCGTTCATGTCCTGCATTCATGCTGATGGGTTGGGCCTGTTCCAACAGCACAATGCACCTCCACACAAGTGTCGGGACGCCACATTATGGTTAGAGGAGCATTCATCTGAGTTGGAGTCCCACCGAAGTCCCCATTCCCACCCAAGTCCCCAGATCTGAACGTGATAGTACACATTTGGGATGCCATGCAACGCGCTATCGAACACAGGAATACGAGACCTCGGAATACACCCGAATTGTGGAACGCTCTGCAGGAAGTATGGTGTGCATTGCCTACAGCATTTTTCCAGAAGCTAGTAGAGTCCATGCCCCGTCGTATGTCTGCAGTCCTGCGCTCCCGTGGGGGACGTACCAAGTATTAAACTGGTGTACCAGTTTTTCTGGCACTTCAGTGTATGTATGTAATTTGAAATATATTTGTGCATCATCATAATACTATTACGTATTTACTATGTTGAACATTATAGTTTTAATAAACTTTGTAAACTCACAATAACAAATATTGCACTCGACATCTGTTTCAAAAGCAACAACAGTCGTATTACGAGTTGTTTTCGTTTTCACAGGTTCAACGCAGTCCGCTGTCCATTGGGAACAGTGGCGGCGTTTATATATTGATGACAAAACAAATAAAAATCGGTCCCAAATGAGGGTGTCAAATTTCTATTATACATGTGGAATAGACTATATTTCAGCAAAAAAAGAAACAAAATCAAATTCGTCATTTCTCTAAATACCTACCAATATGAAATTTCTCAGCTTCAAGTAAAAAAAATGCTAGTGTAGTATACTAATAAAACAACAGAGCCATCTAATTAGATTTTATAAAATGCTTTTTAGATTTTAAAAATTATAATAATCGAAACAATTACGTACTTTCAGATGATATTGAATCACAAAAAAAGGATGAAATATTAAGTCAACTAAACTAGCTAACTCGAGTACGAAAGCGTCACCAAAGAGTATTACAGTAGCACGTAAAAATACGACTACGAGAGTGCTTCGGTGAAATGGCAAAAGTGCGCATGCGCATCCACGCCGTTGCCAAACCAACAATCTTAAATATCGCCGGAATGTAACATCAAGGTAGCAATTATGTCCAATGGAAACTATAAAACAGTAGTATCGGTGAATGCTATTTTTAACGTAACCGTAATGTACAAAGAGTTGTGTTCCAAAATAGATGTTTCTGAAAGTTGATTGCATCTAAAGTTGGCCAAACAGAAAACTCATCTTTATTTTCTGCTAAACTTATACTGTGAATTCGCTCTACTTTCATGAAAGAAATACGGGATTACGCCATATAATACAAATTTTGAAGATGACAATTCGATTTTTGGCGTAAATGTGACAAGGATGGTAAGTCAGATAATATTTGAAAACTTGAAAATTTTCATCGTCCTGGAGCGGGACTCCAACCCGCGTCTCCCAGAAAACGCCTAGGTATGCTAACCACTAAACCACCCAGAACGACCAAGTTTCAAGTTTCCGATCAATTTGAATTTAACCATCACAGGATTCGCTAGTCGAAGCAACCGGCATTCATGTTTAGCGAATCTGGAGGTTAATAATCCTATCCCGTGATTGCCCGGAGAAGCAGATAAATCATGAAAGAAATACGGGATTACGCCATATAATACAAATTTTGAAGATGACAATTCGATTTTTGGCGTAAATGTGACAAGGATGGTAAGTCAGATAATATTTGAAAACTTGAAAACTTTCATCGTCCTGGAGCGGGAAAATTTTCAAATATTATCTGACTTACCATCCTTGTCACATTTACGCCAAAAATCGAATTGTCATCTTCAAAATTTGTATCGCTCTACTTTATTAAAAGCTCCACAAAGGCTATTAAAAGACTTCAATTGCTTCAGCCACAATCACAACCATTCATTTTGGCATATCTTGACGTGATCTCGTTGTATCCTAATGTACCTGTCGAGGCCACGCATCAGATTATTGAGGCAAAACGTGCTGATGCCCGTGTTCCAGTTTCCGAGATTAATGTTATTATGAACGCGCTGTTAAGAAACCTTCATATTTCAAATTTCAAGACAGCATATATCTACAGTTTGAAGGCTCCCCAATGGGCTCCCCAGTGTCTGCTGTGTTATCTGAATTCTTACTACAACATATTGAAAATCAGGTTATTAGCTTATTCCCCCACCGTCCATTGCTTTATTTAAGGTACGTTGATGACATCCTGGTTGCATGGCCTCACAGCCGGTAGGATTTACACTTGTTCGCCAAGGAAATTTCATCCATGTTCCCAACTATCAGCCTCACGATAGAATACGAAGTTGATAATGTCTTACCATTTTCAGATATTCTTATATATAAGCATTCTAGCCTTAATTGTCTTACTACCAATGTTTACAGAAAACCATGTCATACCCCTGTTATAATTTCTTTTCACCCATCACATCTGAAACAGCACAAGTTGTCAGCCTTGTTCTTCCTCTTCAGAAGAGCTTACTCGCATTCGTCAACTTCTGAACTTTTGCAGCAGGAAGTGGATTACATTTTTAGATTAGCACAGCAACATAAATACTCTAAATATTTGATTAATCAAATATACAGCAAAGTTAAACATGCCTTATCAACTACTGTGTTAAGAGATTCTAATCGCAGTATCATATATGTTGGCTCTATGCAGTATCACCCCATTTTAACTAGAATCTTATCACATATCTGTAAACCATAGAACTTGAAATTGGGTTCCAGATCACGAAATCTCTTCTCATTAATTCGAAAAGACCGTGAACAAAACAGTAAATTGAGGCAGTGGGGTATTTATAATATCCCACTGCTTCAGGCAACTACAGGTCATTTAAGCTCTTTAATCGTGTATTGAGAACTAAGGAACACAAATATAGTATTAAAGCAGGTATATGTGGTATATCCCTTGCCAAATCAGTAATCCTGGATAACCTTAACCTGGACTGGAGTAATGCACGAATACTCAATACCCTCAGTAACCTTAGTGACCTAATAATTGGAGAGAGTGCGTATATTAGCTTTTAATTTTCATTACTCCAGTCCAGGCATCTGGTATACAATGTTGCAATGACCGCAGCCCATATGAGCTACATAATGCATGGAAACCCCTCATTAACTCAGTAAACTTTAAATTGTAAATTTAAAATGCAAATTAAATTTAGTTATATATCCGCCCTCCTTTTCTGCCTACCTGCCATAATTGCTCTGTAACCCAAATTGGGTCAACGGTTCAAGCACCTATATGACGCATGTAGATAATCATTGGCTTTCATTCTTTTAATGCTACCCACAATGTACCATGCCTATGTTATACATTGATTAACTGTGCTCTTGTAATTACATCTGATGATGAGACAGCCGCTGCCTCGAAAGTGCTAATATATATATTGGTTTTTAATTGTATATATATTTCATTTTTTATCATTAAAATACTGCTTCAGACGGTAAATTTTTCACGAATCAATGGTATCGTAATTGTAAGATATCTCTGAAAGTGTAACGAAAATAAGAGATTGTAACATTATTGACACATATCTTAAACGTTTTGTGCTGTATGGGATTGCTGTGGAACGGCGTTTCAGAACAAGTTTCAAGAAATTACCGCCGAATAGACAATCCATCAACGACTGGCACAAGAAATTTGAGACAACAGGATCATCGTGGAATGACAAAGGTCTAGGGAGACCACGTGTATCTGATGAACAAGTGGATTATGTTCGTGCAATTCAGCAACGCAACCCAAGTAAATCCACAACGATGGAGGGTCAGGAGTTACAAATTGCACAACCGACTGTTTGGAAAATTTTGTGTTAATGCCTGAAAATTACTCCCTACAAACTGTAGTTACTGCAAAATCCAAGTGACAATGACAGAACCGCACTCAGCGGTTTCCGTAAAAAAACGTAGAAGCGTTTTAAAGAAGATGGTTTTAGCGAGCTTTTAATTTTCAGCGACGAGTCGGCATTCTACATAAGTGGGAAAGTTAACAAATATTACATTCGCATATGGGGGACTAAAAATCCTAGAGCAACAGTGGAGCATGTGCAGGATTTCCCGAAGGTTAATGTGTTGTATCCCGTAAAACACTATATGGCCCCTTCTTTTTGCAAGAAAATACTGTTACGTGATGTTCTTATCTTGATATGCTAATTATTTGGTTGATGTATCAACTGCACGACAAAACTGACAGCTTAATTTTCCAACAGGATGGAGCACCACCCCACTGGCATCAGAAAGTTAGAAATTACCTCGATGAAAATTTTCCACAGAGCTGGATTAGCCGCGCAAGATGTGACAACATGTCACTCATATGTTGACAAGCACGAAGTCTAAATCTGACACCCTGGTACTTTTTTTAATAGGCTATGTTGAAAACATGGTCTTTGTCCCATCCCTTCCTATCAATTTAGCTGATCTGGAATAATGTATCACAACAGCTATTGCTGGAGTTGAAAAAGAGATGTGAATGCGGCTGCGAAGAATTCGACTACCGCGTTGACATATGCCGTGTGACTAACGGTGCACACACCGAATATCTGTAAGTTTCCATAGCAAACTTTAAGAGTTTCCCTACAAAAATTGTGCGATTGAGTTTCAATATCTTAAATGGTTTTGGTTTTATAAAAGACTGAAACTGTCTATTTCATTTGTAATATCCCTGTATCGTCCGTCCTTTTTGAGTTTCTGCTCTTATGTAAATTATGTTAATTCTCCGTGATGTTTCTTTCTGACGGGCATGCCAGCTCCTCCGAATTTCTTAATATTTTTTGGCAACGGCAGACTGTGAATTAAGTTAAACAAAAAGCCACTCCCAGTGTAAAGAAAGAGTGTTAATGTAAGACGCTATACCCGGTAACACATTACATCGATTCGACGTCGAATTTTTGATCGATTTTTGGTCGATATGAAACGTCGAATGTAGATATCCATGCCCACTTTTGTTACGTCGTTTCGATGTCGAATTTTGAACCTATTAAGTTGATATCAAATCGCCGCCACGGTGGCGCAGTAGTCTAAGCGATGGCTTCTGATCATTCGTCCGAAAGGGGTCCGGGTTTGAATCCCGGTGAGGCATGCATGTTGTGTTTGTCTTACGGCATTGACTCTTTCCCTTCCCTGGAACCAGTGGCCCTAAATTAGTGACTGGCGACTGGTTATAGCCCATTGAGTTTATCACGGTGGTCGTTAAATCTCCAATTAAAAAAATATAAAGAGTTAACAGTAGACGAAGATTCGACCTTTCGAGAGAAACATATACATCGTTGCTACGTAGTGTAGACGTCGATTCTACGTTGATATTACGCAGTTTAGTCATCGGTTCTGGTACTATTGTATAATGTCGAATCTATGTTTACTGTACAATTTAGATGTTGAAATATAAAATTCTAAACTTTTAATCGTAGCATAAAACGTTGAATGTATTCGTATTTGTAGTACAATTCTACGACGCTGTCTACGATTAAAAGATCATATAATTTTTTTTTATTGTTTCAACACCCAAGTGTTTTAGGACACATTCGAAAAGACACATACTTCTTAAAAATTTCACGGAATTTTTGGTGATCTGTCAGCATTGCGCTTGGCCTTCCCTAATTGGTACATGCGTACGTACAAATTATATATCTTAAAGAGTTATTCTGCTTAAAGGAACGACACTCAACTTCTTATAAACAAACTTAAGCAAAGAAAACAAATTTTAACTTACCGGCGAAAAAGAAGACAGGTAAATAAGAATCTCGTCTTACAACAGAAATGATACAACCGATCAACACCCCAGCATCCAAAAAGTTTGTTTGGCGTAATGGTTGCAAAGGCGCATGCGCGCGATGCTTACAGATCGCATAAAAACATAGATTATTCGACCTAATGGAACTAAAGGGATAAACTGCGTAAAACCATCTACATGTATACCGAAATTCAATGTAATGATTTTTCTTGACGTTCCGTCTCATCGATTTTACGTCGAAAACTATGCATCGACGTAATGTCGACTTGATAACCAAAATTCGATGTCGATTCGACATTACCGTGCTACCGGGGATACTGCTTGAAATGGGATCACATATAATTTTGATATTGAGATCGTCAAAGAAGTACGTCAAATAAGTTCTGCTCGATGAAGTTGTGCCTGCTTGCTGTACTTCGACAGATGATAAGGAAATACAGATTACTCAGATTAGATGGATTTTTACGCGTGTTATTTAACAAACGAACTCAGAACGTATTGATTAAGTTACGCTTTAAAAATGCTTAGTATTAAAATGACTGTTGTTTCGGCAGACATTCACCAAAGAAAGATATTAGATGGTCAGATAACAGGTAGCGTGCTACTTTCTTCCTACAAATAGAAGAACACCTTACTGACTCAGAATAACTGAGAAGCACAAGATGCTTATCTCGGTTAGTGAATAAGTTGTGACACGTTTTCTGTTGCTCAAAATTACTTGGCACCTTGATGGTATATTGCAAATGAGGATATTCAAATGGTTTGTGGGTACTTAGTCATTCTCCTGCAGATCAGACGAAACGGCTCAAAATCCTGAAAGAGTCATAGGAGCCAGTTCATGCTAGTCCAGTCTCCCCTTCATCGCATCTCAAACACGCACAATGAGATTTTGCTCACGGAGCTTGATGGCCGAAATAAATGTGTAATTTCGAAATCTTCGAGCTACCGAACCACGATGCGTGCTCGATGCTGTCGTGCATTATCATTTACAAAGATAAAAGTATGGCTTTTTGCACCGTGGAAAAGTGTTTCAATGCTTGTCATGCTGTCTCCTCGGCGTACGGTTGTTCGTGTACCCTCAACCAAATGTACGGCCATAAAGGCAGACTTCTTTCTATTCTATGATCGAGTCTCCGGGAAACGGATGAACCGGTTGTCGCAAATGTTGACTATCACGTGTTGTTGAGATTCTCTAGACACAAACTGGCTCATATCGGAATATAGGCCAAATCTGGAATCATAGAGCATATGGCACATTGCAACTCTTTCTATGGGTATTGTCGCGCCCACTCACATCTTCTTTGCCGGGTTGCGCAGACAGTCTTATTCGATACAATGAACATCCCAACCATAAACCTTGATCCAGTCGATGACAGCCATTTAGCCTTTCGTCGCGACGCCAGGGTCACTTCTCATACCACCTAGGACAAGGTGACTGGATATTGTCGGGCTTCTGCAAGAGTTTATTGTGAGATTCCGACCTTGCCCGGAGTCGACGTTATACTTGGACGACCACTTTTTGGTCGTTCTGCGAGATCACGTGTATACGCATGGAGTTTTTAAACATAATTCGAGATACACGAAGACTTTTTGAAAAATATGCCTATCTGAACCCAGATTGTAGAATTACATCAGCCCGATTCCATTCTCTCGCCGACAGTATATCCTCTACATTGCTCACAGTCTGACAGTAGCGTTTACAAACCAAAACCTCCAAGACATACCAGAACACATTATCTACTTTGAAGTCCAGTTGTCTTTCGTACATCTTTCTTGCTCCTGCACGTAAGTGGTACCAATGCGTAACCCAAAATTTGTGAACCGTTGCATTTTGTCGTATAGCCGATTAAAAAATACAAGCGATGAGCACATAATAAAAAATTTGCAGAACATTTTTTGCAACACAATTACAGTTACATATATTTTTTTACCCTGTCTTGTTCAACTATTTATAATTTCATACTATTGTCAGCGTGTGTGCCTGTTTCCTCTAAAACTAAGTAACACTTGAAAATTTTTGAAAGAACTTCACATAAATGCCGTACGTGACGTCATTTCTCTCGACAGAAAAGAAAACTACTTGTAAGAAACAAAATTGTAGATGTTCAAATCTCTGACGCTTTTAAAATCTACAAAATAATGCCTTCTTTCGCTTATAATTCTATGGACATATGGTTGCATTTCACTGTTGAAATTTTATTAAGATGTTCGCTTTAAACACGGCTGCTTATAAAAAGTCGCTTTTAGTTTAACAATGAATTGGTTCAAATAATAGAAATTACATGTACGTCTCACAGATAAAATGTTCGAAACGCGTATCCAAAAAATATCAAAAATGAGGGTATATCTGTGAAGCACATGAGGCTGCTACATCACAATTTGTGTGTTGACGTGCTTATACATGCCATAGATAATTTTGCCTCCTTCAGTATGACGTTCACAAAGTTAGAAGTAGCGGATTCTTTGGTACCTGTCTCAATTCAAGACGTGTGCAAACACATCAAAAAACTGCAAAAAAACCCCCACAGAAATGTTTCAAACGATAAAAATTGAATACTGAGTAGTGCCTATAAGCCGTCAATGTTTTCGTGGTTGTACGTTCTTCAGCGAGAAGAAATGGTCTTCGGATAGTTAGAGTACATGATTCAGTTCTAGGCGATGGAAAAACCAAGAAAGACAGCTGACGAATTCAGAATTTTTTTTTCCTTTGGATTATACAAAACCATTTGGCCTGAAAATTTAAACATGAGACTCTCTGATCAAGTTCATTTCAAACACTTTTAACTTTAGAACAGAGGGTAAACCTCACTTGACTCGCTTGAATGAGCAAAAAAGTTAGTTGCATGGGTCATTTTTCTATATCCAAAAGTTAAAAAACTGTACGTAGAAAATTCTTGCATAAGCGGAAGCCATCAGAATGAGAAGAACAAAATAAATTCACTGGGCCCCAAAAACTGTAAAATGAATATATCCGTGGATACCTCATCAAAGAGGATTAACCTTCTTTTCTTGTAGCCTATCTTCCTCCGACATAGTTTTGATTAGATCCCTTCTTTCACAGTAGAATTTCATTCGCTTGGTTGTTTTGAAATATGCAAATTAGTAAGCAAAACTGAATTTAATGTTCCTTCACTGAATAAAGACAGTTTTATCACACCATGGTGATGCCTATGGGCAGGTGTTAAGCTATGTACGTGGCACTTCTGTAAATGGTTTCGGCCTGAATCGGGTGTAGTGCAAGGAATGACTGGATGTGCAATTCTAGGTTACTTCGTATGATGCGACTTACCGTTGTTTGTACTGTAACAAACCTTGGAGTACTGCGCCGCATTTTATTTCATTTTCACATTTTCCACTATACTTCGTGACCTTTTAGCGAGCAGAAGGTGTTCTAATAAGAAAAAGTAAGTGTAGAAAATCAATCCTTATTTTGCTGTTTAATCTCATGTAATGACGTAGTTGAACATATGTTATGTTTATTGATCCAAGTCATGTGAGATGTGTATATATAACGTCACGCATTGTTCTCGTGACAAGCACTCTTGAAAGTAGGTACTGTAACGGCAAAATGTATCATCAGAGTTGTTCTTGCATTCGAGGCGTAAGGTTGAAGTTAGCAGTCATAGCTGTATTCTATTATTGTTTTTAAAAGTTTACAATTCTTATGTTTTTAGAATGATATTAAATAATACACTGCTGGCCACCCAAAATGCAACAGCAAGAAAGAAGCATCCGATTGGCCTGAAATTCGCAGCATGCGTCGCCCGCGAGAGGACATGCAAATGATTAGCATTGCAGGGCATATGCAAATCATGTGCGCCCGACACGCCACCGAGAAGCACTATATGAAGGGTGCACAGAAGGCGGGGTGTAAGTAGTGGAAGTGTGTTGTGCTGCAGGACTTGTGCGTGGGAAGCTTCCTGATGCCTCGTCGCAGAATACAGCAGTCATTCCAGCACGTTTGGAGTTCGATAGAAGACGAATAGTGGCTTATGGCGATAACGGTTTATCGTACCGAGACATCGGCGCCCGTGTGGGACGACATCCAGCCACAGTGAGGCGAGTATGGATTCGGTGGGTGCATGAGGGACGGCAGACCGACGTGAGCGATTGCCTCAGCCGCGGCACACCACCGAACGAGAAGACCGGCATGTTGTGCGGTGGGCATTGACGGCTCTCACCGCCACATCACGAACGTTAGCGCAGGAATTAGGGTGTGTTGCGCAACAACCTGTGTCAGCACGTATCGTTCGACGTCGTCTTCAGGAGCGGGGACTTGTCGCACGGCGCCCATTGCTCCGATTACCATTGACGTTACACCACCGGCGAGTGCGGCGGCAGTGGGCCGTTGAACGCCGCACCTGGACTGCGGAATGGCACGATGTTGTCTTCTCCGACCGATTCCACTTTAGCCTGCAACATCATTATCGTCGGATCCGCGTGTGGCGGCACCGCGGCAAGAGACTGTATGACGCCTGCATTATGCATCGCCATACCGGTCCGTCGCCTGGCGTTACGGTTTGGGGCGCAATTGGATATGACATCCGCACCCCTCTGGTACGCATCTCCGGTACACTGAACAGCTACCGCTACATCTCCGACGTTTTGGAGCCTGTAGTCCTCCCTTACCTGCAGGACCTGCCAGCGGCCACGTTTCAACAGGACAATACGCGCTCGCACGTGGCACGCATCGTGCAACAACTCTTCACGGCCCGCCACGTATCACTGCTGCCGTGGCCCGCCTGTTCTCCCGATATATCGCCCATCAAACACGTCTGGTCGCTGATCGGCAACCGAGTGGCCCGGCAAGCACCACCCGCGGGTACGCCTGATGAACTGTGGCAACGTGTGGAAGCAGCCTGGACTGACATACCCCAAGCCCACATCCAAAGCCTCTTTCGTTCGATGCCGCGGTGTGTACCGGCCGTTATTGCCAACCATGGGTGCCACGCGAACTATTGATGTCTGCGTGTTCCGCAAGTCGCACGGGCCTGTAAGCTCAATCGTTTCATCTTTGATTCTGTTATTTTGTGTCCAGTAAATCTGGCTTTGCTATCTCGTGTCCTTCTTGGTGTTGCATTTTGGGTGGCCAGCAGTGTAGATATAAATCACTCAATCATGTCTTAATTGGCGGTAACCTCACTGTGCAACATGTAGCATTTTAAATGCTCCACTAACTCTCCCACAGTAAGTAAAGTAAAAACTCGTGATATAGTAACGAATCCACAGCTGTCGGATGCACGATTAAAACTTTTTATGAAGAACTTGCAATTAAAATTGACATTTACTTACAAGTTAAAAATACAAATATTACACCCATAATGACATGCACTTTCAAAGCTACCTTAGCTTTATCATCAGGCCTAATGCACGAAAGGACGGGTACAGGTAGTTATACGCAATCATGAAACGATACAAATGGTCAGTGTTGCCAAACTGAAAAAGGCATACTGCAAATAATTATAGGTAAGTGGAACTTACATATCTGGGGAATTACCAGGTGTTACACTCAGCTGATTCAACAGCAGGATCCAAAGGTGAGGTATGGTCACAGGCAAGTCGTTATTACAAAATCTGGAGGAAAAGCATGATATACAAGGACTTTCCGCAAGTAATAGAGGATATTTATCAGGTGCAGACGCTAGTAGTGTGGTACGAGGCCAGTCTGGGAAATGTAAACCATGCGCAACTGTGCGGGCTAAGGCAGAAGAGGTTGAACCGATACGTACCGCCTATTTGTGCTCTTCAACTGAACGTAGGGTGGAGCCTATGTAACAGGTGTCCTTAGAGTCCGGAGTTCTAATAGTTCTAGTGTAATAAGATTAAATTCTCGTACGTAATACACATACAAGTGAAAAAAAATGTTTATAACTCCTACGAAATTTATAAACATTTATTTTACTGGGATTCTAATTTTGCCCTTCTACTGTATTTTTGCAATTGTTTCACTTGTATGCTGTTTTGCGTTTTCCGATATTCCAAAAACCGTAATACACTGCTGGGCAATTGCTAAGGACGGATCACAAACGGCTATATAGCGCATAAAAAAGTAAGTGTGGTTGGATGCCAAGTGAAATAAAATAATGACAGAATGCCAGGACATTACAAGAAAGACAATTTATTGTGCTCTGAAATCCAGAAGGCTTTGGAACGTGTTCAAGGGACAAACAGGCAATTTTGTGCAGAATACGTAAACGTGAAAAAAATGCAATTACCGTCCGCAGGCGTTCCGGCGTGGGATGTCAATACGGGATATGGCCACCATGGAGGGCTATGCAAGATTCCACACGTCGTGTCATGCTTTACACAACATTATCAAGCAGCTGTTGGGGTAATTTATCCCATTCCTCTGTCACTGCACGGATGAGGGTGTCCTTGTTTATTGGAGGGCATTGGCGACCAGCAAGACTCCTCCCCAAAGCATCCCACACATTTTCAATGGGATTCAGATCTGGAGAACGTGCTGGCCATCCGAGGCGTTGAATATCCTTGCTCTCAAGACACTCCTGGGCAGCGACTGTTCGATGACATGTTGCGTTGTCGTCCATGAAAATGAATCTATCACCGACAGCACCACGGAACATGCGATCATGAGGTAGCAGAACATCATTAATGTATCGTTGGCCAGTCATAGTCCCTGTTGGAAGCACATAGAGGGACGTACGGCCATTGATCATGATGCCAGCCCATACCATGACACTACATGTCGGATATCGGTCCCTTTCCTGTATGTTTGCTGGACAATATGCAGTACCACTATCACGCCAGATCAGTTGTCGTCGACAATCAGACGATAGACTGTATCTACTCTCATCTGAGAAGAGGACAGCAGACCAGTCGTTATCAGTCCAATTGCGATGTTGATGGCACCATTGCAAACGGGCGGTATGGTGACGTCTCGACAATGGGATGCACAGAACAGGACGGCGGGCGTATAGTCCTCCTTCATGCAAACGTCTGGCGACAGTTTTTCGGGAGATCCGCTAGCCAGTCGCAGCCATAAACTGATTTGCTACCGCACTAGCTGTGCTGCGCCGGTGTCTTTTTGTTGATAGCACTATGTACCGATCTTCTGCAGGTGTTGTACTGCGAACACGACCTCCCCCGTGACGTTTGCTACACTCTCTATTTGTTTGAAATGATTTCCAAAGCCTTGAAACAACACTGTGGTTGACGTCGAGCTCCCTGGCAACATATGTTATTTTTCGCCCTTCTTCAATCTTGCCAATAATACGGTCACGCGTAAAATCATCTAGGTGATGTCGGGAAGACATACTGAAAATTGCAAGTTCGTCAATTGATTCTTTCCCTTTCAACTTTGCGTTTGAACAACAACGGTCAATACGCGTCAAATCCTTTGTATCTCTTATCAGCGCTATGACGTCACGAACAAGTTCGGCAATCTAAAATTTGCATACGCACAACACGTCTTACTGTATCCCGCACTTATGCTAATTTCCACATTTTCCTGCCTTCCATTTCATGGTTGCTATCGTTGCTATTGTCATCCGTCCTTAGCAATTGTCCTGCAGTGTATCAGCCATCCAACTCACAAACATGAGCTTTGCAACTACCACTTCCTTTTACTTTGAACATTTTCTCTTGGCCCTTCTCTGTTAATGATGTTGTTTCGCTTGGTCCGAAGTAGTAAATATTTTAAGGTATGAGCTTGTACTTTTATTTTACATAATTTTGTTTCATCTAATTTCATTATAGCATGCTAACCCCAAAAACTAGCATCTGAACGGTCCCTTCTACTGTGATCACAATACCAGAAAAGAAATAAAAGAAAGAGAGGACATAATATTTCCATTGGTTTTATTTAGCTTTAGTTCAATGGTTGAAAGCCTGAAGCCTCAATCTTTGAACTAAAATACCAATGCTTCTAAAGTAATATCCCCATTCTGTAGGATAAGTGAACTGAAACTGAAGTTTCTTGGGAGGTTTCAAAAGCATCGTACGAATGAAAATAAATCTTCGTTAATATTAATAACGTCTGTGGAATTGAACACGAATTTTATGCTTTGAAAGTGCTGATGCAGTACAAGTGCTATAATCAAATTAACATTTCAGCAACATGAGTAGGTTTGGGGAGAAGAATCAGACGGAGGGTACTGCCGCATTTTTTGCCTTGGAGTATACGATACGGAGTAAAAGTCGAATGAGTTAAATTTTTCAATTTCCTAATCTTCGTTCATAGACAAATTGATTCCGTGTATAAGACGTGGGTAGAACAAACGCAGTTAATGTTCCGAAATCTTGTAATTATATTTTTAATGTTTTATTAAATATTAAAAGGAAGAGAAAATGTGGTAACCAGCAGTTTTCTTTTCGGCAAAAAGTTGAATTTTGTGAGTGTATTTTTGCTTAGGAACTGACGCAACCTGTTTTCCTTCAGTCCGATCGACCAGTCGGAAATTCCGCCGCACAAATGATAAATAAAAAAAAGTCACGCAAGTGTGTTAAATTCAAAGTGATGATTGTTATCATTCAGTGTGGGTTATCATTTACTGCTTTTTTCACATAGTTCTAGAAACCAAAAGAGATTTTGATTTCAATCGGAAACATGAAATAAACTAAGATAAGCATAATAATTGGAGGCAATAGTTGATTTTAACTCAGTTGAGCTAAACAGTTGTCAGATTGACATAGCGAAAAAATATGCCTTCGCTATCGGCCATTGTTATTCTTAAAGCGCAAGTGCCGCCAGCTGTCAACATGATTTTCATCAGCCAATCAACTTCGAGGCAGAGACGCGTTTCAGAGGTTTAAGCATCGCGAGATAAAAACGGTGCACATGTTGTAGTTCTGGCGGATTTGCAAAAATGGAGGTGAATGTCACTCACGGGGGTCTTGGTGGGGTACCAAGGGGGATACTATTAACATAGGACAGCTGAGACTCCAAATCAGTCACGGCGATTTTAAAGTTTCTGTCGAACGAAAATAACTATTGCAACAGTTTCTAAAAAAGGTCTTAGTGACGAAATATTGCATTTCGTCTGGTTTCGAAATAAACGTATTATTGCCTTTCGGGTACCCGGATTACAACCGAATTAAAGGCATATGTTTTTTCTCCTTGAGAAATATCAATGACCAATAAATAGGTAAGTCGATGTGGCGTATAATTCGCGGCCCGGACTTAAAGTCTCGTACTTTATGCCCAAGAATGCGGTACATCACCCAGCAAAAAATATTTTGTCAGGAAAATTTGGTTAATGTGTAGATAATATATGTCATAAATACAGCTACCCCCAAAACAAAGACGTTTTCGAATCCGAAATTAATAATATAAACACCCAGATCCGCCTGTTTCTATCTCTGGAACGCTTGACGGCACAGCAACGTCAGCATTGTTGCGTCATCACTTATCGATCAATTCGTGTATGCTCTTGCGATATCAAAATGATTGCCTGCTATATAATAGCAAGCGATCACTTTTGGATGTCAAGGTGATTGCGTGCTAATTTAAAAATATTGGGTTATTAATTACTCGAGTTCTATATCAAATTGGAAACACATAGAATAATTAATATAGACATAAATCAAGCTGTTCTTTCCATATAACGTAACCACAGAAATTTAAAAATTTTTAAATTAAAATTAAAAAGAACCACAGAAATTTTAAAACACGGAAAGAACAGCTTGATTTATGTCTATATTGACTCGAGTTCTAGTTTTCCGATCTACAAAATTCGAATTGAATTCTTAGTAGGACAGCAAGTTCATTAAGAATTCAATTCAAGGTGATCGCGTGAAAATTTAAAAACATTGGATTTTCAATTACTCTAGTTCTATATATCCGATCTACAAAATTCGAATTAAAACCTTAATATCAGGGCAAGTTGCTTTTGTATATTAATTTAATTTAGCACAATTCGAATATTAATTTGTACGCTTTAATTATTTTTTACTTTTTTAATTTAACTATTTTTTTGAGTTTAATGCTGATTATATTATTCTTTTTGCAAAATATCGATCTATCTAAACGCTCTAACTTACAATAAAAACTGAAATCTTGCGATGTCGAAGTGAGCAAAATTGCATCTAGAAACAGATGTCGCCCAAACAGCACATTGTCGAAAATTTTGACAGTTCCGATTTGTAATGCCAGATGTCGCATTATTTTTTTTAAAAACTTCGGTAAGAAGCTTCAAACTAAACTTCGGATAGGACAGTTTAAAATAAGCCTCGAATGGAATAACATGTGTCCCGGAGAAAAAGTAATTTAACGCGATAAATCAAAGTTAAAGTTATTGAGGTAAGTTTACACGAAAACAACTGGACTACAAAGAAAATTGTTAAACCCTAACAAATATTTTACGCAGATAGTTTATTTATCGCGAGGTCTTTTGAAAAACGGAAATAAATAGCACATCATTTTCAGTTCTAACATGAATGAGCTCTTACTATATAAGTTTTTACCATATTTCCTTACAATAAAAGCCGGCGTGTATTTGATTTGTTTTTAATCTACTTCAATTAAACATTTTACTGTCTTAAGACGGGAAACATCCCCTATATATTAATATTTATTTAAAGCTTAAAAAAAACCGTCCTAGGACGGGTTATGGGCTAGTTTAAAATATTAGTTTATGCTGCATAGGAAAAACATTGTGCATCTGGCAAAACAATAAGTGACTGGAAAAGTTTGATGAAAGTCAAAATTATAAGAAGATATAATTATTTTGCACTATGAATTTTGAAATGGATACATTTTACCAACTGCAGATTTTTGGTCATATTTAGGCGAACTAGTAGATAATTACGCATCAAGGAAATTCGAAAATATTTGAATCACCTTTTTGTCTGCTACCTTCATCCATGCAAAAAGATTTTCTTTTACAGTTCAGATTTTAGAAGTGGAGAGAATTTACTTCTACACACAGGCGACCGAACGATGTTCTATAAAAATAGGAATTGTTGTCATACATATGAGTGAAGATTAAAACAGCAGCTAAAAGTGCCGAAAGGAGGCAATTTGATCACATGCATTTTCTTGAAATTCCCACAACTTTTTTTTCAAAAACGAAGTTATTAAAATTATTTGTTTACAAAAGTAATGAAAAAATGCGTAAAGCACGAAATAGATGAAGAAATGTTTCTTGCGGAATATTTCTTTGAGATAAATTCATTTGAATACAGCGTAACGTAAGTAGAAAATAATGAATTTTGTTCATGAGCACATCGCATTAATTTAGCAGTTTCCGTTGGAAAACAGCTGCTTAGAAAAAAAGAATCGCGGAATTTAATTAAGTTTTCCTTTGTGTTAAACTAAACTATGGGCGCGAGTTTTCTTTCAGACATATTTCAGTAAGAATTCTTTAATCCCATCAGGTTGCGATTTCTTATTTTAGTGAATGAATTGTTTTCTTAGCTACGTTTCTCAGGTGAAAAAGCGCATGAAAGAATGCAAATTGTAATTCGAAATTATCTTCCCGATTTTGAAAATTAAGTATGAAAAATACAATTTAAATATCGCAAAACATTTAACTGTAGCTGAGCTCATGGAAACCAAAAATAACGCTGGCACTTCAATTTCTAATTTTTGTTATCGCTGAAAAATCGATGAATTGCATCATCAATTTCGATACACAGAAATAAACTTAGCAAGAAAATAAACCAGGCGTCTTTTCTGAACTTAACGGACAGTAGCCATGTTAACATACTGGTGATAGATACTGCGTTTGTGAATGAGAAGTTACACAATAGTAAGGACGGATTTGGTGATACATTTCATGTTATCCGATCTAAATGTATGATATTTCTTCTGGGTTTTCATTGAAAATTGAGATTCTGTTTCTTTAATACTGTCGGCTACCAGTAATTTAAAACCAAAATGCATTTACGAAGCTCCAAAGAACAAAGCAACTGATTTGTTGAGTAACATGGTGACAGAACAGAATATGTATTATGTAATCTCAAGGCTAACAAATGAGGATCACATTCAATTTCTTCTTCTTTAAAATATTTTCCCCAGTTTTTCTGTTTCACAGAAGTTTGTTTTTTCTGATTTTTTTTATTTTATTTAGTTTTGAATTTAGAAGTTTATTTCGAATCGACGTATGAATAAAATTATGGGGTTTTCAAATCTCGCAACGGCTAGTGCTGTTTTTCAAGATAAATGGAAAATAATGATACATAAAGGTTTCCATTTTTAGGTGCATACAGAAAGTGTTCCGTCAACCAAAATGGCGACGAAGCCCCCTACAATGGACAATATCTTATTTTTCTCTATTCACCATATTTTTCTGCATAAGTATGTGTATAAAATAATGTTATATTAATGCTACTGTTTTAAATATCTGCTTCAAGATTGGACAGGAATTTATTACAAGTGAGTTAGAGATCTGATTAATCAAAACTTTCCATATTCATCAACCGTTTTCTTGTGAACAGTTACGCAGTAACGGATAATACACTGAAGAGCAATTGAATTATAGACAGCTGGCGTTATGCAAATGTGGCGCTGTGGGCGGTCTTGTAAACGGAAACGACATGACCTATCTAAGCGCATTTAATCGTGGGCAAATTGTCTGGGCCCGACGAATGGGTCACTCCATCTGGGTAGTCGTGCAGGCACTGGGATTTTCACGAGACTCTGTGTCACGGGTGCACCGTGAGTACATCGAATCCGGTAAAACCATCCCAGCAAGGGCCAACTGCCGTGGACAACAGCGTGTGGATCAGCGGGTTCAACGTCGTCTAGCTCGCATTGTAACAGCGGATAGACATGCCACAGTGCAAGAAATCACTCGGCAATTTAAAGCTGGCGCACAAAAACGTGTAAGCAGCCACACCATCCAGAACCATCTCTTCGCTATGGAGTACAGAAGCCATCGTCCCACGAGGGTACCGCTGCTGACCGCACATCACAGGGTGCAAAGATTAGCATGGGCGTGGGAACATCGCCACTGGACCCTAGACATGTGGGAAAATGTTGCTTGGACTTATGAGTCGAGATTCACGTTGGTACATGCGGATGGCAGGATACGAGTACGGCGCCAACCACATGAAGCGATGGATCCTTCTTTCCAGCAGGGTACTCTTCAAGCTGGTGGGGGTGGCATTCTTGTCTGGGGACTGTTTACGTGGACTGAAATTGGACCCCTGGTACGTGTGAAATCGTCCCTCACAGGTCAACGTTACCGGGATATCCTGGATGACCATTTGCTCCCGTTTGTGCGTCTTCAACATCCCACTGGGGACCTCATCCTGCAACAAGACAATGCACCGTGCCATCGCTCCCGAATCGTATCCGAATAGTTGGATGAACACTCCACCGACGTGACCTCGCTTCGTTGGCCAGCTAGGTCACCTGACCTCAATCCCATAGAGCACATCTGGGATGCCATCGAGAGAGATGTTCAAGGCTCTGACCCCCTGCATCAAATCTTCCTGAACTGTGGGAGCTTGTTCAGGGGTCGTGGATCCGTATGGCTCTCAACGCTTCCGGTGTCTTGTGGATTTCATGCCGAGACGAATCGCCACCGTCACCAGAGCGAAAGGTGGTGCTACAAGTTACTAGACAGGTATCTCTAATTCAATTTCTCTTCAATGCAATTTCGATATTTCTACATTTATTGCATGATGGTATATTTCAACAGTGTGTCTCCCTAATTATAATGTATCAAATAACTTCAAGTTTTAAAGCAGCATCATTTAAAGTATAGCCCGCCAACCAGCAGGGAACGAGAATATTTTCGTTAGAAAGCTCACAATTAATTGAAAATAAAAACTGATTTGTGCTCAGTTGCTGTTCTTAAAAGCACTTCTTTTTCTGATTCAGTTAGTCACTGCTAAATGTAACAGTAAATACACTCGATGGGCAAATTATTAGAGATAAAGGTGATGGACATCCCCAGAGCAGAGTGGAACACACCCAAACCGAAAACAGCAGAAATATAGGTGGACAGCAGTGATTCCTAACAGTGTAGCGCAATCGACGAAAATGGGTAAACGTGGTGATCTGAACGACTTTGATCGTGGGCGCATTGTCGGCACAAAACAGATGGGCCAATCTATCGCCCGAGTAGTAAGAATCCTAGGATCCTAGAGAGCAACCGTATTAAGGGTGTACCACGAAGATACCATCGACGAAGGTTCCAGTGCCCATAGAGTAATAGTGGCCAACCATCCGCCATTGATGACCGGGGATGACCTAGTTTATCTAGGCTCGTACAGACCTACTGCTAGGCAAAGGGGAACCAAATCACATCCAGGTTAAATATCAAAGTCCCATGCAGCATCAGCGTGCGAACGGAACGGCCCACACTGCTTACCCTGGGCTATGGAAGCCGACGCCCTAGTCGTGAGTCACTGCTGACTGCTCATCATCGGACAGTACGCCTTGCTTAGTGTCGGAAAACTCGAAACTGGATCTCCGCAGGGTAGCTCAGCGTCATGTGATCAGATATATTCCATTTTGACTTATACCGAGCTGACGGGAGGGTGCGGGTGTGGCAACGACAGCATGAGGCCATGTCTCCCGTCGTGCCAAGTCGGCTATGTTCAATGCGGTGGTGGCTCTGTGATGGTTTGAGAAACCTTCTCATGGCACACATTAGCTCCCTTAGTGTGCCTCAAGAAGTCCTTAACCACTGCACGCAGTCGGCATATGCCGGCTGATTACCTACACGCTTCCATGGTCTTCGTGCATCGTACGGCTGATGGCTCTGTTTATTGCGGTGGTGGCTCTGTGATGGTTTGAGAAACCTTCTCATGGCACACATTAGCTCCCTTAGTGTGCCTCAAGAAGTCCTTAACCGCTGCGCGCAGTCAGCATATGCCGGCTGATTACCTACACGCTTCCACGGTCTTCGTGCATCCTACGGCTGATGCTCTGCTCCAGCAGAACAATGCGCAGGGATCACCAGGCGGCAAACCACACAGGCATGACATGAGGAACACTCATGTGTTTTTTGCAAACTCATGTACCCCTCTCCCAGGTCCCTCGGATTTTAAACCTGTGGAAGCTTTCTAGGATGACGTGGAGCGAAACATCAGATCTATGGATCCTGGACCCACGTCTCTGGCGGAGTTGTGGAGAATGTTGCAACATGCATGACTGGCATTACCTCCGGAAACATCTGGTGGAATCGAAGCATCGGCGTGTATAGGCTGTTATTCGCGCTAGAGGATGACCAACATATTATTAGGTAGGCACCTCTAATATTCTGTCCATTGAGTGTATTTTGAAACAAATGAAGTCGTAACAAAACAGAAAATCTCAGGTATAAGTTATTTTCCTTTCTATTCGTTCTTATACCTATTGCTGTCCGTTCAGAAAGAGACACCGGTTGGACTAGCTTACCGCGATATGTTCTTCTGGTGAATGATATCCACATCCGACACCAAGCATGCCTCTGTGCCAGAATGGGTTGTACAGGCTGTTATACGCGCTAGAGGGTGACCAACACCCTTTTGCATTTCATTCTTCCGAGATAAGCCAAGGTTCGAGTCTCACATAAGGTATGGCTGGTGTCGGATGAAGTACGTCCGATGATGCTGACATTCTCCCTTCCTAGGAACCAGATGATCTAAATTAGGGACAGTCCCCGGATGTAAATCCATCGAACATCTATCTCTCTGATAATGTGGAAATAGACTGAGCCGCCGCACAATTTGCAGCTACTGCACGTCTCAATTACTTCCCCATGGTACAACATTTCTGCACGAAGCTTTTAGTATTTAATGTATTCCATGCTCTACGAATTCGGGGAATCAAACAAACCAGATGTTGGGCTGAGAATGGCTGATGATAACAATTATATACATACATATTTTTTTCTTTTTTTATTTGGTTAAAAAGACTTAAATGTTATATTAAGACTTAGGTGTCGTCTCTGTTGCTTTCTAATCTCGTCTCCAGCTTTTTGTTTTATATCCGCTGTCTTTCCGTAGTTGAAGTATAACTCTGCCTACGGAAACTTTACAATATCTTCATCACAGACGCAGCTGGACAACAGACGTTCTTACGTATGGTATCTACGTTGAGATAGTAGCAGAAGAGGTATTGGCTCTTCATCCTCAAGCGACAAGGTAAGTTCAAGTCATAAGGTATTTTTAAATATTTTCTTATAATTTATTTGCAATAGCCCAACAAGAAAGTTATGTAATTTTTTAATATAGCCCCCTAGAATTTCAACGCATGTTTTGCATCGTCTGTCCCAAACTTTGAACGCCACACAGGAGCCTTCTTGGGGGAATATTTCAATCTACAGCCGAATGGTGGAGGCAAATATGCAAAACGGCTGAGAAATCGCTTGCCACGATTCCCATCTTTTACAGTCGGAAGACAGCAAAAGTCATTTGATCAAAAGTCTAAAGAGTATGACGAAAGAGGGATGTGCTCAGTATTGTTTAATTGAAGGGAGAATAAAGCTGAAGATGCCGTGTTTAACATATGAAAAAATGGTACAACTAGAGGGAGTGGTACGCCTAATATTTACGTTTTTCATGTTGCAATTAATAAGTAAGACTCACAAAGAAGCTGCAGATTTTTTTTAAATACCTAACTCGTTTGCACAAAAAGGAAATTAAAGACTCATATATAAATCAGAAATCCAAAAGTCCATTGTTTCATTTTTACTGAAACTTGAATGATTTTCCTTTAGAGTGTTTCCTTTGAAGTTTTTCTGATTTAAGTTTACAGCACCTGAAAATATAAGGTTAAAATAGGTGTCAAATTTGTGAGAAGATGGTACAGTACGTATCATACCGTTCTCTTGCTTTATCTGAAACAGTCGCAAATACCTAAGTCTTAAGTTAAGTAGCATGGAACTATTTTATTGGCCTATACAATGTTTTTTCGGTTTTCATATGAAAAAATATGCATACCACCGTAACATGGCAAATACATTACGGCCAACACCTGCAGTTGTGCTCCCCACACACTAGATGTGGAGGGTCTCTTACCTTTGGTGACAATCAACACACAAAGTTTCTTTTTCGATAAATTTTATAGGATGAGAGCGTAAAGTATTCAGTCAAATAGCGTGCATTTAATAATTAGTTAATTGGTAAATCATCATATAATTTTGTTTTTACCGCTGTCTTTTTTAACATCCGTAAATGGCGTTTTAATGCCACCACTTTATCTATACGACGCTCTGTTAGTCAACAAAGTATTGGGGTGTCCGGAAAGTTCGTGGCGAAAAACAGCATGCAAAAGAGGGTCATGTATGGAAAAAATAACATACCTTTAATCAATGATATATGTACCTTATTGTATAACATTTTGCCATCGGTCGTGCAGACTGAAGAATCCGTCCTTCCAAAATTTCACAGGTGTAACGTAATTGTCTCTTTCGTGAGAGATATTGTCGTTACGTTATGTCTAAACCATTAGATAAGAATACGATGCAAGAGTTCCTAATTAAATTTTTACGGCCAGACGAATCATAAACAGAAGTCAACTTACGGGAATTCTTTCTTTATTCCAGCACTAAGTCAATAGAACATCACACATAGTACTAAAATTGTTAATTTCACATTTTACTTAACAATCAGCGTCTACCACACACATCCACCCACACCAGTAACTGTTATCTCGTCCTTTTATCTACCGTTCTTATCTCATATGTTCATACGTCACGTTCGCTCTGATCTCAAATGTTGCCAACCTCATTCTCGTTCGAGGGAAAAGATATAACGTTAAGTTTGGAAGTATAAGCAGAACAAACTCTAATTTACATAGGAAAAGGAACTAAAATGAAAGTTAATTTAGAATATACGTCACACAGGTTTCAGAGGAAACCCCTGGTCTAGGTGATTTCTGACCTGGTCCAAAAGTCGAACCTCATACCTTTAATAAAATCCTGAAGCGATCGATAAAAGTGGTAGTCTGAGAGAACAATGTCTGGAGAACATGCCGGGTGAGGTAGGACATGCCACGCAAACTCCGCACCTTCTGTGGTGTACTAAATGAGACATGAGGTTTTGCATTGTCCTGCTGGAACACAACATATTCTCTTAAATAGGGCACTTTTTCTTGACTACTACCTGCAGAACATCCAGCTGTGAGCAGTACTTATTGTTATTTATCATCTGGTTGTTCTGTAGAAACTCATAGTGCAGTGCACCATTACACTGTGCCGCCTCGGTGGCGCAGTGGTCTAAGGCGCTGGCCTCTGATCATTCGTCCGTAAGGGGTCCGGGTTCGAATCCCGGTGAGGCATGGATGTTGTGTTTGTCTTACGGCACTGGCTCTCTCCCTTCCCTGGAACCAGTGACCCTAAATTAGGGACGGGCGACTGCTTATAGCCCATTGAGTTGCTCACGGTGGTCGTTAAACCTCCAATCAAAATCAAAAAAATTACACTGCCACCAAACAATGCAAAATCTGCTTTGCGTATAGTCCCTCTGTAGGGGTAGCTAAGGGTGTATCACCACGCTTCGACCATGACTTCTTCCTCATAAAATTGTTGTAAGAGATCCATTTGTCATTACCAGTCGCGAATTTTTAAAAAATAAATCGTTTTTGTTGCGTTTCAGAAGCGTGTCACAGAAGGAAATGCAATTAAATAAGTTTCTCTTGGACAATTTGTGCGGGACCCATACATCATACCGACCAGCGTTGCAAAGCTTTCGGAAGTTTTCATGGATCGTGGCTTTTGATTGGTTGAGTACCTCTGCAAAATCCCGTGTTGTTTGACAGGGGTTGGTCTCTATCTGTGCACGAAGCTACTCCTTATGGCACAAGTTCTGCCCAGACGCTCTTTATCTTTCAGGTTAAGGTTTTCATCTCGAAATCTGGAAAACCACTTGCGAAGTGTTATGTCTGCTACAGCACCGTCCCTGTACAGATGTCATATCTCCCTTGCCGCTTGCTTTACGTATAGTCCCTTAAGGTGGAGGTAAAGCATGACACATGCCCTAAATGCAAAGGATTGTCTTTCATCGTCGTATTACTTAACAGCCACTTCCCTATATTTCTTTCCGCAGCTTCCAGCACAAAAACCGACTTCTCACACATCGAGTTTATATTAGGTGGAGTCACCACTCCGATCCACGCAACACTGGCCGCCATAAGTCACCGCCCGTGCTTGCAGCTTACGTCGCATCCAGGCAAGAAGCTGCTTTGAAACTACTGAAACCAATGGAACAAAAGCTTCGAGGCATCTAGACAGGTAAAATGAGGAATTTAATAATCTTTATAAATTATACAAGCTTATTGTTTTATCAACTGTATAATTTAGTTAGTTTTTGCCTGTATATGACGTCACTCCAAAGATTTTCTGTGACCTATGGCGGCAGAGCCAGTGGTGTCTACACCTAATATAAGTTTGATGTTCTCCACATCCTTTTATGTAGCTGCCTCATATACATATACGTGGTGCAGGTGGCACATTGCGATCAATCATCAAAAACCTATGCTAATTCTGCACGTACTTTCCGGACAGCCTGATACTGTGTATCTTCTCTTATAAAACAGACTTTTGCTTTGGATATTCGGAATCACGAAAACGGTGATTGTCACTGCATTTTTCTTTTTACTTGAACCGCTATTTCTTAACTAGATAGTCTAAATGGATATTTATATTTAGCATGCTATACCTGTCGAAAGCGAGTATGAAAAGGTTTAAGGAAAACTTTAGTGTTTGAGCAACAGAATATAAAACACTTTAAGATATCTTGATATACCTTCCAGGTAGTTCCTTTGAGACTTTCGGACTGTTCATTGCCCCCGACAATCTAACAGTACCCTTCGTGTTTCAGAAACTCCTATTGAAACTTTCAATTTCGAAGAAAACAGTTGCTTTAATTCTGTACTATTTATTACAACCAGCATATATTGCTACATAGATAAGCAATACGTCATCAGAAGGCAGTTAAAACCTCGTATTAGTTTTGTTGAAAATCGTGGTAACTGCAAGTAGAGTGCATGAGTTTTCCACCATTCCAGCATCACAGACTTCACAAGCTGCGGCATGGAAACAATGCAGGAAACATGAAAATTTCTTCAAAGAGTGTTCGAATATATTGGTATAAAGAGATTCGATTATATTGGTTAAAAACCTTTTCTCCAGAGGGTGTGTTTTAACTCAGAAAATACTAGCTTTTCGATATGTCAGGCTATGGTGTTGGACACTGTGGACTACGCACACTACGAGTGAAGGAGCTTATTTATAGAGGGGCTGGGGGGGGGGGCTTTTTTCACAAATGTTCGATGTGGCTGCCCTTCGTTGTTTCATTTTCATGTTTTTGGTTAAAATGCGACTTACATTAGAAAAAATATTCCTTAATTTAATAAAAATGCATCAACTTACATTAGAAAAAAAAATGCTTTCATTTTTTTTTCTGTTTTTCATTAAATTTTATCTTGTTTTGCTAAATCTCAAATACTTTCAATTTTCGCCCCTCCCCCTGGGAAAAAAATCTTTATATACGCCCCTGGATGCTCTCATAAACGTGGAAGTGTAGAATTCTAGATAGTGTATAAAAAAAACGGAAGACAGTTTCAAGAATAAAGAATAATCAACCCCTAACACCAACGACGAAATTCAGCCCTAACCCTCCAGGTGGCAGGAACTTTGGGGGAGGCAATGCAAAAGTGTTTCATCTGTGTAACAGAAGATTCCCCTTTCTGTAGTATTCTTAATTGTTATGATGCTCAAATATGCATTCTAGCTTCTATTACACTGGAAACGTTTTCGACGCAATATCGCGGTTTTACGGCATTTCAACAGGTTTTCAATGAACGCATTGTTGCGTCGTTGCAGCTTTGGGCACAGAAACCTCCGAACGTATATAAGCGTGCTTGCCATCCAAAGAGTTAATCTATAATATCCCTCTCTTCTAGAAGCTACACCGGATAATGCAAGATACTGGAGACATTCGACATACAAATAACATCTGTTACGGCTACATAGTTCAATCTGCAGAGATCTATTATACAGGGTGTACACAAATTAGTTGGGCAAAAACAATGGTTTATTATGTGTAGTTATATAGGCACACATGAGAGTGAACAAGATTATAAAATAGTGAAACACACCAAGTTTACCTTTTTCACAAATGTTCGATGTGGCTGCCCTTCGTTACTCTGCAAATGCCCCATCGATACATCAGTTCTTGCTATATGTTAGTGAGCATGTTCACGTCGATCAAACCACGTGCAGTGCTCATTCGTTATTTCAATTCAGGAATGGATTTCGGAAGCGGAGGACGGTAAACCTGGTCTTTAACAAAACCCCATATACTGAAATCTAGGGGTGAAAGATCTGCTGATCGTGCTGGCCACAATATAACACCTGCGCGACCAATCCAAACTGGTACTTCAGCACTGAGTATTCTCGACGGAAATTTCTTTGCAAGAGCACAGGAATGTTTTTTTATGAAACCACAGATAACATTTCGCTTTTTCACAGCCGATATACGTCTCCATCGTTTTGCGAACACAGAACGAATGATGAACAACCGCGACCTACAGCTCACTGAGACGTGGACAAGACACACCTAGCGCCATCTATCCGCAAACTTAGGATACACTAAGACTCGTCTGCATTGAAACCGGTAACTTACAATTAATATTTCGAACGTTATTCACTTACGAAATTGCCCAACTAATTTGTGTACACCCTGTATTACTCCAGAAGAAGGAAACTATGTGTTTTACACGAGATTCATTCCGTCAGAAACGTGACTGATTATTACTTTTGCATCAAATTGCCATTTTATTTTCCACAATCTGTTCCTATTATTTCACACACGATGAAGGATGGGCTTTGCATAAAACTAAACAAGAAAGATGACACCGAATTTTCGGGTGCAATGAGCATGTCTTTTGAATCCGTTCTGATGCGAATTAAATTTACCAAAGCTATCCAAAATCAATGGAACCGGTATGGAAAACAGTTGTATCTGACCGAAGAAAACAAATGTCCAATCGGATTTTTAATCCCGCAGATATTGCTGTAAACAGAAATGTCAACGTACGCCTTCTGGTGGCAAACTTGTGCGTTAAGAAAAGTTTGAGTTTATATGAGAAACATTTCGCAGCGGAAACGCTTTCCAACAAAGAAAGAATTTTTCAAATCGGGCTCTTAGCAGCGGAAATATCGACAAATATAAGATATGCATCTACGCCCCCACCGCCCGCGGAAAAAGCATGCATTATTTTAAAACGAAAGTATTTTCAAAGGGTTTTACGATGTGAGCGGTATCGATCCATAAAATAATTTTTTCAATCGTTTTTTCAGGAGCTCAGATTTTCCTACAAATACATCAGACGCAGAAATTAACTCTTACGCCCCCTGGTGGCCAAACTATTCTTTATCGAATATTAGAAATTATGTCCTGAGAATTTCCTATCAGGAGTTGTATCCGGTGCAGAACAGAAAGAATTTTTCAAATCGAAGTTTTAAAAGCAGAGATATTGGGCAAAACGCAAGTTTTAGAAGCAGATATATTAGGTCCCCTAGCGGGAAGTCTATGCATTACTTGAAAATTTTGAACTTATATAAGAAACATTTTACACCGGATACCCTATCTATCAAAGAAGTTATTTTTCAAATTCGACTTTTAAGGGCAGAAATGTTGACATAAATAAGATAGACATCTACGCCATCTGGTGAAGAAAACGCATTATTTTAAGAAGAAAATATTCTCAAATGTTTACCGACAGGTGCGGTATCAGTCAACGAAAGAATTTTTTCAATCGGGCCTGTGGAACCTGAGATTTTGCTGCAAATACCTACAAAGTAGAAATTTAATCCTAACGCCCTCTGGTGGTAAAATCATATTTTATAAAAAATTAGAAATTACAATAAAAAAATTTCCCACCAGGAGCTTTTTCAAATCTGGTGCGGGAAAAAATTTTCAAATCGGAGTTTCAGAAGCAGAGATATCGGGGAAAGAGCAATTTACTTTTACACTCCCTACCGAGAAAGTCAATGAATTATTTGAAACTTTTGAAATTATATTAGAAACATGTCGCACCGGAAACTCTGCCCAACAAAAATTAAATTTTTCAGTTCTTCGGAATTTCTCTGGCCAGCACCCGTCGGTCTCTAACTCCCAGTTTTGTGGGTCTGCTGGGTCGAGGAACATTCCCACAGTCACCTCTCATCGTCCACTTGCTAATCACGTATGCCACTATTTTGGGTACTTCAACTCGCTGAATATGTCACGTATTGATCGGCCATTTCTGTGATACCCGACGATTACATCTTTCTCGAAATCAGAGAGCTCCGAACTGGGTGGCACCTTGCATGCGACTGTTTGCGTTGTTGTTTCTCAGACGATATTTAACGGCGGCGGTCGTGACGTGTATCAGGACCGCAGATATCTTCGATAGCAGGGGTGTCCAATTACTTGTTGGTAGATAGTGTATATATTTATTTTTCCCGTTCAGAATTCTATGCTAAAAGGAATAAATATTTATTGGGTGTGTGCTAAAGTTCTATCCGTTCTTGTATTAGAAGCAAATTGGGATCAGAGTAGTTACCACACAGATGCGCTGCGATGCCGAATTTTCGGCCAACAAAGCATGGAGCGGTAGAGCATAAACAGACACTAGGTTTATCCAAGTAAGTCATTCGCAACGGAAATCACGGACGGTGTAACATCGCATGCGATAAGGAGCATATTATTCATTGTACGAGTTCGATAAAGGCAGTACTGCAGACGCGACTTGCTGCAACATCTGTCATATGTATAGGGAGGATGCTGTTGATGATATGCCATGTCGCCGTTGGTTTCGGAAATTCCGGGACGGAGACAGAAGCAGTAAATATCAACCACGTCCTGGACGTCCAGCAGTGATTTTTGACGAGGATGTGAACCGAGCTATAACAAATGACCCACATCCAACCGTTCAGGAATTAGCGGTTGGATTAGACTGTGTGCCAAACGGAAACATTGTCGATACACAGAACAACAATCGAAAGACGGATGCATACAATTGGATTCACCACCAAGTTCGATAATCGGGTTCCGCACCAACTTTCTGCAAAAAAACGAGAGGAGAGTATCCGCACATGTGTTTCTTTGCTTTCTCGTCCCAGAAACGATCCGTTTTAGGGACGAATTGTAACGGGTGATGAGAAATGGGTACTGTACCGTACTGTAAAGCGTCGACGGACTGTGTGCCAAGGTGAGGAGCCTTCTCCATCGACCTCAGAGGGAGGACTGCATCCCAAAAAAGTTTTGTTGAGTGTTTGGTGGGATGTCCAGGGAATAATCCACTGTGGATCGTTTGCACTTAACCGAACGATAAATGCTGACCTCTACTGACAACAATTGGACAGATTACGAGAACAACTGACATCGAAGTGGGCAGCACTTGTCAATCGCAAAGGTGTGATCCTCCATCATGATAACGCTAGACCTCATGCTGCTTTAATCACTCAGCAAATATTACTGGACTTTGGTTGGGAAGTGTTACCTCACTCGGTGTATTCCCCTGACTTGGCACCTACGAACTACTACCTTTTTCGATCGTTACAGAAAGCCTCACCCTCCAAACCTTCGACGATGTGGACGATGTGAAAATGGCATTACGTGACTTTTTTTACTCTAAAACCCAGGAATTTTTCCGGCGTGGGATGCACCTACTCATAAACAGATGGCAAGAGGTCATACAGAATTATAGCAATTATGTGAAATCTTAGGTACATTATTTGTTGTGTTCTCCTCCTTTCTTTGTAGCCTACAAAAACAGGTAGAACTTATGCACAAATCTGATATTTGTATTTTTATGTATTCACTCTTGAGATGAACAATTTTTTTTTATCACGTAAATATACTTATTCGTTGACTAGATTGTTCCAGAACATTCCAACGGTTCAGGAATAATGAGGAATATAAGAAATTTCAAACTCCTTTATCAAAAGACTTGCTCATTACACTTGAGAAAATGGCATCCAGTTTTTCCTCAATTTTATAAATACAAAATTTTAGCTGTTCAACAGAGATGGATTTTAGATAAAGGAAACTTGCGTTTTCTCTTCATTAATGTAGACGAATGTAATTTTTTTTTCATTGTTTCATGTGTGAAATGTCAGCCTGTGTAATGGAATTCTAACAAGGGAAATCAATGTGGTTTACAAAACTCTTCTCTTGATATTTCCGGCATAAAATTAGGTTTACCTGAATAAATAATTTAAGGGAAAATCATATGCAGTAAAATCAATTGAGATTGTGTTTAATGAAACCTGTTTCTCTGGCGGGAACAAACTGCTGCGTCTTTAGAAATGAATAGAAAAAGCACAGCTCGTTTACTTCAGTGGTGTTTTGAATCAAGTATAAAATTTTGATGCAAAAGAAGTTTTTCTCAAGTATACTTAAATGTGAAAAATGCGGTTTGATAAGTTTCTAATTTAGTAAGTGCATTTCATGGAAAATTATCAAAGCGTAAATGCAACACAAATTTTGTAATCAAGCTACATATGTATTCACTCTTGAAATACTTCAGGTATTTCAAGGTTGTTTATTCTCATCTTACAACAAACGACGCTCAGTTGAATAATCCCTGTAATCTACATATTTTACATATTTTCATCCTTCAACATTTTTACTTTATCTCCGAGATATTAATTTATAACATCGAGCATCTTTCATAAAATTAAATGATATCAGCGCAGTGAATACCCGTGTCTCACGGAAATTCATGCAATTAAGAGTAAAGCAGACAATTCACGGCTCAAGTTATTTGAAATTCATAATTTATAAATTGATTTAATGCATTTATTTAATAAATATGTCTTTTGAGATTTATTGCTCAACTTGAAATCGGCAACAGTCTCATGAAAATGACAATTTGAAATTGTTATTATTTCTTTTTTTGCGGATTCATATACTAAGATTTATGGTGAACGATCAAATGTGTGTGTATGTAAACACTGTATTGGCAAAAGTCACCGGAAACCTAGAAAAGTAACGCAAACATAGCATTTATTGACATACATTAGTTCGGTGTCTGTCCATCTTTAGCGTTAATGCATGCACTGACCCTTCGAGACACGCTTTCGGCAAAGTTTTGGCACAGCGATAGGTATGCGCTTCGATTCAGTACGTAATGTTGCCGCTAACAGTTGCTTAGTAGTAGGCTTTGGTTTCAAACTTCTTATGCGGCTCTCTAATTCATCCCGTAGGTGCTCTATGAAATTAAGATCAGGGCTGTGTGCTGGCCAGTCCACGCACAATAGGGAATTATTGTCAAACCACGCCGTAACAGTCCTTGCTTTATGGCTCGGTGAATTATCCTGCTGGTACCAACAAGGCTTGGTTTCATAGTAATGCCAGAGAGTTGGTAGTTCATAATTGTACAGAATATCGAGGTAGAAGTGTTGGTTAACAGGTTTTTTTCACGATAACCCATGGGCCGGGACCATACAACGAAAAACACCCCCACACGGGTAAACTGCCAGCTCCAAATTTGACCATAGGAACAGTACACTCTGGTAAATAGTGTTCCCCTGGTTGCCGCCATACTGATTTTCTTTAGTCTGCCGGTACGTTTTGCTGCTTCAGGCACGCCATGTGTCTTCCACTTATTCAGTACATGAAAAACAGTTGACTTGGGTATGTTCAAACGCCTCTCGGTTGCTCTTATGGGCAACCCACTGATATAACACCCAACAATCTTTCCTTTCTCAAAGTCAGTTCTCTCCCGTAGCGACATAATGTTTTCCGACGTGTTGCGATTCAACCGAATTACCTACGATGAACGTATCCTCGTGCGGCGACACCGAGAGGAGCGGCTGCTGGAGGTATACATGATGAAGCTTCGTAAGGGCCCAAACCTGAGCGTTCTGTTGTGGAGAGTTGTTGGGCTCCATTCACGTTCAAGCCTTCCCCGCATTGCATGACCAGCAAGTGGTACATCGCAGAAGCTGTGGAGCCTGAAGTGCTGCCATATCTACCGACAGCCTCCAGTACCGTCTTTCAACAAGACAATGCTCAACTGCTTGCAGCGCGAAATGTCTTACAGTTCCTGGATACCCAACATTTGGCACGTGTTCCTTGGCCAGAGCGTTTGCCTGATTTGTCAAATATTGAACAAGTGTGGATATGGTAACTCAATTCCTTACAAGCTTTCCAACATCCATCAACATGCGATAACCGTTTACTCACTTCCCATTTCAAGAGAACACGTTATCAAAATCACTTGCAGAAAGCACCAGGTGATTAGGATGGCATACTGCGGACCTATGTGCTCGCAAACGCTCAGTAGGATTTATATTTTTGTCTTGATGCGGCTATTAGATGTTGACCCAGACATAGTAAAAGGTAGGCAGTTTGTCTTAATATAGTGGCTCAAAAACGTTTGTCTAATATCAGAGAAAGTTCGTTTAAGCATTTTTTTCATATTATTTTTCACAGCATACATCCCATTTCTTTTCCATAGCATGCATCCCGATTCTTTTCCAACATTCTTCTTCACAGCATGCATTCCGCTGTACGCGGCAATGGCAAACCTTTGGGAAAAGTTCCTTCATGACTGGGTAATAGACATTATATGTTGTAAGCGAAGAGTGCAGGATATTATGGACAAGCGAAGCGAAAATCTTTGCGCTTTTGACGACCGTCCTCTCGGCAGTATGGCTTTGTCTACTGATTACTGTACTGACCTAAATGCATCTGGTGTCCACAGATTGCTCTGAGTTCTTTTGACATTCCTGCAACTGCGTATGGGGACTGTTTTCTATTTGCTGCTTGATTAGAGTTGTCCTTTCGAGAAATACTGAATACTCGGTCTGTGGAAATTTTTCTTCGTTAGCAGGAGTAATGATAAATCCTTCCAGAAATATGTAAAGTCTTTGGTACTTATACTTGTCCCTACTGTTAAAACGATGCACGTAACTAATGACCCATATGCACAACTCTTGAAACTTTGTGTCATGCGTTTCTATAGTTAGCGACTTTCATTGCCGTATGAAATCAGTAACACGTAACGGAATAAATTTTAGCAAATAAAGCTATACCGGCACAAGGGTCGTTTCCAAGAAATCAAGATATTTATAGATTTTATTTCACGGAACGTGCAAAGGATACCTAGGAGCGTGAACCTGAACTTTATTTGTTTAAGGTTTAAATCCCCATAGCTAATATTTTGCAAAATTCAAAATTTTACGATAAAGAAAATTTAAGTTCACAAACTTACCATGTGAACTAAAAGAACCGAACAGATACAATTTCGGTACAGTAATGTCGATACCTATGTCATTTTTTTAAATTTCCAACTCCATAAAATAAGTTTTATTGATGTATCGCGATAGTTTTTCATTTTCACATACAGTGGAAGGCGACATTTTATATCCTGTGAAAAATGACGAGCCAGAGGTTACTGCATTTATTCATCATTTCAGTCCATGAAATAGATTCCTGACATCTTCAGCTATTTCTTTATATACATTTCTGTCACGGTACGATCTTTGAATAAACAAAGACATCGCTCTTAAATTATCACATGGCATCATAATAATTATTATTATGACGTTACGTATTTGGAGGATTTTCACGATATTTGAAATTTTTGCTGCAATGGCAGGTGGGAAAGTAAGTACCTTCAGCCTGTTTCGAACTGCATAAATCGCTTCGACTGAAAGCTCTTTGCCATGCGTGGAGTAAAGTGACTAATTTATTTTTGTAATTTCTCAGTCACTTTTGGGTGGAACGAATGTCTTGATTTACTTCTTCTCAATGTTTTCACAAGTTACTTGTAGTAAATCTTGTGTAATAGGATTCGAAATGAAAAAGTCATGTAAGTGGTGATAATATTCAAAGAACTGTAGGATACGAAGGAGACTGTGCGATCTGCAAGCTTTGTGTGCATTCTTTGTTTGCTAACACCTTAATCCTCATGCAAATACGCGAATGACTGGAGATTCTGACAAATATTTATTCAGTAAACAGCTTTCCTATCAACACCTAATGCTATAAGTCGTGCGCTATCAGCGCGAATACCCCTGAGCTTGTTGATATCTCAGGGTAATCTGGTCTCTGCATGCCTTCCATTCCAAAAGACAGCAAAGATTTGAAAGATACATTTAACTGGAAAAGCAAACATATTACTTCAATCTATTACTCTCGTTATGCTTATCTAATTCTAATTAATTCTAGTAGACAGTACCAAACATCCCCGATTGCCGAGTGGTACGAAGCACAAGCTTCTAGTCATTCATCCAAGATGGGTCCGGATTCGAACACCAGGTGATGTACTTGTCTTACCGCATTGGCTGTTTCCCTTCTCTGGAAGTAGTGGCCCTAAAATTACGGACAGGCACATGCTTATTCTCCATTAAAACAGATTTCACTCTCTCTAATCTTCTGATATCCTAAAGAACTAAGGGAAACACAGAAGCAATTTTCAAAATTTGAAAGATGACAAAACCGCCCTGCTGGCGGAGTGGTCTAAGAGCTGGCTCGTGATCATTTGTCTGGTTTCGAATCAGGGGGGCGGGGGATATGGATGTTGTGTCTGTCTTACGGCACTGGGTTTCTCCCTTCCCTGCATCTAGCGGCCCTAAATTAGGGAGCTCTCCAGTGGCGCAGTGGTCTAAGCACTGGAGTCTGATTATTCGTCCAAAATCGGCCCGGCTTCGGATTCTAGCGAGGCTTGGATATTGTGTATGTCTCATGGCACTAGCTCTCTCCCTTCCCTAGAATCAACGGCTCTAAATTAGAGCCAGGTGACTGCTTATTGCCCATCGAGTTGCATACGGTCGTCGTTAAACAAAAAAGATGAGAAAGCCAAACCGCCAGATATCGAATAAAATGCTCCAATGCATGCTGTTATGAATGTATTGCTAATGGTATTTCTTGTGGACGGCAGACAGCCCATTTAGCATGATGTCTCTTCTTCTATCTTTTCCTTATGCAAAATCCATTAATGTACGGGAACTCTTCGCACAATGATAGAAAAAAGAAAAAAGTTTTTCATTGCGTTCACCCAACATGCTTTTTCAAGAAATATTGTAATCTGCTACATGCTTTCCCACACAGAACTGAACTCTAGAAAGAATGTCTCAGGATGTTATCGCTTTCAAAGTCCACATCACGTATTATTGTTATCATCAAAGTATGAAATCCGTTATTTCATAGAATACCTAGTTATTTCATGAAAGAACTGATCAAGTCAGTTAAAGCTTCAAACTCACTTGTATTCTATGGTTTAACTAGTTATTTCATAGAAGAACGATCTACACCCCGTTAAAGTGTAAAATAACCGAGTAAATAAATCCCAAATTCAAAAGGCTGTAAAGTGAGAACCACTGGTCAGAAATAGCACACCATTTTCAACCCACTATAAAGTGTTATATAATAATAATAATGATACGTGTATAAACTTATCATTATTATTATTATATAAAATTTTCATTTTCATGTTGAGTACTTCGTCTCAACATGAAAATGAAGTGCTGGTTGAAAAAACAAGGTTAAATAATGCCATTAGTAAAGTATGTATAGTTTGTTCACAAGAATGCAATGAAAACGTAGTTTGTTCTAAATGTAATGAGCCTGTCGACATGTCATGTTTAGAAGACTATGTTTTGGAAGACAAAGTTGTACAGAAGATCTGCAAATTGTGTTTTAATGAACTGAATGTTCAGAGGGAAAAAGAAAACTCTAAAGAATGTTTGGAAATTCAAGCTAAGAAGATGAAATTAATGTCAGATAAATCTCATTCTGAAGCCTCTGTGGGGCTTACAGTCCATATCCCAGTACCTGAAGTTGACAGAGGAAGGGGTGACGCCAGATCTATTTTAGCTGTTATCATGAAAATAACCAAAGAAGAATTTTTTTCAATTGGGAACAAGAAACGGCCGCATAAAACGCCTATATTTCCGATCCCAATTCAGCGTCTGTGAACAAAAACTAATTCAGATCGAAGAAATGCCGGATATAGAGAAATCGTTCCGGTCGGTTGCTACAGCTCAAAGTTTAGGTACCGGTCGGGGATTTAAAAAATATTCATGTAAACCGAAGTGTATCAAGAAAAAATGTATTTGTTTTAGAAATAATGTTCTATGCAATTCCAAATGCCATTTTAGTAATCCCTGTTGTAACAAATGATTTTATTGTGTCTTTATATAAATAACATTTTTTATGCTGTATAATTCAGTCAAATTGTTTATTTTACACTTTAACTGTCTATCGTTAGTTAATTTATAGAATACCTAGTTATTTCCTAGAATAACTAGTTAAAGTGTGGAATTATTAATTTATTACACACTTTAACTAACTTGATCAGTTATTTCATGAAATAACTAGGTATTCTATGAAATAACTGAATTGTACACTTTAACGGTAACATTATCACTTCAAACAGAAATTTTTGGTCGAGCTTAAGAAACGCCACGTACTTAAGCTCTGGCTGTTTCGCAGGAAAAATCTAAGAGTGAAATCAAGAGACCTGGGGACTCATAACGGTAAGACGTACAAATATTTCGCCTAGAAATATTTATAGCTTTTAGATCGCGTGTTTCTTAGTTGCAAAAATATATTTTTCATATGTAATGCACTGGTTTCCATACATTAAAGAAAAAATCGTGATAACTCAAAAAAGAAAAATACGTAATGAAATATTATGAAATTTGGTGAAAACCTGCATCACATCATACGTTAGAGAAAGACCATACAACATTTCGTAACACTTCATTCCCATAAAAATGATTACATACAGAACCAGGTAAAAGGTAAAGTGTCAAACTCAAATAGTCGAAATACGTCAATAGGGAGTGTGGTTACCCCTCATAGCAATGCAGGCATTACAGCTATTTTTCACGCGACATGATGATAGAGTCTAGCAGCTCAGTAGGTAGAAACGACAATTGTGGCTCCTCTTGGAAGTACATAGAAGGCTGTGCGTCAACATAACGAGATGCCACCCCCAACCAACACGCTACCACCACATTAAGCGTCCTTTTCACGGGTCATCTGAAATCGCTCTGCAAAGCAAATCTGGACTCATCTGTGTGGAGTATTTAACTGTACTCGTTTTCTGTTGAAGAAAATTCAAATGTTCCTCTCTGTGATGAGGGGTAAAGAGCAGGCAGAGTGCCGATTTCCTAGCATAAAGATCTCCTTCGTGAAGCCTTCTGCGAATAGTGGAAGCAGATATCACCGTTCCCGTAGCGGCAGCAAGGGAAGATCGCAGCTGTGTTGGAATAGCCTGTGGCGGGGGTTAAGGTAACTCAGAGTGCTGGTCGCCTAGCACGAAGATCTTCGTGAAGCCTTTTGCGAACAGTTGAAACTGATACCACATTTACTGCAGCCGCAGCAACGGCAGATCACAGCTGTGTCGGGGTATTCGTCCTGTTCTTCCGCGCAGTTAATCGGAGATATCGGTCATCTTGAAGTCCTAGGTCTTTCTTTTCTGCACCTTCGGGAAATTAGTTTGGTATTTTGAAATTGATTCCTCAATCTTTCAACCGCAAGAGAACTCACATGCAGCCATTTTGCAACTGCCACCTGACTGTAGCATGTCTCTAGGCATCCGATTGCTCTTCACTTTAGTTCATCTCTTAAATTATGTCTCTCAGCCATTACAATAAATCTACTATGTCAAAATACTTTCGTTTCACTCCGTAAACAATGTGATTCACTCCTCTGCAACAGCCCCTCTTATGCTGCAGTTCATTTGCATAAACCGATGCCATGGTCCCTCTTTTACGTGCGATATCCTGACTTCGCATTACATTTCACTTCATATACCCACGTTTTGTGCATTTCCAACTCTTCTTTCACAGACAATCGCGATTTTTCCTTTTTTCTTAATTTATGAAAACCAGTGTATTTTTAAACTGTTTTGAAATCTGTAACATAAGAAAGCATTCCTTCCAAAAGCAGCTGATTCCAAAGATTGTTCCCTTCACAGTGAAAATTTTGAGTAAAATTACCATCTCCAGACTGCACAATTGCTGTTGCTATTCGTTTACCGCTTAATATGTTACACAAAGTAAGTACAGCAGTAAGCAGGTTTAATTTGAAAGTAACAGTCGAGTTTCAAACTTAGTTGCAAAATATTCTTCATTTAACTCAAAACCAGAATCATTTCTTACCTCTGAAACTGTCCAGCAATTTTCAAGACGGAGATAACTGTCACGCCCATGTCTCTTCTGGAGCTCGAGCCTATGTCGAATGAATAGTAAGGTGCATGTACCGCTTATAACGAAGTAAATTTCTCCGTCATGTTTACCCGCGTCAGGATTCGAACCCGGGTCCTCTCATTCCGGAATAAGTTGCTCTACCAATTGAGCTACGCGGACGTTTTATTCTGATTCCTATCTGCCTTTATGTTGTGTGGGTCCTTCTGGCAGATACGTCACATCTCCTGGTACGTTACAACCGTAACCGCTTGGTGCTATGAAGCAATGGCGGATGCTGATTACTTTGTATGAGTTAGTGCACCAGAACACTCTTCTATCTCACTTTTAACTTAACACAGGAAATAATTCACACTTTGGCAAATCGGGAGCTACACTTTTTCAACATACGCTTTTCAGTATTGGAATCGCAGCACACAAAAGGAGATTACGGACGGACTTTAAAATCGCACGAACCACCTAAGTTTCGCAGCGATCGATTATGTGAACGCCGGCAGAGAATGGTTTAAACATGGAGCACGTACGAGTTTACTTCATAGTTAGGCAAACGTTCAGGATCGAGTGTATTTGTTGAAACCGTTCGAAACGTCAAACGACCACAGTTTCACAGTGATCGTTCATGGTGATTCAGGCGGATTAAGGTTTCAAGAAATAGCACGTACGTACGTGTTTGCTTCACAGTAAGGCAAATGTTTAAGATTAACTGTGTTCATCGAAACCGTTCGGAACGTGCCGTAGATATGCCGATGGGACACCTACGTACACTGAAGAGCAATTGAATTAGAGACAGATGGCGTTATGCAAATGTGGCGCTGTAGACGGCCCTGTAAACGGAAACGACATGAGGAATGCAGCTATCCGACAATATAAGGAGTGATGCGACGGGAATCAGTAAGAGTCGAACGCAGTATTTCTAAGACGAAGGATCTAAGCGCATTTCATCGTGGGCAAATTGTCGGGGCCCGACGAATGGGTCACTCCATCTCGGAAGTCGCGCAGGCACTGGGATTTTCACGAGCCACTGTGTCGCTGGTGCACCGTGAGTACATCGAATCCGGTAAAATCATCCCTTCAACGGCCAACTGCCGTGGACAACAGCGTGTGGATGAGCGGGGTCATCGTCGGCTATCTCGCATTGTAACAGCGGATAGACGGGCCACAGTGCAAGAAATCACTCGGTAATTTAACGCTGGTGCACAAAAACGTGTAAGAAACCACACTATCCAGGACCATCTCTTCGCTATGGTGTACAGAAGCCATCGTCCCAAGAGGGTACCGCTGCTGACCGCACATCATAGGGTGCAAAGATTAGCATGGGCGCGGGAACATCGCCACTGGACCCTAGACATGTGGAAAAATGTTGCCTGGACTGATGAGTCAAGATTCACGTTGGTACATGCGAATGGCAGGATACGAGTACGGCGCAAACCACGTGAAGCGATGGATCCTTCTTGCCAGCAAGGTACTCTTCAAGCTGCTAGGGGTGGCATTCTCGTCTGGGGACGGTTTACGTGGACTGAAATGGTACTCCTGGTATGTGTGACATCGGCCCTCACAGGTCAACGTTACCGGGATATCCTGGACGACCATTTCCCCCAGTTTGAGTGTCTGCAACAAGACATTGCCCCGTGCCATCGCTCCCGAATTGTATCCGAATGGTTGGATGAACACTCCACCAACGTGACCTCGCTTCCTTGTCCAGCTAGATCACCTGACCTCAATCCCATCGATCACATCTGGGATGCCACTGAGAGAGATGTTCTAGGCTCTGACCCCCTCCATCAAATCTTCGTAAACTGTGGGAGCTTGTTCAGGGGTCGTGGATCCGTATGGCTTCCCAACGCTTCCGGTGTCTTGTCGAGTCCATGCTCCGCCGTCATCAGGGCAAAAGGTGGTGCTACACGTTACGAGACAGGTATCTCTAACTCAATTGCTCTTCAGTGTATAATAAACTGACATAAGCGTATAAGATTTGTCAATATGCTGGAGGTGGATCTCAGGTTGCAAGTAATTTCTATAGTGGTGCGGCGAAACATGAGCACGGTGCATGTCACGTCATGTCAAAGAGCACAACATAACATTGTGCCAAAGTCGTGAAGAAAGATGCCGGATTACAGCACATGAAGATTGCCTATTCTGTAGATGTGATGTTCGTAACTAGTCCAGTTTAGTGACAAGGCTACAGCGTGGCTACTGCGAAACAGAGCGTGTGCAGAGGTGGCACTGAAGCAAATAAACGACTGTTAGTGACGTGGGATTACGGGAGATAATCCCAGTCTAGAGTAACCGTTATCTGCAACAACATAGGGTCTGCCTGTCGACCGATTGGATTGTGGAGAGAAAGAAAGAGAGAGAGAGAGAGAGAGAGAGGCAGAGAGAGAGAGAAACAGAGAGTGAGAAATAGAAAGAGAGCAAGAGAGAAAGAGAGAGTGAGAAAGAGAGCAAGAGAGAAAGAGAGAGTGAGAAAGAGAGCAAGAGAGAAAGAGAGAGTGAGAAAGAGAAAGAGAGCAAGAGTGAGGGAGGCAGAGAAAAAGAGAGAGAGAGTGCAATGGACTGTGAAATGGAAGTACGTGCATTACACGGACTAGTTCAGGTTCCTTTTTGGTGTTCAGGAGGGCCACAAATCTGTATGGTGCCATCATTATCAACTTCACCTGAGAAGTCTAAAATCAGCAGCCATTAAAGCCCGGCGTGATACATTGGTGTGGGTTAAATCCGATCCAGCCACAGGACATCATCTCTTCTGCATATTCCTAGAACTGTGACAGTTTTTCCATGTCATTTTCAATCTCGTCATAGGATTTTTCCTTGGCGCAAGGCTTGTAGGGATCCTGCAGAAGGACAAATTCCGTACACACGCTGCTCGTGTCACAAGGGACAGTCTCCAGGCCATATACATTCTTTCAAGGCTGCTAAACTTACTGAATGACAGCCATCGAACATGTGTGACACCTTATTGGTCGCCACCTCCTTTGGCTCCCTCCAGTACGGGAGCTGTAACAGCCGCATACTCTTTGGTTGTTTCTTGGTGTGTAATCCCCCAGTGCACTATTGGTGATCTTATGGGCTACATGATTCGTCGCTTACAGGCTTTTATTCTGAATTAAAGCAGATGTACTGTCTTCTCACATTTCAGTTTTTGATCGTTCACATGACATCGGTTCTTTGTGTCCTGTAATTTTCTCTACTATATATCAAATCTTTGCCGGTATTGTGATTTCCCTGTTGAGCAGCATACATGAAAAAAATATGCAAACTTTTAAATACTCTCAATCGCTGAAATGTTATATCAGCTCCGTCAAATGTTGTTTGGCGATACACACTAGTGTGGCAAAATGAAAATTGACTCCAGAATCCAAAGAATTGCCGAGTTTGTCAATTCCTTCAGAGGCCATTCCAGATGTTTGCTATACCACGAATAATTCGGAAAAAAATATTCAGATTAATAATCATGTAGAAAAGCGTTTAAGTTATCATTTATATCTCAGAATTTGTCTCCTAAGTTGAGATACCCTACATACTTTTATTGCAAAATTGAGGGATAGAAAAGTGAGGAAAATCTGCTCCATGGTTTTCTGAGTTTCTCGGCTCGAAGGTTACTCAAATCGGACTTCGCCCGATGGAGCAAACAAGATGTTGCTTGAAACGTTTCTTAGCAGAAGTGCGATAAACACGTGCTATCTTCCCACAGACATTGAACACCAAATTAGAACGAATGAACTCCTGAAACATTTAGACGTAATATCGCAGGTGTTTGGTTTCGAAAATTAATTTCACCTTTATTAGAAGTTAGTGCTCAGTATCTTTTTTACTGGTTAATCGCAGATATACGAGATAACATAAGGAATGCGCCACTGTTTAAGGTGCCGAAGATAATATGTTACCTAGGGTCTGAATCAGTCCCAGTTAATTTCCTGTATCGGTACCAGTGGTACCTTTCCATGGGCGACTCAGTTTTCCTCAGTACATATACCTCATCGTTGATTTCGATTGTTTCATTTGCACTTGTTAGTATTTAGGTGTTTAAGAATGTAGCAATGCAATACAGCAATACCTCTCACTCGTCTCAGGTAGTGTGAAAAGTAGAACATTAGCCTTCCATCATTTTCCCTGCCCGATAGCTAGACGTTAGTTTAATCGAATATATTTCGCAAATAATGGAATTGGGCGAGATCCGATGTTAAAACCCATTAATACTCGTATTCTTCAAAGCGTTATGTGAAAACCCTCTTGGTAGTCAAGTGTGTCAACATGCATAAAATCGTGTGCAATTGAAGGACATTAAACAAATTTCTATTAGGTTGTTGTGGACGGCATGCGCATTTTTCGTACTCTTGTAGTCATCGGGTAATTTAGGAATGAACTTATCGCGCGATCTGACTTGCAATATGTTAATTTCAAGCGCCAAGGCTCTTGCCTATAAATAACTGAAAACTTTTTCAGTAGCATCAGTTCCGAAGAGATTGTGCTACAGCGAAGAAGACGATTCATCAGAGTCAAATTCGTGTCACTTTCTTAGTTTAAACTTGGACCCCATGCATCCGAGGCATCTTACAATATCAATGCAACATTTGGAAAAGGCACCTTTATGAGTTTAAACTTGGACCCCATGCATCCGAGGCATCTTACAATATCAATGCAACATTTGGGAAAGGCACCTTTATGAGTTTAAACTTGGACCCCATGCATCCGAGGCATCTTACAATATCAATGCCACATTTGGGAAAGGCACCTTTAGGAAACGCACGATACAACGTTGGTTTCCTAAATTCTGTTCCGACCACATGAGCCTAGAAAAGGAACTACGTGGTAGACCAGAACAAGGTATCGATGATGCTGAGTTGAAGTGCTTGAGTGAATTCGATCCAGGTCGAAAGATACGATAACCTCCTACGAAACTCGAAGAACACTATGGTACATATTAAACCATTTTTCGACACTTAAAGGCCATAGCAAAAGTGCAGAAACTGAATAAATTGGTGACAGAGTTGACATACACAATGAGTTGAAATTGAGTTGACAGGACAACACAAGATGTGACAATTGAATGTTTGCTCTTCTCTGCTTATGCGCAACCAAACGACCAACATTTTGAGTCGCCTCACCACGTATAATGAGAAATGGATATTTTATGGCAACCGCCGAAGAACGGCGCAACGATTCCACCTCGGTGAACCTCCAAAACCCAATCCCGAAGCCGGTATTGCATTCGAAGAAGACGACGGTTAGTGTTTCGCAGTCCTCAAATAGTGTGATCCACTTTTTCTTACAACCGGGATCAAACTATCACTGCGGATATTATGCGTGCAAAACGTTCCACCAACCATCCGCCATTAGTAACTTGGCGTGGGTCCATACTTCTCTAAGATAACGCGAGACACTACGAAGTAAGACTGACATTTCAGAAGCTGAACCAGTTGTGAGTTATGAAATCTTACCTCGTTCGCCTCATTGATTTGAACTGTCCCATACGGAATCTCAATTTTCAAGCACCGATACATCTTTCTACAAGAAATAAATCATTTCCTAACCAAACGTCAGTTGAAATCGCATTTCATGAAATTGTCGCATGTCGAAGCTCGACATTTTTTCACTAAGGCATACACACGCTTGTACACTGGCGTGCAAAAATTATGGACGAGACGGTTTTTCGAATCCAACGTCGTACAGAAGTGCTCCACATCGACTCAAATCATACCATAAGATCCCTAAAATATAAGAATATGGGACAAGTCAGCAAAACCGTCCAAACAAGGAATCCAAAGGATACAAAGGCACTTTATTGAAAAGGTAGCTTCGAGCACAACTGGAGAGAAGACAGAAACGTCCATGTGACAGGCGGCTGCCAAGAAAAATCCAGTCTTTAGTAGGGGATATGATCACCCCTGACTGCGTTCCAGGATTTACAACGTCTGTCCATGCTGAGGACGACGCTGTCAAGGAGCTGTTGAGATATCGCGGCCCATTCCTCTTGTAGCGCCAATTGCAATTGCGGAATCGTTGCTGGCGGCTGGTGACGTGCTGCCAAGCGTCTCCCGAGAAGGTCCCACACGTGCTTGATTGGATTTAGGTCCGGGGACCTTGCGGATCAATCCATGCGCTGAATATCTTCACTCTCCAACAACTCTGCGACAGCCACTGTACGATCAGGTGTAGCGTTGTCGTCCATGAAGAGGAACTCAGGACCCACAGCACCTCTAAACAGACGCACGTGAGGCAGCAGAACCTCGGTACAATAGCGGACACCAGTGACTGAATCTCCTTGGAAGATGTGGAGGTCAGTACGGCTACCTAGAATGATACCGCCCCAAACGAGAACTCCGCCACCTCCAAACCGGTCCCTTTCAATGATGTTGGAGGTGTGATTGCGTGTTCCCTGTCTCTCCAGATGTGTATACGTCTAGAATCGCTCGTCGGCTCTCATCCGTCAAGAGAACTCCACCCCATTCCTGATGTGTCCAGTTCTTGTGTTCCTGGCACCACAGAAACCGCCGTCTGCGACGAGCAGGCGTTATTGGCACACACCCTACTGGTCGTCGCGCAAGTAGACTACCTTTGTGCAGCCTCCTGGCCACGGTAAAATGCGATAACGGACGTCCAGTTGTCTGTTGCATGAGCCTTGCGATTTCTTCCGTTGTCTGCCATCTGTCTCCTCTCGCCTGTACGACAATGTACCGGTCGTCCGCCGCCGTGGTTGCTCGTGGACGACCACTGCTAGACTCCCGGACAGCTGTTCCTATCGTTTTAAATGCTCTCCGAGCTCGTGAAACTGTGCTGTGAGCGATCCCGAACTCCTCGGCCACACTAGTCACACGTCGACCTTTTTCGAACTTCCCAATGACGCGACCTCGGGTAAAGTCATCCAGATGTCGTCTACTGGATTGCCTGTTGGCCATATCACACGGTGGCCGCAACTCGACGTCGTTCAAACCGATGTACACCGTGCAATATCTTTCACCGAATTTCTGGGCGTACACCGCCCGTGTGCTTTATACCCTTCCGATACTCCACCCCCTCCCCTGCGTCATGCTGCACATATGCGCATGCCCTACCATACCGAACCCTAGTCTATCTCCTGAGTGGTCTTTCGGTCCGTTCTGCCTGCTCGTTTCGCTGTTATGCTAATTTCCCTTCTTCGTCCTTAATTTTTGCACACCAGTGTATTTCCTTGGGAAAAGTGTGTTGTTCATAGCGGTGATTACTTTGATTATTGAAGTTAATTTTGCACCGTATTATGGGTATTTGAAGTTTCCATCAATATTTTGACATTTCATCGGCATCAACCTCCAATCTGTAACTTTCCGTAAATCATCTCTAACTTTGCTGCCGCTTTGTAAGCTGTCAATCAGATCAAAAGCCTGTCACAAGTGACACAAATGGGCGTCTGTGTGGCGCAGTTACCTACGCTATGGCCTTTGACTATTCGTTCGATATGTGCAAAGGTTTAAGTCTTGGATGAGGCATGGGTGGTGCGTTTGCCTAACGGCACTACCCCTTCCTCGGAACCTGCGTCTACAAATCAAGGACATAGGGCTACTTATAGACCATCGTGTTGCTAACAGTAGTTGTTAAACTCCCTTACAAAAAAACAAGAAAAAAGTGGGCAGCAAGATATTATAACCAATTAATACTTGCTGAATTCATTACGTTATATGAAAATTATCCTGGTAACCAAGCGCGCCAAAACGCACAACCTCAACTTGTTCTGAACGTACGTGAAAAACACGAACTACCCTTTTTTGGTTTGCGATCGCCGCTCACAGGAGAGCAGCGAGAAAATATTGAGTGAGAATTCCTGATATACTAGACACGAAATACGCATATGCACACAGGTTAGAGAAAATAATGTGAACACCTGACAAATAGTCTAGGCGATATGTCTTTATTAATAACGTGCTGGACACCATTTGTCTTTAATGAAGCTTCCAACATTCTTGGAATCTATTCATGCAGCTTTTCAATGGTCTGTAGTGGAACTTTGTACCATTCGCCTATCGGAACATCAGTCAATTGCTTCAGAGATGTTGGAGAAAGGAATCTGCTTCTCACTCTGCTCACCAAAACTGCCCACATTGGTTCGATGATATTCAAGTCAGGCGATTGAGCCGGCCAGGGCAGACGTTGAAGTTCATTTTGGTGCTCCTCAAACCAAGACTAAACTGTGTGTGTGGGCGCATTATCATCTTGAAGAATAGCATTATTCTTGAGAAACAACATTAACCCATAGGATGCACATCATCACCTTGGAATGTCCAAGTATTCACTGGCAGTAACTTGACTATGTAAGGTTAACGATGGAGTCAGCCGAATACCAAGATATGCCTACCCAAATCATCACAGATCCACCCCCATGTTGGACAGTTGGAACCAAACTTCCGAATTAGAGGTTCTGCATGTATAGACCCGATCTACTGTTAGGAATAATGTAAATAAGGACTCATCCAACCATATAACACGTTTTCAGTCATCAGCTGTCCAGGTTTTACGCTCATGATACCATTTTTTTTCGCATTGTAGCATTGCTTCCTGTGATTGAAGTTTTAGCAATTGAAACTCCTTCATGGATGTTGGCTTTGTGAAGTTCTATGCGGACTGTTTTGGGGGAATAAGGTCTTGCAGGTCGTTATTGAGTTCTGCCGTCACTTTTACAGGAGTAGTTCTGTGTTGTCTGAACACAATACTTGTTAGTGTTCGACCGTCCTTCTCATTCCGTCTTGTTTTTGCCCCCTATGTGAATTTTTGCCATGCTTTGTGTATGCAGTCATAACCGTCTAGACTGTTGCTCTTGAAACACCAAACAATTTGGCTTCCATGGTTACAGACGCTCCTGCTACACAAGCTCCCACGATTTGTTTTCCTTGGAAGTCTGACAGGCCACCCATTTCACCAACTGCTCGTACGATCCACTGCTTAACACAATTTGTAGCAGACTGGTATACAATATTTACAAAAAAGAGATACACAAAAGACAATCACAACCAAAAGGGATCTTTAGGAAACTTCCAAAAGATAATAAGTACACCATTTCTAACTAAGGAGACAAGAGTCATATAATCCGTTAGAATGGTGTATATCAAAAGATTTAATTATGCGAGCTTTCGATTGAAATTTCCGGATTCCTCACTAAAATCACACATCGCAATTACGAAAAGATCTTTATGTGAGCGACATAAAGAGCATATGAGAGACACAAGGGAAGAAAGAGGAACGACTTCTGTAGCAAAGGAAGTTATTTTCAATACAGCAGTTCCCATATGGAATGATAGAAACCTAGTGGCCCGTTTCACTACTTAAAAAGGAACAATGGTTAGGAAGACTTGAAATTATCACAAGAAACAATGCCTGCAATTAGGTGGTGTCGTTTGAGCTGCCGTCGTACCTACATTTTCCGCACCCTCGGAATTTTAGTCTAATAGGAAATATCACTTGATACCTTGCATGATGTGTAATGTGAACATTGGACCCATGCAATGATTAAGATTTCACGTGTTTTAATGCGTTATATGTGTTTATGTTTAATACGTGTGCTGTTGTCTGATTTTAAACTCTAAACGGATTGTTGTTCTAGTGGAAGTTCGGCTTGATAAAGCCTCCCGTTGGAAAGGCGAATGCTTGGCACGATTAAATATTTTGATATACACCATTCTCAAGGATTAAATGACCTTGTTGTCTCCTTAGATAATAATCACAACGTTCGTTTTTATTAGAGTAGCTTACACGAATAATATTAGGCCCCATAATCATGGTGTTCACAGTTTCTTGTCCAACACATATATGTGCTTTCGATTTATATTTCTTTCCTCAGTGTCTAGTAATCTTAAAATTTGTTTCCTCTGTCACTAACAAATTTCATATTGGCCACGTACTGATTAGAAATTTGATATTTGCTTGAATAGGTGATGTGATTTCGAGCAAATTTCAGCATTTCAAGCTCCAACTTTACGTAACACCGGTCTACAAAAAAAAAAAATTCTGTCCCAAAGATGTTATTGGTCAATCGTTATAGTATTTGTCGCGCTGAATTCAATAATAAAACCATTTTTCTCTATCACGTAAGGTTTTTGTGTGACAGTTACGTAAATATTTTACATTAATAACATGTACACTAAGGAAATTAATTAATGTTCAACGTACCTAAAAGGTCTTAGTGGAAGATTTCCTGGAACACTTTGCCGCAGGAAGGTCCCTTTTAAGAGTCCAGCAGTAATCTGCCAAAATACTTGAACTCCACTTTCCTTTATATCTTTTTTCGATGCTTGAAATGTCCTGATGAAAGCGTTCACCGTGTTCATCACTTACGGCGCCCAGGTTTTCGGGAAATAAATCCAAGTGAGAGTGAAGGAAGTGGATCTTCAGATGTTTTTGGGCTCAACTATATTGCAGCATAAGTCTTCATATGCTTTCAGCATCTCATGTTCTACATCCGTATAGTTGTCAGACTTTTTGTTGCCTAAAACGTTTTTCACTAAATTCTTTAAAGGAACCCATGCGCGTTTGTTTAAGTCATTCAAACGACCTTCTTTTTTATTTTATTTTATTGGAGGTTTAATGACCACCGTGACCAACTCAATGGCCAAACGTCCTTCAAAAGTTTCATCTTTCATTAGTCGCCAAACGTCCTTCAAAAGTTTCATCTTTCATTAGTCGCCAAACGTCCTTCAAAAGTTTCATCTTTCATTAGTCGCCAAACGTCCTTCAAAAGTTTCATCTTTCATTAGTCGCCAAACGTCCTTCAAAAGTTTCATCTTTCATTAGTTCTCTAATTTGTGATCCTACTAAGATTCCTTCTTTAATTTTTGCATCGCTAATTTTGGGGAACTTCTCCTTCAAGTACAAAAAACCACTTCCATTTCTGTCCATGTCTTTCACAAAATTTTTCATCAAACCTAATTTGATATGAACAGGTGTGTGATAGATGTTTTGGGATCAACTAAAGGAGCATTCATTACATTTTTTTCACCAGGTTTAAGAGATTTACGTGAAAGCCGTCTTCCTTTTGAAGTGACTTTTACGATCCCGGCTGTCCCACTCGCACAAAATACAGTAAAATGTTGTGTATCCAGACGGTGACCCGAGCAGCGTAGCCATCACCTTGAGGTCTCCACATATGTTCGAAAATGAATTTTTCATACTGTATCTTGTTTAGAATAATCTTCATATTTTCATAGGGTTTTTGTTTTCATTTTAATAGCATGTGCTAGCGGAACTGATGGGGATTTGTTTCCATTGTGCAACAGAACAGCTTTTAGGCTAACTTTTGACGAATCTATAAACAAACGCCATTCCTATGCGTTACGAGTATGTCCTATAGTCAGTACACTATATCTCCTTCTTGTGAGAAAAACTCCTTGAAATCTTCTTGACGATTTCGAAAGTAGCATTCCCTAGTTTCGCGATCAAGATGGCTTTTAGTCGTGACCCCAAAAGGTCTGCCTGTTTTTTTAGATAAATTTAAATCACGCACGAAATCATTTAGGTCTCCTTGTGTCAATAAACGAGGCTCATTAGAAATGTCAAAACATGGATCATGTCGATCAGCGTGATCTTTATTCTGATCCTCTTCAGACCTTGAATTTTCATATCATCACTGTGGGGAATAGGTCACATCGCTGAAGGTAAGTTGGGATATTTTAAACTCTGTTTCGACGTACTTGTGATTCCCTTTGTATTTGTTATACAAAAATAACAGTCGGAAGAATAATATTTCTGCTCTCTCCACACCATGGGAACTGCAAATGGCATATGGCTAGAACCGTTTGCCCATCCCGTTAAAAGTCTTGAACATGTAACACAGCAAATATGTGGGGCCCAACTCTTGTGCTGATCTCCTACTTTGCAACCAAAGTAAAGCTGATAACACTTTCGTATTAACGGGGTAAAGTTCCGCCTTTAAGGTTCGAATGTTAACTCACCGTACACATAAAAAAAACGTATCCGGATGGTTGAGGCACTTGCGTGGTAATTTTCAGTTTTCACACACAAACAAAATCTACTAATAAAGAGCAATGTCACAGCGCAACGTTCACTTCCGCTGTCTACAGAGAACTGAGACATAAGACGTAGTCGAGCAGTCGAGTGAGCAGCCGGGAAGGGTGCAGGTGGCTCTACAACTCATTCGCACGTGCGGACAGGAGCCCCCCCCCCGCCCTCTGATAAAACACGAACGCAACAGAGTCTGTATGTCACCTGCAGCTTTTTGTATTTTATTTTCTCGTATAAATAAACGATGCTATGTGTTCTAAGTCAATACTGGAATTATTTCTTCCAAAAACAAAAGACTATTTTAACGTAAAAAAATGAATAAAACATGTTCTTATATCTCTAAAACTAGACGCGATAGCAAAATGTGGATAGCAAATCTGGATTCATCGTATGAAAATACTAAAAAATAAAAAAATATGTCTGGGACAAAGCATGTGTTTACCAGAATAATCAAAGCTGCTTACTAGATTTGGCAACATAACTTTACGAGCTGGTTTTATTTTTATTTATCTTTGAAATGAAGAAACTTAATACAGAGACGGAGTTTATGCAGTAACTTTGCTGCTGCTCAAATTACGCATGGTGCGCTATTACTGCTGTACGTTTCTTACCAGATCGTTTGTAACCCTACACCAAGTTTGCCGAGCAAGCGAAAATCTCGAAGTATGTTAGAAAGAAAATACCTTCGATGTTTTGGAGGAAGAGTCCCGGATGTCCCTTTCTTACGATCAAAGAAACAAATATGATACCGGTGGAAGTAATTATTCTAAAGTCCCTTCTCATTTAAAAGCATGCAAAAAAAAAAAAAAAAAAAAAAAAAAGGAAAATTTGCTACTTCTATTTCCCCTTAAAATAATTTTAGAAGAAACGTTTTCTGTACTTTAGTGGAATACAGATTCGAAATATCACTAAGGAATATGGATGTACATTCTTCATTTTGAATGCATAGTGAAACAAAAATAGTCACAGATCTTTTGTCGTCAAGGCGGAATGGAATGGCAAAACGATCATAATTCATCGCTGCCAGCTTATCGCTTGTAAGGCATATCTCTTGTTTTGCGATTTATTCAATGTTGCTCAACTGTCAACTGAATTCAGGAAGTCACAAGGCGTTGTAGCAAAGTTTTACTGATGGGCATGAAAATATGAAGGAATCGTTAACGCATTAGCAAAAAAAAAATGTTTTGAAGAGCAAATTTGGTAATTTAATTACTTTCTTGGATGAGAAAGATGGCTGACGTTACACCACTGTCCAAAACTTAAGGACGAGGTACATTTTGATCCGTAAAATTTAGAGAAAGCCGTTTTAAGTGCAATTGATAATAATAAGAACATTAAAATGAAACGCACGACGCCAAAAATCAATCAATAATATGTAATAAAGATCGAAATAAAACAAAATAATACGTAGAAGGTAGAGACTTACCTATTGTCCAGTGACACTCTCCACCAGCACAGTAAAAAAAGACTACAAGCCGAAGTCCTCAGTAAGGGATATGTTCGCCCCGTACCACAGTGCATGGTTTGGAGCCTGTAAGTCATGGTTAGTCCTAAGTGGGTTAGACGCTCTTGGGGTAAATTGTCCCTCTCCTACTAGAGATCCTTGATAAGTGCTGAAATGGCTTCTGATAACATATTCCTTTGCACAACACGTCGTCCCAGAGAGTCCCTTCCATGTTCGATTGGACTGAGGTCAGGGAGTAAGCTGTCCACTCCATCTCACGGATACCCTCACTATCCAATACTTCAACCACAGCTGCTATTCGGTTAGGACGGCGTTGACGTTCATACATCGGTAACAGTCCGGTTTTCTTTGAGCTTGCAGATATTTCTGCCACGGGTGAAGTCATCCATATAATGTCAGCGAGGCATCCTTTTGCTAACTCAGACACGGAGTTTGTCGCTCCGCCGCTGAAACGTATGAAAACTAAGTGAGCTCGTATGAGACACGACTCTGCGTGCTGCCCATATGCACCCTTGGCAGCTGGGGCGTGCTTACAGTATATTTACATACGGCCTGCGCAACATAGAATGTCTATATGTCCTTAAACTTTGGACTTAAAGAGCAAGCAAGCTCTTTGAGTCCAAAATTTAAGAACACATTCAGCACAGGGTTTCATTTAATGCATTAATCTGTGTGCACATTACTATGGAGTGTTACACAACTGAAAATGATTGAAATCACGTCTTTGTAAATACTGTAGATGTCAATTAAGAAAATAATTACTAAAAATATATTTTTACAATTAAACGTTACGCCTTTCAAAAGTTACTTTTTTTCACATACTTGCGGTAATGCCCGTTCTCCGAACGGTGAATCTGTAATTTTTTTAACATAAAATTATAGAAAGGAAAAGTAATTAAGGGAATGAAAAGTAATTTAAAATCCGCAACTGTTTCACGATTTAGAACAGGGTCGTGACGTCAATGCAAATGGTTTGACGTAAAACGAAGCAGGCTTAGGCGCCCCTTAATTTAAAATAAAAATTTCATGGAGTTTTTACAGCATTTCAACGTTTGTGGCATATTTGTCTTTAAACCTATTAGCATTTTGAACAGTAAAGCTAAGTCTCCCTTTTGAACTCTTTGGTTTTTAGACTTTTTCTAGTATCCGATCTTAAGGACTATCAGCATGACAATTTTCAAGTGTCAAAGTTATTCAGAAGTGGTCGAACAATTCGCGAAAAATTCAAGCGGAGAGTGTTCCAAAGCCGTCATTTTTTTTTTCGGACTTTTCTAGGCATTTGGATCTTAAGACATATCAGCATCACAATTTTCAAATCTCCAGATCATTTAGAAGTGGTCGAACAATTCGCGAAAGTTTCAAGCAGAGGAATATTCCACAGCTACCATTTTTATTTTTATTTTATTTTATTTTATGACGGCGGAAAACGGCGAACTTTAAAAGCGTAGCTAAGACATTAAGCATTGCATGATTACCAGTTTGATTGCAGCTTGTCCTTGCAGCGAGTGAGAAGAGATCTCTAAAAATAGCTGCATCACCATGGCATCAGGTCACGGGACCAGAACCTTCTGTGTGGTTACTTTTGAAGACAAAGAAAGCCGTTCGTTCTTTTTCTTTGTGTCTTTAAAAATAATACTTAAAAATAAAAAAATCATTTTTCTTAAATTTTTTTCTTAAAAGAGGGATGATAGTTTTGAGTTTATGCTGTAAAAATTGCAATGCGTTAAGATTTATAGTTTCCCACAAGTCCGTTTTTTAAAATGGATCCCATCGCGAAATAAAGAATTTTGTGAAATTTAAAAATTCAATTCTTCGTAAACTAAAACGAAATTCAATTCTTCGTAAACTAAAACGAAATTTCAGAAAAAGGGCGACGAGGTGCAAAACTTCGCCCATGGCTCTACATGCCTATACAAACTTTCGTGGTTCTGTTGCTGTTAGATGTCCGGAACGGGAACTGGTAGCACCTTTTTTTGCTTACCTTAACTTTATCGAAAAACGGTTTATTTCAGTGTGTTCTCCAAACAATTCTCTACAAACGACGTAAATTTCATGTTTATATGTTCAATACTTTTTGCGCTGCGAGCTAGGAAAGCGCAAATGTCGCGAAAATTCTAAAACAGTGGCGGCGGCATTTACCTTTTTTAAAATAGAGAGATTTTTCAACCAACATTTTTTATAGTCACAGATGAAAACAAGATAGCAAACTCTGATGTTTCATTAGACGTCTTAAAAGAAGTGTGGTGGGATGATCTCCTGATATTAAGAAGAGGTTATATAAGTTGGCACCGAAACCTTTGCACAAATTCTGTTTACATGGTGCTCATCATTCATTGGGATGTAATCTCTCTAATGATATGCATTGGGGTTTTCCGTTCTTGTTGAATTTCTTGAACATATGCAAAATCTACCAAGAACAGAGAGTGGGTGATAAGGGAATTTTTCAGTACAGTGTTATTAACCTGTGGATTGGGCATCAACACTCAGGTCCAAACCCTTGACGGGAACTCAGCTTTCAGTTTAACCCCGCATATCCGATTCTCTCGCCAAAACATAGACTTTCTTTCTTGCTCTGTCTTTTTCATACAGTTTGTTCTTCCAGCATATTGTCTTTAGAGAGTCTATCAGCTAGATACCTGAATTCAGTAGTCAATAATTTTACTGTTCTCTTCCTTCATATTACCAAGAGAGAAAGGGAGGAGCATTTTCCCCACTTTTTCATGTGACTTATTGCAGTCGGTTGAAATATTTGTATTAATTATTTTCGGTTGAAATATTTGTTAATATTTGATATGACTCTGATACACAAAACGTGGAAAAGGTCCCCTTGACTGTAGAGTTTGAGCTGCTTATCTTCAAAACGTCACTTTAGACTACAAATGCACGTATAGTAGCGTTTGTTGAAAAAAAAGGTGCGGCAATTCTTTTTATGCGTTTTGGTTTTAAAATGCTGATTAACGCTCACGGTAATTATTTGATTAATAGACAATGTACTCTGCTCTTTCTTCGTACTATATTCTCGAGATGTTGATCCCAGATGTGATTGTACAAATCCCTTCATTTGTTTCTTTCTCACTATCTCAATCTGTAATCCTTCTTTTCAGCATAAGAGAAAACCGTTCCAATGTCGAAAGTTTCTGTTTGATATAATTGATTGGTACCATTTTATACATTTCAGCCCTTGTATTCATTTCTTGATAAAGTGCCTACAAGGTGAAGTATTTGTTCCTAGCTGCAAGGTTCTTCTCAAATACACCAAAAACTTCCTCGACTATTTTACGCTCTCCAGGAGTTTCGTGGTTTTCGCGATTATCTTTTGTGACATGGATTAACTTGAAACGGCGATTGTAGCTAACAAGTCAGTGCGTGTTGTACTTCAGTTCATTTGACACAACATCTCCTACTGAAAGCTGCTGGTGAAAATTAGAACCATTCAAGTGAAGTGTTTTTTGTCGGAGTTCTTCACTGATTTGCAATTTTTGAAATGGGTGAAGAAAATAATATTTTTTCTTGTGGGTTTTAAGCAAAATGAACGAATACTCAGAATATGTGGTCTTTTTTCTCCTATTTTATTCAACCTTTGATTTCTCAGCACATTGTCATTCATACATGCAGCAGGTGACTCAGCTCTAATGTCTTGTATATGCCCTAGTCTTTCTGGACGTAGATCACGGGACAGTTCTTATGTTATTTGGCTTTGTTAGCTACAAATTTGTTTAACAGTACTTCCAGTAAACGGTAATTTCCCACAATTTTAAATGGCAGCCTCGCATAATATTTCCCAGTTTTTGGTGAAGTTTTAGTAAGTTTCTGCTATACGTAGTGCGATCAAAAGGTTCCGAGACTAGGCACGTAACGCACCAATAGATGGCAGAACGCGAATGCGCGAGCAGCGCTCGAGGGTAGGAACCTTCATGAGTCACTGTGCTAAATGGCTTCGTTCTGTGAGCATCGGGAGCTGTGCTACACGATGTTTGGTGACCAGGTGCAGAACACAGCTGCGATTTCGGTATGAACTGAAAACTAGAGCAGCGAGCGAACATCAAATTCTGCGTCAAACTCGGTAAATCGGGAACGGAGAGGCTGAGAGCTCGGGGCGACCGTTCACGAGCCAAACCCCCCCAAAATGTGGACACAATTAAGAAACTGGTGCATGAGGTTCGTCGGAGAGCCATTCAAGACATTTCTACCATCGTCAATGTGTCATACAGAACAGTGCAAAGAAATTCTGATGTTGGTTTTTAGAATGCACCACATTGCTGCAAAGTTTGTGCCAAAGATTCTGAACCCCGAACAGAAGGCCCTCCGTGTCGACCTCTGTCAAGATTTTCATCAGCAGGTGGTGAATGATCCAACGTTCCTGTCGAGGGTCATCACTGGGGACAAGACTTGGGTCTACGGTTACGACTCGGAAACCAAACAACAGTTGTCGCAGTGGAAGTGCCCGGCATCTCCACGTCCAAAGAAAGCCCGACAGGTCTGGAGCTCAACCAAAAACTGCTCATCTTGTTCTTCGACATACGTGGGGTTGTGAACCGTGAATTCGTCTCCCACGGCCAGACCGTCACCGCTTTTTTACTGCGATGTTCTGCTGCGTCTTAGGGAGGGCATTCACCGCAAACGACCTTAAATGTGGCGCAGGGGCGATTTCGTGCTCCATCACGACAATGCAGCAGCTCGCAGAGGGTTAGCAACACGCCAGTTTTGCAGCTACAACAGCATGACTACCTTTCCTCGCCGTCTTACTCGCCCAATTTGGCCCCCTGCGACTTATTTTTGTTCCCGAAGATGAACCTGAAGCTCAAGGGTCAACCTTTTTAAAACCGTGGGCCAGATCCAGCGCGAATCGCAGACAGTGCTTGACACGATTCGCGAACAGGACATCTAGGGAGCGTTTTAACGACAGCAAAAGCGATGGCAGCGGTTTATCGCTGCCCAAGGAGATTACTTTGAGGGAGACCACAGCCATATTCAAGTAACGTGAGTACTTTGTTGTATACACTGAATGGCCACTTCATTAGGACCACCCGACAGTTTTAAGTAAAAGAGCTATGGCTGAACCATGACATGTTCTAAGTGACGACTTCAGCAAAAACCCCACTGCAGCCATAAAACACTTGTAAGTTATGCTATACACTGAGTGACCACTTTATTATGACCACCCCTTCAGTACTTCGTTGGGCCACCTTTTGCAGCCAGAGGGTGAGGATAGTATACATAGGGAAAGCTTAGTGCTTGCGACAGTAGTAAAAGTGATTTTTTGGTGACGAGATTGGTAAAAAATGCGATTTGACGGACTTTCAACGTGGGAGGATTGTAGGAGCTCGGAGCCTTGGAGCGAGTATCACCGAAACCGCCGCATTCGTGAAATGTTCCAGAGCAGCTGTTGTTAAAGTGTTTAAAGACTGAATTGTCAGCCAAAAAATTGGGTCTCTACGTGCAACGTCGTCATCGACTAGTGGCTACTCGGGCGGAACGGAGAGTGTTCAGATTGGTAACAGACAACAGACAACAGAAGGGCAACCGTGCTGCAAATTACAGACCATCTTAATGAAGGATCCCTTCAAATGATCTCTGCACGCACTGTTCGCCGTACACTGCATCAGATGGGATATGGCAGCCGAAGGCCTGTTAGAACACCTTTGCTGTCTGCAGTTAACAAGAGAAAACGTCTCCAGTTTGTACAGGAGCACAAGGATTGTGCAGTCGATAATTGGAAACAAATTATGTGGTCCGATGAATCACGTTTTCAGTTGCACCATGCCGATGGCCGAGTGAGAATTTGGCGGAAACAGCACGAAAGCATGGATCCCAAATGCATTGCTACAATCCTTCAAGCTGGTGGAGGCAACGTTATGGTTTAGGAAATGTTTTCCTGGCACGCTTTGGGACCTTTAATTCGTGTTGATCAACGTCTGACTGGCACATCATATCTAAACATCGTTGTGGACTAAGTACATCCTGTCATGTGGATGGTTTATCCCAATGGCGATGACTACTTTCAACAAGATAATGCGTCCTGACATAGTGCTCGTATTGTACAGGATTGATTTCAGGAACATGCCGGTGAGTTTACGCTTAGGTGGCCTCCACAATCTCCAGATCTCAACCCCATTGAAAATTTGTGGGATGAAGTTGAACGAGCCATCAGACAGCAGCTGGTTCCACAACCCTACAATCTCACACTCCTGGAAAATGATATTCATCAAGCATGGTCTCAGATTCCACAAACCACCTATCAACATCTCGTGGAGTCCATGCCACGAAGAATCGACGCAGTATTAATGGCAAAAGGTGGCCCAACGAAGTACTGAAGGGGTGGTCATAATAAAGTGGCCACTCAATGTATAAGCCTAGTCTCGGAGGATTTTGATCGGACCTCGTATAGATAAGCTTAAATTTAAAAAAAAAAAAAAAACGTAGGTTCTCGGATGTGGCTTTTTGGAAAATTTCAAAACGACCGTACCCCATCATACATTAGTTTCATTTGCCATCTGGGACAAAAAAATAAAAATTGTACTTGGACATTCATGTGCTTTTGGATTAATAAACTCATATACAATGACATAAGAAAGCAAATGTAAATTTCATTAGAACGTGCGGGAGGGAGGAAAGGGCGGATCATTTGAGGGCTTATTAAGAGTTTAGAATTCTTACCTTTGCACCACAAACAAAAACTTCTCCACAGAAGATTTGGCCATGTGTTGCAGGAAATGTACAAAATCAATTTTCTATCCTCAGAAAAAACAGTAACTATGCTAATTATGCTATAGAGATACAGTCACTTTGGAATAATTCATGTAACTAAGCTAATGGTACTATAGGGATATAGTCACTTTGGAATAATTCCATTAACCATGCTAATGGTACTAACAGAGATGTAGTTACTTTGGAATAATTCAAGTAATTATGCTAATTGCATTATCAGAGATCTAGTCTCCTTCGAATAATTCAAGTAGCTATGCTAATGGTACTATATACAAGTAGTCAGTTTGGGATTATTCCAGCAACTATGCTAATGGTACTAACAGACATGTAGTCAATTTGGAATAATTCAAGTAGCTATGCAAATGGTACTACACAGATGCAGTCAGTTTGGGATAATTTCAGCAACTATGCTAATGTTACTAACAGAAATGTAGTCACTTTGGAATAATTCAAGTAACTATGCTAATCGTACTACAGAGGTATTCAGTTTGGAATAATTCAAGTAACCATGCTAATGGTACTACAGAAATGTTGTCACTTTGGAATAATTCTACCAGGGCGTGCACAAATTTAGGACGGGTTTAAACCCCAACTTAGTTTGTACGCAGACTTTGACGCCTATTGTATTACATGTACTAGGCCTATTCATAATTTTCCAGCGTCGATAAATGTCTCGCTTGCGCAAACATATCAGATTTAATTATCATCGAAATATGATATGTGCTTCATAAGCTATAACTTGCACCATATGCCTAGTAGCTGGCAAATGCCACTGTGAAGGAATGACGCCGGTTTCATGCGACAACGTAGTCGATTCATTTTTGGAGATCCTCAAGTTTGGCGAACAGCTGTGCAACCGAGAAGCTTTGCATGAAGTGAAGCAACTGAAAGTTCGATGGAGCTAAGTCTGGCAAATCAGTCAGGTGAAGGAGAACCTCCCACCCAAGAGTAATGATGGTTTCATGGGTCGCTGCAGCGATATGTGGTCGTGCGTTATTATGCAACAGAACGACCAGATGCAACTTCACGAAAATGGCCGTTTCGGTAGTTCGCAATGCTTCATTCAAAAGCAGTAGTTCAAGACTAGCGTTTCGCAGAGATTGTTAGACTTGGTGGAATGAGCTCATGATGCATCACACATTGCATGTCCTACCAGTTACAGAGGATAACTTTCTTATCTCAGTGGTTGAGCTTTTGTGTTCATATCGTTGGCTGGCAGGAGTCTACTCACGACCTTTCGCTTTGCGGGACGAAATAGCGTATGTATTTTTCATCACCCGTATTGATTTTGAAGTTGTTTTCATGATGTCTAGCAAGCAGCGAAATACATGGGTTCAGCCTCTATACCAATGTTGCGCTCTTGGTGAGTTCGTGTGGGATCCACTTTGGAAATATCTGAAGCTTTCTAATGACATGCGATTACACAGCCACGGCCGACTGATTCACGCTTAACTGTATTGCCAGTTCTGTGGTCAATTCGGCAGCATCTTCATACAGAAGAGCTTTGAAATCTACCCTTTGCATCTCCTTCGGCAGTCAGCTATGCTGCTTGCTCTCCACGTTTGTAACGTACCAGGAGATGTGACGTACCTGGCAGAAGGACGCACGCGACATAAAGGCAGATAGGAATTAGAATAAAATGTCCGCGTAGCTCAATTGGTAGAGCAACTTATTCCGGAATGAGGGGACCGGGTTCGAATCCCGGCGTAGACCAAAAATAACGGAGAAATTCACTTCGTTATAATGGCGCCCGAACTATCCGGATGACCCGACCGTTCACAATCTCGCAATGGTGTGATGTTATTTCCACGCCGCGAGATAGGAAAAATAAGAGCAGCACTTCGAAAAAAAAAAAAAGGGGGAGATGATGTAACGTACCAGGAGATGTGACGTACCTGGCAGAAGGACGCACACGTCATAAAGGCAGATAGGAATCAGAATAAAATGTCCGCGTAGCTCAATTGGTAGAGCAACTTATTCCGGAATGAGGGGACCCGGGTTCGAATCCTGGCGCGGATAAAAATGACGGAGAAATTCACTTCGTTATACGTTGCAATCACCGCTTTCAAAGAACACAAACCACTCAGGACAAATACCCCTACTCACGATAGTGAAAATTAGTGGTATAATAACCACTCACAATAAAGCTCATACAGTTAACTCGTAGTGTGCCAAACAAATTATCTCTCGTGCTTCTGCAGAAATTTTTCCAAGATTAAACATAAATAGACAGCGAGGAGCGGGAATTTGGTTGGAAGTTCTTCCAGCTACACTAAACGTAAATATAAACTGTTTGCCAGCACGTGACGTTTAACCAATTTGCCAATTTGCCCCCACAACACGAAATTCTGACAAAAATTCAACGTTTTCGCTTTTACAACCGGATTAGCGGAGCAAAGGAAACTTATGCACAGATCTCGCATGAACTGCCCGACACTGAAATTAACCTTCCTGGAAGGAGTGAGGATAGAAGGTAAAACTAAGCATGCAAATAGGAAATTTTATCTTGATGTTATTTTCATCTACGTACAGTGTTTATCAGATGAGATGATGTAACACAATGGATAAGCCTCAGTAAGTAATTGTACCTCCGCGAACGGCAATACAGGCAGTAATACGGCATGGCAATGAATCACACAATCGACGAATATCGTCCTCACGAATGGAACTCCAAGCACGGTTAACTTGCTCCCGTAATTCATCGAGCTCATGCGTAGGCAGATTCGATTGTAGACGACATCCAATGTCCTCACACACGTTTTCGATTGGGGATAAATCGGGCTATCTTGCTGGCCATGGCAGTGTTTGAACATGTTGCGAACATTGTATGGAGGCCAGAGCGCTGTGTACGCGGGCGTTATCTTGCTAGAAAATGGGGTGCTGTGGGCCATTCAGGAACGGTACCAAAATGGCCTGTGGAACGTCGCTCACGTATCGTGCACTTGCCAGTATGCTCTTGATGCGGACAATACGTGATCTGCTGTCATGCGCAATTGCACCCCATACCACGATGCCTGCCTGACGGGCGGTGTAGCGGTCGCGAACGAAACCTGGATCCGTCTCCTCATCAGGGTGTCGCCAGACATGGATCCATCGATCGTCATCACACAGACAGAAACGAGATTCATCACTGAATACGACAATTGTCCATTCGTGATCCAAGTTCGCATGACTTCCGCACCAAGCCAAACGAGCGCTGCGATGGCTGGACGTCAATGGCAGTTGACGTAACGGCTACCTACCGTGCAGGTTTCTCACTGGTGCCAACAGTTCGAGCATCCCGTTGCAAAGGTACAACGATACGACGTGTAGACCAGCCCTCTATACACAAGCCTGCAATTCTCAATCTGAAACGCATCCAAATGTCGATGAACCTGCCGACGGCTTGTACCAGGCATTTTCCGCCTTCGCTGAAAAGTTTCCCAGCACAAACAACAAATCTGAAACATCCGCGACACTTCCACCAGCGACCACACATTACCATCTCTGTTGCTGCTGGCACATTTATCTCACGAACGTGTGACATCATCGGAATTGGTTTAACATCATTTGCATATCTAGAGGGGTACACCCTCCCTGCGATTTGCATTTTGTAGCACACCTCCTTTTGGGTGGGGAAACCTCTATGTCGTGCAGTATATCAACATTAACTACTGACGTAAAAATACTTTAATGGCTATTTTGGCTTAAACTTGAAATCAAGCATGGCAGCTTTCGTCCTTTTTGACGCAGTAATTTATAAGGTGCATTGTGTTATCAGTGAGAACACAGGTGCAAAATGAAAAAAAAATCTCAAAATAAATTCAAAACTGAGTGTCGAATTTTCTTGATAGTTGTTCGGCGTTATAATGATATTTTTCACGGACAGACTTCGGATCCAGTTCTGAACTATAATTTTTAAAATATGATTTTTAAAATATCTGTGCTATCGATCTTTGTTTATTGTTTAATTCTTTCAAGAATTAAACAATAAACAAAGATCGATAGATCAAAATTTTGTTCACCTTTTCAAGAAAAAAGGTGAACAAAATTTTGATGGCGTTACAGGGAGAGGGGGATAATTAATTTAGTATTCTTTGCAAAAGCAAAGGAAAATTGTTCAGGTAGGAAATAAGAAATTGTCAACTTCAATATTTCTCAGCAGGAAAAAGTCTTAGTTGATAAGATCACCGCAGAATAGTGATTTAGCAGCGCTCAGCTACAAAACTGGAGCGAGTTGTCATCAGTCCATTGTAAGGCGAAATGTAGAAGACATCGAAGAAGACAGTGGAAGAAGTGAGTTAGTTCAACTGAAGTAACAGTCAGTATTGTTAGGATTAAAGCTGATGCGTAAGCATACACCGTTAATAATGTTGTTGATACAGGAAGTCAGATTTTATATAAAGATCAAATCAAACTTCTCTGTGTAAGAACAAAGTTTAGCAGGTCACTCGCAAAGACTGTCTTTCTGGTGCTCTTATTTACGCTTTCCAACCGTAGGTTGAAGAAGCTCCAGCTTTGTCCGTCCGTTCGTCCGTCCTTCCGCACGATAACTGGCGTAAAAATGGTTCGATTTCGATGAAATTTTAGTATGTGGTAGGGGACCACTTAGGGACGAACCATATGGAAAATGGAACAAATGGGGTCAAAGGTCACGACGTAGGAGCGGAATCATTCCATTGCCTTTATGCGCCATAACTTGCGTAAATATGGTTGGATTTCAATGAAACTTTACTATGTGGTAGGGGACAACCTAGGGACAAACCCTATTGAAAATGGGACAAATGGGGTCAAAGGTCACGACGTAGGAGCGGATCATTCCATTGCCCTTATGCGTCATAACTTGCGTAAATATGGTTCGATTTCAATGAAAATTTACTATGTGGTAGGAGACTGCCTGGGGAACAAACCCTATTCAAAATAGGTGAAGTGGGGTCAAAGGTCAGGACATAAGATCCGGATGCATTCCATTTCCCTTATGCGTCATAACTTGCGTAAAAATGGTTCGATTTCGATGAAATTTCAGTATGTAGTAGGGCTCCACCTGGGAACGAACCCTATTGAAAATGGACGAAATGTGGTCAAAGGTCAGGACATAGGATTGCGATCCTTTCCATTGCCCTTTATCCCATATTATTAAGGTGGACGTCAAGTAGTTTTGCTTCCTACACTTCCAATGGAAAAAGTTTTGTAAACATTTCCTTCACAATTAATGTTTTCCCAAGGATGAAAATTTGAACATCGATTAAAATAACTTCATATTATAACTTGGAAAACTTAATATGTTCTAAAACATAACCATAATCATATTAAAAATAAAAAAAATTTCCTTTGGTTGTGTTGAAACCAGAGAAAAGATGGCGCGACCTGTACTTTGATGACGTCAGTGGGCAAAAAAATGTTGGATTCCATAATTACGGTTATGGTTCAGAAAATATTAAGTATTCCAAGTTATGAAATGAAGCTATTTTAATCAATGCTCAAATTTTCATCCTTGTGAACGCAATAATTGTCCAGAAAAAAGATGGCGCGACCTGTGTTTTCATGACGTCAGTAGACAAACAAATGTGGAATTGCATAATTATGGTTATGTTTTAGAAAATATTAAGTACTGCAAGTTATAAAATGAAGATATTTTAATCGATTTTCAAATTTTCCTTCTTGGGACCGCATTAATTGTGAAGAAAATGTGTACAGAAGTTTTTCCATTGGAAGTATAGGAAGCAAAATTACTTGACGTCCACCTTAAAGTAGCAATTCTTCTATGTTCGTATGTACATTTTATTTTGAAAACAGCTCTAAGAATTTTGATGAAAGTCGTTAACCTGCCGTTTTCTGGTACTAGAAATCGATTTAGCTTGATCTCGACTTTAGGAGAATTCGTTCAGTGGGTTAAATAACCAACTCGCATTATAATGTTTTTAGTGATGGCGTTGTTCCATTATTCCATTAATGTTACCAATGCTTATAAACCTTATGACGTCACAATCTCGCCGCGTTTGAGAATGTTGGCACGCGGTCCCGCCATCTATCTCATTACGTCACGCGTTGTGTGTGGATCCTATTAAAGTTTTATGACGTCACACTTTTGCGGCGAGCGATGGTCGCGATTCCCATCTGCCTCATTACGTCACGCGTTGTGTGATTGTGTCCGTCCGCACAATAACTTGCGTAACAATCGTTCGATTCCGATGAAATTTTAGTATCTGGTAGGGGATCACCTGGGAAGGTATCCTATTTAAAGTGAACGAAATGGGGTCAAAGGTCAGGACATAGGAGCGGAATCACTTCCATCGCCATTATGCATCATAACGTACGTAAAAATGTTTCGATTTAGATGAAATGTTAGTATGTTGTAGGGACCTGCCTGGGGACGAATCCCATTGAAAATGGGCTAAATGGGGTCAAAGGTTAGGACACAGGAGCGGGATCTATTCCATAGCCTTTATGCATCATAACTTACGTAAAATTGCTTCGATTGCGACAAAACTTTATCATGTTATTTCGGAGGTGAACTGAACCGGTTCTGTTGAATATCATCGAAATGGGATCAAAGGTCAGGGCACAGGAGTGAGATGTATTCCACAGCCATTTTCCTCATAACTTGAGTAATGATTTCTGGTATGTTGGAAAGCGTATTATAATCAATGCACTGCATGATTTTACTAACTTGTTTTTGGTATTACTGTACTACTCATGTAGTGGCTTTTATAGAAATCTCAGAGATGAGTTTACGTCGTAAGAGAAGCTTTAGTCACTCTGTCACAGGATGAAGAATTCGGTCTCTGTAAAAAATGGAATGTTGAGGTTGAGAGACATCAAAGACGAAAGAAAATGATACCCGGCGATATTTTGAGAGACGCCGGATTAACCGCTAGACAATAAATGGAGAAAGTATTTAAGGAATCACTCGACCGTCTTCACATGGAAATGGACGAAAGGTTCACTTTGTTGCAAGATGCCGATTCAAAGTTCGGCTTCCTTCTAGACCTCAATGTGCTGTATTACGGTGTTGACAATAGCGACTTAAAAACATGTGCAGAGGTTTGGGCGAGAGCTACAGCTGTGATATTGATGGGCAGCAGCTTTATGAAGAAATTTTGGATTGCAGAATATTGCTTTCGACTCGCAATGCGAAAAGTTCAAGGCCTGAAGGGCTTCTCGATTTCATCGTGCAAGGTGGAGATGAGGGCGTTTTCCCCAATCTGCGCGTTTGGACACAAGTAATGCTAACCATTTCAGTTTCCATTGCCAGCTGTGAGAGATCATTCAGCATGATAAATCTGATTCTTTCCAACTTAAGAGTATCTATGGGCCAAGACAGACTGCTTAATCTTGCCCTATTAAGTGTGGAGAGAGAAGAAGTAAAAAAAGCCAACGTGGAGGACATGATAGTCAAGTTTGCAGCAAGGAAGGCAAGAAAAATAACATTGTAATTTGTTTGTACATGATGGAAAAAATATAATGTTTTGAATAATGAAGTTGCTTTTTGTTCTTCTCCGGAGTCAGAATCGTGTTTAACAAAGACGTAGAAAAGAAAGGGGGAATTGGAATGATATGCATGTAGGAAAGAGGGGCTCAAATTCCGCGCTGGCCATAGGCGCTGTTTACGCTAGATACGCCACTGTAGCCCTAGGCGCTGTTTATGCTATATACGCCATTTTAGTAAACACCTAAAAAGAAACTGTTAGAAAATTTCTGCATGAAAATCTGAACATAACAGAGATTTGTGCCAAGATGGTTTCGAAGCAAGGAAATCACAAGCGCAATGGTGCTGATATTCTAGGGCAAATTCAAGCTAACCGCAGCCTTTTAGCAATTATTATTATTGCTTATGATGAAACTGGGCTCTTGTAATACGACTCTGAAACGAAAAAGCCGTTTATACACTGACTTCACCAGATATGAAGAGAACACAACAAAGCAAGTACGAATTCATGGCCTTGTTAACTGTTTTCTTTGGCATTAAGGGTGTAATTTTGGTAGAGTATTTTCCCGATAGAGCAACAATGATCCTGCATTACCACAAACAGGTTCTGGTGATTTTGAAAGAGCGAGTGAGAAGGCAACATTTGTGAAAAATGGCTCCATCCTTCACCAAGGCAACGGGCCAACTCACTCAATGCTCTCAGTGAAGCACTTTTTAAGAAAGAAACGAACCAGAGCGCTTAAAGTTTCATTGAAATCCAACCATATTTCGCCAGATATGGCCCCATGCGACTTTTTATTTTTTCGTAAAATCGGATCTGTACTCTAGGGAGCCCATTTTGAGTCAGTTGCTGCGGTGAGAAGAAGAAAACGACCAAGTATCTGCAAATGATGCTTTGCCCAGTAGAATATCACAGGGCAGCGGTGTGTTGATGCAGAAGAGAAGTGCACTGAAGACGACAAGAGTTAATAAATGTAAGATTCTTATTTAACTAAAGTTATGGCGTTAATCTCCTCATTTGGTACCCATGCCTCCTAAGGTTTTACGCAAAAATATTGACTGTCAAAATATATATTCTCCAATGGGAAATAAATGAATGAGTATAGCTTAGCTATGTACCAAATGATGACAAAGTTCTAGGAATAAATTTCGTCGGTGTAGCTTAATGGTAAAGCAGTCGACTCCGGAGCAGTAGGATGTGGATTGAATCATCATCACCGGCAAATTTGTTTTCTCACTTCATTTCATGTTCGTGAAGAGGAGTACTGACAGGTGTAATTATTGAAATTGCGAACTGGGACGTAAGAGAAGTTGCCCCAGACAACACATATGTGAAAACGCTCAAATGTTTCCACATTCATTTGCAACATTACAAGGAAACGGAAAATTTACTGTACTTAATACATGTTATCTCAGACAGATCTAAATTTTATGAAAATAACAGGAAGTCAACGAAGTCATTGCATGAATTCAGATAAACAATATTGTAAATGAGCGACATTTTTAGTGCTATCCATAAAATATCACAGGCTTCTTATCATGGAGAACTTGATTTCCAAACTGTGAGCAGACATATTTTTAGAATTAAACGAATAACAAATGCTATATTTCAACAATTTACGGTAGTTATGTAGAGTTCAAATTGTCTTCATTCTTTTTTTCCCATGGCATTGTTTCTTTTAGCACGTCTTTTGAAAAAAGTACGTTAGTATAGTATTCCTATGTTTGTACACCAGATTTATGCAACTATTAATCCTACTTGAAAACTTCTTTTCGCATTAAAATACTGGAATATGAGTATGGTTATTCTTGCTTTTCGGTCCGCTCGAGGCCGTAAATTCAGTTTATATCGAATTCAAAATGCATTTTACCCAATATCAGTGCTTCTAAGTATCCGATTGAAAAATTCTTATTTTCCTTCGATGCCATTTATAGAGAAAGCTATCTTGGGTAGTGTTTCTTTACAAGCAGTAGACGGTTTTTCGCAGGGGAGCACACAGATAAACCGTGATTTCTCCAATATCTCTACTTCAAAAAGTCCAATTTGAGAAATCCTTTTGCGTCGCGTTGAGCTTCCGGTGGGAAATGTTCCGCATGTAATATCTGCTAAAGAATTGTTTTACCACTACGGGGGATAAGTGTATATTTATTTTTTCGATGTGTTTGCAGCAATATCTGCGATTCTTAAAGCTCGATTGGAAAAATTCCTTTGACCTTTGACATCAGAGACCACTCACCATGAAACTTTTTCGTGCATATTTTCTGCTTGAAATAATATGCAGTTTTTTTCCTCAGAAACATATATATATATATAGGGATGTAAGGTCAGGTGATGCGTAACATCACAGCCTCTCCTTGACAAATGTCAACCCCGCCTTCTCGTGGTGCATCCTGTTCCCACTAAAGGGGCTCTGACGACCGCAAATAGCGGTATAACTATACCATCGGGATCAGAGGAAATGCTATCCCACACTCACCAACCCGCTTGGCCAGCGTGGTGAGTTATGGCCAAACACCTCCAAAATGACTCTACAACTTAAATCTTGGCCCTCAGTCTCCGGCAGCTGGAATGTACCTGGCCAAGGCAGCGGCCAGTGCGACATGAAGGCAGAGGGTGCTAAGAATCCCCGGAGGACCGGACTAGGCTGCCATTTGATGCTGACCTTGGCTACCTACAACGGACGCTCCCTATCTTCTGATTCAAGGCTTCTTGAATTGGAAGAGGAACTACAAAGGATCAAGTGGGACATCGTCGGGCTAAGTGAGGTAAGGAGAAAAGGAGAAGATCTCATTGAACTGAAAAGTGGACAACTCTTCTATTATCATGGGACAGATACTGGCAGAACTAGTGGTGTTGGATTTATAATAAACAAGAAACTGAAGGATAAAGTGGTAGAAGTTGAAAGTTCCTCTGACAGAGCTGCACGACTCGTTATCCAACTATCGAAAAGATACCAGGCTCAGATTATTCAAACTTATGCACCCACCACAAGTCATCCTGAAGAAGAAATTGAAGAATTTTATGAGGAAATTCGTCATCTAAATAATAAAGGTAAGCAGCACTTGAAGATAATTATGGGAGATTTCAATGCAAAAATAGGGCACCGGCAACAGAATGAAACTTCAGTAGGTAAATTCGGTCACGGCAACAGAAACCAGCGTGGAAATACTCTTGTTGAGTTTGCAGAGGCAGAAGGATTTTTCATCTTGAATTCCTTTTTCAAGAAAAAGCCACACAGGAAATGGACATGGAGACATCCAATTGGGACGACAAGTGAAATTGATTTTATTATGTGTAACAAAAAATTCGTCATCGAAGACTGCAGTGTGCTGAACAAGTTCAACACAGGTAGTGACCATAGATTGGTGAGATGTAAGATGCACCTCAACACTAAACTGGAACGTGGCAAGCTCATAAGACAAACAAAATGTATTGACATAACCAACCTTAAAAAACACCATAATACTTTCAAGTTGGAACTGAAGAACAGATTCTCTGCTTTAGAAGGCCTAACATCGGAAGAAGTGGATATTTCGGAAGTTAACAGAAAAGTAACCAAAGCTCTTATGGAAACAGCAACAAAATTAGCTGGGTCTAAGAACAAGTTGCATGTAAACAAATTATCAGGAAAAACCAAAATGTTGATGCAAAAAGAAGAGAGATGAGGACAACTAAAGAAGATGTGACTTCCAAAGTGGAATATATAGAGCTATGCAAGACAGCACGAAAAAGTATCACTGAAGACGTAAGGAAATTCAACTGTGAGCTAGTGAGGAAAGCAATTGAAAACAACCAAAGCCTAAAGATAGCAAAGGGACATCTCAGTAAGGGAAGAAAACAGATTATGGCTCTGAGAAAAGAAGATGGTTCTATAACAAGAAATAGAGGCGAAATTTTGACAAGAGTGAAAGATTTCTACTCCAAATTATATGAAAGGGATGATACATGTACTCCAGACATCATGAAAGGTACCAGAGTTCTTCCAGTCCTCCCAGCAGAAGTTGCTCATGCAATCAAGAACATGAAGCGGGGGAAAGCTCCAGGAGAAGATGGAATTACTATAGACATCATACAAGAAGCAAGTGGAGAAATTGAAACAGTACTCGCCCAAATTTTCACTCGATGCCTTAATGAAGGGAAGATTCCTGAGGATTGGAACAATGCCATAATGATCCTGCTACATAAAAAAGGTGACATTGAGGATCTCAGGAACTACAGACCTATCAGCCTCCTATCAGTGGTTTATAAAATCTTCACTAAAGTTCTTTCACACCGCTTGAAGGTAACACTGGACATGGCTCAACCGAGAGAACAAGCTGGATTCAGGAGTGGCTACAGCACAATAGATCATATCCACGTACTGAGAGAACTAATTGAAAGAGCGAGGGAATATGAACTTCCATTGTGCATGGCTTTTATCGATTATGAAAAAGCCTTTGATTCGGTGAAACCATCAGCAGTTACCACGGCTCTGAAATCCTGCGGTATTGAAGATGCATACATTAATATTATTAATAACATCTATGAAAATGCAAGTGCAAAGATTCGGCTGTTTGAAAATACAACACACATAAAAATTGGAAAGGAGTGAGACAAGGTGACACCATATCTCCGAAGCTCTTTAATGCCACATTGGAAAATGTCTTTCAATCACTGAACTGGGAAAACAAAGGGATAAAGATTAATGGAGATTATCTAACCCACCTTCGTTTTGCTGATGACGTAGTCATTTTTGCAACTACCCCATCAGAGCTGCAGAGTATGATCCAGGAACTTGCTGACAAGAGTAAAGAAGTGGGATTAAAAATGAACTTTCAGAAGACAAAAGTGATGTTCAATGCTTTTACAAGAAATGAAGATTTATCGATTGATGGAGAAAAACTGGAGATAACAGATACGTATGTTTATCTTGGACAGCAGATATCAAGTGAGGGTCACATTGATGAAGAAATTAATCGGCGTACAAAACTTGCCTGGAGAGCTTTTGGAAGAAACAGCATAATTTTCAAGAGCAATATGCCATTATGTCTTAAAAGAAAAGTGTTTGATCAATGCATCCTTCCAGTGCTTACGTATGGTGCAGAGACGTGGACCTTAACTAAAAGAGACATACAAAGGCTGCAGACAACTCAAAGTAGCATGGAGAGGTGCATGCTTGGTATAACCAGGAGAGATAAGAAGAGGAACTCATGGATCCGAAAAATGACGAGAGTGGAAGACATCATGATCAGAGTTAAATCCCTGAAATGGCAATGGGCTGGACATACTGCCAGAAGGACAGACCATAGATGGACAGCTGAAATTTTAGATTGGATTCCAAGGGACAGGAAAAGACCCAGAAAAAGACCACATGGGAGATGGGTGGATGAAATTCGTAAATATGCGGGAGTGACATGGAGGAGACTGGCACAAGACAGACCGTTGTGGAGGAAACTTGGGGAGACCTTCGTCCAGCAGTGGATTGATAATGGTTGACAATGATGATGATGATGATATATATATGCAGATTATTTTTCTCTACATCTTTGATTTAAGAACTCCGATTTGAAAAATTTCGTAGGACTGGTGCGGAATGTTTTGCCTATATTTCAAATTCTTCTTTTTGAACAATTTTGCAAACAGAGAGCATAAGCTCCAGTTTCCGGTTGCAGCATATTGTCAGCAATATCTGTCCGGCTAAAACCCTGATTCCAAAAATCTTGTTTCGGACAGATACTACTAACTACGAAAATATTTTATGTTCCAAATAATATATAAACACAAGTTTCCCAGCTGTGAGGCATAAGTGTTTTATCTGCTTTTCCCGATATGTTTAAATTGGACTGCATTCATTTTGTAGAACATTTTACGTGTATTCGTGAGGTTTTCGTAGTTCACAGTTCTGGTGCTAGGTGGTATCAATGTTTATTTCTGTTTGCAGCTGTATTTCCGCTTCTAACAACATTACAGAAAAGTTTTAGGTTTCACTGTTGGTCGTTCAGTACAGTGAAGATTGGAAACATTATCCTCTTTACATAATGCACAATTTTCCCCTGTGTGAGCCGTAAATGTTGATATTTTCCTTAATGCTATCGCTGCTTCTAGAAGATGTATTTGATATTTTTAGCCCTTAGCATAACTTTTGATATGAATAATGTTTTTCGCATATTTTCTACTTTTGCATTATTCGAAATTCTTCCCCCAGGGGGCGTCAGCGTGTACTTTCATTTGAAATGGCTTATTCGACTTTAAAATTCCCTTAGAAATATACTGTTTTGTTTGTATACTCTTCATTATGAAGAACATTTAGCACCTATTTTCTTCTTTAAGAAACGCATAGCTTTTTCTCAAGGGAGGCGTAAAGTTATATACAGCTTTCTCTATATCTATTCTAATTCTATATGAAAATTCCTTTTGGCCTCTGATATCTACCGCTATGAGAAATGTTTTACGCACAATATTTCATTTTTCGCAACACATGTTTCAGCAGTTAGTGGGAGTAAGCATATCCGCGAATGTCTTATTAATTGTGTAAATCCGGTTGATTGTTTTTATAAAACCGATTTCATTCGCTGCGAACACCCCGTTCACAACGTGTATTTTAAATCATGCCCAGTTTTTTACCTAGTTGGTATAAGTGCATTCTCATTTTTGCTGTCGTTTTAGAGTTTTCTAAAAATCTGGTTCGAAATGTTTTCTCCATGTCGGATGGGATTCAAAAAACATGCTCATTACAACTGAAAATTCGTTGTCATCTTTCTTGTTAAAATATAACATTAACCGAGGATGCATCTCTTCTTCGACACAATATGATAGCGTTCAAACTGAAGAACCATCTGAGGGCACGTGCAATAGTAAACCTGCATTTCTTTGTATAGCGCTTTATAAAGAACGTTCCTAACAAATTTCAATTCAAAATAACCGAAACAAAGAAATGCTGTGAAATATGCGGTCCGCGGTGTTCAGCTGAAGCTTTGAGTGTTGAAACCTAGTTCAATTCTCCTTCAAGTGAAAACAAATTTCATCCCGAAGCAGGGAAAATGTTAAAAAAGTAACAACTTAGAACGAAGGCTTTTATGTGTGGCGTTCTTATTCTCTATAGCTATTTAAAAATGCGTGTATATATTCTGAGCAGTACAAAATCATATTGGCTCATGCATCACTGAAACGCAACATGTGACAGAGTGAGGTCATGAAGCTTCTGGGAGAGATTGTTCTACATTTTTATGGTCCTCTAAATATTTTATTTGCGTAATGCCACCCATGCACGAATGAAAGTTGAGGAATAACTCCTGTTCCAGGAAAATGTTCTCTTTTCGTGCATAAAATATGATACTCGCGACATTTGCCCCTTGGATCACGTCATGCTCTTGCCTTTTTTATTTTCGATTTTCCAGTCTTTGGTTAAAATGCGAAATTTGCTGCAGTCTAAAATAAAAGATACGCGTACTTTAGAATGAGCACTATGTATTCTACAGAGGGCTTCGTTTCAGCAGAATGAAAAATTCACCGTATACGCCGTAGTTGGTCCACCCATAAAACGCTAGATACGCAAAACGAGAATGTAAGAGAATTCATCAAATATAGAACGGAAGTACTTCTGAATACTGCAGGCCAACATTTCTGGTAGACTAGTAATCTCATTTAGCGCATCATATTTCTGAATGCTAACAATAAATTATTCGGAGATAGATTTCGAAGATGTGTCGAAAGGAAACGGAGTGGTAGAGAAATATAACGAACTCACCTGTGACGTTTCCCATACACATTAAGTTATTTAATCCACTGTAATGCAAGCAGGGTTTCTGCTCTCTCAAACATCGCCTGCGGATAACATTGGAACGAACCACATACGTACTCCCTGACCGAACCACGTACTTCCTGTATGTCGGAATCTTACCTCAAATGGAAAGATCAAAGAAATTTATGAAATTTAGATATTCGAAAATACATGGTAATTATGAAAGCATATTGATTTTCGGCCCACGAATGCTTTGACAGACTGTATCTTTTCAATTTTCAAGTTTTCTCAAGCGATGGATTACATGGCCACAATTAGACACGGCAAAAATGATCAAATGGTAAGCCTTCACTACAATGCCTAAAGATTTTAGGATAAACAGTATAATTCTTACTAGAACACCTACTGTATGTTCTTCAAACAGAGATACCTCTTTCTCAGAGAATAAATTTGACATTTCGGATAGAATACAATGAACAGAAAACCGAACTTTGAACTTTTATTCAGGGAAAAGATAAACAGGGAGAATTTCGCCTGTTATACGGAAAAAAGCCGGAGAATTTGTAAGAACGTAACACAGTCACTTGAAACCCATGTGCGACGCTGTCAAACCCAGAAGGTTTTAATAACAGTTTCTGAGTACATATATTGGGTGTGTGCATAAGTTATACCGTTTTTGTAGGCTACAAAGAAAGGAGGAGGACACAACAAATAACGTACCTAGGATATCATCTATATGACCTTTTTTTTTTTTTTTTTTTTTTGAGGTTTAACGACCACCGTGAGCAACTCAATGGGCTATAAGCAGTCGCCCGTCCCTAATTTAAGGTCACTGGTTCCAGGGAAGGGAGAGAGCCAGTGCCGTAAGACAAACACAACATCCATGCCTGACCGGGATTCGAACCCGGACCCCTTACGGACGAATGATCAGAGGCCAGCGCCTTAGACCACTGCGCCACCGGGGCGGCTATATGACCTCTTGCCATCTGTCTATGAGTAGGTGAATCCCACGCCGGAAAAACTTCTGTGTTTTAGAGTAAAAAAAAGTCATGCAATGCCGTTTTCACATACTCCAAATCATCGAAGGTTTGGAGAGCGAAGGCGTTATGTAATTTTCGGAAACACTAGTAGTCCGTAGGTGCCAGGTCAGGGGATTACTCCAGGTGAAGTAACACTTCCTAACCAAAGTCCAGTAATTTTTGCCGAGTGATTAAAGCAGCATGAGGTCTGGCGTTATCATGATGAAGGATCACGCCTTTGCGATTGACGAGTGTCGGCCGCTTTGATGTCAGTTGTTCTCCAACTGTTGGCAGTAGAGTTCAGCATTTATCGCTCGGTTAGGTTCCAACACCTCCCAGTGGATTATTCCCTGGACATTCTACCGAACATTCAGCAAAACCGTTTTATGATGCAGTCCTCATTTTGAGGTCGATGGAGCAGGCTCCACACCTTGTCACACAGTACATCGACGCTTTACATTACGGTACGGTACCCATTTCTCTTCACCTCTTACAATTCATTCCAAAAAACGGTTCATTTCTGTGACAAGAAAGCGAAGAAACACGGGTACAGATTCTCTCCTGTCGTTGCTTAGCCGAGAGCTGGTACGGAACCCAATTACCGAACTTGGAGATGAACCCAAGCACGTGCATCTGTCTTTCGACTGTTGTGCCACGGATGGATGTGCAGGACGCGGTTAATCTTTACAGCTTCTGTCTCCGTCCCGAAATTTTAGAAACCAACGGCGACATGTGCTATCATCAACTGTATCCTCCCATACACTTGAGAGATGTTGCGGCAAGTAGCGTCTGCAATACTGCCTTTATCGAACACGAACAGTAAACAATGTCTAATGTGCTCCTTATCGCATGCCATGTTACACCTTCCGTAATTTCAGTTACGAATGACTTACTCGGGCAAACCAAGTGCTTCTATATGCTCTACTACTCCACGCTTTATTGGCCTAAAATTCGGCATCGAAGCGTCATCTATGACGTAACTATTCCGATTGCAATTTGCATCTATTACAGAAACGGGTAGAACTTTTATATACACCCAATAGCTTGCACTGAAAATGCAGATTATTATAAACACCTATCTAACAACGCACAACCTTTTGCCTTCACAGCAGCAGGCAGAGATCTTGGTAAGAACTCAATGAGAGAAAAAGAAAAACATGGAGGTGGTATTGACGCTCATCAAGCGAAGATCGCATGCCGAAGGGAATTCACAGTTGCCGGTAAGAGCTGACAGGCTCGAACAGATCTTTCTAATTCGTTCCACAAATTCTGATTGAAGGTGAGGTCCTGCGATCGACGGGGACTATTCGAGTGTGAGAAACTCGCTTGAATACTCCAGGAACCAATTGGTTGTGACTTGGGAAGTGAGAGGTGTGGCACTGTCCCATTTTGAAAGTTGATGTCATGCTGCGGCAAGAGAATCGTTATGAACGGGTATAGATGATCGACGAGGATGTTCACATACCCTGTGCTGTTAACGGAGGGCTCCATGGGCACGAGTGGGCTCAAAGAAACCAAAGTAAAGTCACCGGAAAGTGTTACACCGCCTCAATCTGCCTGTATGACTCCATATTGTCAAAATGGATCTATCACTTCGGGTTGTTACGCCACACGTAGGCACCCTCCCATCGCCGTAATGGAGCTGAAACCGTGATTCGTCGGACCGAATGACTTGTTTCTAGTCCTCCGGACACCAGTTGCTTATAGGCCTTTGAAAACTGGTAGCTGACATTTCAGTACCTTGCAATCAGTAAAGGAACACAACATGAACCTTGGCTGCACAGCCTATTTTCCCATGGTACGATGGAAAGTCTTTGTGTATAAGATTTGTGCGGTGATTGAACAATCGGCTGTCCTCGCAGCTATTACATGGCCACGGTCAAACTCACTTATTGGGGGAACGGAAAGTAATGCCACTTTTAGAAAAGAAGAGAAACACTGTTTGTAACAGAAGAAATTTATTTCTAAATCAATTAGATAAGTGATATAATTATCGATCAGACTTGCCAATCGTGAAATCAAACTTTCAATGCCGTCTTTATAAAAAGACGTCGGCTGTGATGCAAAGAAGTCCGAACGCTCCGCTTTAACGTCATTAATATTGTGGAATCTTTTCCCATTACGAAAGTGCTGCAGAGAACTGGACAAATGGTAATCAGATGGTGCAATGTCAGGGGAATAAGGAAGATGGGGCAGAACTTCCCAGCCAAGATCTAGGATCGTCTGCTGGGTCCGTCTTACCGTGTGAGGTCTCATGTTGTCATACTGGAGGATGGCACCTATTCTGTTGGTCAGTGCTAGATGTTTTACAGTAAGAGCTTGCTTGAATCTGTCCAGTTGTTGACAATAGAGGTCTGTCGTTACGTTCTGTCCGGGTTTCAAGAGCTTAAAGTGAGCTATGCCAGCGGTAGCCCACCAAACACAGAGCAAAACCTTTTTCGGGCTGTAGGTCTGGTTTTGGCATAGAAACTGGTGTCTGACCTAAAGAAAGCCAGTGGTTTTCTGAGTTTGTTGTTCACGTAAAAAAACACTTTTCATCTCCAGTGACAATTCGAGGAAGAAATGGATCCTTTTCCTGTCGGCTGAGCAAAGAGCTGCAGATGGTGGAAAGCTGGGCTTTGTTGTCCGGTGAAAGTTGGTGTGGGACCCAAACTCCTTGTCTATAGACCTTCCATATCTGTTGCAGGTGCTCTTGAACAGTTGACCATGATGCATTAAGATGTTGGGATAGTTCATTAATGGTTTGATGGGGATCTGCCTCAACGGCTGCACACAGCAAGCCAATGTCCAGCTCCATGGGCCTTACCGCATGAGGGGCATCAGAGTGGTCAAAATTGCCTGACCGGAATTGGATTTTTCCCCTTGTGAAATTCATACAGCATACAATGACGAACATGGCTCTCCTCTGGTTTTATGTACCTCATTTTGCTCTGCAATCTGGAAGACAAAAACACCTACATATGTTAAAGGAGAATAGTTCAATCACTTTTACATTCACTTACTTTACGTTGAACGTACATAATCACCTCACAACTGCACCCCAAACTTAGCCCCCTCCCCCCAAACTACATTACTCTCCTCCCTGCAATACATTGTTGCCTTTATCCATAATTACTTTTCCATGACTGGTTTTCAATGCATAGAGAACTGCTGTATTTATAGGCATTGCCAATTTCAGCTACCGTCGTGGCTGGACGCGATACTTCCGCTTTGTATGTTGGTATCGGGATGCATATAATACTGTAATTCGTCAATTCTGAGTATTTAAATATATGCATAAGATATGTAAATTGCATGCTATATTTCGTACTTTTCATTGTATTTCCCACGTATAAGTTCTCATGAACCACGAATATAAAACTAAAGGGTACCTAGCATTGATTTGTACAAAAGTTGCAGTGCTTCTTACATTCACTGCACGCTATGCTAGGTAGACGGCGAGCAGAAAGTCAAGGACAAAAATGTCCGAAGGAACATAAGGAGGTTCACTGAAAGAGAAACAACTATTGAGGGTTGGCTACGGAGTATTGACTGCCAACTACTGATGACATCCCATAACAGACGGATGACAACAGACACTAAGAGATGTTTTGGTGTTCCCCTACATTTGTTACAATGCCATGCAACGAGAAGATTACCAGTCACAATCCTATGGAATACACTAAACAAACAAAACAACCATCTTTGGTTAATTCCCAGCATTGTGCGGGGCTCCAAGAAGCAACCTGCCAACTTGGCTTGGCAGTTAGCATGTGTGAGTCTGGAGGAATTCGAGGCAGCTGTGGTGTAGCGGAAGCATATCCGGCGCGTAACTGGAAGACCCTGGGTTCGACTCCCGGTGACGGCCAATGAAAAATTTTCCGTGACTCACTTATAAACGTGGAAAGAGCGAATATCTTTGTTTGGTGTTCCTGGTACACGTTAAATTTCCGTATTAATTATGGAATGCAGTTGTTGTCACACTTATGATTCTCCTGGTATATGGGGTAACAGTTGGCAAATTTTACAGTAGAACATTCATCTGTTCGGGCAGATGAAAAACGTATCGTAAAAATTTGATGGCGTAGATACCATGATTTTTACCTTTCCTTGTGACTGAAGGTTTACCGAATACAGGGAGTAACTCAATTGGCAGTAAACAGTCGCTCGTACCTAATTTAGGGCCACTGGTTCCAGATAATGGAGACAGCTAGTGCCGTAAGACAAGCACATCAATGTCTCACTCGGATTCGAACCAGGAGCCTTCACGGACGAATGGTCATAAGCCAGAAGTTAGACCACTGCTCTACCGGGGCGGCTAACTTTTACCTTAACTACATAAATCATAGAGGGCTCACCACAAATGTTTAGACGAGAGTCTGGTGCCCGATTTACCGGCTATAAGCAATTTTCCGTCCATAATTTAGGACTTTTTGTTCCAGGAAAAAGAGAGAGCCACTCCTGCAAGACAATGACACCATCGATGACTCTACGGGACTCGAACCCGTTCCCAGGTAGGGTGACTAGCCAGAAACCAGCATCTCTGACCACTAGACAAGTCGATCAAGTCTCCTATAAAAAAGCTAGAGACTAACGCATTTTCGTTTAACGAGTTAATAGTTCACTGCTCCATTGCTGAAGAAGCGGTGTCTCAGGTAGAACATGTTTATTGGGCTAAGTATGAAGATGCGTTGATATCATGTCATGCAAAAAAGATATTTTTAAATTTCTTTTATCTCGGTTTGAGTGTAGTAGACTTTTGGCGCTGTGTTTTTCAAGAGAATCTCATTAAAATTTATACATACGATGGTAAAAAGCAAGAATATGGACCTTGAATTCCGTCAAGTGGAGAAACGGATACACAGAAATGTTACTGCGTTTTAGAATATAAATTTTTCTAAGACCGAGTACATTCTGTATCCGTCGCGCGCGCTCATAAGAAATTTCAGTGAATTCCCTTTCTTTAACTGGCACATTTCACTCGGGAAATTGCGCGGAAAAGCCTTCACGGATAATTTTATTGTCAACTTCCAGGATTGAAGAGACGCACTGTAACATCACAGACACTCGATCACAACACAAAACATTTATTTCTTTACACAAAAACATAAACTGGAATACACTCCGCGCTACAAACTGAACTTGTTGTCTTAGCCAAAGCTCGCCATGTCCTCCTCCTTCGATATCTCTCTCGCAACTCTCCTCATCACCCACCACACGCTCAAGTCATTAAATGTCAATGTATCCTTCCGCACTTTTGTGCGTAGAAGTCGTACTTTACAACCCCTCCTCACTCCAGAGGAACTTTTTTCCAGTGGTAAAAAGTTCTTGTCATTTTACAATACAATAGTCATAGTTTACATAATGAGTCATAATCCATTTACAAAGAGAAATATATGAGTTAATTTAACAATAATCTTTACGTGTTTTCCAACAATTTCTATGTAGTATATATCACAACCAAAAAAAAAAAAAAAAAAAAAAAAAAAATGTTTTCACTAGCAGACACATAGCATGATCAAGGTGGATCATCTAAAGTTGGAACTCTGCTCAGTCCATCTGCATTTTTGTGCATAGTTCCCGATCGATGAATTATAACCAAATCATATGCTTGTAAAGCAAGGGCCCATCTCATCAGACGAGCATTTGAACTTGCGTTGGTGCGTAACCAAACGAGAGGGTTATGATCAGTTTGTATGAGGAAATTTTGACCATCCAGGTAGCATTTCAGTTTCTGTACCGCAAATATAATGTCGGCACATTCTTTTTACTGGTACTGTATGTCTTCTCTGCTGTCGAATATTTTCTGCTCAGATAGAGTACAGGATGTTCAGCGCCATCCTCTTGTTCTTGCGAGAGGACGACTCCCATTCCTTGATCTGAAGCATCAGTTTGTAGAATAAATCTACGTTCATAGTCAGGGGCAACAGGAAAACTAGATAAAGATTTTTTTAGTTCCACAAAAGCTTTCTCACATTTTTCTGACCATATAATTTCCTCTTTACGATTTTTACCCTTCAAGATGTCTGTCAAGGGAGCTGCTATCGAAGAAAACATTGGAATATATCTGCTGTAATATCCCGCCAGGCCTAAGAAAGATCTTACTTGCGTCTTGTTCTTTGGTGTAGGAAAATTTTGTATGGCCTGAACCTTTCGTTCCCCTGGTTTTCGATATCCTTGTCCAACAATATGACCCAAATACAAGACGTGATATTGAGCAAATTTACATTTGGAAGGTTTTATGGTCAAGGAAGCCCTCTGCAACCTCTGTAGCACTTCTTCAAGATGTATCAAATGATTCCCCCAGTTTTCGGAAAAAATGGCAACATCATCTAGATATGGTACGGCAAACTCTTCGCAGCCTCTCAAAAGTTCCGACATCATTTTCCTAAAGAAATAAGGTGCGTTCTTAAGGCCAAATGGCATCTTTAAGGGCCGATACGTTCCAAAAGTAGTCACAAACGCTGCCAATCGTTGAGCTTTAGCACTTAATGGAATTTGCCAGTACCCTTTTGTTAAATCTAATACTGTAATATACTTCGCTCCAGAAACCTTTTTGACTCTTTCTTCTATGTTGGGCAATGGATAGAACTGGGTCCTTGTCACTTCATTCAATCGCCTGTAGTCAATACATGGGCGTGGATCTCTTCCGGGTATTTCTACCAAAATCATGGGTGATGTATAGTCTGATTCACCAACTTCTATAATCTTGTACTGCAGCATTTTATCTATCTCGGCTTTAAGAATATTTATCTGCCTGGGCGACATTCTATGACGAAGTAAATTTCTCCGTCATTTTTATCCGCGCCAGGATTCGAACCCGGGTCCCCTCATTCCGGAATAAGTTGCTCTACCAATTGAGCTACGCGGACGTTTTATTCTGATTCCTATCTGCCTTTATGTCGTGTGCGTCCTTCGGGCAGGTACGTCACATCTCCCCCCCCCCGAAAGAGGGCCGGGGGCATGGCCCACGGGTCAGCCGTGACCATGAATCGTTGCAGGCAGCCATCCACTGTAGAACGTGCACTTGAGAACTCCCAGTCAATCTGGTGTGTGGAATGCAACGTCACACACATTTATTTTTCGAAGCGCTGGAGATGGGATTCTCTGATTTTTCCTATCTCGCGGCGTGGAAATAACATCACACCAATGCGAGATTTTGAACGGTCGGGTCATCCGGATAGTTCGGGCGCCATTATAACGAAGTAAATTTCTCCGTCATTTTTATCCGCGCCAGGATTCGAACCCGGGTCCCCTCATTCCGGAATAAGTTGCTCTACCAATTGAGCTACGCGGACGTTTTATTCTGATTCCTATCTGCCTTTATGTCGTGTGCGTCCTTCGGGCAGGTACGTCACAATTCTATAAGGCTTAACTCTTACAATAGCATTACTAGCTAGCTCGATATCATGTTCGACCAAATGAGTCTTCCCTGGAATATTAGAAACCATTTTCAAGTAATGGCAAAATAGTTTTTTCAGATCCTGAATTTGTTGGCCACTTAGGCGCTCTCGAAGTTTACTGTTCTCCTCGATATCAGAGAAGTGAAATATATTTGGATTTTTTTCAACTTGCGGAAATTTAATCTCTAAATCCATTTCACCATTTTCACAACCGGGCAATAAGTTCACAAATTCTGGTCGTTTATGGTATGGTTTCAGCATGTTAATGTGATATACTTGATGCTTTACATTTTTACCTTCAAAGCTTACTACATAATTAGTCTCGGAAATTTTTTTCTCAATTTTCCCTGGTCCTTTCCACTGTTCCGCTAACTTATTTGGCCTACAGGTAACAAGAACTAATACTAAATCTCCTTCTTGAAATTAACGTTTTACCGCATTTCTGTCATACCAATATTTTCTTTTCAATTGAGCCACTTCCACGTTTTTAATGGAAAGTTCTTGACATCTTTTCACCCTATTTATTAACTCAAATACATATTCAGTGACATAGTTTTCTTCTTCAGGATGACCCATCCATTTTTCATACAATAGTGTCATTGGCGTCCTCAAATTTTTTCAATGCACCAATTCAGCAGGCGTAAACCGTGTACTTTCATGTGTCACAGTTCTCAAAGCAAACAGCGCCGCCGGTAACTGTTTCTCCCAATCCGGAGCAGACTCAAGACATAAAACTCTCAACATCCTTTTAATAGTTCGATGGAATCGTTCTACCGGATTACTTTGGGGATGATATACAGAAATGTGAGTAACTTTTATTCCAAACCGCTCCAGAAATTCTAGTGTCAAAGTGCTTTCAAAACTGGCTCCTTGATCAGTTTGAATTTCTTTCGGAAATCCCATGTGGCTAAAAATGTGTAACAAAGCGTCAACTACCGACTTGGATCCTATGTCTGGTACTGGTATTGCATCTGGATATTTGGACGACAAACACATAGCTGTAATTATGTATCTATTTCCGCTTGAAGTCTCGGGCAAAGGCCCACAGGCATCAACGTTGATTTTTGTAAAAATTTCAGGAATAATTGGAAATATTTTTAAAGGTGCTTTCTTTTTGTCCCCAGCTTTTCCAGCACGTTGGCATGAATCACAAGATTTTACAAATTCTTCAATTTCTTTATAACAGTTAGGCTAATAAAAATACTTCGCTAGTCTGTCTTTGGTTTTTGTCACTCCTAAATGCCCCGAAGTTCCCTCATGACACATGTTTTTTATTTGTTCTCTATATTGTTCTGGAACAACAATAAGATCTTCCTCTTCGCCAATCTTGTTGATTTTCTTCTTCACCATCATCCCATTTCTTAGTACAGCATAACCATTTGACTTTTTAAAATATGTTTTCTCTATTTCGTTGAGAATTTTTTTCAATTACAAACTTTGCCGTTGATCTTCCATGAAACTTTTTGAATCCATTTTTACCAACTCTAACATGGCTTTATCTTCATCATGCCTCAATGGCAGAATTTCTTCTTCTAATTCATCTGATTCTTCGGAACCCACAGCCTCTCCTTCAAGGGCTTGTTTTTCTTTCTTCCCTGAATCATTCTTTACTGAATTTCTCTCTTCGTTGTTTCGTTTCTGTTTTTCTTGATACCTAGTAACCACAACATTTACTTGTTCTGAATTAAGTGGCCACTCCATATCAATTTTTTTTAACAAAGCGGCAGTCTTATTTCTAAGTAAATATCTACCTCGATCTAGCGACTTTCTAATCACTGCTGCCTTAGTTACAATATGACCTAATTCACATTCTAGTTCAACTTCTGCCAATGGTAAACAAACCTTTTGTTCATGCAGAAGATGCTGTACCCACATATGTTCTCCAGTAAACTCACCTGGCGACACATACTCTTGACAAATGATATCAACTGATGAACCTGTATCCCGGAGAATAAGCATGGTAACTCCATTTATTTTTCCTTCAAAGATATAGGGTGCCAAGAGATCCCCTTCAGTTTCCTCTCCGATTCTATTTACGCTTCCTGAGTTCTGTGATTTTAGCTTAGGACACTGAGGTCGAATGTGATCATAAGATGCACACTCGTAACATTGAATCTTCCGTCTGCGATCATACTTTTCTTCATTCTGAGATGCATTCCGTTTTGACCACACTTGTCCTACATCTGACTTAACATAATTTTTGTTATAAAATCCATCTTTCATAAAATTTCCCCGATCATAGTTATCTCTAGTTTTTTTCTCACTGCCTTGCATTTTCTTTGAAGCACAAAATTCATTCGACGAATTTTTCTTGATTCCTCCTCTTACACTTTCATAATTGTCCACCATATCAGCCAAATCTGAAGTTGAGACAATATTTGACCATTTATCAATAAAATGCTCCCTTATTTCTATAGGCACTCTCCGCTTCAATTGATCTGTGATCATTAATTTTTTTAGCCCTTCAAAATATCACCTATTTTAAGTCCTGAAATCCATTCATTAAAATAATTTTCTAACTCGAAGGCGAAATCTCTCCAGGTCTTCTCTGATGTACGCATGTGTTGTACAAATTTCAATCTAAATTTCTCTGGACTTAACTTATATCTTTTAAGAAGTAACCTTTTAACATATTCATAGTTTTTAGCATCTTCCACATTTTCTCTGGCAATCAATTGTGATATTTCGTAGGGCAAAAGTCCTATCAAATTCGTGACCCAATCTTCCCTTTTTATTTCTGCTTGTTGTGCTTGCCTTTCAAATAAAACTAAGTAAATACTTATATCACTGTCTTTTGGGTCAAATGTTTTCATCAAATGACGAAGTTCTAATCTCGGTTTTTGAGAATTTCCATTTTGCTCCAAACTACCTGCCAGCGGCTGACGTCCAGCTTCTATTCTGAGATTTTCAAGCTCAAATTCCATTTGTCTTTCTGTTTCTCTACGCTCTTTTATACCTGCCAAAAGTTCTTTCACGAAATCCTCTTCATAACCTTTAAAGGTGACAACTTTATTTTTTAATTCCAGAATTTTGAGATTTGTCATAACTTCTATACCCAATTCTTCCGCCAACTGCAGAAGTTCTTCTTTTCGAGCTCTTCCTAAGAAAGCCATTTCAACAAGCTCAACGTGTACCCAATGTTTATTTATTATCGTATATGTGTATACGTTCTCAGAAATTGTTTACAACAATATTTTACATTTACCTATAATCTAGGATCAAACAGTTGATCTGAATGTACTATTTCTTGACAGAAATTATTTCCTTCTATTTTCGTATATGTGTATATGTTCACACAAATTGTTTACAACAATATTCTACATTTACCTATAATCTAGGCTCAAACAGTTGATCTGAATGTACTATTTCTTGACAGAAATTATTTCCTTCTATTATCGTATATGTGTATACGTTCACAGAAATTGTTTACCACAATATTCTACATTTACCTATACTCTAGCCTCAAACAGTTGTTCTGAATGTACTATTTCTTGACAGAAATTATTTCCTTCTATTATCGTATATGTGTATACGTTCACAGAAATTGTTTACAACAATATTCTACATTTACCTATACTCTAGCCTGAAACAGTTGTAACGTACCAGGAGATGTGACGTACCTGCCAGAAGGACGCACACGGCATAGAGGCAGATAGGAATCAGAGTAAAACGTCCGCGTAGCTCAATTGGTAGAGTGACTTATTCCGGAATGAGGGGATCCGGGTTCGAATCCTGGCGTGGACAAAAATGACGGAGAAATTCACTTCGTTATAATGGCGCCCGAACTATCCGGATGACCCGACCGTTCAAAATCTCGCAATGGTGTGATGTTATTTCCACACCGCGAGATAGGAAAAATATGAGAATCCCTTCTCGAGCACTTCGACAAAAAAAAAAAAAAAAAAAAAAAAAAAAAATAAGGGGGAGATGATGTAACTTACCAGGAGATGTGACGTACCTGCCAGAAGGACGCACACGACATAGAGGCAGATAGGAATCAGAATAAAACGTCCGCGTAGCTCAATTGGTAGAGTGACTTATTCCGGAATGAGGGGATCCGGGTTCGAATCCTGGCGTGGACAAAAATGACGGAGAAATTCACTTCGTTATACAGTTGTTCTGAATGTACTATTTCTTGACAGAAATTATTTCCTTCTATTATCGTATATGTGTATACGTTCACAGAAATTGTTTACAACAATATTCTACATTTACCTATAATCTAGGCTCAAACAGTTGATCTGAATGTACTATTTCTTGACAGAAATTATTTCCCTCTATTTTCGTATATGTGTATACGTTCACAGAAATTGTTTACAACAATATTCTACATTTACCTATAATCTAGGCTCAAACAGTTGATCTGAATGTACTATTTCTTGACAGAAATTATTTCCTTCTATTTAATTCCGTGCCCGGAAACTTCTAAAAAACTTCCTTTGATATTTCATTCCTTTGGATAATTCTCTAAGAACAACAACAAAACAGTACTTACATAAACATCTAATGTGGTGTAAATCCGATACGGAACAACTAATTTCGAAAAAACAAACTACAGTCACCATCCTTTGTTCTTCCCAACACAAAGAGGAAAAAAAAATATCCCTGTCGCGTTGGTTCTATCGCACGCTTGAAGATCTTTCAACTCATCGATTCCCACGGTCATAAAAAACGCCGCTGAAGTTGCGCTGATCCCGTCTCACCGGCGCCTTCACTTCCTGTCTTTCGTAGTTCGAATCTCACCGGTGCCTCCAATTCTATCTTTCGTCTGTAACATCACAGACACTCGATCACAACACAAAACATTTATTTCTTTACACAAAAACTTAAACTGGAATACAGTCCGCGCTACAAACTGAACTTGTTGTCTTAGCCAAAGCTCGCCATGTCCTCCTCCTTCGATATCTCTCTCGCAACTCTCCTCATCACTCACCACACGCTCAAGTCATTAAATGTCAATGTATCTTTCTGCACTTTTGTGCGTGGAAGTCGTACTTTACAGCACGTGAAACGGAAATTTAATTAGTGTCGTTCAAAGTAGGAAACAAGTCGGTTGTATCGGCATGTACAATACTAACAAGAAAGATGACACCGAATTTTCGGGTGTAATAAGCACGTCTTTTGAATCCGTTCTGAAGCAAATTAAATTTATCAAAGCTATTCAAAGTCAATGGAACCGGTATGAAAAACAATAGATCTGACGAAAGAAAGAAGATTTTCAATCGGGTTTTTAATCCCTCAGATATTGCTGTAAACGGAATCATGAGCTTACGAACTCTTAGAAACAGAGATATCGACAAAATAAGATGTGACTTTACGTCCACTGGTGGGAAAACCATGCATTATTTTAGGAAGAAATTATTCCCAAAAGGTGTATCCATATAAGCGGTATCGGTCGAAGAAAAAAAAATTGGTCGAGTCTTCAGGAGCCCAGATTTTGCAACAAAGACTTCAGAAGCAAAAATTAACACTTATGACCCCTGAAGGCTAAACCATTTTTTACCAAACAGTAGAAATTATGTGAAAAATATTTTCCATCAGGTCTTGTATGCTATATAGGAAGAATTTTTCAAATCAGATCTTTAGGAGCAGAAACAACGTAGAAAACGCAATTTACCTTTCTGTCCCTAGTATATGATTTACTTGAAAATTTTAAATTTATAGGAAAAACATTTCGCATCGGAAACACTATCCAACAAAGAAGGAATTTTTCAAATCGTACTCTTAGAAGTAGAGATATTGACAAAATTAAGATATACATCTTCCAAGAAGAAAATTTTCCTAAGAGGTTTGTCGACATGAGGAGTAGTATCGGTCAACAAACGACTTTTTTTTCAGTCGAGATTTTAGAAGCTCATATTTTGCTGCAGATACAACAGAAGCGGAAATTAAGACTTACGCCACCTGGTGGTCAAACCATTTCTTACAAAAATTAGAAATTACGTGCAAACGATTCCCCATCAGGAGCTGTATGCGGTGCAGAAAGAATTTTTCAAATCGGAGATTTAGAAGCAGAGATATATTGGGAAACGCAATTTACATTTACGCCCCCGAGCGGAAAGTCTATGAATTACTTGAAAACTTTGAAATTATATTAACCACATGTCACACTAGAAACACTATCCAACAAAGAAGGAACTTTTCAAATCGGACTCTTAGAAGTAGATATATTGACAAAAATAAGATATACATCTACGCCCCTAGCGTAGAAACCATGCACTATTTTAAGAAGAAAATGTTTCTAAAAGGTTTGTCGACATGAGTAGTATCGGTCAACAAACGACTTTTTTTCAATCGAGAATTTAGAACATCATATTTTGCTGCAAATACAACAGAAGCGGAAATTAAGATTTACACCCCCTGGTGGCCAAACTATTTTTTTTACAAAAAGAGAAATTATGTGAAAACGATTTCCTATCAGGAGCTGTATCCGGTGCAGAAAGAATTTTTCAAATCGGAGATTTAGAAGCAGAGATATAGGGGGAACGCAATTTACCGCTACGCCCCCTAGCGGGAAGTCTATGAATTACTTGAAAATTTTGAAATTACATGAAAACATGTCACACGGAAAACACTATCCAACAAAGAAGGAATTTTTCAAATCGTACTCCTAGAAGTAGAGATATTGACAAAATTAAGATGTATATCTATGCCCCCTGGTGGAGAAACTGTGTAATATTTTAAGAAGAAAATATTCCGAAAAGGTTTATCGATGTGAGTGGCATCAGTCCAGGAAATAATTTTTTCAATCGATATTTTAGAAGCTAAGATTTTATGGCAAATACATCAGAAGCAAGAATTAACGCTTACGCCCTCTGGTTGCCAAAATATTCTTTACCAAAAATTTGAAATTATATGCAAAAGATTTTCCATCATTAGATGTATCCGCTGAAGAAAGAAAATTTCAAATCGGAGTTTTAGGAGAAGAGTGTTCGAGGGAAAGGTAATTTACTTTTACGCCCCCTAGCGGAAAATCTATGCGCAATTTGAAAAAGTAACGATATCTAAAATACTCTTCGATATAAATGGAATCAAAAGATAATTTTTTTTTTCAATCGGATGTTTAGAAACAAATATGTGGAATAAAACGTATTTTGAATTCGACATCATCTGCATATACGCCTTCTACCGGCGAAATTGTACATCGTCAAAAAAAAAAAAAAAAAAAAGCGAAATAAAGGTTCATCATTTGCATATTTCAAGCTTCCCAATGCAAAAAAATTTTCAAATCGGATTAATAGTTGCAGAGATATTGTGGGTACAGACGGACGGACTGACGGACGAACGGACGGACAAACCAATAACAGAAGCACGATCTTTTTTTACAAAAGACGTGCTAAAAATTAGCCTTACGGAATTAAAAAAATGTACTGTATTGCCAAAAGTATTCGAACACTAGATATTTTTTGGAATAAATGGCTTTATTATCGCAATTAGTAGTTAGTCGGTCCACCTTTTTATTAGCACGTCTTTTGTAAAAAAAGATCGTGCTTCTGTTATCGGTTTGTCCGTCCGTCAGTCCGTCCGTCTTTACCCACAATATCTCTGCAACTATTAGTCCGATTTGAAAAATTCTTTTTGCGTTGGGAAGCTTGAAATATGCAAATGATGATCCTTTATTTCGTTTTTTTTACGACGTAAAATTTCGCCGGTAGAGGACGTAAATGCAGATGATGTCGAATGCCACATCAGTCCACGAAAATTTTTTTCAATAGATAGCTTCTAAAATATCGATTGGAAATTTTTTTCGTGGACTGATGCCACTCACATTGATAAACCTTTTCGGAATATTTTCTTCTTCAAGTATTCCACAGTTTCTCCGCCAGGAGGCGTAGATGTATATCTTATTTTTGTCAATATCTCGACTTCTAAGAGTCTGATTTGAAAAATTCCTTCTTTGTTGGATAGCGTTTCCAGTGTGACATGTTTTTCATGTAATTTCAAAATTTTCAAGTAATTCATAGACTTTCCGCTAGGGGGCGTATGGGCAAATTGCGTTTCCCCCTATATCTCTGCTTCTAAATCTCCAATTTGAAAAATTCTTTCTGCACCGGATACAGCTCCTGGTGGGAAATCGTTTACACATCATTTCTGATTTTTGTAAAAAAAAACATGGTTTATCCACCAGGGGGCGGGAATTTTAATTTCCTCCTTCTGATGTATTTGCAGCAAAATATGAGCTTCTAAATTCTCGATTGAAAAAATTCGTCGTTTGTAGACCAATAGTACTCATATCGACAAACCTTTTAGAAACATTTTCTTCTCAAAATAATGCATGGTTTCTACAGCCAGGGGCGTAGAAGTATATCTTATTTTTGTGAATATCGTTACTTGTAGGCGTCCGCTTTGAAAAATTTCTTCTTTGTTGGATAGTGTTTCCAGTGTTACATGTTTTTCATGTAATTTTAAAATTTTCAATTAATTCATAGGCTTTCCGCAACGGGGCGTAAAGGTAAATTTCTCCCCCCCCCCCCCCTATATCTCTGCTTCAAAATCTCCGATTGAAAAATTCTTTCTGCACCGGATACAGATCCTGATGGGAAATCCTTTGCCGATAATTTCTAATTTTGTAAAAATGGTTTGGCCACCAGGTGGCGTATGTCTTAATTTCCGTTTCTGATGTATTTGCTGCAAATTATGAGCTTCTAAAATCTGGATTGAAAAAAGTGGTTTGTTGACCGATACTACTTATATTGGCAAACATTTTAGGAACATTTTCTTCCTGAAATAATGCATGGTTTCTACGTCAGGGGACGTAGATATATACCTTATTTTTGTCAATATCTTTACTTCTAGGAGTCTGATTTGAAAAATTTCTTCTTTGCTGGATAATGTTTCCGATGCGAAATGTTTTCCCTATAAATTCAAAATTTTCAAGTAAATCATAGACTTTCCGCTAGGGGGCACAAAGATAAATTACATTTTCTGCGTTATTTCTGCTTCTAAAACTCCGATTTGAAGAATTCTTCCTGTATCGCATACAAGACCTGATGGAAAATATTTTTCAAATAATTTCTAATGTTTGGTAAAGAATGGTTTGGCCACCAGGGGGCATAAGTATTAATTTCTGCTTCTGATGTATTTGTAGAAAAATCTGGGCGCCGCCGCGGTGGCGCAGTGGTCTAAGCGATGGCCTCTGATCATTCGTCTGACAGGGGTCCGGGTTCGTATCCCGGTAAGGCATGGATGTTGTGTTTGTCTTACGGCATTGGCTCTCTCCCTTCCCTGGAACCAGTGACCCTAAACTAGGTACGGGCGACTGCTTATAGCCCATTAAGTTGCTCACGGTGGTCGTTAAACCTCCAATAAAAAAAAAAAAATCTGGTCTTCTGAAAACTCGACTTAATTTTCTTTTCTTGGACCGATAAATGCTCATATGGAAAAACTTTTTGAGAATGCTTTTTTCCTAAAATAATGCATGGTTTTCCCACCAGGGGACGTAAAGTCACATCTTATTTTTGTCGATATCTCTGTTTCTAAGAGTCCGATTTGAAAAAATTCTTTCTATGTTGGAGAGCGTTTTCGGTGCGAAATGTTTCTCATATAAATTTCTGTTTCCCTTAACGCACAAGTCTGCAACCAGAGGGCGTAAGCTCGCGATTCCGTTTATAGCAATATGTGAGGGTTTAAAAACCCGATTGAAAAACTTCTTTTTTCTGTCAGATACTATTGTTTTCCATACCGGTTCCATTAACTTTGAATAGCTTTGATAAATTTAAATTTCGTCAGAATGGATTCAAAAGGCGTGCTTATTACACGCGAAAATTCGGTGTCATCTTTCTTGTTTAGTTTTTTTTTTTAGTTTGTACTCTTACGCCAATTAAACGGAAATTGGCACGCTCGTGTTGTAAACATTCTTGGTGTATTCACAGCCTATTTTTCAAACACTTGATGATTTTTTTTAGTTTGCTCAGAAATATGGGTGCCCATTTAACTTAGGAGCTCAGTGCAATTACCATGAAGATAAGGAGACGACATGGTTGTGCTCATCCTACACTTTCGCTTTGTAACATCACTGTCCTAACTACCATAGCAGCTGTACTAAATCATGGCTCTATTTCTCTGTGACAAAACAACTTGACGAAAATGTTATTCGGAAATCCGCACTAATATCATTCGGGAATTCTGTCTCAACTTTAAATGGATTTTGATTTAAGTTTTAATTTCGCAAATTGGTTGCGTGTCACCGAGATATCTTTTATGTACGACAAAGAGGCATTTCTTTAAGATCTGACAGTAATATTATGGAACGTACCCTAGAGTATTATAAATTTATTTAAAAATGGGATAAATTAACGTGGAAATCAAATTAACCTTCAAAAGAAAAATTATCTTTCCTCCTCTTGGCATGTGATACTTGCGAGAGACACCACTGTTTTATTTTAAAATATTAACAATGCTGTGAGTACGCTTTATATTTAACATCTATTCGTTGACAGAACCGGCTCAAAATTTGCCTTTTTACGTAGCACGTTCAAAAAGTCTTTGGAACTTTTAACCGTTTCGGGCAACTAGGTTCAGATATTTTAATCAAAATTTCTGGGAGTTTTTTAGTAATAAAACCATGTCTCATTCTTTTGCGAAGATGTCTACTAAGCTTTTAGTGCAGATAGCTTCAAAGGTTGTTATCTATCTTCCATGAGTTGTTTTGTAATAAAAAAATGTTTTGTCCCTTCTGACGACATCTATTAAGCGTTTAAACCCTCTAGGTTCAAACATTGTTTTCATTCCTTCTGAGAGCTGTTTAGTAATAGAACCATGTCTCGTCACTTCTGATGGTGTAGGTTAAACGTTTGGCGCCACTAGGTTCAATCCTTGTTATCAAAACTTCTTGTTGTTGTTTAGTAATAAAACCATGTCTCGTCACTTTGGACGACGTTTATTAACCGTTTGATGATCACCACGTTCAAATATTGTCCTCAAAACTTCTGGGAGTTGTTTAGTAGTAAAACCATGTCTCGTCACTTGTGGCGACGTGTATTAACCGTTTGGGGCCAGTATGTTCAGATAGTTTTAGGGATCCGTCTAGGAGTTGTTTAGTCATAAAACCATGTCACGTCGCTTGGGACTATTTTTGTTAATGTTACTGATAACACGACAGAACATCTCAGCATTATATACATACTGTACTTCCCCACTCAGAGCACACTTTCCTGCGCAACCGTTCTTTGCACTTATGCAAATATTCGGTAGTGTCCGAATACTTTTGATAATATAGTGTGAATACGTTTTGTAATAGAGTGTGTATCAGATAGATGTACAGAATTAGAAATTCTGTCACTCCATTCACGTAAAGGTTGTTTCTAAAACTTATTTATTTATGTATAAGAATTTTTGGCATATTTCGGTTGCTATTTCATTCAGTGCCCTTGGACACTCTAGATCATGACAGTAATTTCAAGTAGTAGGAAGACCTGACGCTAAATCCGTGATAAAAGGCAATGTTATATTTTTTTATTCGTTCTTTATTCAGAAGAAATATTACTTCCAAGTCTTCACAGTAGGGAGACTCTGTTTACTAAAAAATGTTCTGTAGTAGAGAGGAAAGAGAGAAAGAGATATTCAGAAGTAAAACTGAAGTGAAGTTTCCCTATAGTTCTTCCTTCTTCGAGGGTCACTCATAACCTTTTGCGCCAAATATTTTTCTTGGAGGTAAATGTTATAGTGGCAAGCTGAAATTTGAACCTTGTTCGTTATCAATTTTCGTGGATTTGGTTTGCGCCAACTGCAAATGAGGGCTTAGATTCTTTGACAATACGGGAAATTCTATGGATTGTCATTTCGATTTTTCACTATTTGTCAAAATAGGTGAGAGCTGATATACGGGTAGTGTACCGAAAGCAATGCAAAAGTGGGCATAACTTTTTATTAACTGACAGAGGTGATACAAATTGCACATATTGGTAAAGTAACTCTTCATCTATACAAACGTACTACTCAACATAGTCTCCATCACAAGCGATGCATTTGCGCCATCGTTGAATCCAACTCTCGAATCCACTTCGAAAAAATTCAGGTGTGAACTGTTGTACCAACTTCTTCACAGCCACTTTCAGCTCGTCTGTGTCATCAACTCGTTTTCTCAGGAGACTGTCATTCATTGGTAGAAGTCGGACGGCGCCAGATCTGGGCTCTACGGTGGATGGGGAACCACCGAGCAGACTAATTTGCTGATAGCCTAATTTGTTGACAAAGACCTGTGTCGTCTCGCATTGTCATAGTGAATGTAAATCCTTCTCATATTCTTGTTTGGTCTCTTCCTCCTTATGGCTTCTCCAATCTTCTTGAGTGTCTCAATGTACCACTCGCTGGTCATGGTGCGGCCACATTCCCGAAAATCAAGGAGCTTGACACCCCTATCATCCCAAAAAAGAGTCATCATGACTTTCTGTGCTGATTCCTGGCTCTTGAACTTCTCACGCCGTGGTGAAGAGGTGTGACGCCTTTGCATGGATTGATTCTTCGTTTCCGGATCGTAAAGATACACTCACGTTCCATCCCCTGCCACCAGATCGGAAACAACGTGTCGTTATTAGTTTCAAACGCTTCCAGAAGATCATAGCAGACTTCCACCCTTCTCTCCTTCATATCGGCTGTCAACTGTCGAGGTACGCACGTTGCACACACTTTCCGATACCCAAAGTCTTCCAACATCATCTGTATGGCATTGTGATCACATTCCATGTTGTGCAGCAAGCTCACGGATTGTGACTCGTCTTACCTCGCGAATCAATTCATCCACTCGCTGACAATTCGTGTCAGTGGTCGCAGATGATGGACTCCAACTGCGTGGTTTGTTTTCAATGCTGGTTTTCCCTTCTTTAAACTTCTTCATCCATCTGTGCACATTGCTCTTGTCAATGGTGTCATATACCTAAACATTCCTTAGCCTTCTGTGGACGTCGGACTGCTTACAACCTTCATTTGTTATAAAATCAATGACTGCACGTTGCTTCTGCTTGGAATCCATTATTCACATGCAATGAAGAAGAAGGGTTACTATAGAGGAAGACTCTACCAACATGCGCAATTTGAACGACCTCTGTCAGTAAATAAAAACATTTTTCTCACTTTTGCATTACTTTCGGTACAGCACTCGTATTACACTATTTGGCGAATACGTGAGCCGACTTTTAAAGAAAAAGGTTCTCGTTATCGTGCTCATGCTTCCTTGGACGTCTTCTGGTAGTTTAGATAGGACGTGTTTCTGGTAGTTTAGATAGCAGCTAAACTATCAGAAAGACGTTGTGACGTACTACAGAGGGAAAAACGTGTGTCAAGACGACAAATCTGCATCGAGACATTCTGTCCGCGTAGCTCAGTTGGTAGAGCGACTTACTCCGGAGTGAGGGGACACAAGTTCGATGCCAGTCGCCGAATTTTTGTGTTAAATTTAAATTTCTACACTGCTGGCCACCCAAAATGCAACACCAAGAAGGACACGAGATAGCAAAGCCAGATTTACTGGACACATAACAACAGATACAAAGATGAAACGATTGAGCCTACAGGCCCGTGCGACTTGCGGAACACGCAGACATCAATAGTTCGTGTGGCCCCCGTGGCTGGCAATAACGGCCGCAACACGCCGCGGCATCGAACGAAAGAGGCTTTGGTTGTGGGCTTGAGGTATGTCGGTCCAGGTTGCTTTCACACGTTGCCACAGTTCATCTGCCGTAACCGCGGGTGGTGCTTGCCGGGACACTCGGATGCCGATCAGCGACCAGACGTGTTCGATGGGCGACATAACGGGAAAACAAGTGGGCCACGGCAGCAGTGACACTTGGTGAGCAGTGAAGAATTCTTGCACGATGCGTGCCACGTGCGGGAGCACATTGTCCTGTTGAAACATGGCCGCTGGCAGGTCCTGTAGGTAAGGGAAGACTACAGGCTCAAAAACGTCGGAGATGGTGTGGTGGCTGTTGAGTGTACCGGCGATGCGTACCACAGGGTGCGGGTGTCATATCCAATTGCGTCCAAACCATAACGCCAGGCTACGGACCGGTATGGCGATGCATAATGCAGGCGTCATACAGTCTCTCGCCGCGGTGCCGCCAAACGCAGATCCGACTATCGTGGTGTTGCAGGCAGAAGTGGGATACGTCGGAGAAGACAATGTCGTGCCTTTCCGTAGTCCAGGTGCGGCGTTCAACGGCCCACTGCCGCCGCACTCGCCGGTGGTGTAACGTCAATGTGAATCGGATCAATAGGCGCCGTGCGACAAGTACCCGCTTCTGCAGACGACGTCGAACGGTACGTGCTGACACAGGTTGTTGCGCAACACACCGTAATTCCTGCGCTAACGTTCGTGATGTGGCGGTGCGAGCCGTCAAAGCCCGCCGCACAACATGCCGGATCTCTCGTTCGGTGGTGTGCCGCGGCTGCAGCAATCGCTCACGTCGGTCCGTCCGTCCCTCCTGCACCCACCGAATCCATACTCGCCTCACTGTGGCTGGATGCCGTCCCACACGGACGCCGATGTCTCGGTACGATAAACCGCTGTTGCGATAAGCCACTATTCGTCCTCTGTCGAACTCCGAAACGTGCTGGAATGACTGCCGTATTCTGCGACGAGGCATCAGGAAGCTTCCCACGCACAGCCCGGCAGCACAACACACTTCCGCTACTTATAGCCCGCTTTCTGTGCACCCTTCTTATAGTGCTTCTCGGTGGCGTGCCGGGCGCACATGATTTGCATATGGCCTGCAAAGCTAATCGTTTGCATGTCCTCTCAGGGCGACGCATGCTGCGAATTTCAGGCCAATCGGATGCTTCCTTCTTGGTGTTCCATTTTGTGTGGCCAGCAGTGTAAATGCAATACATTTCCATATTGATATTTAATGTGCTTTAACACTTTGCATTTAAAGCGAAAATAAATCAAGCTTGACTGTTTAGAAACACTTAATCGGAATGACTAAAGGCAGTAAAAAACCACATTCGCTAACATCAATTTTTGTGTCTTTGGCTTTTAATGGCAATATGAAAAATAAAAGAATTCCGAAAAGCAGCTAAAGTACTAGAAAGAAGAATTGTAAATTATCTTTTCTCAGTCTCAAGTCGATTATAAAAGTTTAATTAATGGTTGACTTTCCTCGTCGATCTCCTGCTTCTCTTATCATTGTTATCAGTTGTAGAAACTTCCTAAAATTTTCTGGCCACGAAAAATAAGTAAAACTGTTCAAAGGTGGAAACGCCGCCCCGATGACGCTGTGGTCTAAGGCGTTGGCCTCTGATCATTCGTCCGTAAGGGGTCCGGGTTCGAATCCCGGTTAGGCATGGATGTTAGGCATGGATTTCGGCACTGGCTCTCTCCCTTCCCTGGAGCCAGTGACCCTAAATTAGGAACGGGCGACTGCTTATAGCCCATTGAGTTGCTCACGGTGGTCGTTAAACCTCCAAAAAAAAAAGATGGAAACCAAAAGCTGTGAAGAATTATGGGTTGTGAAACATAAAAGCCAGGCGCAAATCAGGCCAACTAAACAGAGGGCAGCATAACAAAAGAGAAGATAATTTATTTTTTTGATTTTTACGTAATAATTCATTGGAAAGCAGACATGAAAATAACGAATCTTTCGGAGAAATGGCAAAGATAACACTTTACCTTATAATAGTTTTACTGAAAACCAGTAGCACTTGTACTTTCCGATTTTCGAAAAGATTTTTCACAGGTCAAACAAATAATGAGCAAATGTTATCGCTTTGTCTTCTCTGTTTCTTCTGTTTATGAAAATGATATCGCTGTTTCTGAAAGGTGCAGATGAAATAACTTTTTAGCATCCCATGGATCATCACCAAGATTTTCTCTGCAATTTACAATGTTTTAGTCCAAACTTCATGTTTGTATTGTGCCGAAATTTGTATAACTCATATCACAAAAATGCACCAGGTAAATTTGCCGAAATTTGTATAACTCATATCACAAAAATGCACCAGACAAATTTGCCGAAATTTGTATAACCCATATCACAAAAATGCACCAGGTAAATTTGCCGAAATTTGTATAACTCATATCACAAAAATGCACCAGGTAAATTTGCCGAAATTTGTATACTTCTAACAATATACATGGCCAAATAATATTATTGTGACCACTAGCTAACATCCAGAGTAACCGCCGTGTGCAGCGCAGGCAGCAGCTGCACGGACTGGGAGTGCCTTCATAAGGTGCTGGAAGGTGTTCACAGGTATGTGGAGCCATGGTGACTTCAGTGCATCTGACAGCTACTGATCGAGGTGGTCCCACAGATGATAGAGCAAACAACACGATCAAGGTGGTCCCACAGATGCTCAATTGGATTTAAGTCTGGGGAATTAGGGACCCCAGGGAAGTATTTTGAAGTCTTCATCGGGTTCTTCCAACCACTCTCGGAAATTTCTAGCTGTGTCACATGCCGCATTGTCGTGCTGGAAGATCCCGTCCACCCCAGGGAAAACAATCAGCATGTATTGGTTTACATGGTCTCCAAGGATGTATTCATAACGAATTCGGTCCACAGTGCCTTCCACAGGTATGAGTGGACCCAGAGAGTGCTACGAAAGCATTTCCCGTATCATAAAGTTGCCCCCACCAACTTGTGTTCTGTCAGCAATGGTTGAAGAGTGTTTGTTCTCTGATGTTTCTCGCCTTATACGCCAACGTCCATCCATTCGATGAAGCAGAAAACGCGACTCATCGGAGAAGGCAATTCTTTGCCAATCAGTGGAGGTGCAATTCCGATACTGCTGCCCAAATGTAAGCCTTTTCTGGCGATGCGCCTTCGTTAGCATAAATGCAGTGACCATCCGCCTGCATAGGAGCCCGTTACGCAGCAGGGTTCGCTAAACTGTTGTTTTAGACACACTTCTGGTAGCCTATTGGTTCATTCCGCCAGTGACGTGCTCTATTGTAGTACGTCGATCTGTCTTCACGCACCTTCACAGCCGACGTTCACCTCTCACATCAATGGCACGTGGTGCTCCGCAGTTTCTACGTCGCTTATTCGCAATGGTGCCATTTCTTCAATCACCATACATTTTAACCACAGAAGCACGCAAACAGTTCACAAACTGCGCTGTTTCAGAAATACGGCCACCCTCCGTCCGAAAGCCCATAAACATCGCTTTTTGCAAATCTTTTAAATCGCTCCTTTTATCCATGACCGCAGCGAGTGATATGTTTTCAGTTTGCCTACAGCACACCTTATATACCCTCTAAGCCAGCTCACGACGAGAGTTGGAAACGGGTCAAAATTTCGGACCCGTAACTGACCCGGACAAATCAGCTTTGAACTATAAATTCCAAACTGAATTTATATATATGTACATATATACATATAAACGTAATACACTGAAGAGCAATTGAATTAGAGACAGCTGGCGTTATGCAAATGTGGCGCTGTGGGCGGCTCTGTAAATAGAAACGACATGACGTATGCAGCGATCCGACAATAAAAGGAATGATGCGACGTAAATCAGTAAGAGTCGGACGCAGTATGGGTAAGACGAAGGATCTAAGCGCATTTCATCGTGGGCAAATTGTCTGGGTCCGACGAAAGAGTCACTCATTCTCGGAAGTAGTGCAGACACTGGGATTTTCACGAACCACTGTGTCACAGGTGTACCGTGAGTACATCGCATCCGGTAAAACCATCATTGCAAGGGCCAACTGCTTTTGACAACAGCGTGTGAATGAGCTGGGTCATCGTCGGCTAGCTCGTATTGTAACAGCGGATAGACGAGCCACAGTGCAAGAAATCACTGGGCAATTTAACGCTAGTGCACAAAAACGTGTAAGCAGCTACACCATCCAGAACCATCTCCTCGCTATGGGTACAGAAGCCATCGTCCCACGAGGGTACCTCTGCTGACTGCACATCACAGGGTGCAAAGATTAGAATTGGGGCGGGAGCATCGCTACTGGACCCTAGACATGTGGAAAAATGTTTCCTGGACTGATGAGTCGAGATTCACGTGGTACATGCGAATGGCAGGATACGAGTACGGCTCAAACCACGTGAAGCGATGGATCCTTCTTTCCAGCAGGGTACTCTTCAAGCTGGTAGGGGCGGCATTCTCGTCTGGGGACTGTTTACGTGGACTGAAATGGGACCCCTGGTACGTGTGACGTCGTCCCTCGCAGGTCAACGTTACCAGGATATCCTGGACGACCATTTGCTCTCATTAGTACGTTTTCAACGTCCCACTGGGGACCTCATCCTGAAACAAGATAATGCACTGTGCCATCGCTCCCGAATTGTATCCGAATGGTAGGATGAACACTCCACCGACGTGACCTCGCTTCCTTGGCCAGCTAGGTCACCTGACCTCAATCCCATCGAGCACATCTGGGATACCATCGAGAGAGATGTTCGAGACTCTGACCCCCTCCATCAAATCTTCGTGAACTGTGGGAGCTTGTTCAGGGGTCGTGAATCCGTATGGCTTCCCAACGCTTCCGGTGTCTTCTCGAGTCCATGCCGAGACGAATCGCCACCGTCATCAGGACGAAAGGCGGTGCTACACGTTACTAGACAGGTATCTCTAATTCAATTGCTTTTCAGTGTATATGTATTCATCCCAATAACTGCTTGATATTTAATAACTGAAATCATTTTTTAATAATAAAATATGGTTACTTGCTAAATTTTAGTACCATTTTTAGTGCCACAGTTTTGCGTAATCCAGAAGTAATGGCTGACTATGACCGTGACCATGGAGTATATTACAAATGGGAATCATTATTTAGAATTACACAAATGTATTTTGTTCGAAAAAAATAAATATTAAAAACAAAAACACAATGCAAAAATTATCTTTAAGAATATCAAAAATTTAATTGTAAGCGCAAACCGAGTTGAAGACTTGATTGTTATAGCACATCATAAACAAGATCTTAATTAGTGATGTTTACAATGAAGCAAGAACAATATGCGTGCATTGGATACTCGATTAATTCAAATTAAGTTTATATACTGGTTTCGTTATGAACATATATATATACAGTATGTCATCATCATCATCATTGTCAACCATTATCAATCCACTGCTGGACGAAGGTCTCCCCAAGTTTCCTCCACAACGGTCTGTCTTGTGCCAGCCTCCTCCATGTCACCCCTGCATACTTTCGAATTTCATCCACCCATCTCCCTATGTGGTCTTCTTCTGGGTCTTTTCCTGTCCCTTGGAATCCAATCTAAAATTTCGGCTGTCCATCGATGATCCGTCCTTCTGGCAGTATGTCCAGCCCATTGCCATTTCAGGGATTTAACTCTGATCATGATGTCTTCCACTCTTGTCATTTTTCGGATCCATGAGTTCCTCTTCTTATCTCTCCTGGTTACACCAAGCATGCACCTCTCCATGTTTCTTTGAGTTGTCTGCAACCTTTGTATGTCTCTTTTAGTTAAGGTCCACGTCTCTGCACCATACGTAAGCACTGGAAGGATGCATTGATCAAACACTTTTCTTTTAAGACATAATGGCATATTGCTCTTGAAAATTATGCTGTTTCTTCCAAAAGCTCTCCAGGCAAGTTTTGTACGCCGATTAATTTCTTCATCAATGTGACCCTCACTTGATATCTGCTGTCCAAGATAAACGTACGTGTCTGTCATCTCCAGCTTTTCTCCATCAATCGATAAATCTTCATTTCTTGTAAAAGCATTGAACATCACTTTTGTCTTCTGAAAGTTCATTTTTAATCCCACTTCTTTACTCTTGTCAGCAAGTTCCTGGATCATACTCTGCAGCTCTGATGGGGTAGTTGCAAAAATGACTACGTCATCAGCAAAACGAAGGTGGGTTAGATAATCTCCATTAATCTTTATCCCCTTTGTTTTCCCAGCTCAGCGACTGAAAAACACCCTCCAATGTGGCATTAAAGAGCTTCGGAGATATGGTGTCACCTTGTCTCACTCCCTTTCCAATTTTTACGTGTGTTGTATTTTCAAACAGCCTAATCTTTGCATTTGCATTTTCATAGATGTTATTAATAATATTAATGTATGCATCTTCAATACCGCAGGTTTTCAGAGCCATTGTAACTGCTGATGGTTTCACCGAATCAAAGGCTTTTTCATAATCGATAAAAGCCATGCACAATGGAAGTTCATATTCCCTCGCTCTTTCAATTAGTTCTCTCAGCACGTGGATATGATCTATTGTGCTGTAGCCACTCCTGAATCCAGCTTGTTCTCTCGGTTGAGCCATGTCTAGTGCTACCTTCAAGCGGTGTGAAAGAACTTTAGTGAAGATTTTATAAACTACTGATAGGAGGCTGATAGGTCTGTAGTTTCCGAGATCCTCAATGTCACCTTTCTTATGTAGCAGGATCATTGTAGCGGTGTTCCAATCCTCAGGAATCTTTCCTTCATTAAGGCATCGAGTGAAAATTTGGGCGAGTACTGTTTCGATTTCTCCACTTGCTTCTTGTATGATGTCTACAGTAATTCCATCTTCTCCTGGAGCTTTTCCTCGCTTCATGTTCTTGATTGCATGTGCAACTTCTGCTGGAAGGACTGGAGGAACTCTGGTACTGGTATCTTTCATGATGTCTGGAGTGCATATATCATCCCTTTCATATAATTTGGAGTAGAAATCTTTCACTCTTGTCAAAATTTCGCCTCTATTTCTTGTTACAGAACCATCTTCTTTTCTCAGTGCCATAATCTGTTTTCTTCCCTTACTGAGATGTCCCTTTGCTATCTTTAGGCTTTGGTTGTTTTCAATTGCTTTCCTCACTAGTTCACAGTTGAATTTTCTTACGTCTTCAGTGATACTTTTTCTTACTGTCTTGCATAGCTCTATATATTCCACTTTGGAAGTCACATCTTCTTTAGTTGTCCTCATCTCTCTTCTTTTTTGCATCAACATTTTGGTTTTTCCTGATAATTTGTTCACATGCAACTTGTTCTTAGACCCAGCTAATTTTGTTGCTGTTTCCATAAGAGCTTTGGTTACTTTTTTGTTAACTTCAGAGATGTCCACTTCTTCCGATGTTAGGCCTTCTAAAGCAGAGAACCTGTTCTTCAGTTCTAACTTGAAGGTATTATGGTGTTTTTTAAGGTTGGTTATGTCAATAGATTTTGTTTGTCTTATGAGCTTGCCACGTTCAAGTTTAGTGTTGAGGTGCATCTTACATCTCACCAATCTATGGTCACTACCTGTGTTGAACTTGTTTAGCACACTGCAGTCTTCTATGACGAATTTTTTGTTACACATAATAAAATCAATTTCACTTGTCGTCCCATTTGGATGTCTCCATGTCCATTTCCTGTGTGGCTTTTTCTTGAAGAAGGAGTTCAAGATGAAAAACCCTTCTGCCTCTGCAAACTCAACGAGAGTATTTCCACGGTGGTTTCTGTTGCCATGACCGAATTTACCTACTGAAGTTTCATTCTGTTGCCGTTGCCCTATTTTTGCATTGAAATCTCCCATAATTATTTTCAAGTGCTGCTTACCTTTATTATTTAGATGACAAATTTCCTCATAAAATTCTTCAATTTCTTCTTCAGGATGACTTGTGGTGGGTGCATAAGTTTGAATAATCTGAGCCTGGTATCTTTTAGAGAGTTGGATAACAAGTCGTGCAGCTCTGTCAGAGGAACTTTCAACTTCTACAACTTTATCCTTCAGTTTCTTGTTTATTATAAATCCAACACCACTAGTTCTGCCAGTATCTCTCCCACGATAGTAGAAGAGATGTCCACTTTTCAGTTCGATGAGATCTTCTCCTTTTCTCCTTACCTCACTTAGCCCCACGATGTCCCACTTGATCCTTTGTAGTTCCTCTTCCAATTCAAGAAGCCTTGAATCAGAAGATAGGGAGCGTCCATTGTAAGTAGCCAAGGCCAGCATCAGATGGCAGCCTAGTCCGGTCCTCCGGGGATTCTTAGCACCCTCTGCCTTCATGTCGCACTGGCCGCTGCCTTGGCCAGGTACATTCCAGCTGCCGGAGACTGAGGGCCAAGATTTAAGTTGTGGAATCATTTTGGAGGGGTTTGGCCATAACTCACCACGCTGGCCAAGCGGGTTGGTGAGTGTGGGATAGAATTTCCTCTGATCCCGATGGTATAGTTATACCGCTATGGGCGGTCGTCAGAGCCCCTTTAGTGGGAACAGGATGCACCACGAGAAGGCGGGGTTGACATTTGTCAAGGAGAGGCTGTGATGTTACGCATCACCTGACCTTGCATACAGTATGTATATGGACAAAAGTATGGAAACATCTGGAAAAAAAGGAATTCCATACCTGATATGGTGTAGAGCAGCCGTTTGCATCCAAGACGGGCTGGATTCTCCTTGGATTGGACAAATATAAGTCTTGAATGGTGGATAATGGGATGTTGTACCATTCTTCCTGCAACACGCGTTCAAGTTTCTGTATTATTGCTGGAGGTGGATAGTGCGCTCACACCTTGTTCTCCAAGGTTCGAGCGCACTCTCCACCTCCAGCAATATTACAGGAACTAGAACAGCCCATAGGGGCTCTACTATATTGAGTTCTGGCGATTGAGAGGGCCAGGAAAGATGGTCAACCTCATCAGCATGCTCAGCAAACCATGTTTGAATGATATGAGCTGTAGGAATTGGGGCCTCATCGTTTTGATAAATGGCATAGCCTGCAGGAAACACTGTTTGTACCATGAGATGGACTCGGTCGCTCAAAATGCTTAAATAGTTCTTGGCAGTGACACGACCTCGCAAGGTAATAATGGGGCCGGCAGAATACCATCTTATGGTTGCCCAAACCATGACAGATCCGCCGCCATGCGTCACTGTATGCAAAAGGCACGCCACATCGTACGTTTGGAGTGGTAATTCACCCCATGTAAACTAGCCCATAGGTTGGAAACAGTGTAAGGGTCGATTCATCGGACCAGATGACAGTCTTCCATTGCTCAACAGTCCACGTTTTATGAGTGTTGCACCACTCTCTCCTGCGTGCTCCATCCACATTATTAACAGTTGGTTTAGCGATTAAGCTCAACCATAAATTCTCTGCTTAAAGAGTTCCCTTCGCACTCTTTTCGTATAGACAGGATTTGAAATCAAGTTATTCAGCTCAGCAGTTACTTTTGCAGCTGTTGTCTTCTTATTTGTCGTCACAATGCTCCGCAATGTCCTTCTCTCTCTGTCGTTCAACGCACACTTTCGTCCACGCTGGCGTTTATTGGATGATGCTTTTCCAGAAGCACAATATGCTGTCATAACTTTCGATACAGTACCTCCCGATAAACCAAATAAACTTGCTACCTAGATCCCGAAAGCACCAACCATAAGGGCCCCAACAATTTGCCCTCTTTGAAACTCTGTAAGATCCGACGTAATTCACTTGCAACACACAGATCAATGTCTAGACAGCAACTGTCTCTGCCTTCTGGTTTGCCACGTTTCGTAGCACACAGTCGCTATCAACACTTCTGGCGCCATCTATACTTTCACGTGAAAAACGTTATTCATACTTGTTATTGGGTGTTTCCATATTTTTGTCCATCCCTTGCATATAAGGATCAAGTGGGACATCGTCGGGCTAAGTGAGGTAAGGAGAAAAGGAGAAGATCTCATTGAACTGAAAAGTGGACATCTCTTCTATTATCGTGGGACAGATACTGGCAGAACTAGTGGTGTTGGATTTGTAATAAACAAGAAACTGAAGGATAAAGTTGTAGAAGTTGAAAGTTCCTCTGACAGAACTGCACGACTCGTTATCCAACTCTCGAAAAGATACCAGGCTCAGATTATTCAAACTTATGCACCCACCACAAGTCATCCTGAAGAAGAAATTGAAGAATTTTATGAGGAAATTCGTCATCTAAATAATAAAGGCAAGCAGCACTTGAAGATAATTGCGGGAGATTTCAATGCAAAAATAGGGCAACGGCAACAGAATGAAACTTCAGTAGGTAAATTCGGTAACGGTAACAGAAACCAGAGTGGAAATACTCTCGTAGAGTTTGCAGAGGCAGAAGGGTTTTTCATCATGAACTCCTTTTTCAATAAAAAGCCGCAAAGGGAATGGACATGGAGGCATCCCAATGGATGGACAAATAAAATTGATTTTATTATGTAAAACAAGAAATTTGTCATGGAAGACTGCAGTGTGCTGAACAAGTTCAACACAGGTAGTGACCATTGAATGGTAAGATGTAAAATGCACCTCAATGCTAAACTTCAGCGTGGCAAGCTCATAAAACAAACAAAGTGTAAACCCTAAATCGCATCATAATACCTTCAAATTAGAACTGAGCAATAGATTCCCTATTTTAGAAGGTCTAACATTTGAAGAGGTGGACATCTCTGAAGTTAACAGAAAAGTAACCAAAGCTCTTATGGAAACAGCAACAAAATTAGCTGGGTTTAAGAACAAGTTGCATTTGAACAAAGTATCAGGAAAAACCAAAATGTTGATGCAAAAAAGAAGAGATATGAGGACAACTAAAGAAGATGTGACTTCCAAAGTTGAATATACAGAGCTATGCAAGACAGTGCAAAAAAGTATCACTGAACACGTAAGGAAATTCAATTGTGAACTAGTGAGGAATACAATTGAAAACAACCAAAGCCTAAAGATAGCAGAGGGACATCTCAGTAAGGGAAGAAAACAGATTATGGCACTGAGAAAAGAAAATGGTTCTGTAACAAGAAATAGAGGCGAAATTTTGACAAGAGTGAAAGATTTCTACTCCAAATTATATGAAAGGGATGATACATGTACTCCAGACATCATGAAAGGTACCAGTACCAGAGCTCTTCCAGTCCTCCCAGCAGAAGTTGCACGTGCAATCAAGAACATGAATCGCGGAAAAGCTCCAGGAAAAAATGGAATTATTCTAGACATCATACAAGAAGCAAGTGGATAACTTGAAACAGTACTCGCCTAAGTTTTCACTCGATGCCTTAATGAAGGGAAGATTCCTGAGGATTGGAACAACGCTACAATGATCCTGCTACATAAAAAAGGTGACATTGAGGATCTCAGGAACTACAGACCTATCAGCCTCCTATCAGTGGTTTATAAAATCTTCACTAAAGTTCTTTCACACCGCTTGAAGGTAACACTGGACATGGCTCAACCGAGAGAACAAGCTGGATTCAGGAGTGGCTACAGCACAATAGATCATATCCACGTACTGAGAGAACTAATTGAAAGAGCGAGGGAATATGAACTCCATTGTGCATGGCTTTTATCGATTATGAAAAAGCCTTTGAATCGGTGAAACCATCAGCAGTTACAATGGCTCTGAAAACCTGCGGTATTGAAGATGCATACATTAATACACTGCTGGACAATTGCTAAGGACGGATCATAAACGGCTATATAGTGCATAAAAAAGTAAGTGTGGTTGGATGCCAAGTGAAATAAAATAATGTCAGAATGCCAGGACATTACAAGAAAGATAATTTATTGTGCTCTGAAATCCAGAAGGCTTTGGAACGTGTTCAAGGGACAAACAGGCCATTTTGTGCAGAGTACGTAAACGTGAAAAAATGCAATTACCGTCCGCAGGCGTTCCGGCGTAAGATATCAATACGGGATATGGCCACAATGGAGGGCGATGCAAGATTTCACAAGTCGTATCATGCTTTGCGCAACATTATCAAGCAGCTGTTGGGGTAATTTATCCCATTCCTCTGTCAGTGCATGGATGACGGCTACTCTCATCTGAGAAGAGGACAGCAGACCAGTCGTTATCAGTCCAATTGCGTTGTTGATGGCACCATTGCAAACGGGCGGTACGGTGACGTTTGGACAATGGGATGCACACAACAGGACGGCGGGCGTATAGTCCCCCTTCATGCAAACGTCTGGCGACAGTTTTTCGGGAGATCCGCTTGCCAGTAGCAGCCATAAACTTATTTTCTACCTCACTAGCTGTGCTGCGCCGGTGTCTTTTTGTTGATAGCACTATGTACCGATTTTCTGCAGGTGTCGTACTGCGAACACGACCTCCCCCGTGACGTTTGCTACACTCTCCATGTGTTTGAAATGATTTCCAAAGCCTTGAAACAACACTGTGGCTGACGTCGAAATCCCTGGCAACATCTGTTATTTTTCGCCCTTCTTCAATCTTGCCAATAATACGGCCACGCGTAAAATCATCTAGGTGATGTCGGGAAGACATACTGAAAATTGCAAGTTCTTCAATTGATTCTTTCCCTTTCAACTTTGCGTTTGAACAACAGCGGTCAAGACGCGTCAACTCCTTTATATCTCTTATCAGCACTATGACGTCACGAACAAGTTCCGCAATCCAAAATTTGCATACGCACAGCATGTCTTACTGTATCCCGCACTTATGCTAATTTCCACATTTTCCTGCCTGCCATTTTATGGTTGCTATCGTTGCTATTGTCATCCGTCCTTAGCAAATGTCCGGCAGTGTATTATTAATTACATCTATGAAAATGCAAGTGCACAGATTCGGCTGTTTGAGAATGCAGCACACATAATAGGTTGGAAAGAGAGTGAGACAAGGTAACACCATATCTCCCAAGCTCTTTAACGCCACACGGGAAAATGTCTTTCAATCACTGAACTGGGAAAATAAAGGGATAAAGATTAATGGAGATTATCTAACTCATCTTCGTTTTGCTGATGACGCTGTCATTTTTGCAACTACTGCATCAGAGCTGCAGAGTATAATCCAGGAACTTGCTGACAAGAGTAAAGAAGTGGGATTAAAAATGAACTTTCAGAAGACAAAAGTGATGTACAATGCTTTTACAAGAATTGAGATTTGTCGATTGATGGAAAAAAGCTGGAGATAACAGATGCATACGTTTATGGTTCTACGTCAATTCGTCGCGTGCGTCAATTCGTCGACTGCGTCAATTCGTCGACTGCGACGATTCGTCGCGCGTCAATTCGTCGCCTACGTCAATTCGTCGCGCGTCAATTCGTCGACTGCGACAATTCGTCTCGCGTTAATTCGTCGCGCGTCAATTCGTCGACTGCGTCAATTCGTCGCGGACAAATTCGTCGACTACGTCAATTCGTCGACTACGTCAATTCGTCGCGTTTACAGATTTTGGTTACATACAAAACGAATGCAGGAAAACGTACGATTTCGAACGTCTTGCTCCCTGATCAAATTTATAAAGTTTGGACACGCAGACAGGACAGGAATATTACGTTTTTCTTTGGCACTAAAAATATTAGACGGTAAACGGTTTTTGGAACGGGACAGGGCCCGGTTGGACAGAGCCCCCCATATACAAAATTTTCGTAAAATCTACAGTTTTCAATTCAGAACCACCAAATCTGGTATACTATCTCGTGGTATTCTAACTTAGACTGTAGACGGTTTTGGGAAGCGGTTGCAGAGAGGGAAGGGTTACACCCCCTACAGAATTGCCGTAAGATATAGTTTTCAATTTAGAACTACCAAATTTGGTATATTATCTCATGGTTCTCTAACTTAGACGGTTTTTGGAACGGGTCAGGGACCCGGTTGGTCAGACCCCCCCCCCCCCCCACAAAATATTCGTAAGATCTACAGTTTTCAATTCAGAACCACCAAATCAGGTATCCTATCTCATAGTACTCTAACTTAGACGGTTGTCGGTTTTTGGAACGGGTCAGGGCCCGGGGAGTCAGAGCTACCCCCCCCTACATACAACATTTTCGTAAAATCTAGTTTTCATTTCAGAACCATCAAATTTGGTATCATGAAACTCTAACTTAGACGCTAGACGGTTTTGGAAGGGGTTGGAGCCCGCGGGGTCGGAGCCCCCCTCATAAAAAATTTCGTAAAATCGACAGTTTTCATCTTAGAACCACCAAATTTGGTATACTATCTTATGGTACTCTAACTTAGACGGCAGACTGTTTTTGGAACGGGTCAAGGCCCGGGGGTGAGAGCCCCCATACAAAATTATCTTAAAAACTACAGTTTTCAATTCAGAACCACCTAATCTGGTATACTATCTCATGGTACTCTAACTTAGACGCTAGACGGTTTTTGGAAGGGGTTGGAGCCCGGGGGTCAGACCCCCCCGAATAAACACTTTTTCGTAAAATCTACAGTTTTCAATTTAGAACCACCAAATTTGGTATACTATCTCATGGTACTCTAATTTAGACGCTAGACGGTTTTTGGAAGGGGTTGGAGCCCACGGGGTCGGCCCCCCCCCTCATAAAAATTTCGTAAAATCTACAGTTTTTATCTCAGAACCACCAAATTTGGTATACTATCTTATGGTACTCTAACTTAGTAGGCAGACCGTTTTTGGAACGGGTCAAGGCCCGGGGGTCAGAGCCCCCCACATACAAAATTTTCTTAAAAACTACAGTTTTCAATTCAGAACCACCTAATCTGGTATACTATCTCATGGTACTCTAACTTAGACGCTAGACGATTTTTTGAAGGGGTTGCAGCCGGGGGTAAGGGCCCCCCTCATATAAAAATTCGCAAAATCTACAGTTTTCAATTTAGAACCACCAAATTTGGTATACTATCTCATGGTACTCTAACTTAGACGCTAGACGGTTTTTGGAAGGGGTTGGAGCCCGGGGGGTCAGACCCCCCCCCGAATAAGAACTTTTTCGTAAAATTTACAGTTTTCAAATTAAAACCACCAAGTTTGGTATACTATCTCATGGTACTCTAACTTAGACGCTAGACGGTTTTGGAAGGGGTTGGAGCCCGGGGGTGAGAGCCCCCCACATACAAAATTTTCTTAAAAACTACAGTTTTCAATTCAGAACCACCTAATCTGGTATACTATCTCATGGTACTCTAACTTAGACGCTAGACGGTTTTTGGAAGGGGTTGGAGCCCGCGGAGTCGGCCCCCCCCCTCATAAAAATTTCGTAAAATCTACAGTTTTTATCTCAGAACCACCAAATTTGGTATACTATGTTATGGTACTCTAATTTAGTAGGCAGACCGTTTTTGGAACGGGTCAAGGCTCGGGGGGTCAGAGCCTCCCACATACAAAATTTTCTTAAAAACTACAGTTTTCAATTCAGAACCACCTAATCTGGTATACTATCTCATGGTACTCTAACTTAGACGCTAGACGATTTTTTGAAGGGGTTGCAGCCCGGGGGGTAAGGGCCCCCCTCATATAAAAATTCGCAAAATCTACAGTTTTCAATTTAGAACCACCAAATTTGGTATACTATCTCATGGTACTCTAACTTAGACGCTAGACGGTTTTTGGAAGGGGTTGGAGCCCGGGGGTCAGACACCCCCCCACGAATAAACACTTTTTCGTAAAATTTACAGTTTTCAATTTAGAACCACCAAGTTTGGTATACTATCTCATGGTACTCTAACTTAGACGCTAGACGGTTTTGGAAGGGGTTGGAGCCCGGGTGTAAGAGCCCCCCCCCATAAAAATGCAGCGTAAAATCTACAGTTTTCAATTTACAACCACCAAATTTGGTATACTATCTCATGGTACTTTAACTTAGACGGTCGATGGTTTTTTGGACGGGTCAAGGCCCTGGGGGTCGGAACCCCCCCCTCCGCCCCGCACACACACACAGACATACAACATTTTCTTAAAAACTACAGTTTTCAATTCAGAACCACCAAATTTGGTATCATGAAACTCTAATTTAGACGCTAGACGGTTTTTGGAAGGGGCTGGAACCCCGGGGTTAGAGCCCCTCCCCCTCCTCATAAAAATTTCGTAAATCTACAGTTTTCAATTTAGGACAACCAGATTTGGTATACTACTTATGGTTATCTAACTTAGACGGTAGACGGTTTTTGGAAGGGGTCGGGGCCCTGGTCAAGGTAGCCCCATGCAAAATTTTTGTAAAAAGTTCCGTTTTTTACTCTTAAGAATACCCTATTTACGTTCTAAGGCGCTCTTTGGCCCTTTGAGGGCCTTGCACCATAAACCATGAACCAACCAACGAACCAACCAACTAACCAACCTACGGTCTAAGTTAGGGACTGTAGATAACAATAAAGTGCAAAAATATGCGTTTAATGGTGTATTAAAAATACAAATTTATATAGTTTAGCGCTCACTACCAACGAACGGCTTATCAGAAAGAAATATAATGTAATGTAAACAGAGAGTTCCAGATATTCAAAATTCAAAACGGTAAGAAAAAAGATGATCAATGCCAATGTGAAGTCGTATGCATGCGACATCACATAGGTACATTGCATTTCTGTGTCGCGGGATTCACAGAAGCACACGCCAGATGTACGGCAGTTCTATAGATGTCTCCTAGAAGGTAAGTATTCCCATTCCTTTTCCTTTCTTTTTTGTTTCGCAAAATTAAATTAACTAAATCAAAAAATTTAAAATAAGTTTACTGGAAAATTGCAGGAATATCTTTCTCATTCATTAACTTTCACCCGCTGAACTTGGTGATTCCACAAATAGTAATATGTACCTGGCAAATAACTGGTATCCCTGCTAGTACAAATTATATTAATGATTTATTTGCGTCCAGTTCAATCTAGTATGTCCATAAGAGCGTTTGGGGCCGTATGAAAAATACATTTCAACGTGTGCCGCTACGGCGGCGGAGTGATCTAGGCGCTGGCTTCTGACCACTTGTCGAGAAGGATCCTGGTTCAAATCCCGGTGAATCATGGACGTTGTGCTTGACTTCTGGCACTGGCTGTCCCCCTTCCTAGGAACCAGTGGCCCAAAATTGGGAATGTCCGACTGCTTATAGCCCACTGAATTGATCACGGTGGTCGTTAACCCCCCCCCCCCAAAAAAAAAAAGTTTGCGACGTGTCCATTGCTATTTGTTGTGGACCGTACAAAAAGTATGTTTTTGATATCAAGGTGTCCACTTCCATGTAGGCTGGCCATAAAATGTCAGGGGACCGTACAAAATAGCACTTTTGTTTTCACCTTGTCAGCGCTTCGGTATATGGTTGAAGTATACGTATATATAGTTGGGCCATTTCAGCACGTAGTTTGGTTTACATAGAAAATCAAGATAATGTTACATTTTTACTCAGCTACAACACATTAATCCCAAAGGCTATTTGCTGAAATCTTTAATCCGCCGTGCTCATATTCACAACGTTAACATAACATGTCAAGTTATTAATGTTGCAGTTTTACCCTGTCACAAAACTTTAGTTACAAGACCTTAGGCGTAAACGTTTTTTAGGAATTTTTAGTCCGACGTATTCATAAGGTTTCGATAACATGATAAGGTTATGGTACTGCGTTTTGACTGAGGCACAAAAATTAATAAACAGGCCTTAAGCCTTTTTATCAGTTTTCAGTCAACCGTGCTCATATACATAAAATTTTCAGAGAAAGTCAAGTTTACTGTGTTGCGCATTTACTCGAGTACAAAACTATAAACAGCCATTAACTTTCACCCGCTGAACTCGGTGATTCCTCAATTCATCCATTAACAAGTCTTTTAAGTGATTGTATGCTATGGTCATATTGATAATGTTTGATGTCAAGTCACGTTAATGATGTTGCACTTATTAAAGACTTAAAAAGGTGTAGAGGCTAGTAATTATTATTTGAAGTCTAAGTAAAAGCTCATTTTTAACTTGACTCGTCATGAAATCCTTGTGAATATGGCATTTATTTTATTTTGTACATTTTACAAAGCGTATGCATTTTTTTTGGCATTTGTTTTATTTTGTGTTGTACTTGTTACATAGCGTTTCGCATTTTTGTAATGCTTGTGACTTGTGATTGCATTTTGAATTTTTATTTGTTTCACATTTTGGATTGCATTTTGAATTTTTATATGTTTCACATTTTGGATTACTTTTTGACATTTTATGTTTTTGGCATGCTATTTTGAAAATTTTGACGTTTTTAATTTTGCGTTGTGTTTTACATTCTTGCATCTTCGGCGGAATTATATTCTTGAAAAATTCAAATACAAGTTAGAAAAAGGTATAATTCAATTAGTGAGAAATACCAGCACATTTTAGTAAAGGGTAGAATTATATGAAATTCCTCTTAAAATGTCCAGCATGTTAACATTGTCTCTGTCCACCAAAGAAGTTCGAATTCCTTTTTATCTTGCCAGCGGTTCTCTTCTGGGTGGATTTGTTGGAATCTGTGCTATCACTCTTTCGATTTTAGCCATAGTTGTTCTCTGCTCTTTCGCAATTTCACTGATTATTTCTTACAGTCACAGTTTTTTCTCTCCCAGAATTGTATTCCAGCGTCTGTTTAACCTTTCAAGTTCGTTTTGTGTTCTGGGAAAGCCAAATAAATTGTTTTCACTAACTGACCAAATTGTTGGCGGGAACAGCGGAGGGCTTCTGCTTGGATTGTTTCTTCTGCTTCCACGAAATTTTCCAAGAACATAATTTTCCTCAAACCACTAAACTACAGAATCTGCATATTCTAGTAAAATTGATTTCACTTCTTCAAAAGCAGCTGGAATTTCATCAGATGAAAAAAATGCGAGTGCTTGCAAATGTCTGACTTTGAGAGCAAACTCACTGTTTTCCTTATATTCCAAGGCTATGCCAGAGGATGGATATTCCTCAGCACATTTTTTTCCGAGATGAAACCAACAACATTTGTGTGTGCTGCTTCCAAATTCCTTTTTAGCAGCATTATAACGGTAGCTATTTCAAAATCTATTATTATGCGTATATTGTGGTGCAAGCTGAATATCATAGTCTGATGCATAGTCTTGTAAATCCTACAAAAATACTTTATAATAGTATTATATTATTTATACTTGCTGGAAAGTAACCCATAAACTAGTGGGACAAGTCTGTGCATCTCTGGATTCGTTTCAACCATAGCATGAATAGAACATAATTGCCTAAAAAGGGTTGGACAAGTTTCAAATGTCCCATCCATAATCCAGAGGGGTGCTTCTTTAAGCTTTCGTAAATTATTCTGTTAAAAATAAAATAATTCTTTGATGTCCAAATGCGCTACCTCTGCCAAGAAATTTTGCACCATCTTCTCCTGTAAATTTATTGGGGCATCGATCCGTTCTGAAGTCGTAGGCTCCGCAGGCATGTCTTGGCATGTCTTCTCTTTTTTACAACTTGCCTTAGTGCATCCATATTAGGCATGTAAGCTGCATTTACTGTAGCCATTGACGTTGTCACGGTTTGAATAATAATACGGACAAATTATTCAAACGTTGTCACGGTTTGAATAATTTGTCCGTATTTCTCGCTCGTTCTTTTTATTTGCGCTCTTGCAACAGCAACATCACTTTTCTCCGGTCTTGGAGCATGATTATGTGGTTTCTCATTGCGCATCCTGTGTTCATCTCCTATAAGAATAGTACTAGCAAAGCCAGTACAATTTCCATAATTTCTTTCAATACAGTGACAATACCGTAAATCACCTCGCACTCTGTTATGGCAAAATAAATACCCTTTCCATTTCAGCAAATCATTTTCTTTTTGTGAGTTAACTATTTATGTTGCATTCTTCATCTGCATAGTGCCTTCGGAAAACAATGCACTTTCTCTTTCCAAAATATTTAGAATGATATATTTCCACTATTATCACTTGACAACGCACAACAAAGGTTTTAACAAGCACGTTCTCTGTTCTCCAGTCAACTACGAACTAATGAGAAACCATTCAATAAAACACTCAGAATACAGACAATCACGTGAAGCTTGTTCCTCCAGTTAGGGTTTAAGCGAAGTTCAAGATTTTAGTACCTGCGGTCACAAGAAGTGGTTAATTTTAAGGATCGGCATCTTATCTTTTGTTTTTCCAAAACGCAGAGGTACATGTATTTTACAGCTGGGACGCTCCAGGCGGGGATCAACAGATGCGAAGAACCCGGGAGCCAGGTTCCGGAGGCTGCAGCAGGCGCGGACTGGGCAGCTGTACTCTGGGCCGGTAGGCGTCATGCTAATTCTCAAAAATAAATTCAAATTTTTTGTGTTGCACCATGCGTATGAAAGAAAATTGTTATACTGAAAAGACAATTTGTTTACCCAGTAACATATTAAACGAAACCTACGTCCCTACGTGCCAAATGATCTGTAAGCCAAACACAGTTTTTCATGCAACACCTTCCTCCGACTTTCTAAGTTCAGATCTGTCTCGTTCGACTTATTTCCTGTACCGCCCCTCTCTTTCGCTAATTGCGGTTAATTGCCGTGAAATTGGTGTTTTACGTTGGGGTGTATTGCCGCCTGTCCTGAAGACTATAGTGAAAGCGGTGAACCCCAGGGAAAAAGTATTCCATCAAAAGCAACAGAAATACAATGCGAGAGCAAAACTTTGTTCGTTGGCATTACATCCAAGCAATTTAGGCGAAGTAGGAAGTGTGTTTTTCTACTACGACACCAGAAGATTGTCGCGAATGCTCAGGCAATTACGATACAGATGTGTCCTTAAGACTTATCTTTCAAGACGTCCAAAGACCGGCACTAGGGGATGGGGAGTGATACAGTGCGGATGCTCTTTTTTGTTGCAGTTAGAAATTCTTAAGCTCATTCTTCCTTAAAACTTTGCCTGGTTACCAGTACGTACTGTCTCATGCCTCAACCATTGCACATATTTGTTGTTTTTGTTTTCATTCTTTGAGTTAACAGCGGGAAAATATCTGAACTGCGTTGTTTCAGTTGGAAATATTTTTTTTACTTCAGCAACAGGGCTTCACGTATAATTGCAAAATACTTCGATAGAATAAACATACCTTACATAAAGAGTTTGCATGAGAAAATAGATTAATAATAAGGAAAATATTCTAAAACCAAAAAAAGAAATTGCGGAACCGAAAAAGCTAGGTAGAGGAAACAAAAGGCTCTAAGAAAACGTTCATATTTAAAGAAACCTGTAGTCGCTTAATGAGTAAGTGGTATAACTCAATACAAAATCATGTGCTGTATTTGAAAAAAAATTAGAAGCAAGTAGGCATCGTGACGGTCCACAGTTTCTCCTTTTCATCCTGTCGACATTACAACCACCACAGAACAGAAAAGAACAAAAACATAACGAAAACACCCATACAAAGTAAAATGCCCAAAACATAAAAAGAAGTAACCACACAAAATGAAATGCCCAAAACATTAAAAAAAACTGCAACCACACGAAACAAAATACCCAAAACATGGTAAAAAATTCTGTTTAAAGCACAATGAAGGTATACGATAGGAGAAATATATGTTTTTAAAACTTAATACAAGTGTCAAAACTGAAATAAAAAGAAAGAAAAAAGAAATATTCCAAATTTCATTGTTACTTTAGATATTTCGACCTGTTGACATTTCGTAAATTGTACTTGCACTCGGTCAAAACATATTACTTACAAGGACTCTTTAGTAACTTTTAATCGCTGTGGTCGTATTTATAAGGTTTGCATAACAAATCAAGTTAATAATGTTGCGCTTTCACTTACCGTCTCCCGCTAAGTTAGAGTTTCATGACACAAAATGTGGTGGTTCTGAATTGAAAAATAAAGATTTTAAGAAAATTTTGTATGTGGGGGGGGGTCTTACCCCCGGGCCTTGATCCGTTCCAAAAACCTTCTACCGTCTAAGTTAGAGTACCATGAGATAATATACAAAATTTGAAAATTTGGTGGTTCTAAATTGAAAACTATAGATTTTACGAAAAAGTGTTTATTCGGGGGAGGTCTGACCCCCGGGCTCCAACCCCTTCCCAAAATCGTCTAGCGTCTAAGTTAGAGTACCATGAGATAGTATACCAGATTAGGTGGTTCTGAATTGAAAACTGTAGTTTTTAAGAAAATTTTGTATGTGGGGGGCTCTGACCCCCGGGCCTTGACCCGTTCCAAAAACGGTGTGCCGACTAAGTTAGAGTACCATAATATAGTATACCAAATTTGGTGGTTCTAAGATAAAAACTGTAGATTTTACGAAATTTTTATGAGGGGGGCTCCGACCCCGCGGGCTCCAACCCCTTCCGAAAACCGTCTAGCGTCTAAGTTAGAGTACCATGAGATAGTATACCAAATTTGGTGGTTCTAAATTGAAAACTGTAGATTTTACGAAAAAGTTTTTATTTGGGGGGTCTGACCCTCCGGGCTCCAACCCCATCCAAAAACCGTCTAGCGTCTAAGTTAGAGTACCATGAGATAGTATACCAGATGAGGTGGTTCTGAATTGAAAACTGTAGTTTTTCAGAAAATTTTGTATGGGGGGGGGGCTCTGACCCTCCCGGGCGTTGACCCGTTCCAAAAACGGTCTGCCGACTAAGTTAGAGTACCATAAGATAGTATACCAAATTTGGTGGTTCTAAGATAAAAACTGTAGATTTTACGAAATTTTTTATGAGGGGGGGGGCCGACCCCGCGGGCTTCAACCCCTTCCAAAAACCGTCTAGCGTCTAAGTTAGAGTACCATGAGATAGTATACTAAATTTGGTGGTTCTAAGATGAAAACTGTAGATTTTACGAAATTTTTTATGAGGGGGCTCCGAACCCGCGGGCACCAACCCCTACCAAAAACCGTCTAGCGTCTAAGTTAGAGTTTCATGATACCAAACCTGAAATGAAAACTAGATTTTACGAAAATTTTGTATGTAGGGGGGGGGGGGGAGCTCTGACTCCCCGGGCCTTGACCCGTTCCAAAAACCGACAACCGTCTAAGTTAGAGTACTATGAGATAGGATACCTGATTTGGTGGTTCTGAATTGAAAACTGTAGATCTTACGAATATTTTGTGTATGGGGGCTCTGACCAACCGGGCCCCTGACCCGTTCCAAAACCGTCTACCGTCTAAGTTAGAGTACCATGAGATAATATACCAAATTTGGTAGTTCTAAATTGAAAACTATATCTTACGGCAATTCTGTAGGGGGTGTAACCCCCCTCTCTGCAACCGCTTCCCAAAACCGTCTACAGTCTAAGTTAGAATACCACGAGATAGAATACCAGATTTGGTGGTTCTGAATTGAAAACTGTAGATTTTACGAAAATTTTGTATATGGGGGGCTCTGTCCAATCGGGCCCTGTCCCGTTCCAAAAACCGTTTACCGTCTAATATTTTTAGTGCCAAAGAAAAACGTAATATTCCTATCCTGTCTGCGTGTCCAAATTTTATAAATTTGATCAGGGAGCAAGACGTTCGAAATCGTACGTTTTCCTGCATTCGTTTTGTATGTAACCAAAATCTGTAAACGCGACGAATTGACGTAGTCGACGAATTGACGTACTCGACGAATTTGTCCGCGAGGAATTGACGCGCGACGAATCGTCGTGGTCGACGAATTGACGCGCGACGAATTGACGCGCGACGAATTGTCGTAGTCGACGAATTGACGCAGGCGACGAATTGACGTAGTCGACGAATTGACGCACGCGACGAATTGACGGGACACCTACGTTTATCTTGGACAGCAGATATCAAGTGAGGGTCACATTGATGAAGAAATTATTCTGCGTAGAAAACTTTCCTGGAGAGCTTTTGGAAGAAACAGCATAATTTTCAAGAGCAATATGCCATTATGTCTTAAAAGAAAAGTGTTTGATCAATGCATCCTTCCAGTGCTTACGTATGGGGCAGAGACGTGGACCTTAACTAAAAGAGACATACAAAGGCTGCAGACAACTCAAAGAGGCATGGAGAGGTGCATGCTTGATGTAACCAGGAGAGATAAGAAGAGGAATTCGTGGATCAGAAAAATGACAAGAGGGGAAAACATCATCATCAGAGTAAAATCCCAGAAATGGCAATGGGCTGGACAAACTGCCAGAAGAACAGACCATCGACGGACAGCCGAAATTTTAGATTTGATTTCAAGGGGCAGGAAAAGAACCAGAAGAAGACCAGATGGGAGATGGGTGGATGAAATTCGAAAGTATGCGGGAGTAACATGGATGTGACTGGCACAAGACAGACAGTTGTGGAAGAAACTTGGGGAGACCTTTGTCCAGCAGTGGATTGATAATGGTTGACAATGATAATGATGATATATATATATATATATATGGGATGTAAGGTCAGGTGATGCGTAACATCACAGCCTCTCCTTGACAAATGTCAACCCCGCCTTCTCGTGGTGCATCCTGTTCCCACTAAAGGGGCTCTGACGACCGCCCATAGCGGTATAACTATACCATCGGGATTAGAGGAAATTCTATCCCACACTCACCAACCCGCTTGGCCAGCGTGGTGAGTTATGGCCAAACCCCTCCAAAATGATTCCACAACTTAAATCTTGGCCCTCAGTCTCCGGCAGCTGGAATGTACCTGGCCAAGGCAGCGGCCAGTGCGACATGAAGGCAGAGGGTGCTAAGAATCCCCGGAGGACCGGACTAGGCTGCCATCTGATGCTGACCTTGGCTACTTACAATGGACGCTCCCTATCTTCTGAATCAAGGCTTCTTGAATTGGAAGAGGAACTACAAAGGATCAAGTGGGACATCGTGGGGCTAAGTGAGGTAAGGAGAAAAGGAGAAGATCTCATCGAACTGAAAAGTGGACATCTCTTCTACTATCGTGGGACAGATACTGGCAGAACTAGTGGTGTTGGATTTATAATAAACAAGAAACTGAAGGATAAAGTTGTAGAAGTTGAAAGTTCCTCTGACAGAGCTGCACGACTTGTTATCCAACTCTCGAAAAGATACCAGGCTCAGATTATTCAAACTTATGCACCCACCACAAGTCATCCTGAAGAAGAAATTGAAGAATTTTATGAGGAAATTTGTCATCTAAATAATAAAGGTAAGCAGCACTTGAAAATAATTATGGGAGATTTCAATGCAAAAATAGGGCAACGGCAACAGAATGAAACTTCAGTAGGTAAATTCGGTCATGGCAACAGAAACCAGCGTGGAAATACTCTCGTTGAGTTTGCAGAGGCAGAAGGGTTTTTCATCTTGAACTCCTTCTTCAAGAAAAAGCCACACAGGAAATGGACATGGAGACATCCAAATGGGACGACAAGTGAAATTGATTTTATTATGTGTAACAAAAAATTCGTCATAGAAGACTGCAGTGTGCTAAACAAGTTCAACACAGGTAGTGACCATAGATTGGTGAGATGTAAGATGCACCTCAACACTAAACTTGAACGTGGCAAGCTCATAAGACAAACAAAATCTATTGACATAACCAACCTTAAAAAACACCATAATACCTTCAAGTTAGAACTGAAGAACAGGTTCTCTGCTTTAGAAGGCCTAACATCGGAAGAAGTGGACATCTCTGAAGTTAACAGAAAAGTAACCAAAGCTCTTATGGAAACAGCAACAAAATTAGCTGGGTCTAAGAACAAGTTGCATGTGAACAAATTATCAGGAAAAACCAAAATGTTGATGCAAAAAAGAAGAGAGATGAGGACAACTAAAGAAGATGTGACTTCCAAAGTGGAATATATAGAGCTATGCAAGACAGTAAGAAAAAGTATCACTGAAGACGTAAGGAAATTCAACTGTGAACTAGTGAGGAAAGCAATTGAAAACAACCAAAGCCTAAAGATAGCAAAGGGACATCTCAGTATGGGAAGAAAACAGATTATGGCACTGAGAAAAGAAGATGGTTCTGTAACAAGAAATAGAGGCGAAATTTTGACAAGAGTGAAAGATTTCTACTCCAAATTATATGAAAAAGATGATATATGCACTCCAGACATCATGAAAGATACCAGTACCAGAGTTCCTCCAGTCCTTCCAGCAGAAGTTGCACATGCAATCAAGAACATGAAGCGAGGAAAAGCTCCAGGAGAAGATGGAATTACTGTAGACATCATACAAGAAGCAAGTGGAGAAATCGAAACAGTACTCGCCCAAATTTTCACTCGATGCCTTAATGAAGGAAAGATTCCTGAGGATTGGAACACCGCTACAATGATCCTGCTACATAAGAAAGGTGACATTGAGGATCTCGGAAACTACAGACCTATCAGCCTCCTATCAGTAGTTTATAAAATCTTCACTAAAGTTCTTTCACACCGCTTGAAGGTAACACTGGACATGGCTCAACCGAGAGAACAAGCTGGATTCAGGAGTGGCTACAGCACAATAGATCATATCCACGTGCTGAGAGAACTAATTGAAAGAGCGAGGGAATATGAACTTCCATTGTGCATGGCTTTTATCGATTATGAAAAAGCCTTTGATTCGGTGAAACCATCAGCAGTTACAATGGCTCTGAAAACCTGCGGTATTGAAGATGCATACATTAATATTATTAATAACATCTATGAAAATGCAAGTGCAAAGATTCGGCTGTTTGAAAATACAACACACGTAAAAATTGGAAAGGGAGTGAGACAAGGTGACACCATATCTCCGAAGCTCTTTAATGCCACATTGGAGGGTGTTTTTCAGTCCCTGAGCTGGGAAAACAAGGGGATAAAGATTAATGGAGATTATCTAACCCACCTTCGTTTTGCTGATGACGTAGTCATTTTTGCAACTACCCCATCAGAGCTGCAGAGTATGATCCAGGAACTTGCTGACAAGAGTAAAGAAGTGGGATTAAAAATGAACTTTCAGAAGACAAAAGTGATGTTCAATGCTTTTACAAGAAATGAAGATTTATCGATTGATGGAGAAAAGCTGGAGATAACAGACACGTACGTTTATCTTGGACAGCAGATATCAAGTGAGGGTCACATTGATGAAGAAATTAATCGGCGTACAAAACTTGCCTGGAGAGCTTTTGGAAGAAACAGCATAATTTTCAAGAGCAATATGCCATTATGTCTTAAAAGAAAAGTGTTTGATCAATGCATCCTTCCAGTGCTTACGTATGGTGCAGAGACGTGGACCTTAACTAAAAGAGACATACAAAGGCTGCAGACAACTCAAAGAAGCATGGAGAGGTGCATGCTTGGTGTAACCAGGAGAGATAAGAAGAGGAACTCGTGGATCCGAAAAATGACAAGAGTGGAAGACATCATGATCAGAGTTAAATCCCTGAAATGGCAATGGGCTGGACATACTGCCAGAAGGACAGATCATCGATGGACAGCCGAAATTTTAGATTGGATTCCAAGGGACAGGAAAAGACCCAGAAGAAGACCACATGGGAGATGGGTGGATGAAATTCGAAAGTATGCAGGGGTGACATGGAGGAGACTGGCACAAGTCAGACCGTTGTGGAGGAAACTTGGGGAGACCTTCGTCCAGCAGTGGATTGATAATGGTTGACAATGATGATGATGATGATGATATATATATATATATATATATATATATATATATATTGAATTCTTTGAAATAGCAATGGGCTGGGCATACTGCCAGAAGGACAGACCATCGCTGGACAGCCGAAATTTTAGATTGGATTCCAAGGGACAGGAAAAGACCCAGAAGATGACCACATGGGAGATGGGTGGATGAAATTCGAAATTATGCGGCAGTGACATGGAGGAGACTGGCACAACACAGATCGTTGTGGAGGAAACTTGGGGAGATATTCGTCCAGCAGTGGATTGATAATGGTTGACATTACAGAACAAAAATAAAAATTGTAAAAAATGAACTTCAAAACAAGTGAAAACTGAAAACAGGTTGCCTTCATCAGGAGAGCATCAAAATGTGGAAGTGGCCTTTCTAGTATCAACAAAACGACAAGGCAAGCCAAAATTGTCGGTTGGTCATGCTCCCTAGGCTACAAAACAAAATTCTAATAAGCACAAAAATTCCAAGAATCAAATTTATACAACTAAAAAAATAATTAAAAGCTTACCGGCAGAACAAACCCACCATGACATGACATCAAAGAAAACTGAACAAAGCACCCACAAGAACCCAAATATATACACTGATATAAAAGGTGGTCACGGTTCATCAATTACCTGGTTAGGCAAAAAATGTGTGAATTGACAAGATGCAAAACTGTGTATGTAGATAGGATCTTCAGCTATTAGGGACCCACCAAATAGTCCTTTATGTTGCCTATATACTTAAAATTGTTAGGTCCTAGGTTAATATAGCATGTTAATGTGCAATTTGAAACTCTTGGATACCTTATTATAGTTTAAAATTAAATGGTTAAAATAATGTCTTAAGACATTTTTAGGGAAGTTGTTAGATTGCAGTTTAGAAAGAAGAGCTTTCAGATTTTTTACAAGTAAGAACTGTGTAGAGCAAATTTTAGCTATTCTATGAAACTCAGAGATGAGTAGATTGTGATGTATAACTTTTGAAATGTTGGATGACCAGTTGTAACGTATACTCTATATTCACTTTCCTTTTGATTTTACTATCTCTGGTTATTTTATTTTACTATGTAAATTATCTTCTTACTGAACGAAATATTATTTCACCCGCTGAATGAGATCTGGCAATGAGTGTAAGTCATGACGTGGTGGTAGCTAGTATATAGGCGCGTTCATCGAGACTTAGGGAGAGCTTTTGTTGTTGTTATGAGAGAGAGCGTTGTTGTTTACGGAGAGCGTTTGTAATACGAGGAGAGATTCTTCATTATTGTAAAACAAGTTGTGTGTGTGCTTTAGATGACCAAGAGTCTTATAATAAAGAAGTTGCCGTAAGTTAGTCTTTCTCAATTCATAGTTTTCGTCAGACCTCTGTCTGGCTGTTAGGTTTATAACATTTATTTATTACCATAAATAACCAGCGTTAAGACTTTCTTTACGTTCGTAATTAACTAGTAACAACAACCATTTTGAGTTCACTATTTTGAAGCGTAGTACAAGTATATCATTAGCTAGCTGGTAGGAAGAGCATCATTCACATTAATTAGCTTAGCGTAAAGAAAATAAAGCTAATTCATTATAATTGGCGCCCGAATTTTTCTCGAACACGAGATCTTGACGATTATTATCCATGTCTTCCTTACCTGAGACAACTTCAATTTTCTACCCCAAGGCAAGTTCCGAGGGTAATGGTGTTTTTTATGAAAATTTGCAAGACGCCTGTGGCTCTAACTTTGATATGAATGATCTACACGTACCCAGGCATTCTTCACAATTTCGTAATTCACCATCTTCCTATTACTCTGAGTCGCGGGTCGTTCCTGAGGGAGTTCAATCCTCTCAGCGAAGCAGAATGCTTGCCCATTTCGTGCCGCATGCAGGAACAATTCATTTCAATGGTTTGGAGGGGTCTTTAAAGTTCCTCGAAGATCTGGAAGATCATTTTGATCTATATAATATTCCTGAAGACTGTAAAGTCCAAATCGCCGGCACTTGCTTGAATGATACCGCTAAGACCTGGTATCGGCAGTGGAGAGTATCGAACCCGGATTCTCATTATGAGAATTTCCGTGCAGAATTCTTGGAGGTCTTTCCTTTCGGCCTCAGTCGAGCTAGCCTTGCTCAACAGCTTTTTTCACGTCAGCAAGGTCCCAATGATAGCCCTGTTGCATTTGCGTTGGAGACTACACGCTTATATAACCTATGGGATCCACATGCCAGTCATGTTGACATGTTGGATACCCTCGTGCAGCAGCTCGACCCATTCTTGCAAGATTTCCTTGAGGTTCAACACCCTGCCACAATTCATGAATGCCTTCGCCTCATACGCACGTATGAAGAGCGACATGGCAAACATGGTTCAACTCACCATGCTCGGGCACCCCGCGAGGCTTATTACGAAAACCCTCAGCGGCATAATAGGCATACTAACTTTCAGCGCGAGCATACACAAGTGCACACCCAAGCTTCATACGTTCCACCACACAGAAGAGTGGCAAACCAACCGCGAGTTTCTGAACAATCTTCGGGATATCGTACAAATGCACAGTATGCTCGACCCCGTTTCACTCAGCAGCATTCGGAACATTTTCATGCTCAGGGCAATGATAATTTTTCTGCCCGTGCTGAGGGCAGACGTAAAGGATATGAAAATGTCAACAGACACGCGGAGTTCCCGAAGCAGGTTTCACACAGTTTTCCTCATCGTGAAAATTTTCCCGATACCCGGCAGGGTCGATATTTCAGACCACATGATAACCCAACCAGGATTCCTTTAAACTTCCAAAGGAAATAGACCAAGGGTCGGTCCTGCTTCCTGATACCAAGCATTCTGACCCTAAAACAGTATTAGTGACTGTTCAAACTTCTCAGTTGCCTGATGTCTTCTTGACAATTGAAGATATTATTGTCGAGACAAAGTTCGACACTGGTTCTGAAATATCAGCCCTAAATACAAAGTTTTGCATTGACACTTTTCCTGCAATACACGTTCAGCCTGCAACGCAGTATTTGCGAGGTGCAAATAATGAAATCTTCAGTATCACAGGAACTGTCGCATTATCTTTAGGGCTGGGAAAAGCTCGTTTTACACATTCTTTCCTGCTTATAGACGAACTACCTGTGAAATGTTTAATGGGCATGAACTTTATACATCAGTTTCAAATAACTTTGAATTTCGTACAACATGTGATTTCCTTTCCGGAACCTGTCGAAATGATTCCTACGGTTCCTGTAGATATAAAGAGTTTGTTATTGAGTAACCAATTGAATGAGAAGCAACGAAACCGGCTTTCTCTCCTTTTACAGGAAAGCCCTGGTTTATTTTCTGATCAACCTGGTTTCACACAGGTGGTTTATCATGTCATTGACACTGATGGTTCGAAACCAATTGCGACGAAACCTTACCATTGTGCTCCACATAAGAAACAGGAAATGCAACGTCAAATTTCTGAAATGATTAAGCAGGGCATAATCAGGGAATCCACAAGCGCCTGGGCTGCTCCTGCCTTTTTGGTTCCAAAGAAACAATCTGATGAATTTCGTTTCGTGACAGATTTCCGCAAGCTCAACCAAGTCACAAAAACGATCAATTATCCACTACCTGTCATGTCACATATTTTAAATGACCTGTCGTCAACCAAATGGATGTCCACCTTGGATTTGGCGAGTGGATATTGGCAGGTAGCAGTACATCCGGACTCTGTCGATAAAACTGGCTTTGTGACTCCTTTTGGGGCCTATGAATATTTACGTATGCCTTTTGGACTAGCTTCTGCACCTGCTACTTTCCAAAAGCTTATGGATACGGTTCTCAGACCTGTCCTGGGTCCCCATGTGCATGTCTATTTGGATGACATTATTATCACATCAGAGACTTTTAACGAGCACCTTTCTCTGCTCAAACAGGTATTCCAACTCATATACAATGCTGGCTTGACGTTAAAACCTAGTAAATGCCAGATAGCGAGGGACGAGACTGTATATCTGATGTTGAAAATTACTCAACACGGCTTATTTACGGATAATGAAAAAATTAGGCCTAGTGTTGACTTTCCTCTGCCTAAAACAGCAAAAGAACTATCACGTTTTCTGGGAATGACCGGATGGTATCAGCAGTTCGTCCCCGCTTATGCTACAATCTGTGAGCCATTGTATGCATTAAAACGTAAATACAAGAAGTTTATTTGGACACCTGAGGCTAACGCTGCATTCGAAACACTGAAGTCTGCATTGACTCAGCCTCCGGTGTTGGCTTTCCCGGATCATACTAAGGAATTTGATATTTATACTGACGCATCCGGAGTTGGTCTTGGTTGCGTTTTGTCACAAGCTGGGCATCCAATAGCTTTTGCGTCTCGTATTTTAGCCAAAGCTGAACGCAATTATTCAGCTACGGAACGTGAATGTCTTGCTGTTGTGTATGCGCTGAATAAATTTCAATGTTATCTTAACGAATTGACGGTTAACATAATTACGGATCATTCTGCCCTTCAGTATTTGAATTCTGCTAAGCATCTATCTCAAAGACTTATGAAGTGGGCTCTGAAGTTACAGGAGAGCAATATCAAAATTTCATATCAGCCAGGTCATAAGAATCAAATACCGGAAGCATTATCTCGCGTTCCGATTAGTGGGGTCCCCACAGAAGCTACTCCTGGATGTCAGCCTTTACTTCTAATAGCTGATATAACATCCAGAGAGCAGATAATGGCAGAATTAATAAATGATCCAGATTTTGGGGATATCTATAATTTTTTGCTTGCGGGTTCGCCCCTACAAAGTGATCCTTCTCTGGCTGGAAGGTCACAACATTTTGAAGTAATAGAGGGTCTTCTTTACTATACAAAGTCTAGGACTACTAATGCAGAGTTTCGCCCATGTATTCCGCGAACCCTTAGAATGGCCCTTTTAAACGAATTTCATGACAAACCTCTTGCAGGCCATTTAGGTATTCGCAAGACCCGTGGTAAATTGCGGGATGTTGCCTATTGGCCTGGCATGTACCAAAGTGTGCTCGCATACGTTCAATCATGTCACTTGTGTCAGATTAATAATTACCGTAATGTAAGACCGGCCGGTCACTTGAAATCTAGTTCAAGTTCTCATGTGTTTGATATTATTTCAATAGATTTATTGGGACCTTATCCATTATCTGTTAAAAATAAAGCTCGTTACGTTTTAGTACTAACTGATAATTTTTCTAAATGGGTTGAAGTTTTTCCCATTAAAGCCGCTACGGCAGAAGTTATTTGTAATGTCTTAGTTAATGAAGTATTTTCTAGATATGGTGCACCTAATAAAGTAGTTTCGGATAATGGTCCTCAATTTATTTCTGACATTTTTGAAAGAATGTGTGCGAGACTACACATTAAAAATAAATTCATTTCCCCATATCATCCCCAGAGTAATCCTGCGGAACGCGTTAACCGCACGCTAGTGGAAATGATTGCGACTTTTGTAATGGATCATCATGAAAGATGGGATGACCATTTGGAGCTTTTTGCGTTCGCCCTCCGCTCGTCTGTCCACGAGTCTACTAAAATTACTCCGGCAGAACTTTTTCTGGGTCGCAAAATTAAAACCCCTTTTGAAAATTTAACGGGGATTATCGACGAACTAAACCAGCGACCAACTCCGCAATCAGTACTAATCATGGCAGAAAAAGCTCGTGTTGCAATGCTAGGAGCACAAGCGGCTCAAGCAAGATATTATAATACTAGGCGTAGGGAACCAGATCTTGTCGTTGGAGATCTCAGTCTCGTGGAAACGCACTTTCAGTCTTCTGTTTCGCATACTTTAGTGAAGAAATTTGCACCCAGCTACGAAGGTCCATATCGGGTGGCAAATATCTTTGAAAATAATATTGTTCTGGAAAAACCTGACAACCAATTTCAATACGTACACGTTGATCAGTGTCGCAAGTATCATGAACGGAATATCGATTTCATAATCAACCCTACTCAACCTTCTGTTCCACAGACTCAAGAGTCTATATCTCATGTTCAACCGCCAGAAATTTTGGACGAACCAACAAACATTTTTGAAGAATCTCCAGTGATTTTTCCTTCACCCTCCCCTCCTCAAGACGGGTTTCCAAACACGCAACCTGATTCTCCCATGAGATCAAGGCTCGAATCGCGTTCTTCGAATACTAGTATCGTTCCTTTCCCTCCAACCATTGCCAAGACTATTGCTGCGCCGTTTCCGGCTAACTCTGCACCAACGCGGGCTACTTCTTTTTGAATACCTCGTCAGAGAGTATTCCTATAGGCAAATCTAAACATCGCCCTGCACGACCACTGAATTACAGCAGCGACTCAGAGGCTTCAGACATTTCTGACTTATCAGTTATGAACACTAAATTTCAGGTTACAAACCGTCCAGCACCACCAAAGGCTGGGCGCAAACGTGACTTGTCTCCCCAATCTGCTTCGCCGCAACAGCGACGACGGCAGAAATATTTGCATCCGCCCGGATTTCGCCCCTGGATCCTACGTTCAGGGCAAACAGGGCCGATGCCTACTGATACTCTCATGCCACGAGGGCGTAAGAGAAAGCAAACGATGTGGCCGGAGCCACGTCCGTCCAAGAGAATACTGGAAGGACACAACGGGCCCCAGCACAAAGGGACTTCATATCAAAAGCCTGGGGAGCCCGTTCCTATCAGCCGCAAGGATTTCCGGACCGCCAGACTTCTGACGTTCCTGACCGTTCCTATCAGCCGCAGGGATTTCCGGACCGCCTGACTTCAGACGTTCCTGAGCGTTCTTCTCAGCCGCAGGGATTTCTGGACCCACAGACTTCAGCCGTTTCGGACCGACGGATTTCCGCCATTCCTGACCGTTCCCGTCAGCCGCCGGGATTTCCTGACCGACAGCAGACCGATGTTCCAGATCCATTACAGTCCCTGAAGAGATCCAAGCCACCTGATTTTACCAGTCCGATTAGGCCTGGGAAACGTTATCGCACTAGAGTTTTTTATGCGTCCTCGAGATAAGTAAGTTCTCGTGGACAGGTTCTTTTCTCAGTTTGTTGTTTTTCCTGCACGACCAGTTGGCGTGTCAGAATTTCTTTTTTTCGTGTGGGCCTATGCATTCTTTTTTGTGTATATATATGTGTTTTTTTTTATATTTCTTCTATGTCCATCTACTAATCCACTTTTTTTATATATATTTATGTGCTTAGGGGTAAAATAATAAAATTGTTACGGTTAGGCAGCTTCAGGTAAATTTCGCTGCTGATACAGTTGGTATGTATTCAACGAATAATGCGAACGTAATTTGAAATTAAAATAATAAAATTGTTACTGTTAGGCAGCTCCAGGTAATCTTCGCTGCTGATACAGTTGGTATGTATTCACCGAATAATGAGAACGTCATTTGAAATTAAAAAAGTGATTCCTGCTAGGCAGAATAAAAGGAAGGTATGCCGATGCAGGTTTGTTTTGTTCAACAATACAAGTTTCACCGACGAATACAGATTTCTTCAATTTGTCATGCCAAGTTTGATAATGTAAATACGGCTACCACCAAACAACAAAACAAAAAAGAGGTCGAGAAACGTCAATCAACGAAATGTAAGACTTACACTCCAAAATTGATAGGTTTTTCGGAAACAAGAAAAAAAGAAAAAAAAAAAGAAAAAAAAAATTAAAGGGGAGATGATGTAACGTATACTCTATATTCACTTTCCTTTTGATTTTACTATCTCTGGTTATTTTATTTTACTATGTAAATTATCTTCTTACTGAACGAAATATTATTTCACCCGCTGAATGAGATCAGGCAATGAGTGTAAGTCATGACGTGGTGGTAGCTAGTATATAGGCGCGTTCATCGAGACTTAGGGAAAGCTTTTGTTGTTGTTATGAGAGAGAGCGTTGTTGTTTACGGAGAGCGTTTGTAATACGAGGAGAGATTCTTCATTATTGTAAAACAAGTTGTGTGTGTGCTTTAGATGACCAAGAGTCTTGTAATAAAGAAGTTGCCGTAAGTTAGTCTTTCTCAATTCATAGTTTTCGTCAGACCTCTGTCTGGCTGTTAGGTTTATAACATTAGTTCTTACCATAAATAACCAGCATTAAGACTTTATTCTTGTTCGTAATTAACTAGTAACAACAACCATTTTGAGTTCACTATTTTGAAGCTTAGTACAAGTATATCATTAGCTAGCTGGTAGGAAGAGCATCATTCACAGTAATTAGCTTAGCGTAAAGTAAATAAAGCTAATTCATTATACAGTGAGTGTAGTGATTGATTTCAAACTCACAAGAGTTTCTTTTATCAAATAAGTTCACCACACTTCTTCCCTCCACGTCCACCTGAACCTCTAAATCGAGGTAACAAACACAAGTAGACGATCTGTTGGTTTTTTCTAGGGTAAGGTCGTCAGGATACAAGTCAGTGGCGCAACGCAAAAAGTCCGGAATGTTAATGACAATGATGTCATCAACATATCTTAGAGCAATCCCAGGTAAAGGATGATTGGCAACAAATCTATCCTCAAAGAAATGTAGATAGTGATTAGCCAAACTGCTGGAAAAGCGACTTCCCATTGGGATACCACGAGTTTGCAGGTATATCCCATCGCCCAAGGTAACGAAATTGTTATTGATACAGACATCCAGTAGGAAGTACCAATACTGTTCTGTAGTCCCGGGCTCGAACTTCGTATGTATGTTTACGGCTACCTGCCGCAAACCCTTCAATGAAATTGAAGTGAAGAGGTTTTTAAAATCGTAAGTATCCACAGATGTGATAGTCATCGTGCCAAGTGTCTCCAAGACTCTGTTATTGCTCCCAATAATCCAAGTCGAACCCAGCTTGCGAAGGGCCTCGGACAAGTATCTCTAAAGCAACCCACCAGCTTTACTATTATAACAGTTGCGTCCACTAGTAATGAAACGGAAGAAAACAGGTTCCTTATGAAACTTTGGGATAGCATAAATAAAAGGAAAGTTTAATTTGACACATTAAGCTTAATCCTTTAATGCAGAGCGATTATTTTTTTAGCAATGTCTTTATGGTTTTGAGAAACCGGAGTGTAAGTATCCGTGGTGTTAATCTCCTCTATTAGGAGATCCTGATAGAACTGTTTACAAAAGAAGGCAACGTAATTACCAGCTTTATCCACTGGAGAAATAGTGAATAAGTTTTGAAGTTCATGAATTTGTAAATTAATCAAAGCAAGATTATGTGGCTGCCGGCCATAAACCCCAGAACGCTTTAACTTGTCGAGCTCATGACGAATGTCACAGAACACAGAATCCAGCCATTCGTTAAAGGCTTCGAAGGGCAAACCAAACTCACAAGAAAGCTTTAATGCGCATTGTAAAAAATTACTGCGTAGAATAGAGACACATTTCTTAGTTTTGAATCGAGAGGTCAACCTGTATTTAGTGCCCAGGGACATAAGTGTGCGTAGTTCTCGAAAAGGCACTATGTCCAGGTCACCAGTAACGATATGACCGTGGTAAGGGTCGACAAATTTACTGAATCTGTCAAGATGACAGTAAGAACTGTCATCCTCATTGCCCCTTAAAGACTTTAAATCAGCAACAGTTTGCCTGTAGTTAAAAATATGGCGACCAAGCGGTTTTTCATAGCGAAAACCGGTCACCAATTTCACCTCATTTCCGAGAGGGAAAAAATCCAAACCTTTATGCAAAATTGAATTTAAGCCAATGAAATCAATGGCCTCATGACCGTAATCAATAACGCAATACTTCCTGACAAGGTGAGCTGTGAATTTACAACGAAAAGTGGAAAGTCGGTACGCAAGATGGTCACCGATGAAAATTCCAATGTGTTCAGAGCCGAAGGCATAATTTCGAAGCAGTTGTTCAAAAACCCTGATTTTTTTGTTACTTAGCGCAAAAGTTTTTTTATTAGAACGACAACGCTTAACGAAATTACCCTCATAGCAGTCAAGCTCATGAACCAAATCACCAAAGCCCACCCGACCCGACGAGTTCCTTTCACTACTTCTACTACCCCTTGTATTTCTTTGAGAAACGGCAAAAGGTTTAAATTTAAATTTGAGATAGACACAAGTATCTTGATTCAGCTGCTTACCATTGAATAGTTTGTTAAGCCCATACGGAAACAGAGTTTCGAATTGCAGCATGCACAAGTTCTCAAGTACTAACCTGTTTTCCAGGACGGACTCAACGAAGATCATTCTAATGGAAACATTGCTGAAATCGTGTGACTGAAAATGTTAAATCTCACGATCAGATTTCCTTTTGAAGGTTCTTATGTCAGACCTATGACAGTTAATACGAATGTGCAATGGATTACTGCTCTGACCAACATAACCACATTGGCAGGTTTCACAAGTAAAGAAATATACACAATTGACATCTTTACAAAAATTGGGTGAATGATCTTCACCAAGATTGGAAGAATGAGCACAACAACAAGTCTTGCATCTGCCATCATTGCATTTAAAAATTTTTAACTGAAGAATAAATTGGTGAACTGAAAAAGCATAACCTTCAAGAAAAAAACTTGGAATGGAGACCGTAGCTTAGAAGTAACACTGGCCCCCTCAGCCTCAGGTCCAGGCACCGGAGGCTGTAGCACACTTTTTGCTGTGACCCCCTGCCTCAGTGTCAAGCGCGGTCATTAATAAACCACGCGAAGACCGATGTGATATAGTTAACTTATTAGAGCGTAATAGCTCTAATAAGTTAGCCATACCACATTACGCTCTAATAAGTTAACCATACCACATCGGTCTTTGCGTGGTTTATCAAGGGTCGCGCTTGACCCTGGCGCAGGGGGGGGTCACAGCGATGAGTGTGCTACAGTCTCCGGTGCCTGGACCTGAGGCAGTGGGGGCCAGTGTTACTACTAAGCTACGGTCTCCATTCCAAGTTTATTTTGTTGAAGGTTATGCTTTTTCAGTTCCCCAATTTGTTCCTCAGTTGAAATTTTCTAAATGCAATGATGGCAGATGCAAGACTTGTTGTTGTGCTCATTCTTCCAATTTTGGTGAAGATCATTCACCCAATATTTGTAAAGCTGTCAATTGTGTATATTTGATTACTTGTGAAATCTGCCAATGTGGTTATGTTGGTCAGAGCAGTAATCCATTGTCCATTCGTATTAACGGTCACAGGTCTGATATAAGAACTTTTAAAAGGAAATCTGATCGTGAGATTCAACATTTTCAGTCACACGATTTCAGCAATGTTTCCATTAGAATTTTGTTTGTTGAGTCCGTGCTGGAAAACAGGTTAGTACTTGAGAACATGTGTATGCTGCAATTCGAAACTCTCTTTCCGCATGGGCTTAAAGAGCTATTCAATGGTAAACAGCTGAATCAAGATACTCTAAAATACGAACTTCCACGCACAAAAGTGCGAAATGATACATTGACACTTAATGACTTGAGCATGTGGTGAGTGATGTAGAGGAGTAGCGTGAGAGATATTGAAGGAATAGGACATGTCGAGCTTTGGCTAAGACAACAAGTTTAGTTTGTACCGCGGAGTGTATTCCAGTTTATGTTTTTGTGTGAAATAATAAAGTAATAAATGTTCTGTGTTGTGTTCGGGTGTCTGTGATGTTACAGACAAATAAAGAAATGGAGGCACCGACGAGATCCGAACTTCGGCGGCGTTTTTAGGACCGTGGGAAGCGATGAGTTGAAAAACCTTGCAGCGTGAGAACGGATTCGACGCGACAGGGATATTTTTTTCCTCTTTGTTATGGGAAGAAAAAGGATGGTGATTCTTGTTTTTCGAAATTAGTTCGTGAAAAAAACAACAAGTTCCGTATCGGATTTACACCATGTTAAGATGTTTATGTAAGTACTGTTTTTGTTGTTGTTCTTAGAGAATTATCCAAAGGAATGAAATATCAAAGCAAGTTTTTTAGAAGTTTCCGGGCACGGAATTAAATAGAAGGAAATGATTTCTGTCAAAAAATAGTACATTTAGATCAACTGTTTGAGCCTAGAGCACAGGTAAATGTAGAATATTGTTGTAAACATTTTCTGTAAAGGTATACACATATACGATAATAGAAGGAAATAATTTCTGTCAAGAAATAGTACTTTCAGATCAACTGTTTGAGCCTAGAATATAGGTAAATGTAGAATATTGTTGTAAACAATTTCCGTAAAGGCATACACATATACGATAATAAATAAACATTGGGTACACATAGAACTTGTCTAAATTTGGCATTGTTGAAATGGCTTTCTTAGGAAGAGCTCGCAAAGAAGAACTTCTGCAGTTGGCGGAAGAATTGGGTATAGAAGTTACGGCAAACATCAAAATTCTGGAATTAAAAAAAAATTGTCAAATTTGAAAATTATGAAGAGGATTTCGTGAAAGAACTTTTTGGCAGGTATAAAAAGAGCGTAGAGAAACAGAAAGACAAATGGAATGTGAACGTAGAGAAACAGAAAGACAAATGGAATGTGAGCGTAGAGAAACAGAAAGACAAATGGAATTGAAGCTTGAAAAACGTAGACAAACAGAAAGACAAATAGAATTGGAGCTTGAAAAACGTAGACAAACAGAAAGGCAAATGGAATTGGAGCTTGAAAAACGTAGACAAACAGAAAGACAAATGGAATTGGAGCTAGAAAAACGTAGACAAACAGAAAGACAAATGGAGTTGGAGCTTGAAGAACTCAGAATAGAAGCTGAACGTCAGCCGCTGGTAGGCAGTTTGGAGCAAAATGGAAATTCTCATAAACCGAGATTAGAACTTCGTCATTTGATGAAAACATTTGACCCAAAAGACAGTGATATAAGTATTTACTTAGTTTCATTTGAAAGGCAAGCACAACAAGCAGAAATAAAAAATGAAGATTGGGTCGCGAATTTGATAGGACTTTTGCCCTACGAAATATCGCAATTGATTGCCAGAGAAAATGTGGAAGATGCTAAAAACTATGAATATGTTAAAAGGTTACTTCTTAAAAGATATAAGTTAAGTCCAGAGAAATTTAGATTGAAATTTGTACAACACATGCGTACATCAGAGAAGACCTGGAGAGATTTCGCCTTCGAGTTAGAAAATTATTTTAATGAATGGATTTCAGGACTTAAAATAGGCGATTTTGAAGGGCTAAAATAATTAATGATCACAGATCAATTGAAGCGGAGAGTGCCTATAGAAATAAGGGAGCATTTTATTGAAAAATGGTCAAATATTGTCTCACTTTCAGATTTGGTTGATATGGTGGACAATTATGAAAGCGTAAGAGGAGGAACCAAGAAAAATTCGTCGAATGAATTTTGTGCTTCAAAGAAAATGCAAGGCAGTGAGAAAAAAACTAGAGATAACTATGATCGGGGAAATTTTATGAAAAATGGATTTTATAACAAAAATTATGTTAAGTCAGATGTAGGACAAGGGTGGTCAAATCGGAATGTATCTCAGAATGAAAAAAAGTATGATCGCAGGCGGAAGATTCAATGTTACGAGTGTGGATCTTATTATTACATTCGGCCTCAGTGTCCTAAGCTTAAATCACAGAACTCAGGCAGCGTAAATAGAATCTGAGAGGAAACCGAAGGGGATCTCTTGACATCCTATACCTTTGAAGGAAAAATAAATGGAGTTGTCATGCCTATTCTCCGGGATACAGGTTCATCAGTTGATATCATTTGTCAAGAGTATGTGTCGCCAGGTGAGTTTACTGGAGAACATGTGTAGGTACAGCATCTTCTGGACCAACAAAAGGTTTGTTTACCAATGGTATAAGTTGAACTAGAATGTCAATTAGGTCATATTATAGCTAAGGCTGCAGTGATTAGGAAGTCGCTAGATAAAGGTAGATATTTACTTGGAAATAAGACTGCCGCTTTGTTAAAAAAAATCGATATGCAGGGGCCACTAAATTCAGAACAGGTAAATGTTGAGGCTACTGGGTATCAAGAAAAACAGAAACGAAACAACGAAGAGAGAAATTCAGTAAAGAATGATTCATGGAAGAAAGAAAAGCAAGCCCTTGAAAGAGAGGCTGTGGGTTCCGAAAAATCAGATGAATTAGAAGAAGAAATTCTGTGACTGAGGCATGATGAAGATAAAGTCATGTTAGAGTTGGTAAAAATGAATTCAAAAAGTTTCATGGAAGATCAACGGCAAAGTTTGGAATTCAGAAAAATTCTCAAAGAAATAGAGAAAACATATTTTAAAAAGTCAAATGGTTATGCTGTACTAAGCAGTGGGATGTTGATGAAGAAGACGATCAACAAGATTGGCGAAGAGGGAGATCTTATTTTTGTTCCAGAACAACATAGAGAACAAATAAAAAACATGTGTCATGAGGGAACTTCGGGGCATTTAGGAGTGACAAAAACCAAAGACAGACTAGCGAAGTATTTTTATTGGCCTAACTGTTATAAAGACATTGAAGAATTTGTAAAATTTTGTGATTCATGCCAACGTGCTAGAAAAGCTGGGGACAAAAAGAAAGCACCTTTGAAAATAGTTGTAATTATTCCTGAAATTTTTACAAAGATCAACGTTGATGCCTGCGGGCCTTTGCCCGAGACTTCAAGCGGAAATAGATACATAATTACAGCTACACGTTTGTCATCCAAATATCCAGATGCGGTACCAGTCCCAGACATAGGATCCAAGTCGGTAATTGACGCTTTGTTACACATTTTTAGCCACATGGGATTTCCGAAAGAAATTCAAACTGATCAATGAGCCAGTTTTGTAAGCATTTTGACACTAGAATTTCTGGAGCGGTTTGGAATAAAAGTTACTCACAGTTCTGTATATCATCCCCAAAGTAATCCAGTAGAACGATTCCATGGAACTATTAAAAGGATGTTGAAAGTTTTATGTCTTGAGTCTGCTCTGGATTGGGAGAAACAGTTACCGGCGGCGCTGTTTGCTTTGAGAATTGTGACACATGAAAGCACACGGTTTACGCCTGCTGAATTGGTGCATGGAAAAAATTTGAGGACGCCAATGACATTATTGTATGAAAAATGGATGGGTCATCCTGAAGAAGAAATTACGTCACTGAATATGTATTTGAGTTAATAAATAGGATGAAAAGATGTCAAGAACTTGCCATTAAAAAGATGGAAGTGGATAAATTGAAATGAAAATATTGGTATGAGAGAAATGCGGTAAAACGTGAATTTCAAGAAGGAGATTTAGTATTAGTTTTTGTTACCTGCAGGCCAAATAAGTTAGCGGAACAGTGGAAAGGACCAGGGAAAATTGAGAAAAAAATGTCTGAGACTAATTATCTAGTAAGCTTTGAAGGCAAAAATGTAAAGCATCAAGAATATCACATTAACATGCTGAAACCATACCATAAACGACCAGAATTTGTGAACTTATTGCCCGTTTGTGAAAATGGTGAAATGGATTTAGAGATTAAATTTCCGCAAGTTGAAAAAAACCCAAATATATTTAACTTCTCTGATATCGAGAAGAACAGTAAACTTCGAGAGCGCCTAAGTGGCCAACAAATTCAGGATCTGAAAAAACTATTATGTCATTACTTGAAAATGTTTTCTAATATTCCAGGGAAGACTCATTTGGTCGAACATGATATCGAGCTAGCTAGTAATGCTATTGTAAGAGTTAAGCCTTATAGAATGTCGCCCAGGCAGATAAATATTCTTAAATCCGAGATAGATAAAATGCTGCAGTACAAGATTATAGAAGTTGATGAATCAGACTATACATCACCCATGATTTTGGTAGAAGTACCGGGAAGAGATCCACGCCCATGTATTGATTATAGGCGATTGAATGAAGTGACAAGGACCCAGTTCTATCCATTGCCCAACATAGAAGAAAGAGTCGAAAAGGTTTCTGGAGCGAAGCATATTACAGTATTAGATTTAACAAAAGGGTACTGGCAAATTCCATTAAGTGCTAGAGCTCAACGATTGGCAGCGTTTGAGACTACTTTTGGAACGTATCGGCCCTTAAAGATGCCATTTGGCCTTAAGAACGCACCATATTTTTTTCGCAGAATGATGTCGGAACTTTTGAGAGGCTGCGAAGAGTTTGCGGTATCATATCTAGGTGATGTTGCAATTTTTTCCGAAAACTGGGGGGATCATTTGATACATCTTAAAGAAGTGCTACAGAGGTTGCCGAGGGCTTCCTTGACCATAAAACCGTCCAAATGTAAGTTTTCTCAAGATCACTTCTTGTATTTGGGTCATATTGTTGGACAGGGATATCGGAAACCAGCAGAACGAAAGGTTCAGGCCATATAAAAGTTTCCCACGCCAAAGAACTAGACGCAAATAATATCTTTTTTAGGCCTGGCGGGATATTACAGCAGATATATTCCAATGTTTTCTTCGATAGCAGCTCCCTTGATAGACATCTTGAAGGGTAAAAATCGTAAAGAAAAAATTATATGGTCAGAACAATGTGAGAAAGCTTTTGTGGAACTAAAAAAATCTTTATCTAGTTTTCCTGTTCTGTATGCCCCTGACTATGAACGTAGATTTATTCTACAAACTAATGCTTCAGATCAAGGAATGGGAGTCGTCCTCTCGCAAGAACAACAAGAACAAGAAGATGGCGCGGAACATCCTGTACTCTTTCTAAGCAGAAAATTTTCGATAGCAGAGAAGACATACAGTACCAGTGAAAAAGAATGTGCTGCCATTATATTTGCGGTACAGAAACTGAAATGCTACCTGGATGGTCAAAATTTCCTCATACAAACTGATCATAACCCTCTCGTTTGGTTACGCACCAACGCAAGTTCAAATGCTCGTCTGATGAGATGGGCCCTTGCTTTACAAGCATATGATTTTGTTATAATTCATCGATCGGAAACTATGCACAAAAGTGCAGATGGACTGAGCAGAGTTCCAACTTTAGATGATCCACCTTGATCATGCTATGTGTCTGCTAGTGAAAACATTTTTGTTTTGTTTTTGGTTGTGGTATATAATACATAGAAATTGTTGGAAAACACGTAAAGATAATTGTTAAATTAACGCATATATTTCTCTTTGTAAATGGATTATGACTCATTATGTAAACTATGACTATTGTATTGTAAAATGACAAGAACTTTTTACCACTGGAAAACGTTCCTCTGGAGTGAGGAGGGGTTGTAAAATACGAACTTCCACGCACAAAAGTGCGGAATGATACATTGACACTTAATGACCTGAGCGTGTGGTGAGTGATGAAGAAGAGTAGCGTGAGAGATATTGAAGGAGAAGGACATGCCGAGATTTGGCTAAGACAACAAGTTTAGTTTGTACCGCGGATGGTATTCCAGTTTATGTTTTTGTGTGAAATAGTAAAGTAATAAATGTTCTGTGTTGTGTTCGGGTGTCTGTGATGTTACAATACTTGTGTCTATCTCAAATTTAAATTTAAACCTTTTGTCGTTTCTCAAAGAAAAACAAGGGGTAGTAGAGGTAGCGGTAGGAACTCATCGGTTCGGGTGAGCTTTGGTGATTTGGTTCATGAGCTTGACTGCTATGAGGGCTATTTCGTTAAGCGTTGTCGTTCTAATAAAAACATTTTTGCGCTAAGTAACAAAAAAATCAGGGTTTTTGAACAACTGCTTCGTAATTATGCCTTCGGCTCTGAACACATTGGAATTTTGATCAGTGACCTTCTTGCGTACCGACTTTCCACTTTTCGTTGTAAATTCACAGCTCACCTTGTCAGGAAGTACTGCGTTATTGGTTACTGTCATGAGGCCATTGATTTTATTACCTTAAAGTCAATTTTGCATAAAGGTCTGGATCTTTTCCCTCTCAGAAATGAGGTGAAATTGGTGACCGGTTTTCGCTACGAAAAACCGCTTGGTCGCCATATTTTTAACTACAGGTAAACTGTTGCTGATTTAAAGTCTTTAAGCGGCAATGAGGATGACAGTTGTTACTGTCATCTTGACAGATTCAGTAAATTTGTCAACCCTTACCACGGTCATATCGTTACTGGTGACCTGGACATTGTGCCTTTTCGAGAACTACGCACACTAATGTCTCTGGGCACTAAATACAGGCTGACACCTCGATTCAAAAGTAAGAAATGTGTCTCTATTCTACGCAGTAATTTTCTACAATCCGCATTAAAGCTTTCTTATGAGTTTGGTTTGCCCTTCGAAGCCTTTAACGAATGGCTGGATTTTGTGTTGCGTGACATTCGTCATGAGCGCGATAAACCTGATTCGACTAACAAGCTTAATGTATTAGAACCTTTCCACATATACCGGAATTCTTCACGACTTGTCAATGACATGACGACTACGCCATTTCTTTCAAGCGCGTGGAAACAACGCACCGAAAACCGTGACCGTCAGAACTCCGATGATGTCACAATGATTTGAATGTTTACGCTCCATTCGTCCTGATGATGCCGAGCCAGACGCTCTGCGAAACTATAGTCGATGTTAATAAAACATTTAATTGTGAAAAAACGTTGATAATTTATTCTAAATGAACATCACAAGTGTGTAGTCTTGAATTATATAGAAGTTAAAGCGCTCTGGGGTTTGTGGCCGGCAGCCACATAATCTTGCTGTGATTAATTCACAAATTCATGAACTTCAAAACTTATTCACTATTTCTCCAGTGGGTAAAGCTGGTAATTACTTTGCCTTCTTTTGTAAACAGTTCTGTCAAGATCTGCTAATAGAAAAGAGGAACACCACGGATACTTACACTCTGGTTTCTCAAAACCATAAAGACATTGCTAAAATAATAATCGCTCTGCATAAAAGGATTAAGCTTAATGTGTCCAACTTAAGCTTTCCTTTTATTTATGCTATCCCAAAGTTTCATAAGGAACCTGTTTTCTTCCGTTTCATTACTAGTGGACGCAACTGTTATAATAGTAAAGCGGGTGGGTTGCTTTAGAGATACTTGTCCGTGGCCCTTCGCAAGCTGGGTTCGACTTGGATTATTGGGAGCAATAACAGAGTCTTGGAGACACTTGGCACGGTGACTGTCACATCTGTGGATACTTACGATTTTAAAAACCTCTTCACTTCAATTCCATTGAAGGGTTTGTGGCAGGTAGCCGTAAACATACGAAGTTCGAGCCCGGGACTACAGAACAGTATTGGTACTTCCTACTGGATTTCTGTATCAATAACAATTTCGTTACCGTGGGCGATGGGATATACCTGCAAACTCGTGGTATCCCGATGGGAAGTCGCTTTTCTAGCAGTTTGGCTAATCTCTATCTACATTTCTTTGAGGATAGATTTGTTGCCAATCATCCTTTACCTGGGATTGCTCTAAGATATGTTGATGACATCATTGTCATTAACATTCCGGACTTTTGCGTTGCGCCACTGACTTGTATCCTCACGACCTTACCCTAGAAAAAACCAACAGATCGTCTACTTGTGTTTGTTACCTCGATTTAGAGGTTCAGGTGGACGTGGAGGGAAGAAGTGTGGTGAACTTATTTGATAAAAGAAACTCCTTTGAGTTTGATATCATTCACTACACTCACTGGTCATCCAACATTTCAAAAGTTATACATCGCAATCTACTCATCTCTCAGTTTCATAGAATAGCTAAAATTTGCTCAACACAGTTCTTCTTTGTAAAAAATCTGAAAGCTCTTCTTTCTAAACTGCAATCTAACAACTTTCCTAAAAATGTCTTAAGACAATATTTTAACCATTTAATTTTGAACTATAATAAGGTATCCAAGAGTTTCAAATTGCACATTGACATGCTATATTAACCTAGGACCTAACAATTTTAAGTATATAGGCAACATAAAGGGCTATTTGGTGGGTCCCTAATAGCTGAAGATCCTATCTACATACACAGTTTTGCATCTTGTCAATTCACACATTTTTTGGCTAACCAGGTAATTGATGAACCGTGACCACCTTTTATATCAGTGTATATATTTGGGTTCTTGTGGGTGCTTTGTTCAGTTTTCTTTGATGTCATGTCATTGTGGTTTTGTTCTTCCGGTAAGCTTTTAATTATTTTTTTAGTTGTATAAATTTGATTCTTGGAATTCTTGAGCTTATTAGAATTTGGGTTTGTGGCCTAAGGAGCATGACCAACCGACAATTTTGGCTTGCCTTGTTGTTTTGTTGGTACTAGAAAGGCCACTTCCACAGGTTGACGCTCTCCTGATGAAGGCAACCTGTTTTCAGTTTTCACTTGTTTTGAAGTTCCTTTTTTACAATTTTTATTTTTGTTCTGTAATGTTTTCAATCTATATATGCTACTACATGAGGTTTAGCTGCCTTCGGCGCTTCTCATGATTTTATGAAGCATTTGTTTGTTTCATTTATACACTATATATATATATATATATATATATATATATATATATATATATACACACATGTGTAACAAAAAATTCGTCATAGAAGACTGCAATGTCCTAAACAATTTTAACACAGGTAGTGACCATAGATTGGTGAGATGTAATATGCACCTCAACACTAAATTTGAACGTGGCAAGCTCATAAGACAAACAAAATGTATTGACATAACCAACATTAAAAAACACCATAATACCTTCAAGTTGGAACTTAAGGACAGATTCTCTGCTTTAGAAGGCCTAACATCGGAAGAAGTGGATATTTCTGAAATTAACAGAAAAGTAACCAACCAAAGCTCTTATGGAAACAGCAACAAAATTAGCTGGGTCTAAGAACAAGTTGCATGTGAACAAATTATCACGAAAAACTAAATTGTTGATGCAATAAAGAAGAGAGATGAGGACAACTAAAGAAGATGTGACTTCCAAAGTGGAATATATAGAGCTATGTAAGACTGTACGAAAAAGTATTCAACTGTGAACTAGTGAGGAAAGCAATTGAAAAAACCAAAGCCTAAAGAAAGCAAAGGGACATCTCAGTAAGGGAAGAAAACAGATTATGGCACTAAGAAAAGAAAATGGTTCTGTAACAAGAAATAGAGGCGAAATTTTGACAAGAGTGAAAGATTTCTACTCCAAATTATATCAAAGGGATAATCCGTGTACTCCAGACATTATGAAAGGTACTAGTACCAGAGTTCTTCTGTTCCTCCCATCAGAAGTTGCACATGCAATCAAGAACATGAAACGGGGAAAAGCTCCAGGAGAAGATGGAATTACTGTAGACATGATACAAGAAGCAAGTGGAGAAATCGAAACAGTACTTGCCCAAATGTTCACTCGATGCCTTAATGAAGGGAAGATTCCTGAGAACTGGAACAACGCTACAATGATCCTGCTACTTAAAAAAAGTGACATTGAGGATCTCATGAACTACAGACCTTTCAGCCTCCTATCAGTGGCTTATAAAATCTTCACTAAAGTTCTTTCACACCGCTTGAAGGTAACACTTGACATTGCTCAACCGAGAGAACAAGCTGGATTCAGGAGTGGCTACAGCACTATAGATCATATCCACGTACTGAGAGAACTAATTGAAAGCGCGAGGGAATATGAAATTCCATTGTGCATGGCATTTATCGAGGGAATATGAAATTCCATTGTGCATGGCATTTATCGTTTATGAAAAGGCCTTCGATTTGGTGAAACCATCAGCAGTTACAATGGCCCTGAAATCCTGCGGTATTGAAGATGCATACATTAATATTATTAATAACATCTATGAAAATGCAAGTGCAAAGATTCGGCTGTTTGAAAATACAACACACATAAAAATTGGTAAAGGAGTGAGACAAGGGGACACCATATCTCCGAAGCTGTTTAATGCCACATTGAAAAATGTTTTTCAATCACTGAACTGGGAAAACAAAGGGATAAAGATCAATGGAGATTATCTAACTCACCTTCGTTTTGCTGATGACGTAGCCAATTTTGCAACTATCCCATCAGAGCTGTGGAGTATGATCCAGGAACTTACTGTCAAGAGTAAAGAAGTGGGATTAAAAATGAACTTTCAGAAGACAAAAGTGATGTACAATGCTTTTACAAGAAATGAAGATTTGTCGATTGATAGAGAAAAGCTGGAGATAACAGATACGTACGTTTATCTAGGACAACAGATATCAAGCGAGGGTCACATTGATGAAGAAATTATTTGACGTACAAAACTTGCCTGGAGAGCTTTTGGAAGAAACAGCATAATTTTCAAGAGCAATATGCCATTATGTCTTAAAAGAAAAGTGTTTGATCAATGCATCCTTCCAGTGCTTACGTATGGGGCAGAAACGTGGACCTTAACTAAAAAAGACATACAAAGGCTGCAGACAACTCAAAGAGGCATGGAGAGGCACATGCTTGATGTAACCAGGAGAGATAAGAACAGGAACTCGTGGATCAGAAAAATGACAAGAGGGGAGGACATCATGATCAGAGTAAAATCCCAGAAATGGCAATGGACTGGACAAACTGCCAGAAGAACAGACCTTCGATGGACAGCTGAAATTTTAGATTGGATTCCAAGGGACAGGAAAAGACCCAGAAGAAGACCACATGGAAGATGGGTGGATGAAATTCGAAAGTATGCGGGAGTAACATAAATGTGACTGGCACAAGACAGACCGTTGTGGAACAAACTTGGGGAGACCTTCGTCCAGCAGTGGATTGATAATGGTTGACGATGTTGATGATACACACACTATATTGACAAAAGTCACCGGACACCATTTAAAAACAAATGAACGGATCCTCTGCGTTGTTAAGATCCGCGGTACAGCTGTAAACGATATAAAAATAAGCCTGGAGCTGACCGTGATCGTATCGTACTGTGGGGTTGAGTAAAAATGTCGCGGCGGGAGAGAACTGAATTTGAGAACGGAAAAACTGTTGGGTGTTATATTAGTGGGTTGTCCATAACGGAACCCGGAGGCGTTTAAACATACCCAAGTCAACTGTTTTGGATGTACTCAATAAGTGGAAGACACGTGGCGCCTGAAGCAGCAAAGGATACCAGCAGACCAAAGGAAATGAGTGATACAGAACGTTGAAGCCTCAGGAGAGTCGTTACAACTAATTGACGGAGTACTAACCAAGACCTCAGTGTACAGGTGAGTGGAAATGCTGGAACTTCGTGATGTACACGTACCATTCGCAAAGAACTTAATTCCATGGGTTACTGTGATCTTGCATCTGCTCATAAGCCTTTGATCTCCACTTGGAATGCTACTCGTCGTTTAGCATGGTGTAAAGAACATTTATCGTGGACCATAGATCAATGGAAACGGGCCCTGTGGACTGATGAATCCAGATACACGATCAGTCAGTCTGATGGCCGTGTGTGGGTATGGCGGCAGCCGGCGGAACGCTATTTACAACAGTGTACTGCTCCTACGGTCAAGTTTGAAGCTGGCAGTGTACTCGCTTGTGGGTGTTTTTCGTGGTATAGTCCCGGCCTATTGGTTGTCGTGGACAACCTGCTAACCAGCACATCTACCTCGATATTCTGGGCAATTATACCCTAAGAACTCAGTGGCAATACTATGGAACCCAGCATTGTTGGTACCAGCAGGATAATGCACCGAGACATAAAACAAGGACTCGTACGGCGTGGTTCGACGATAATTCCGTATCGTGTGTGGACTGGCCAGCACAGAGCCCTGATCTTAATCCCATACAGTACCTATGGGATGAATTAGAGCCCCGCATAAGAAGTTTGGAACCAAGGCCTACTGCTAAGCAACAATTAGCGGTAGCGTTATGTTTTGAATGGATGCGCATACCTATTGCTCTGTTCCAAAACCTTGTCGAAAGCATGTCTCGAAGGATCAGTGCATGCATGAAGGCCAAAGGTGGATCCACACCGTACTAATGTATATAAATGCTATTTTGTTTTTCTCTTCTAGGTGGCCGGTGACCTTTGTCAATATAGTGTGTATATACACAGTGCGTCAAAGAATTTTTAAGACTGGCGCTAGATTTCAGCCAATGGTGGTGCCACCAGTGTAATCGCGAATGCGTTATAAACCATGATCATCTGCTTGCTTTGTGCCAAAAGCACTGCGCAGTTGTTAAAGTAACTCAAACGAAACTGCCGTTCATTAGAGAAGTAAAATTTTTTCATATTGAATTATTGAAATGGAACAAAGGGCTGTTATTAAATTTAACGCAAAACTTGTTAAAAATGCCTCGAAAACGTACCAAATGATGAAACAAGTTTACGGTGAGTTTTGTTTAAGTAGATCAAATGTTTTCCTGTGGCAAAAACGTTTTTTGAACGGAAGAGAGACGCTAGAAGATGATAGATGATAAGCATTACGGAAGACTAAGTCCATCTAGGACACCTGCGATTATTGAAAAAGTGCGTGATTTTGTCAATATAGTGTGTATATATACACATATGAGTGCAAAGTATAATATCAATGGTTATATTTGTTTAATTTTACCACTTACATATGTTATTAAGAAATTTGATATCACGTGATTACTATGGAGTTGGTAGAAAATAAACTGTCCTAGAAAAATATCACTAGTACCAGGATAACATAAAAGGGGTAGGGAGCTGAGCTGAGCATAAAATTAGAAAAATATGGGGCACCTCCCATTGTACACAATTTTTGGGGGTGGGGGGATTTCCTAGGAAAGTTTTTCTGTTTTGAACTGACATTAAAATTTATGAAGTGAAGAATAGTTTGCGGAACATTTTAAATGTCACCTCTACCCCCACCATTCCCAAACAAGCAAAGCTGCTTACTTAATTATCCCTTTCGTTTAGCCTTCAGCAATCAGGACTTGAGCCTCCAAAGTTTGAGGTTTTAGTCTGCCACCGTCCTTTTAGCACATCAGTCGAAAGCCTCTGAATGCTCAATGTAAAAGATGCGTAGTGAAAAGTAACTCTTAGTCATACAGTGGACTTCGCACGGAGAGAGTGAATCAGCATAGAAGCAGACGAATGGCATTTGCCTGTACCTTGCCCTAGACAATCGCACTGTAAAAGAACGCAAAGGAAGTATCTTTTTGTAATATGGTGTCGGTGTGTCTGACGTCGGTCGGTCGGTGGAAATCTTCGTTGCTTTAAGAAAGATAGGACAATATTTTTGCATCACTCCGGGGGCACCAGTAACGACTACAGAATTCCAAAATGCGCATTTTTCTTTGAAAAATGTTTTTCTCTTTTCAAATATAAAACGGGAATAAAACCGGGTCAAAATCGGCTCAGGAACACCTTGACCCGACCTATTGAACCCGCAAGAAATTATTGACCCGTTGACCCGTGACCCGTTCCCATCTCTACTCAAGACAGGTACCTTCTTTTATTGGCTACGCGCTTTTGACGTCAAAATAGGAGGTGGTCACAATAATGTGACTCGACTGTATATATATTGTGACGTGCCTTTCCCGCAGGACACACATGAGGTAAAGGCAGATAGCAGTGAGAGCACATGCAAGTGTAGTATAGTGGATAGCACTCGGAGCTCCGGAGCCGAGAGTTGTGGGTTCGAATCCTTTCCCTATCATAGAAAATGGAGAAATTTACTTTGTCATAATATGCTTAAAGAAGACGTATTTCCGAGTTTGTTTTTTTTTCATTTTGGAACAAATGGAGGGAAAGCATGCTAAAGGCAGTTTACATACATTTGGCTTTTTTATTTCTATAGGCTCGTCTTTACTGCTGAATGTGTAAATATACTTGCGTATTTGATACAATATGCTGATATGCTGTAATTTAAAATATGAATTGGAAAAATTTCTTCTTAATAGTTGATATTGGTTTGTGTTATAGTTTATATACATTGCATTCTAGAGCTTTGTATAAATAAAAACAAATATTTTCTTTGATCTGAAAATTTTCCACTTAATTCGCATACATACAACTGTGTTTAAAATTTCCATGCATTTTATACTTCTTTCCTTTTACGTAAAAACTTTACCGATTGGAGAAATAAATGTGTTCTGGAATATCGTACAGTCTTGTTAAATGTCGGTTCCGGACAACTGGCCCAGTGACCATTTTTCCAATGAAATTTTCGTCGTCCAGCAGCCATTTTATCTACTTTTATGAAATCTACACTGCTGTCTGTTAAAAGACCTAAGATACATACATACAGATCACTAAGCTGTTCTCTGAGATTCAGAGGTTAGCTCCAAAAAGAAATACAAACTACCAAATATTTTTACTTATTGTTGTCGTATCAAACTTCTCCATTTACAGCGATCTTGACATACAACTCGTGCTTCACTAATATCCATTACACGCCGTACACAAGATCTTTTATACTTCATACTCATAATCTTTTTCTCATGCAGACACTCCTGAATCTGATCCACCCATGTCTTCCTTGGCCTTCCTCTGCCTTTCCTTCCTGCCACTTGGGCTGAAAATATTTTCTTAGTAAGCATTTCATCACTCATTCTTTCAACATGGCCAAACCACCGAAGCATATTGGTCTCCACCTTGCTAACAACATTTTGCTTCACATCACACAACTGCAATACATCTTCATTTCTCACACAATCATATCATGTCTTGCCACAAACCCCACGTAAGTAACGCATTTCTCCAGCACACAAACGACTTCTATGTTTCTTCTGCAGTACCCAGGTTTCACTACCATACATCAGAGTAGGAACAATTACACTTTCAAACACAGCCATGCGGGTCTCTCTAGAGAACCCATCATTCCTGTGAAAACCTCCCAGAGCAGCTATGACTTTCAAAGAAGAATTCACTCGCCTACTGATTTCACCCTCCAACTTGTTCTCTCTGTCAAACATGCTTCCTAAATACACAAACTCACTCACCTGGTCAATCACAGTGCCATTTATACTTACATTACATTCAGTGCTACCCATTCCTCTCTCAAACACCATAACTTTGGTTTTTCCCTTATTTATACTCAGTTTGAATTTCATGCAAACTTCGTGCATCCGAGTCAACATACTCTGCAACTCATTTTTGCTCTCTGCCAACAGGACAGTGTCATCAGCATACAGTAATCTGCTCACACGGATATCACCAAGACATAAACCACTATTATCTGATTTGGCATCACGCATGCATGCATCCATAAATATATTAAACAGCCATGGTGACATTACACAACCTTGTCTAACTCCTGCACTAATGGAAAACCATTTTGATAAAACACCATTCACTCGTACAGAAGCTCTACTACCAGCATACTTGGCTTTTACACTATTAAGTAGATTCCCAGTAACACCATATTCATTCAATACCTTCCACAAAAGTGTCCTATTCACTCGGTCGTAAGCTTACTCTAAATCTATGAAGGCAGTAAAAACTTTCTTCCCAACAGCCAGATACTTTTCAATCATCGTGCGTAATGCAAAAATCTGGTTAGTGCAGCCTTTACCAAGCATAAAACCACTCTGAACATCCCACACTTTAAATGATGTAAGACCCCGTACTTTTTCAATAACAACCTTACCAAACATTTTTCCTGGCACACTCAGTAGGCTAATACCACGATAGTTCTTGCATTCAGTCTGATCACCTTTTCCCTTATACAAGGGAACAATGATAGCATCCTTCCAATCCCGAGGGACCATTCCTAACTCCCAGCACAACTGGCAAATTTCAGTTAACCAGTCAATTATAGAGTCACCAACATATTTCAACATCGCTGCAGTTATGCTATCAACTCCCGGAGAATTACCATTCTGAAGAGATTTTAGAGATTTACACACTTCTTCTCTTGAGATCCCTCCTGTGCTTTCATCCCTCATTGTGACATCATCTGCATCTGTCTCAGAACCATCTTTGCTTTCCTGATCTAATAACTTACAGAAGTATTCACCCCATCTGTCACTTAACTCATTGGGCTCCCGTATCATTTCCCCAATCTCATTCTTCACACAACTTACAACTTTGTTTCTCCTATTTTTCCTGAGTCTCATGTACTTCCAGAAGGACTTTCTATCTTTCCAAAAAGCCAGTTCATGCCTTTCCACTTTCTCCTTCCTATCTTGTGCCTTACTGTGGCGAACCAGCTTAGCAGCTTCACGCTTCTTACAGCGATATTAATCCACAGAGACTCTATCTTGCAACATCCCCAAATAGGCTTCCTTCTTTCTCTTTACCGCCTCTTCAATCTCACTATTCCACCAACCATCACCTCTATTGTTACCCACTATTGTGGTGCCACAGATGTCTTTAGCAGCAGTGACAACACAGTTCTTAAAACATTCCCACTTCTTTTCTACATCCCTCTCACCAGACTTCAGATCCTTCAGTCGTTCTCTGAGTAAGTCAGAATACCGCTGATGATCTTCAAGGAGCCTATTAACCTTTATTCTTTCTATCCTGGGTCTCTTCCTATTCCTTTTCCTCCAACCAACATTAAGTTTCTCTCGTGACACTACCAAGTAATGATCAGAACTAACATCCGCACCTCTCATCACACGGGTGTCAACAACTAAGTGTTTCAAACGCTGATCGTAGGCAACAAAATCTATCACACTCTTTTGACCCAGAGTACGACTTTCTTAAATACATGTGTGGATATACTTGTGGTTGAAATATGTATTAGATACACACAAACCATTCTCAATGGAGAGTTCAATTAATCTTTCACCATTATCATTCACACAAGGATCATTAAACTTACCCAGAACATTGTCAGAAATTGCATTCTGCACACCTACTCTAGCATTGAAATCCCCTGCTGTTATGACTTTTTCTTTAGCACCAAACTGGCTCAAAACAGCGTTTAGCTCATTCCAGAAATCTTCCTTCTTATCAGAAGGTTCCGAGTCACAAGGAGCATACACTACAACAATTACAACTCTCTGAAGTTTCACTTTCAAACGAATCCAGAGAATTCTCTCACTTACGCAACTATAGTGAATCAAGTTGTTCTTCATCTTTTCACTTAAAATCACACCTACACCAGCCTGTCCTTTCATATTATCCAATACTCCAGACCACACACTAACCGTGCCATTCATTTCTTCTACCCCAATTTCCTTCTTTTTGGTTTCACTTACACACAGCACACCCAGTCTATACTTATTCATCTCCTCAATCACCTCACTCATCTTGCCATTTATACCTCTTGTAACGTACCAGGAGATGTGACGTACCTGCCAGAAGGACGCACACGACATAAAGGCAGATAGGAATCAGAATAAAATGTCCGCGTAGCTCAATTGGTAGAGCACTTTATTCCGGAATGAGGGGCTCCGGGTTCGAATCCTGGCGCGGATAGAAATGACGGATAAATTCACTTCGTTATAATGGCGCCCGAACTATCCGGATGACCCGACCGTTCACAATCTCGCAATGGTGTGATGTTATTTCCACACCGCGAGATAGGAAAAATAAGAGCAGCAGTTCGAAAAATAAATAAAAATAAGGGGGAGATGATGTAACGTACCAGGAGATGTGACGTACCTGCCAGAAGGACGCACACGACATAAAGGCAGATAGGAATCAGAATAAAATGTCCGCGTAGCTCAATTGGTAGAGCACTTTATTCCGGAATGAGGGGACCCGGGTTCGAATCCTAGCGCGGATAAAAATGACGGAGAAATTCACTTCGTTATACTCTAGTATTCCATACGCCAATTTTACATGCACTCAGCCGAGATCTCTTTCTCATACGCCGTTTAGAAAGTCCAGGTCGATTCCGTGGTGGACCGTCCTTCTCAAGTGTGGCTTGAGTCATTCTTAATATTTCTTTTTGTCTTTTTAATCAGGTAAGTGCATCAGTGTGGGGGATTAGCCCACAGCTGAGGGTTCCAGTTGGTCATTCAACCTTAGGATTCTGGAACAAAACCCAGTGAGTTGGGGTCTTTTCGCTAATGTCACACAGAACTAGCTTGCACCTCTCCAAAATTCACAGAGGGCCTAGTTGCTGTTGTGTGTGCCATTGTTACCACGGAGCGCCCCGAGGAGGCAAACCCATCGCTCAGGTACATTATTTATGATACAAGACGTAATAATCAGAAGCCTATGAGTGGTGTGGAACAACCACAATTCTCAGTACTTTGTGTACCCATAACGAGCGGTAATAACGGGTCGTACATGGTGGCGTGGCATTGACTGAAAGTGGTTATGAATGTCGCACTGCAGAGGGTCATTCCCTGCTTCTTCGATTCGTACTTAAAGTTCATCTTGGGTAACTTGTAGCGGATACTGACGGGCCAGGCGTCGAGCAACCATAACTTACACTTGTTCAATGGGCAACAAATCAGGAGAATGCGCTGGCCAAGGAAGACGTGGCACATGTCTGGCATTCCGGAACTTTAAGATTATCCGCGCCACATGCGGTCGGACATTGTCCTGTTGAAACGTAGCACCGTTGATCCTCTACAGATATGTCAGCACTTCATCTACGGCAACGTCCGCGATGTGCCGTTGACTCTGCACGATTCTTGCAATGCGTAGGAGGCGCGAACGTGAATGTTACACATCAGCACCGCACACCAGAACGCCCGGTGTCGGGCCCGCATGAAACTGCATTATTCATGCCTGTTCACAAAGGTGTCGCCAGAAACGTCCTTCATGGGTCATTAGGTTGATCCGCGAATCGTCGGAAAGCACTATGCGCTGTCATTCGTCACGACAGTATCTGCGTTCTTTGCCCTATTGCAGCCGCTGTCATCTGTGGTTTAAAATCAAGGTAAGTCAACGCAACTGACCGAGACCGTCATGTCCTTTTTGGAACAAACGGCGTCCGACAGGGCTTGCAGACAATCCTTCATGCGATACAGATCGCTCCTATTGGGCTAACTCTCCAGACGTGGCTGGTCGGTTCGCCAACGTCATACGGAGTAGATGACGGTGCGTTCGTCCGACGCTGGGTGCCAGGCACCTCACGTCGGTGCGTCGGACTTTCCTCTTTTCATCACTATACTTGCGTTTCCTCCAAAGTCGGACTTTTCCCTTCTCATCACTATACTTGCGTTTCCTCCAACATAGGACTTTCCCCTTCTCATCACTATACTTGCGTTTCCACCAACGTCGGACTTTCCCCTTCTCATCACTATACTTGCGTTTCCTCCAACGTCGGACTTTCCCCTTCTCATCACTATACTTGCGTTTCCTCCAACGTCGGACATTCCCCTTCTCATCACTATACTTGCCTTTCCTCCAATATCGTACTTTCCCCTTCTGATCACTATACTTGCGTTTCCTCCAACGTCGGACTTTCTCCTTCTCATCACTATACTTGCGCTTCTTCCATCGTCGGACTTTCCCCTTCTCATCATTATACTTGCCTTTCCTCCAATATCGGACTTTCCCCTTCTGATCACTATACTTGCGTTTCCTCCAACGTCGGACTTTCCCCTTCTCATCACTATACTTGCGTTTCCTCCAACATAGGACTTTCCCCTTCTCATCACTATACTTGCGCTTCCTCCAACGTCGGACTTTTCCCTTCTCATCAATATACTTGCGTTTCCTCCAACGTCGGACTTTACCCTTCTCATCACTATACTTGCCTTTCCTCCAATATCGGACTTTCCCCTTCTCATCACTATACTTGCGCTTCCTCCAACGTCGGACTTTCCCCTTCTCATCAATATACTTGCGTTTCCTCCAACATCGGACTTTCCCCTTCTCATAACTATACTTGCCTTTTCTCCAATATCGGACTTTCCCCTTCTCATCACTATACTTGCGTTTCCTCCAACGTCGGACTTTCCCCTTCTCATCACTATACTTGCGTTTGCTCCAACGTCGGACTTTCCCCTTCTCATCACTATACTTGCGCTTCCTCCAACGTCAGACTTTCCCCTTCTCATCACTATACTTGCCTTTCCTCCAATATCGGACTTTCCCCTTCTGATCACTATACTTGCCTTTCCTCCAACGTCGGACTTTCCCCTTCTCATCACTACACTTGCGTTTCCACCAACGTCGGAATTTCCCCTTCTCATCACTATACTTGCGCTTCCTCCAACGTCGGACTTTCCCCTTCTCATCACTATACTTGCCTTTCCTCCAATATCGGACTTTCCCCTTCTGATCACTATACTTGCGTTTCTTCCAACGTCGGACTTTCCCCTTCTCATCACTATACTTGCGTTTCCACCAACGTCGGACTTTCCCCTTCTCATCACTATACTTGCGCTTCCTCCAACGTCGGACTTTCCCCTTCTCATCACTATACTTGGGCTTCCTCCAACGTCGGACTTTCCCCTTCTCATCACTATACTTGCCTTTCCTCCAATATCGGACTTTCCCCTTCTCATCACTATACAAGCCTTTCCTCCAATATCTGACTTTCCCCTTCTCATCACTATACTTGCGTTTCCACCAACGTCGGACTTTCCCCTTCTCATCACTATACTTGTGCTTCCTCCAACGTCGGACTTTCCCCTTCTCATCACTATACTTGCCTTTCTTCTAATATCGGACTTTCCTCTTCTCATCACTATACTTGCGTTTCATCCAACATCGGACTTTCCCTTCTCATCACTATACTTGCGTTTCCTCCAACGTCGGACTTTCCCCTTCCCATCACTATCCTTGCGTTTCCTCCAACATCGGACTTTCCCCTTCTCATCACTATACTTGCGTTTCCCACGTCTCACGTCGGTGCGTCAGACTTTCCATATTCCCATCACTATACTTGCGTTTCCTGCGTCTCACGTCGGTGCGTCAGACTTTCCATATTCCCATCACTATGCTTGCGTTTCCACCAACGCGAGCGGCGATGTTGCAGTAGCAATGCACGCCTACCCTCAGTCCAACACATCGGCTTATCTCCAAGTCTACTAGCTGAACGCGAGCGGCGATGTTGCAGTAGGAATATACGCCTACCCTCAGTCCAACACATCGGCTTATCTCAAAGTCCACCTGCTGTACGCTCGGCTGTTCTCTGCTGCGGTAGAGCACACTCAGTTTCTACCATTAGTTTAAAATTCCACTAATCGACTATGCAACGGGCCGTGTGCATCCCGCATTTATACTTCCTGCGGGACAGCTAGAGGACGTAACTAGCACAAATTATTTGCATGTACACTGGAGCTGTAGTCCTTTGCACTTCCTCACGTGATCTGCGAGGTTCAGTCCGATCACACACGTACACTATATCACGGTGTTGCCTAAAGAACGGTATTTCACTGCGGCCTTCACTGCTTGGAAGAGGAGATGTGAAAAAGTGTGGAACAACAAAGGAACTATATTAGAGAAAAGATTGGGGGGGGGGGAGAATGGGAATTGAAATAGACGTCCCGCATATATTTATATATCATCATTATCATCATTGTCAACCATTATCATTCCACTGCTGGATGAAGGTCCCTCCAACTTCCTTCCACAATGGTCTATCTTGAGCTTGGCTCTTCCATGTCACTCCGACATGCTTTAGAATTTCATTCATCCTTCTTCCATGTGGTCTTTTGAGTCTCACATGTGGTCTTCTGAGTCTATTTTTACACACATGAATGTTGCATATTCTTCATCTTCGTATAGGTGACAGTTGCAAATGTTTCATCTTCGTACAGATAGATGTTACATAACCTCCATTTTCGCTATGTTTTTAATTAAGATTTAATGTTTATCCTGTTTATATAAATAAAATGAATGACACATATTTATATATACAGGAGAATAATTACAGTTATTTGCAAAAGTTTAAGACCACCTGTTGGTATTAGGAGATTTCTGTCGATTGCGTCAGCTACTGTCTGTATTACTCAACTTCCTGTCGGTGTTGCACCATCCTATAGCGGTTGCTGTTAATTGAGTTGGGGGAGGCTTGCGAGCGTCAGTTTTCTTCTGGTTTTCATGCTGAGAGGTTTTGTAAATACTTTCTATATAGCGAAAAATGGGGCAAAAAAGCGTCATTAAGTGTTACTGAGAGGGCACAAATAGTGACTTTATATCATGAAGGATTCTCCGAACGTGACATAAGCAGAAAGGTGAATGTAAGCAAGATCGCTATTCATAATACGATCATGAAATATCAAGATATAGGTGAATTTAGCGACCGAAAGAGAAGTGGACGTCCAAGGAAAACAACTCCACGTGTTGACAATACCATAAGGCGGTAGTTATGCCTTCTCTGAGAAGTTCGTGTAGGAAAATCAAGGCTTTTCTATATTCAAAAGGGTCTGATATTACAGTCAGCACTGTTTCCTGACGTCTAAGCAAATATTTTGGATTAAAGTCTTGTAAACCTGTTGGAAAACAAGAGACTCCAGTCTGTGAAACGTCATCAATCGTGGACTGCTGAAAATCGGAGCCAAGTTCTTTTTTCTGATGAATCAACTGTGCGTCAGTTTGATTAACGTGAAACACATGTTCGACAACCGAAAGGCAAAAGGTTTGATGAAAAATGCACCGTTAGCACCGTGAGATATCTTTCCTAGTTAGATGATATGGGGTGCTATGTCAGCATCCGGTACTGCTTCATTATCTTTTTTGCTGACAGGCATTACCATGATTAGTCCTTTTTATGTGAACATGTTAAGTGAGAAGCTGTTAGTTCATATGCAAGTGTACAGATGCGCAATCTTTATGAATGATGGTGCTCCATGCCGCAGATCAAATACAGTAAAGGACTACCTGCAGAGGAAAAACATAACTGTGCTTGACTGGCCCGGTAACAGACCCGACCTTAACCCCATCGACAATTTGTGGACCATTTTAAAAGACAAGGTAGTAGGAAAACAGCCATCAAATTCCCAAGCTTTGATTGACGCGAAAAGTACACGTGGCGCAAATACTTTTTTTTTTTTATTGGAGATTTAACGACCACCGTGAGCAACTCAATGGGCTATACGCAGTCGCCCATCCCTAATTTAGGGTCACTGGTTCCAGGGAAGGGAGAGAATCAGTGCCGCAAGACAAACACAACATCCATACCTCACCGGGATTCGAACCCGGACCCCGTTCGGACGAACGATCAGAGGCCATCGCTTAGACTACTGCGCCACCGGGACGGCCAAAGATATTTCAAGTGACTACTGCAAATCCCTCATTGAGAATATGCCAAATTGTATTCTGTCAGTTGCAAAATACAAAGGTGGCCATACAAAGTACTGATTTCGGTCTTTTTATTTTCTAAAAATGTAAGCATTTCTTCAAATATCTCTGACTACTAATTGGTTGTTTCTTTGAAAATCTTAATTTTCAATAAATTGACAAGTGGTTTGTTTTTTAACTTTTGCAAATGACTATAAATATTAATTAAATACGTAGTGAAAATGAAGGTCTTGTAACATCCATCTGTGCGAAGATGAAGCATATGCAACTGTAACCTATGCGAAGATGAAGGACATGAACCATTCATCTGTGTGAAGATGAAAAATATACAGCATTCGGGTGATCTGTTTAAAAATAAAGAGAACGTTTCCAATACTTTCACGAAATGTAAGTTTGTGATTTCTTAGGCTTCGTCGGTCGTTTAAACAACATGTTTTGCACGCAAAGCGTTTTGATTTGACATCGAAAGTCAAGTTTTTAACTAAACACGCTAAAACACATGAACAAAGAAAATCGAAGAATAAATTCCATCAATAAATTGTTCTCAACCTTGTTTAATGGGAATGAAACCTTGTGATTCCGGCGCCAAAAAAGAACAAGCCTAGATTCGGTGTTATATTAATTTCGACTCCCTGCGTATACCATAGGTTATTATTTGTCTATTTCTCGTGAGATTTCGAAACCATTTCCGAAGAAATCGACGCATATTGGAATCTGATGCTGTGAATCTTTCGAAAGAGGTTCGCCTGAGGCAAAATCTTGCGCCCCAGCTATTGCTGAGTCAGCAATAAGAGCTTTTCTAAGAAGAAGTGAGAAAACGCGAATATTGCTCTCCCTGTTTTCAGTGCTTCGGGCCTGCAAAATAAAGGAAGAGAAAAGTTCCTCCGTGGCACAAACAGAGGAAGATCCTTTTGTGAAACTTGTTTGAATGCAAGCCTTGTCAAAACCGAGATGCATTTAATAACAGGCGTCAAATATTTCTGCATGTTATAAGAAAAACAAGTCTGTAATATTTCATTCTCGCTATGACACATCCAAAACGTTCTGATGAAACGTTCAATGATTTGGGAGCATTGCAGAATTTGGAAGCACATTTCCAAACCCAAAAAAACAGGTACATTTGTCATAACAGGTTCTGTTCGAAACAGAAATAAAATATTTATCACAGTGAAACCAGTGATGGTATTTCTACAAAGAATAGAAATGAGAAAGTAAAAGTGTCTCTGACGACCTAACGGAGGTTCAGTCATATCACTAGATACAAAAAACAAAAGTGAATAAATGAGCAAATGAGAACTTACAGTGCTGTTCTTCATTATTTTACCAAAATTCAAGCTTGTAACGTGAAATTCCAGACCCGAACAGTTGAATTAAGTGAAGCAGAGATTTTAAGCGAAGGTAAATGTAGAAGAGAAAGCTGCAGCAACCAGAAATAACTTGGTTTCGCAGAAATAGTTACCTGTTGACATGACAGCAACAAGTCACAAGCTCGATAATGTAGCCCCGGCGGCGCAGTGGTCTAAGCGATGGCTCCTGATCATTCGTCCGAGTTGGGTCCAGGTTCGAATCCCTGCAAGCATGGATGTTGTGTTTGTCTTACGGTGCTGGCTCTCTCCCTTCCCTGGAACCAGTGGACCTAAATTAGGGACGGGCGACTGCTTATAGCCCGTTGAGTTGCTCACGGTGGTCGTTACCCAGCAAAAACACAAGTGCTGGGAAACTGCTGGTCACCAGCTGGCAGTGATGGGTCACTGCTGGCTGAAATCTGCCGCTCACGGCCCGGTAGTGGTCCGTTGGTGGCAGCGCTATCAGTTGGCGAGCCATTGATGGCCCTGCAGCATCGCCGTGAATTGTGGGCCTCCAAGCAAGTGCCACTAGAGGCCCGTTGCTGGCAACCAATGCAACCCAACAGCAGGTGGAAGCAACGGGACTGCGCATGCGCAGAAGCAACACTTGCTGTGTCTCTCATGGTATCAGTTAGTTGAAGAGGACGCTATCGCCATCCTGTTATTTTGAGTGGATGTTAAGACAAAAAAATCCATATGTAGAGAGGCGAATTAATTTCCTAATGAAATTTTACGTCAACGAAGATATCAGATTAAGCCGTGAAATACAAGATTACAGCCATGAAATACACCCACTCCATTCCCATGAATAACAATTCATGGAATGGAGTGGAAGAATAACAAGAAAAAATTTGAAACCGCTTGAAGCAAATGTCCTGGAAAACCATTAAAACAAGGTTTGTTGGAGAAAAAAAAAAGAATTATACGCGTACAAAATTTATTAATTATTTGAAAGAAGAAAAAAGCAACGCTATGTGGGGTACTCATCCATGGGTTGAGTACACTACTCTGGGAGGAATTCGCTTCTAAAAATAACGACAAGTAAAATAAAATATCTTTACTCTTTAAAACAAATGTAGCTTCGGAAAACGGAAAGGAAAGACACAACGTTAAAAATGTAACAGAATGTGACATGAACCCGGGTAAATATATATTTATTCAACAATCTCTTTTAAAGACGACAAGGACAGTACAAAACTTTGGAAAGCGACTCTAAGTATGTATACGCCTTGAAAATGAGTGAAATTCCCTTAAGGTAAAAAAAAGCTATCGTTACGTTGAAAAAATTAATTTATGAATTATATGAAACTGACTTTTATGAAAATTAATTCGCAATATTGTAAAATGAAAGAGGGAAGCATTCGATTACACATTGCATGCAAAACAGACAGCTTCTAGAATACGCTCGAGCGTGGCAAATTAGTCCGGTCGGTAGAAAGCTCAGCTACCACACCAACGGCCCTGGTTCAGATGCAAGCGGGCGTTTTTCCAGTCTGTTGAGAAATTTTCCCCCAGCGCAATGGGAGAATTCACAAGTTTCATAAGGGTGGAAAAAAAAATTATAGCTTTGGGAAACTGCGGTTATCCTTGATTTTTTTTTATTATTATGGCTACTACTGGGAAGTTGTCGGACAAGATTCGGCAAGCCACCAGTTACGTCACGTGGTTGCCAGCTGCCACTACCGGCAAACTAGCGGACCACATTAGGCTAGCCATCATTTCTGGCACGTGCTTGCAGGGCCACTGAAGGGCCACTTGTGGCAGCTACTGCCTGTGATGGACAACTGATGACAACTGATGTGGCATATGACAACTGATGGGGTGCCAACTGTTGGCCTGAACTGCTGGCCCTTCTGTTGGCCGCCTGGACATTTTGTTGACGGTTCGGCAGCGGCAACATAGTGCTGGGCCAGCAAGACTATTTTTGCTGGGTAAATCTCCAATAAAAAAAAAAACAAAAAAAAAAAAACAGCTCGATAACTGAATTACACTTGCCACACCCACTACTAAAGCAATGACCTTTTGTCTAAGTCTTATAGACTTAACTGCCTGTCAAGCGTTTCCGAAGACGTATGCTCTTGGGAGATATGATGTAAAATAAGAAACTCCGAAAAAGTAAGCTCTTGGGAGGCCCAAGAGCAGAAAGTTCCTGATCAGTCTGCGATGGATATTTTTGTGTTACAAAATAATCTGCGGGGTGGTCAGTGGGCAAGATACGTATTAGATGCGAAAAACAATAAAATCTTAGACAGAACACTGTGCCTTCTGAACGTACGTACCTTGATACACTTTCCAATGCTCTAAGTGTGAAGTAAGATCTTTTGATTGACCATCATGCCAAAATATCAACATTTATGGAATAAAACAGTATTTAGCAACAACACATGAAAGCGGAAAAGTCACAAAGAAAAGAATTACGATTTCGGGAGAAAATATTGCTGCATTTACCTTGGTTTGTCGAAATCTTTTCGCCTCATTTTCAAGCTGAAACACAATGATTTATAAAATCAAATTATATTTAACAATAAATAACAGCGGAAACACCGTGATAAACATGCAGTCACGGGAAAAGTCTTTATTGTACACTGACGGAAAAAAATCCCAACACCAAGAAGGAGTTGTGTTAGATAAACGACAGTTGGTAGGCGGTGAGAGTACATCTGTAAGATGACGTCTATGCAAATTTCGCGCTCGGCGCATACGTGTGGCACTAGTAGCGCCCCTCGGAACATGCAAAGCAGGTCTGCTGTAAATACGCGCTGTAACGTTCGTGAGCGTTAGTTATCGTTGAGATTCGACGTAGGGTGTTGATGTTAGTCAAGAATGCCTTTAAGAAGACGAAGAAGCCATTATCAACAGCTCACGGAGTTTGAACGTTTGAACGAGGTCGTGTAATAGGGCTACGAGAAGGTGGATTTTCTTTCCGCAATATTGCAGAACGGCTTGGCAGAAATGTAGCCACTGTGCACGATTGTTGGCAGCGGTGGTCAAGGGAAGGTACTGCCTCAAGAATACCGGGTTCCGACCGGCCGGCCACGTGGCACTACTGAGAGGGAAAGACCGCGGTGTACTGCGTATGGCCGTGGCGCATCGTACCGCGTCTGCGGCAGTAATTCGAGCTGCAGTTGCCACCACAGTGACACAACGAACTGTTACAAATCGTTTACTTGAAGGACAGCTCCGAGCCAGGCGCCCTGTAGCGTGCATTCCACTTACTCCAAACCACTGCCGTTTGCGACGTCAGTGGTGTCAAGCTAGAGCTCATTGGAGGACGGAGTGGAGATCTGTTGTGTTTTCTGATGAAAGCCGGTTCTGCCTGGGTGCCACTGATGGCCGTGTGTTGGTTAGAAGGAGGCCAGGTGAGCGCCTGCAACCAACCTGTCTGCGGCCGAGATACACTGGGCTTACACCTGGAGTTATGGTCTGGGAACCAATTTCCTATGAGAGCAGGAGCACTCTCGTGGTTATCCCACGCACCCTGACGGCACAGTTGTACGTCGGTCTGGTGATTCAACATGTTGTGCTGCCATTCATGAACAGCATTCCAGGGGGTGTTTTCCAACAGGATAACGCTCGCCCGCATACCGCTGTTGTAACCCAACATGCTCTACAGAGTGTCGACATGTTGCCGTGGCCTGCTAGATCACCAAATCTTTCACCAATCGAGCACATCATTGGATGACAACTCCAGCGTCACCCCCAACCAGCATTAACCTTCCCTGTTTTGACCTACCAAGTGCAACAGGCATGGAACTCCATTCCACAAACTGACATCCAGCACCTGTACGACACAATGCATGAACGTTTGCGTGCTTGCATTCAATAATCTGGCGGTTACACCGGTTATTAATGTACCAGCATTTCACATTTAAAATGGCTCTTCTCGCGATTACAATAAGCTGTGATCTTGAAACTTTAATCGATTAAATATGTTACCTATACAAATGTATTGCCGCCATTTCATTCCTCTACAACTATTTTTTCGTGGTGTTTGGAATTTTTTTCCGTCAGTGTATATAAGAAGCGAAAGCTTCCGCTCTGCGAAATGTTTGCTTCCATTTTCAAGCTGAAGCGCAAACATTTCTGCAACAAAATGACGTTTAGAAATAATACGAGACTGAGTTATTATCGCGAAAAAAGGTACTGCGGTTACGGGAAAAATTTCACTCCGTCCGACTTCCTTTTATGGAAATGTTTTCTTCATTTTCCCAGCTGAAACACAAATTTTTATGAAATAAAATGGCATTGAAAAACAATACAAGGTACAAGAAACATTCTGCTGAAAACAATTTCAGATTACAGCTCTCCGTTTATTTTCGTTTTTGGAAATTATTGTCACCGTTTTCAGGCTGCAACACGAGCACTTATGGAATAAAATGATATTTAACAACAACATGAAGAGAGGTAACATCGCGAGAGAGAGAAAAAAATTACGATTTCGGGAGAAAACTTGACTCAGTTTAACTACCGTTTTCGGAAAGTTTTGAAATATGGAATTCCGTCCCCAGATGGAAAATTTGCTGCAATGATCGGGTGCCTATTGTTTTGTATATAGAGGTTGGGCAAATATGACTTGTAATTTGTAAAAAGAACAAAAATATTAAAGGATCGTCCGAAACTGAAGCTGCTACGTTTCAACATAATCCTCCTGGTTTGCGGTGCACTTGCGCTAGCGGTCCGAAAGCTTGCGGATGCCGCTCAGGAAGAAGTTTTTTGGATGTCAGTGTAGCCACTCCCGAACATGTTGCATCACATCCTCATTACTGCCAAACCTTTCCCCGCCCATATTATGCCTTTATAGGGACAAAGAGGTGATAGTCCGAGGGTGAAAGCTCCGGACTGTAAGCAAGATGTGGTAGAAGGTTTCATTTTAGTTTCTGAATGTTTCCCATGGTCCGAGCATGCAGCCATGTGTGGATGGGCGTTATCATGGAGAAATGACACAGATGTTCGCGCCCTTTTTCGATTGTACCTGATGACTGTCTTTACCGGGCCTTTGAGTAGTGTCGAGTATTATTCAGCGTTTATTGTGCGACGATCTATGAGGACATTCACATATAGTACACCTTTAGAGTCGCAGAAGACGGTGTCCATAATCTTTCCCCAGCAGAGAACGTGGCACTCATAAGGTTCATTCCCCACCATTTCCCTTCCATTTTTAAACGCACTGCTCCACTTATAGACACTCACATTGGACAGTGTATTTTCACCGTGCTGTCTACTCAATCGTGAACAGATTTTCGACGGTTTACAACCTTCTTTCGTCAGGAATTTGATTATAATGCGCTGTTCTACGCTAACGTGTATCTTCGCTTTGCTCATCTTCTTCCCAACTGATCAACGGCACTCTAGCACACACGAGGTGGGTGAAAGACCTTGGAACAGTGCTGCCACTTGCCACGTATTACCGCTTTCAACGCACCGCGCTGCATTGTTGAACTACGAACAAATTATAATTCATATTTGTCCGCACCTTGTATATTGTTTCATAACATTTTTGCCTCCAGGACCAAAATAAAGGTTCTAAAGACATCGATTTTGTCTGCAGGACCACAACAAAATGTCTGAAGTACGTCTCTCGTTGCCGCGATTCTGCTACGGGGTATGATGTGAAGTAATAAAATGTAATGTGATGTAACATAATTTAAATAAAAACAGAGACTCAAAATGGAAAATGAAATTAGAGCACACACACTGCTAGAAATAGAAAATGCCACACTCAGAGGTATTTGCCGAAGCACCATACAAATTGGTGAATATGTTTCGACAGTTGGGTTATGCAAATGTTTAGAGCTGTGGACCAATCACATGATATGCACCGATGCATCGGTGACGGAGATAGAAAGGCAAAACGGGTGTAGCGTGTTTCGGTTGTCCTCATCTGGGCGTGTGCACTGATGTATCGGAACGATCTCGGTGGTGAAAGCATCAGGAAGGAGTGAGAACGCCTGGGTGGCGTCATCGGGAGTCCAACCGTCACACAGGAAACTTATTCAAAATCTTCATCCTAGCACTACGTACGGCTGGTTGGCCCTTGCATCGCATCACGGCGGCTGCTCATCGAGACGCAACAGCTCTCGACCGAATGTGGCGATAGAAGTCAGAGAAAGGTAACATGCGTCGCCGTAGTGAAACTGGATCACGTAGGTGGACGTCCGAACACTTCGATGGCAGCATTTCACGGCAAACCGTAGCAGCCGCAAAATCCACAACGGACGATATTCGACTAGGGGAACAGGCAGCTGTGAACATCTTCGTATCCACACGGATTTTTGCAGATTGGATAAAACAGGTTTCAGCTCTCGCCAGTCATTCGACGACTAACTCTTACAGCAGTACATCGTCGTGCAAGAGTGCAGTGCTGCCATGAGACACGTGTCGCGAGACGAATGAAACTATGTGATATTCAGCGACGAGTCTTGCTTGTTGTCTCAGCAATGAGACTTGTTTCTGCCTCAGCGACGTCTATTGCTTCTGTATCAGCGACGAATGCTTCTGCCTGAGTGATGAGTCTTGCTTCTGTATCAGCGACGAGTCTTGTTTCTATATCAGCGACGAGTCTTGCTTCTGTCTCAGCGACTATTCTTGCTTGTGTATCAGCGATGAGTCTTGTTTCTGCCTCAGCGACGCCTATTGCTTCTGTATCAGCGACGAATGCTTTTTCTAAGCGATGAGTCTTGCTTCTGTATAAGCGACGAATGCTTTTGTCTGAGCGATGAGTCTTGCTTCTGTATAAGCGACGTGTCTTGCTTCTGTCTTAGCGTCGACGATCACCGATTGAGAGCGTAGAGTTAATGCGGTCGCCGGATTGATCTTAATGCAATCCGTGAGCGTCATTCAGTTTCTAGGCCTAGTTTTATAGGCCACTCCTGTGACGCAGTGGTCGAAGCAATGGCTTCTGACCATTCATCCGAGATGGGCCCGAGTTCAAAACCTAGTCAGGCATAGATATCGTGATTTTCCTACAGCACTGGCTCTCACTCTTCCCAGGAACTAGTGGCACTAAATTAGGGAGAGGCGACTGCTTATAGACAACGAGTTGCTCACGGTGGTCGTTAAATTCCCAATCACAAAAAAATTAAAAAATCATGGTTTTATTGTGGGTACGCTATCAGTTTCAACAGCTGTTCCCAGTTCGTAGTTATAGTGGTCACAATAAAATCATGCCGATTCATTCATAAGGTGGTATGTCCTTATACGTGTATTTATTTAAAGTTTTTTGGTAAGTGCAAACAAACACCAATTCATTAATTAACTTTCAGTAGATGTTTACCCACAAAGTATCATTTTTACGGCATTTGAAACCCGATTTCTAATGTATCGATGATGCAAATTTATTTTCCTACTTTTGGGTTGTCCATAAGGATATAACATTATTCATGTTAGGTCACACAGTCTAGAAATCATCTTCCGACAAATGCCAGAAGGTGTGTTACTCTGGGACTGTAAACATTTCATAAATTCCTTTTATTTCTTCTGTGGTTTGAACAGGTCGAACGTAATGTTAAGAATGTTGATACAGTGTTCCTAGCTCCCGGAAAAAGGTGTTAGAACATATTGTTTTAAAGCCAAAGCTTTTAGGAAAGAATCCGAAACGGTAAAACGAGCTCCAAATCCACGTTTTTGCCTGAGATTCGAACCAGACCCAGCAGTACTAACATCAGAAGCCTAAACCACTTGGCAGTCATACTTACTCATTTTCCAACAACAAAACATTCTTTAAAACAGGACTGTGCTTTGCATTAAGTAGAACAAAGTCTTCATGTTGCAGTTTGTGTGCCGTCTCGACACTATGGTACAAACAGGAGATATCGTAAAAGGTCATCAATCATACAATTGTATATCCACAGCGCTACGAACGGTGCTTCTATTTTTCGCGCAATTTAACGGGGTTGTATCGAAAGTAATGAGAAAGCGGGCATAACTTTTTTATAAATTGACAGAGGTCGTTCAAATTGCACATGTTGGTGGAGTAACTCTTCTTCTATTGTAACCTTTCTTCCTCATTGCAGATTTGAAAGAGAGAAGGGTGGAAGTCTGCTCTGATTTGCTGGAAAAGTTTGAAGCCAATGAAGACACGTTGTTATCCATCTGGTAACATAGGATGGAACGTGGGCGTATCTTTTCGACACAGAAAAGAAGAATCAATCCATGGAAAGGCGTCACACCTCTTCACCAAAGACTAAGTTCAAGAACCTGGAATCAGCATAGAAAGTCATGGTGTTTGCTGTTTGAGATGACAGGGGTGCCATTCGCCTTGATTGTTTGAAAACTATATTTATATCAAAACTTACGAAAACGGAAGTCGAACGGAGTGAAGATTATCTCCGTAATCTTATTTTTTTCTCTTGCGATGTTGCCTCCATACAGTGTTGTTGCTACATATAATTTAATTGCATAAATGTTTGTATTTCAGTTTGTTACTGTAGGCAGTAGCTTCTGAAAACGGAAGTTAGACAAAGCGAAAATTTTCCTGTAGTATTCAGGCCAGAGTGTCAGCGGATCAACGGGTCGACAATTTCTTGCTGATCAAAAGGGTCGAGTCAATGTGTTCCTGACCCGATTTCGACCCGGTTTTAATTCTGTTTTATTTTTCAAAAGAAAAGAGGATTATTTCAAAGAAAAATGCGTACGGTCGAATTTTGTGCTCGATGCTAGTGCCAGTGGAGTGAAAAACGATTTGTCCTACAGAAATATTGCCGTCTCTCTCTTAACCGTTAAACGACCATACCGCTCAAAACGCCTGCACACACAAACGACCATAGCTGCCCGAAACGCCTGTCCAGAGTGAGAAAGATTTCCTACCCTTACCTGTTCTTTAAATTTGCTCGACGGATCTGCAGGAATCACCGTCAGTCATCATTGTTGTTACTAAACAAAGAAGTGAAACAACAGACAATTTCGGACGTTTTCGGACGAGTCATGGTCGTTAAAGGGTTAAAGCAAAGAAACTTTCCACCGAGCGACGATACCATATCGTAAAACGATAAATCCTTTGTGTTTGTTTTCAGTGCGATTGTTCGGAGTAAGAAAGAGACAAACGCCTGTCGCCTGCTGATTCATTCATTCTCTCACACTCCGCGTGTCATTTTGTAAGATTTTTCACATTGCATCTTTTGTATTGAGCATTCAGAGGTTTTTGTTTGACAAGCTAACATCCCGTTCCACTGCATGGCGTGTCGGAATTAATGCCTTATTTGGTAATGTGGATGGAATTAATGCTTTATTTGGTAATGTGGATGGAATTAATGCCTTATTTGGTAATGTGGATGGAATTAATATTAAGGAGATTGAAAAAGGCGTCGAGGACAACAAATACGTTCTTGTTGAAAACAAAAAGCGGAAGAATAATACTGGAAGTTGTTTCGTCTCATTAGGAAACTAAAATATATATCACAGCAACGCCAATTTTGACAAGCTCGTGATGAGTTGAAAGTTTTCAAAATATGAATATAGCTTCCATTAGTGTTCCTACGTTCTGAGGGACAATGGTGAAATCAATATCCAATACATTTTGGAAAATTTCAACTCATCAGAAGCTGGTGAACATTGGTGTTGCTGTGAAACATATTGTGAAGCATGATACGTTATTAAGAAAACAGCTAAAACTGAAATCAAACATGCAACAAGTTATTTAATTTAAAAATTTTGAATGTAGCACCATCAATATTAAGTGGAACAGCCTTAACATTATTGCGGAGAGACTTTTTTACTCTCGCAGATGTGTTTGAAAACGTGTAAAAGAGTTAGGTTGTGTGCAGAACGACAGTTTCAACACTTTCTGTAAGTGAGTAAATTATACGTTTCCGTAATACATTTATCTGATTTCTATATAACCTACGACTATGTAACCTATGATATTCCCTACGGAGAACTTTTGAACGCCTGTATATATATATATACTGGTGTGGAAAAATTAAGGACGAAGAGGAGAAATTAACATACCTGCGGAACGAGCAGGCAGAACGGACCGAAAGACCACTCAGGAGATATACTAGGGTCCAGTACGGTAGGGCATGCGCATATATGCAGCATGATATAGAGGGGGGGGGGGGCGAGTGTCGGCACGGTATGAAGCACACGGGCGGTGTACGCTCAGCAATTCGGTGAAAGCTATTGCACGGTGTACAAGGGTTTGAACGACGTCGAGTTGCTGCCACAGTGTGATATGGTCAACAGGCAATCTAGTAGACGACACCTGGATGACTTTACCCGAGGTCGCGTCATTGGGAAGTTGGAAGAAGGTCGAAGTGTGACTAGTATGGCCGATGAGTTCGGGATCGCTCACAGCATCGTTTTACAAGCGTGGAGAGCATTTCAAACGACAGGGATAGTTGTCCGATAGTATAGCAGTGGTCGTCCACGAGCAACCACGGCGGCGGACGACCGGTATATTGTCCTACAGTCGAGAAGAGACAGACGGCAGACAGCGGGAGAAATCGCAAGGCACATGCAACAGAAAACTGGACGTTCGTTATCGCGTTTTACCGTGTTCAGGAGGCTGCATAAAGGTGGTCTATTTGCACGACGACCAGTACGGTGTGTGTCATTAACGCCAGCTCATCGGAGACGGCGGTTTCTGTGGTGCCAGGAACACACGAACTGGACACATCAGCAATGGGGTCGAGTTCTCTTTACGGATGAGAGCCGATTTAGTCTGACGAGCGATTATGGACGAATACACATCTGGAGAGAGCAGGGAACACGCAATCACACCTCCAACATTATCGAAAGGGGCCGGTTTGGAGGTGGCGGAGTTCTCGTTTGGGGCGGTATCATGCTTGGCAGCCGTACTGACCTACACATCTTCCAAGGAGGTTCAGTGACTGATGGTGTCCGCTATTGTAACCAGGTTCTTCTGCCTCACGTGCATCTGTTTAGAGGTGCTGTGGGTCCCGAGTTCCTCTTCATGGACGACAACGCTACACCTCATCTTACAGTGTATGTCGCAGAGCATTTGGAGAGTGAAGACATTCAACGCATGGATTGGCTCGCAAGGTTCCCGGACCTAAATCCAATTGAACACGTGTGGCACCTTCTCGGGAGACGCTTGGCAGCATGTGGCCAGCCGACAGAAACGATTCCGCAGCTGCGATTGGCGCTACAAGAGAAATCGGCCGCGCTGCCTCAACAGCTCCTTGACAACATTGCCTCAACATGGACAGACGTTGTAAATCGTGCAACGCAGTCAGGGGTGATCATATCCCCTACTAAAGACTGGATTTTTCTTGGCAGCCACCTGTCACATGGACGTTTCTGTCTTCTGTCCAGTTGTGCTCGAAACTACCTTTTCAATGAAGTGCCTTTGTATCCTTTGGACTCCTTGTTTGGACGGTTTTGCTCACTTGTCTCATATTCTTACATCTTGAGAATCTTATGGTATGATTTGAGTCGATGTGGAGCACTTCTGCACGACGTTACATTCGAAAATCGTCTCGTCCTTAATTTTTGCACGCCAGTGTATATATATCAAATCTGAAGTACAATATTTATCAAATGAAATTTTCCCGGGTCAGGTTTGGGTCGGGTCCGGGTAGGGTCCTATTATTTGACGTCCGGGCCCAAAATTTTTGACCCGTTTCAAACACTGATTCAAGCATGAGATTCTTCCGCAGATTCGAGGAATTCCGTCTTTAGTGTTATCATTAGTGATATTAACGAGAATAATGCAAAACTGAACAGAATTTTTTTGGGGCGATCGTTTTTTGTGGGGGAAGGAATCGTTTTTTTTCTTCTGAGGACGTAATTCCATCTTCCGAAACTATCGAAACCAGATCGCAGACGTAGTAAATATTTCTCCCGTAATCGTAATATTTTTTTGTCAAATTGTTCCTTTTGCCGGTATTCTTGTTAAATATAATTTTATTTCATAAATATTTGTACTTCAGCTTGAAAATGAGGGAGGAGTATCCCATCATTTCGTTCGGGCATCACGGCCGAACGAAATGATAGGATACTCCTACTTGTTAAAGTTGATGCGTGGTGTCCAAAGTATTCGTATTCTGAAGATTTCCACGGTGTTAAGAAGTATTTACACTGGTGGAAAGTGAAAAGAGAACACCAAGAAGGAATTGGCGGACGATCATGAAATTTACATATGTTAATGGAGTCGAGTTTACGTAGGTGTGATGTTAATTTCGGGACCAACCGGTAAGCGCTTACGCTACAGCACGGCATATTATGCAAGTTATCGTCGGTGGTATTTAGGGAGTACGGCGAAGTGAATGTAATCAGTCGTCGGCGTACGGACACGTGCGAAGACCCCGAGGAAGACGGGGTACTTACGTATTTTCGGTCTCGTGCAGTAGTGAAGAGCAAAGTACGTGGGAGAAATCCTTCTCATAATTTAGCTGCATGGAGTTGAGTTGCTTCATCACTAAGTAATTCTCATATAGTTTGTGGTCGTCAAGGATTTGACTGTGAGTTATTTTTATTTCTTCTTCTTTAAACTTCAAGTTAGAAGCTTTATATTTGTTTTCCGGTTCCAGGCCAACAGGGGCTCTGTGCCTCCGGAATCGTGAACTTTTTGAACCGACCTGAAACCATTCAGGTTACTCATAATGGGAAGTACCCCAATGTCAATATTCTTAAGGAATTATTCAACAAACTGGACTATCCGGAACATTTCCACATAGTCCAGCGACTTAACAATGGACTTTTCACAGTGCGTTTCCAAACTGCTGCACAAGCACTGCACTAACTTGAGCACCCCTTGACAGCCTACAAGGACGTTGCGGTGAACATTTCGCTAGTAGATGACGGCATTCGTACCGTCTATGTCAAACTCGTGTCCATTGACATCCCTAATGAGAAGATCTCTGCGGCACTTACTGGATATGGGGAGATGGTCACATCCATTCAGAATGAGCGGCACACACTCAAAGGTCTGGAACATGTTTATACAGGCACAAGAGTTGTTCGCCTGCGTATGACAAAGCCAGTACCCAATTTCCTTCAAGTGGGCCGTTGGAAGGCCATGGTCACATATGCTGGCATGATACACACATGCCGTAGATGCGGTAATGCTGGCCACATTGCTCCTCAGTGCCCGTTCCGAGCTTGCCCCAACTGTAGTAGGTGGGGCACTTAGGGATCTCGTGCAAGCAAGCCTGCTCCAAGTGCGGGGAGGATTCTCACACCAAATCCAGGTGCACCCAGTCATCCTTCGCAGATGTTGTAGCTAGGCCTTCAACAGCCTCCTGGTTTTCAATGAGGAGTTTCCAGAGCTACCCTCCACCAGTACTATTGTTGTTCCCGGGGAATCTGGTGTTCCTGATGCAGTTGTTACCATGGACCCGGAACATGTTGCTTCTTTGAAATTACCTGTTGTCATACCTGTTGATCCGCCTTCCGAGAATGTCGTGACTTCTGTTAATCAAGAGACCTTGGTTGTTGACGGCCGCGTCGATCCTGGAGCTTCTCCTGCTGTTTCACCAGTGCAAGATCTAGAGGTTCTTGAAATGCCATCTACAGAGGTCACCTCACTGCCTCTTGCCGTTGAATCGGCTGTTGTTATTAAGTCTGATCCTCCCATGGACGCCGACGTATGTACCGAGGTCCCTATGCCTCATTCACCTGATTCTCCTGACGCCCACTGTTGCATTTACAGAGGTTATTTCGGATGATGTCAATATTTTATAGATTCCGTTGATGATGTTGCTTTCACCTCTCCTGTCGGAACTGTATCCCTCCCTTCCACCTCCGAGGACAAGGTTATACCCGTCATCCATTCCAGCGGGCCGCCGGGACGTGTTCCTGTTGCCATCCCCAATGTTACTCCTACCAGAGACTCTCGTCCTGCTGACAATTCTTTCCGTCAACAACGACAGTCCTCTCCATCATCGGAGGGCAGGACTCGCGGCAGCCGTTCGGCAAATGTTCATTCTGGCCGTCGGGAAAGATCTCCCGTCCAACTGGAGGAAAGGGAACTTCACCCAAGTAGCCGTCGACGGAACCGTCGCCGGAATCACAACCGTTCCACCTCTGGAGATTGGCATCGTCAGTTCTAAGTGCCGGTCTACGTTTCTAAAAAGGGTGGGCCAATTTGAATCTATCCTCCTTACTGACTGTTGTTTTGTGTATTTTTGTGTTTCACTTATCTGCTTAACCTTCAACCTTAAAGTTTCAACATTAAATATTCAGGGACTTCGGTCCCGGTTAGTAAGGCGTTGGCTCATCGGTTGGATTATGACCCAGGATAGTGATATCCTGTGTGTCCAGGAAACATTTTTTCAGAGTTTTAGGTATGTTTCGGATTTTCGTCATTACACTAATGCCCCGTACTGGTTTAGTCTTTCTCCGACTAGTCACAGGGGCGTCGGAATTATTGTCAACCCTAACTTCAAGAGTCGACAACTGAAATTTCAATATGATGACGAGAGTCGAGTGGCTGCTGTCAGCTTAGCCCTCGCTGAGTTTAAAATTTGCGTTATTTCAGCCAATGTGCCATTGGAACCCTCCCAACGGGGTAGATTCCTCAGGAGCCTTCCTTTATTTTTTTGGGGTGGTGAAGACTTCCTCATTTTGGGGGTGACTATAATCTTGTAACGGAGCCTCTTGATAAACAGGGAGGGTGCCTGGCGGAAAGACTCGCCCCAGGCTGTCTTCTCCGGGTTCATGTCGGTGGTAGGGCTGGTGGACGCTTGGTGTTCTACTCACCCTGGGGTCTTCGACTGGACTTGGACGGATGGCTCGGTTCGGGCCCGTCTGGACAGGATTCCTGCGAGGGGCCCTGGGGATTGTGACCTTGTGTCTTTTTTTCATTGTGATGTTAATTCTGTGTTTCTCCGTGTGAGTGACCATCGTGCCGCTTCTGGTGAGATCGTTCTAACAGGGGCCCGGACACGAACACAGGGCCTGTGGAGGATGAATTTGGATCTTCTCGAAGATGACGACATCCTCTAGGGCATTGAGAGGTTGCTTCGGTGTGAAATTCAGTCTGAGACTCATCACACTGGTGAGTGGTGGGAGGGGGTTAAACTTAAAGTGAAGTCTTATTTACAACTTCAGGGGAAAGTTTCGGCTCGTCAGTGGCTTTTGGAGCGAACTCGCCTTGTCTGTATGTTGCGCGCATGCAAAGCCGGGCAGCAAATGGGACCGCAGAATGCTGATATGATTGCTGAACTCCATGCTCAGTTGGCAGATTTATATTGTAAAAAAGGCCAAAGATGCACACAGGATTCTATTTCACAAAATTTGGAAAACGAGATTTCACTTGCAAGTTTCTTTGCGAAATCTCGCAGAAACAAAATGATTTCCCAGGTAATTCCTGGTTTACAGCATGAGTCACGCTTCGTGACTTCTCAATTAGAAATTCACAATTTGGTTTTCTCGCATTTCAGAGACCTGTTTGCATCTGATGAAGTGCAGCAGTCGTGCGTCGACTCTTGGGTCGCTGACGTGACTCAACTCGACGCCGCGGCTTCTGTGCTTACATCGGGCCCTGTCCGTATTTCTGAGGTGAGGCAAGCCATTGCCGGCTTGCGTAATGGTCGCAGGCCGGGTACTGATGGCATCCGTGTCGAATTTTATAAACGTTTTGCTGATTTGCTTGCTGAAACTCTATGTGATGTTTTTAATCATGTTCTGTCTACTTGGCAGTTAACCACGACGATGCGGCGTAGTCAGATCGATTTGGTGAACAAGCGGCCTGATGGTCCTGGTCGTCATTTGGGAAAGTAGAGACCCATCACTCTTCTCAATTACGATTATAAGATTTTGGCTAAAGTCCTTGCTAACCGACTGGTTAAGGTTATTTCTGGCCTAGTAAGCGTGTGTCAGGTTTCTGGAACCCCGGGGAGGAGAAAGTTTCAAAATTTAGTCCTCGTACGGGACGGTATTCACTACCTCGACCGCAAGAGGTTGAAGTGCTGTATCCTTTCTTTGGACCAGAGCAAAACCTTTGACAGGGTCTCTCACAAGTACCTTGTAACCCTGCTGGAGGCTTGCAAGTTTAGCCAAGATTTTGTACACATGGTGAAGGTTTTGTATACTGATATCTTTAGTTTTATCCGAGTCAACGGTCAGCCTACAGATTGCTTTCCCATCTGGAGAGGGGTCCGCCAAGGCTGCCCGTTGTCTGCTGCACTGTTCGTACTGAGAATTGAAACTCTCCTTAAGAAGATTCAATCTGCGCCGAATATCTCTGGCATCCCTGTTCCGGGTTCGAGCTCTACAACAGCTGAGCTCAAATACCTTGCGTATGCAGATGACGTTGTTCTCTTCCTTCGGGATGAGATTTCCTTGAGAAATTTGTTTCATGTTTTATGATGTTTATGCGGACAGTGCAGGCGCTGCATTGAATGTGGATAAAACTAAAGCCTTGTGTTTTGGGATCACCTGACGTTTTTCAGTTTGTAGCGTTGTGGTGACCGGCTTTGTCCCTTCACTCCCGGCCACCACTAGGTCGTGATCGTCTTGTTTGTCAAAGCGCTGCGTCCGGAATTAAAAAGAGTAATGATAGATTGAAGAAAAGCCTTGAATAAAATTCAGAGGACTAAAGTTTCTTTGTAAACTACTTGCCTTTATTCGGCTTTAAGCATGGTTAAATTGCACTTATGGCCAGACTGAATAAAAGACTATACAATAAATGAAGTCTCACCCCTCTATAAGTTTAGGACAATCACTCCCCAGTAAACACGAAAGTCCTAATTGTTTAGTGCGAAGGGAATAAAGATACGCGCGATGCTTGAATATCAGCCACCCTCGGTGGAAATCCCGGACCCCAGCCGTCACCCCCAGCCCCTCGGGCTTACAGGAGGAGAGTCAGATACGTCTCGTGAGAAGAAAGTAGAAGAACTGAACTGCCTACAAGCACCTAAGAACAAATGCTTTTAACCATCTTCATATTCGCCTATTTTGCGGTTCTCTTTAGAAACGCGCCTCCTGCTTCGGTATCGGCGATCCTTATAAGGTAATGCTTAGTTTCGCGATATTTACAGAAACACGCAAAATACTGCAAAGGGAAAAGCCCTCAACGAGAACGAATTCTTCTTCTACTTATTTTGGGGATTTCTTAGAATGAATTCTGCTTTGACTTTCAAAAAGCGAATTGCAGTTTACTTTATTTGCCTTCCTGCGGGAAAGCTAACCTTTAGGGGAAAGTCTATTTCCAATAAATTAAGGTTAATAGTTCCACTTCACAACAACTCCCCTGCCTTTAAAGGAGTGATTGTCCTTTTCGTTGTAGAAGGTTTGCAATTCTAAGTTTAAAAGTACACTTTCTCAAAACTTTCAATACCGGTATTCTAAATACATGTATATACATTTTCATGGGGACCATATGACCCCGTCGCGACATTCCAGTCAGGCCTTACATACTTTCATTCTGCCATCTCATTATGGCCACAGTACGTACTCCATTACAATTCTTCTCGAGGACAGGTATTACCATTTTTGGGTTGACAGTTAATCTACATTTTAACATCTACTCATTGAAACAGTTCGTTGTCAACAATCAGCCATTTTGTAATAATCAACACACTATGTAAACAGTTCGTATAAAGTCTAAATATTTTGAGTATATAAGCTGGAAATTATGTAGTTTGCACATCTGCACACACATTAAGTATTTGTATTTTTTCCACACATGCGGGTGGTTTACAATATATTCAGTTCTTTTAGCTTTCATCAACGTCTGCAAGAAGACAACACCAATGAAATTATGAATAATACAGTCACAGTTACATTTAGTAAATAGACTGAGTAATTCAATAAACTAACAAAATACATCCAGACCAACTGGCTGAGTATAATTATCCGAAGACATTATTTCCAGTGATATATAATTTGATTGATTCTATAAGGTTGACCTGTTTGGCAAGTTCAATTGAATATCAGTTTTAATAAACTAAGAGACATGGTTTTATCGACGGTAATACCTCTTCCCGTCAAATATGGTTTTTCTTTAAACACTTTACCGAATTTCTGTACTCACTTTCGTAACCTTGAGGTTCGATTCCTAATTCCAGACTTTGGATATGAACTGGTCAAATCGTACAGTTACTCGTCCTAGTAAACATGTACTAAACGTTTGGATTTCATATTTGCAAGTGGCTTTCACGCGAGAAATTTCTATTTCCCTTAAATTTTTGCTTTTTTGTCTATCAGTATACCAAAGACATTGAGTATAACCAACATTGACTAACGATACCTGTTAATAAGTTGTTATTCTATAAGTTTGCAACTCTCCAAGTTCTTGGCACGTATTAATTCGAGAAGCTATTATTTCATGATTCGTACAATCAGCTAAAATCAAGGATAATAATATTAAAGCCATCGCCGTAGCCGATAAGGCTTCACGATTTCTCGGAACTCGAAGCGCAGAGGCTTGGTTTCTATGTTAGCGGTGGCGCGCTGAACTCTAGCTCGTAAATAATTTCTAGGTACTAACCCAGTTAGCATAGGCATTCTTCCTATTGTTTTACACGAACGTAAAAGCTGCCTACCTATTTTATAAGTTTCTGAAATGAACCACCAAATGGCTTCTAAAACAGTTTTGACATACCAATCGCTATTGCTGTGATAATAATCAGATAAACTTACAGTACGTAAGTTATTATAACAGGTAAACAGAGCATTTGCTCAAAAACTTCCCGGCAGAGTAAACAAGAAAACTTCTTACATAAATTTTGACATGGAATAAAAATCGTTCTTTTTACACTCTTTCCCGTTTGGGGTCACAAAAATAGGTTTTAATTTTCCCAATAAAATTAAGAAAGAATCAGAAATAATGGCTTCATGAGGTAGTACCACAATTTTAAATATTACTTTACTTCCAGATTTTCAGAATAATTAAAAACATCTGTCGCAAGTATAATAAAAAACTGCATCGGTAAATACTACTCTAATTCCGTCCTCACAAAAGGTAAAACTTGTTCCGAAGGTAACTTTCGAGTTTATCTTAAGCTTTCTTTAATTTCTAAAAGTTCAACAGTGCAAATACTATAAATTAAAACTATTGAACTCGATTAGGGACACGATAGATGATATTGCCATTACAATTAATCCTAATCCATGAATTGGCTGTCCACTTGGCTTATCTGACTAAACATTTTGCCATCGATTATAATTAGAGGCTTGCATGGATTTGGTAGTTATTGAATGCAGGTTCAAACATTCTCAGTAGAATCCACTAATAATAATCAGCCTTTGTCTAAAAAGTAAACAAAGTCCCATTTTGGTTTGTATCAATTTAAATTAATTCTATTATACTCATTCTTTGTTTATTGTTTACTTTATTCTGTTAATTATTTATTCATCTATTTATTTATTTGTGTTTTCTCTTTACTGTACAAATTTTCCTCTTTGAAAAAAACGAATTTCTTCTTTCCATTTACCTGCCTCTTCCGGAAAACAAGAGTTTTCTTTTTATTCATTGAGATAAATTAATTCTCTATTCATCCTCTTATCTTTTTGATGGAAAATGAGTCTATGCTAGTTTGTTATTCCAAAACATACATTTTATCAACAGATGTCATTACCGTGCAACAGAGAGAGGAAGAGAGAATTCATTTTCTCCTCTGTTCGCTAGAATCGAGGGGAATCCCCAAATACTCAAAGTTATTCTCTGTCCGCGTGGAGTACGGAGTTCAACGAATAGCCATTCTTAGTTCACAGGGAGCAAGCGAAGCGCTTCCTCTTCTTTCTCGCAAGAGCTATTTTTATTTTTAGTGTCAAGAGAGTTTCTCCGGCTCCCTGTTTGACCTCGTATAAAAACGAAAAGGGACCTTCGGTCCTGAACATAAGGTGCTATATTATACTCATATTAGCTATGGAAGATTGTCTTCACTACCTTTAATCAGATACAGCTGTTCTCCGGCGTAGAAATTTCTAACTCACGTAGTAGATATCTTGCAAATATCTCCCCTTTTTTCCTGTCCCATTTCCTTTCCTCTTAAGTTCATTCAAAATAATTTCTTACATGGCACGTTTCTTTTTCTCTCTTTTTTTTGTTCCTTCGGAGGAGGGTGGAGAGGTATATATTATGTGTCCTTTGCCAAATTCGGATCAGTTCTCAAACTTTTCTTGAGTGACCTTTACGTTGAGAGTCAATTTTCACTACACCAACTACCATGTCAACCTCATATACCAATCTGAGTACTCATCAGTCCCTTTTTCTTTTATACACATTATTTATCCATTTTCATGAACACATATGTTTTCTCTTTTTTTTTCACTTACATAACAAAGTGTGCATTAAATTTTATTCATCCTTGGATATTTACCTTATCACCCAAGGCAAGTGTTTTACAGTATTTATTTTACTGGTGCATACAAATTATTTTATCAGCTTATTCTGTTATGCATAGAATAACGTTCGGTTAAAGATAATTTCTACTGGAGATGTAAATTCTTTTACCTTTTTCTCCGCTATTCATGAACCAACGTTCGGTAGACGATAATTTTTACTGGTGGCCACTTTAAGAAAAAATTCTCTCCGATAGAACATACTGTTCATATAACACAGATCAACTTAATTTTCCATTAAATTATTTCCGTCATTATTATTCTTAGGTAAGGAAACGTCTAATATTTTGTTTACTAGCTGTTTGACTACATTCTCATCGGTTGTTTCAAGAGTTTCCTTCACTACATAACTGTCAGTAACCGTACTAGACGCGTTACTCAAGATTTTCGCGGAACTAGCTCGCTTTTCCTGTCCTACTCAAGGCCTCAAATCATAACTCTTAGGTTCCAGTTTCGAACCCGTCTTGAGTTATCCAACTTGGACATCCCTTTACCACCAGCGTTTTCCTTTAACGCTTTGAGACCTACGGCCTGCTCCTCTTTACTCTCGGCATGCCTCGAGATCGACGTCTTCACTTGCCTGTGTCTTGCCACTTTCGGCATTTTCAGTTAATGCCCCGAAACCGACGGCTTTATTTGCCGGTGTCTCGCCACCCGGCGCCCTCGTTGTGATCCGCTCTTGACCTTTTCCAGCGGATTTTTCCACAACGACAGAAGGAGTAATTGTAGTCGCTTCTCCATAATGGTCGACCCCCTTCTCCGTACTGTCTTTTTTCGAAATGTACAGCACCACCTAGGCTCATCCAACGGGCTGAGATAAGTCCCGCTGGGTCGTTCGTTTGAGTTCTTCATCTGATTTTACAAATGAAGGGTTTTCTAGAGCAGTTCTTTTCGGAGTTAGAACGAAGTAAACTTCTCCGTCATTTTTGGTCTACGCCGGGAATCGAATGCGAGTCCGCTTATTCCGGAACAAGTCGCTCTACCAACTGAGCTACGCAGACGTTCATTCTGATTGCTATGCGCCTTTATGTCGTGTGCGTCCTGCTGGCAGGTACGTCACATCTCCCCCCCCCGAAAGAGGGCCGGGGGCATGGCCCACGGGTCAGCTGTGACCATGAATCGTTGCAGGCAGCCATCCACTGTAGAACGTGCACTTGAGAACTCCCAGTCAATCTGGTGTGTGGAATGCAACGTCACGCACATTTATTTTTCGAAGCGCTGGAGATGGGATTCTCTGATTTTTCCTATCTCGCGGTGTGGGAAGAACATCACATTAATGCGATATTTTGAAAGGTCGGGTCATCCGGATAGTTCGGGCGCCATTATAACGAAGTAAATTTCTCCGTCATTTTTGGTTTACGCCGGTAATCGAACCCGAGTCCGCTTATTCCGGAACAAATCGCTCTACCAACTGAGCTACGCAGACGTTCATTCTGATTACTATGTGCCTTTATGTCGTGTGCGTCCTGCTGGCAGGTACGTCACAGAGTTGCTTTCAATAATCTATCGACGTGCACTATACGTTTTAAAAACGGTTTATTTTCCTTATATACTTCATAATTTACTGTTACAGCTTTAACTGAGATGACGTACTCTCTTTTATTAAGAGATAGAAATTTTTCCACTTTTTCCGTTTTCACACTTGGTATGTGAACATACACTCGATCTCCTATCTCGAAATGTCGCGATTTTACTTTACGGTTATACCGAATAATATGCTTTTTGTACCTCAACAGCACGCGTTAACCGTTCCTTTACTAATTTATACCCCTGTTTTATATGTGCAACTATGTATTTCTCTGACATTTGATTCCGATAACCATTACTATTTAACTTCTTAATACCCAAAGTTCTATTCACTGAGTACATTGATTCTGATAAAAACTAGTAACATTATTAATTAAGAATTTTTTTTCAAAAATGCTACTTCCAAAAACAAATGGATCACAAGAACCTTTGAACAACAGCAAATTACCAATAAATATTAATTTCTTCGCTCGTTTCCTGGAAGCGGACTAACAAAATCTATTGCAATTTTTGTAAACGGTCTTTAAAGAAATTTCAAAACGTTATACTAGGGCCCGGGGTAATCTCCGGTGTCCCCTTCTGTATACACACTGTTTACAACTTTGTACATAAGAAGCTACATCAGCAAACACACCTAACCAATAATAATTCTGTTTTACTCTATCAAATGGTTTCTGTACTATGTGTATATGTCCAGACCAAAATGTATCATGACTCTAAAATAATACTTGAAACTTATATTCGTCCGGTAATACAACTCGTTTAATATAATGATCATTTTCAGGTATTTTAGAAGTTGTCAAAATATGATATTATAACCCATTTTTTTAAATAATATTGCTCCGACACTTTGACCTTTAAAGAAGGAGTTCTCTCCTCCAATACTTAAATTATTATTGACTTTAATTTTGGATCTTTACTTTGAGCACATCCTTTTATTAAAAATTCTTCATCTGGCGCAGATGGCACAGTTAACAGAGGCTTCTCTTGATAAATAATAAGCTACAATGTTAGCATGACCTGGTCGATGCTTTATTTAAAACTTTAATCCCTGTGATTGAAGCATCCGTCCAATTATTCTTGCGTTAATAGGATTTTAATTAAAACAACCTGATGATTTTGAATAATAAAAGAAACTAACTAGATAAAGTCTGAAAGGTGATTCTGCATAAACAACTGCTAAAGCTTCTTTTTCCGTAGTGGAATATTTTTCTCTGCATCATTCAGTTAACGACTTGCATAAAATATAAACTTTAAATTACCGATTCCGCTAAACATCAGCAATCGAAGCACTACTCGCATCACAACTTGCAATGAATTGTTTTGAAAATCTGGATATATTGATATCGGTGCATCAATTACTCTTTGTTTAAAATTTGATACGCATTCTCTTGCTATTTTCTCTAAATAAACGGTTGATTCTTTTCAGTCAACATCGTTAATGGTTTAGCTATTTCTGCACACTGACTCTTAAATTTACCATAATAATTGACAAGTTCAGAAAAGTTTGAATTTCTTTTACTTTAGTTGGTCATTTAAATTGCTCAATTACTTCCAAATTTCTAGGTGATGGTTCAATTAAATCGCTCAGTTACTTCCAAATTTCTAGGTGATGGATATACCCCTTATTCATCAAATAAATATCCTCGAAAAATTAACGATTCCTTTAGAAAAAAATCACTTTTACTAGGTCTAGCCTTTAAATTATACTGCTGTAACTTCTGAAATACCATTTCTAATCGTTTTAAATGATCAGAGAGATTAGGTGAAACAACAAAAACATCATCAAAATAAATGAAAATACCTGTCTTTGGTCACCTCAAAACTCTTTCCTTTAGTCTTATAAATGTAGCAGGTGCATTACATAATCCAATTGGTAACACTTTAAATGCCCATAATCTATTTTTCGTAATATATGAGGTTTTAGGTACATATTCAGGTGTCATTTTAACTTGCCAATAACCACTCATAAGATCTAAACCGGTAAAATATTTAGATCCCGCTAAGCTACTTAAAATTCATCAGTTAGAGGTATAGGAATTTATCTAACTTAAAAACACTGTTTAATTTTCGAAAACCCACGATTAAACGATAGTTCCCACATTTTTAGATACGAGTAAACACGAATTTGACCAACTATTATCTGATAGTTCTATTAATCCGGTTTTCAACAACTCGTCAATTTTCTGATTTAATATAGGTCTTAATGCATAAAGTGTCCTATACGGTCTTTGACTTATTGGGTTTTCATCCAACAGAGGAATAGAATACATTATTAAATTAGTACTGCCTAACTTCGTTACTTTTAACGCAAAATTATTCTTATAATTTAGTAATAATTTCTTCAAGGAATTTCGTTATGCCTTCGAGACATGCTCCAGAGAAAATAACTTTAAGAATTCCTCGTCAGACATTTCATTAATAGTAGTCACATTTTCAACTGCCTTTACATTTAACATATTTACTGCTTGAACAGTGACTACTTTCATTTTCTTTTGAAATAAGATAGTATAACGAAGTAAATTTCTCCGTCATTTTTGGTCTACGCCGGGATTCGAACCCGAGTCCGCTTATTCCGGAACAAGTCGCTCTACCAACTGAGCTACGCAGACGTTCATTCTGTTTGCTATCTGCTTTTATGTCGTGTGCGTCCTAATGGCAGGTACGTCACATCTTTCCCCCGCCCCCCGAAAGAGAGCCGGGGACATGGCCCACGGGTCAGCCGTGACCATGAATCGTTGCAGGCAGCTATCTGCTGTAGAACGTGCAATTGAGAACTCCCAGTCAATCTGGTGTGTGGAATGCAACGTCACACACATTTATTTTGAAGCGCTGCTCTGATTTTCCCTATCTCACGGTGGGGAAAGAACATCCCACCATTGCGAGATTTTGAACGGTCGGGTCATCCGGATAGCTCGGGCGCCATTATAACGAAGTAAATTTCTCCGTCATTTTTGGTCTACGCCGGGATTCGAACCCGAGTCCGCTTATTCCGGAACAAGTCGCTCCACCAACTGAGCTACGCAGACGTTCATTCTGACTCCTATCTGCCTTTATTTATGTCGTGTGCGTCCTGCTGGCAGGTACGTCACAATAGGTTTCTCACTAAAATATTTACTTGCACGGGCAATAACTTATATTTTCTTACTATTGTCACTGTTCTGGCTACAGGATACAAATACTGATTCTCAGGAAATGATCCAATTAAAACTGTATTTGCCTTTTGAACATTTTCTGGACATTTTAAATACACTATTTTTACCTGACATGGTTTAATGTTTTCTCTTTGCTACGGTTGTTATTACAACCACATTATTTAACATTTATCTGAATCAAATTCAACAATAGGCGAAGAAATTTTCACTGCATGCAAAAACACTTTTTATGCGCTAAATCCAAATAAAAAAACACGCTTTATCAAAACATTATAACCCAAAATAATGGAATAAGGTGCACTTAACTTATGCTATAACAGGTAGAGGCCCTGCTCCATCTTTTCCCTTCTGGTGACGTCTTTGAACATCATGATCAAAAGTTCATAAACAAGAGTCATCAAATTGCCAGTTGCTCCGTGGTATCCACCAGGTATTGCAACGTAGTTCCCTGTATTCTAACAACGATTATAAGCACCTTCTTCTGGCTCCCTCAGTGGGTTGAAAACTGGCGTCCGATTCCTTGTAGATTAATGATGTGGTCCTCTGTGCGCGAATCCCGACGTCGATGGTTCTGATGAACCTGGCCTTTCTCTGGGTAATGACCTTTCCTTAGCTGGTCGGCTCGGCATTCCTCCGCTTCCACCACTATTGCTTTCCGCCAAACAGTTTGGGTTGCCACATGCACAGGAGGAGCCACTTGGGCACTTTTTGTTTTCAATGCCAGTCCTTTCACGTTGCTACGGATGATAACTTTTTCATATAACTCTCCATTTACCTACTTAGTTGTTGTAACAAATGTCCGTTCAAAATATTTTTATCAGATCCGGAGAAAGCTGGAACAAGATTTACTAATTCTGTTAAATAAGGTTCTGTTTCTAACGAGGTAGAAATCGAGGGTCCGGACTACACCAAATGCTGCTCTTCCTCCGAGGCAGAAGCTGTTCCATTAGTTTTTCTACTTGATCAAACATCTTTTCTTATCTTTTCTTTTCCGGAATAAACCAGTAATCCTGGTCCTTTCGGCACCAGTTTGTTGTGGTAACCGGCTTTGTCCCTTCACTCCCGGCCACCACTAGGTCGTGATCGTCTTGTTTGTCAAAGCGCTGCGTCCAGAATTAAAAAGAGTAATGATAGATTGAAGAAAAGCCTTGAATAAAATTCAGAGGACTAAAGTTTCTTTGTAAACTACTTGCCTTTATTCGGCTTTAAGCATGGTTAAATTGCACTTATGGCCAGACTGAATAAAAGACTATACAATAAATGAAGTCTCACCCCTCTATAAGTTTAGGACAATCACTCCCCAGTAAATACGAAAGTCCTAATTGTTTAGTGCGAAGGGAATAAAGATACGCGCGATGCGTGAATATCAGCCTCCCTCGGTGGAAATCCCGGACCCCAGCCGTCACCCCCAGCCCCTCGGGCTTACAGGAGGAGAGTCAGATACGTCTCGTAAGAAGAAAGTAGAAAAACTGAACTGCCTACAAGCACCTAAGAACAAATGCTTTTAACCATCTTCATATTCGCCTATTATGCGGCTATCTTTAGAAACGCGTCTCCTGCTTCGGTATCGGCGATCCTTATAAGGTAATGCTTAGTAGTTTCGCGATATTTACAGAAACACGCAAAATACTGCAAAGGGAAAAGCCCTCAACGACAACGAATTCTTCTTCTAGTTATTTTGGGGATTTCTTAGAATGAATTCTGCTTTGACTTTCAAAAAGCGAATTGCAGTTTACTTTATTTGCCTTCCTGCGGGAAAGCTAACCTTTAGGGGAAAGTCTATTTCCAATAAATTAAAGTTAATAATTCCACTTCACAACAGTAGGCTCAACCGATGATCTCATAAAGATCTTCGGTGTTTACTTTGATAAAAAGGGGGTTCACCGCGAGAGGTGGCGCTCTGTTCAACAGAAGCTTACGTCGGAATGTGCTTGGTGGGAGGGCTGCCAAATTTCTTTTTTTAATAGGACTAAATTGGCTGCGGACAGCCGGAGTTTACAGTCTCTTGGTTTCCAAAATTGCTTTTTGCGGTACAACCCCCGAAGTACAGGGTCCTTTTGGCTCTAAATTCTCTAATTTTTCGATCTGTTTGGGGAACTAGAGCTGTCCTTTCTTGGGACTGCCTGGTTCAACCAGTCCATCAGGGGTGGGGGAGGGGACTGGGTCTTCGGCACATTCTTGCGTGGTGTCGCGCGTTGATGGTTTCTAATGTGGCCTACATCCTGAAAAGCGATTCTCATCCTAGCCTTAATTTCGCGTGTTATTTCATTTCCTATATTCTTAGGTTATTTTCTTTCGCTTGTAACTACCTTGGCTCTAGAGCTCCGAGGCCCGGTGGACCACATGGCACTACCATTTGTGAGGCTAGATTGTTAACTAGCCAGGACATCAGGTGTTCCTCTTGGCATGAACCCGATGCTCTTTATAATGTATTCTTGCCATCCTTTGCTCCTCACATTCAGCGGAGGTTTCTCGCCTTGGGGATGAACTGGAGGGTCGCATGGGCCAATGTTGCGTTTGCAGGTGTGGAAGGTCGTGTGCGCGACCTGCAGTGGCGCTTGGCACATGGGGGGATTTTTATCCGTGATTCCCTTTTTCGTTGGGGAGTCGCCGACTACCCGGACTATCCCCACTGCGGACAGCCGGAGTCTTTATTCCATCGATTTGTGGAATGTAATTTTGTTCGAAAAGTTTGGCAACTTTTGTCTAGATGGATTTCTGTTAATATGTGTAATTTTAAAATTATTGTATTTAAGCACCCGCTACCTGTTTCCGGTCAGCGTGCTTATGGTTTAAAGGTGATCCTTGCTACTGCTTGTACTGTGTTACTTGATACTGTTCTGTCTGACCACGTTAGGCTTTATTTTAATAGGCCTGATGTGGTCGCTCTCTTTGTCAAGATCAGATTGCGTGAGAGGGTGATTTCCGACTTTCACCACTGTCTGGAAGATGTTTTTCGCGTCCGATGGCTTTGTTGGTTTTGGCTGGTTTCCCTACGCAATAATGTGCTCTGCTTTCGGTTCTGAATGTGTTTTCTGTTGGAGCATGTCGCATGCCGGACGACCGCTGCTCTCTTTACTTGCTTGTCTAGATCCTGTGTTTGCATCATGAATTGTATTTACATGCTTTTCTACTGTGTATATATATTGTCTTTGTCTGCATTTGTCTATGCTTGGCCCGCGGTTTTGTTCTGTCTGTTGTCTGTGGCAGGTGTTGTGCCTATCGGATGACAGTTCGGACCACTTCCTGCGTCTTTGTCCTGCCTCGCGGGTGGGGAGGGGTGTGACAAATAACTTTTCATGCTTTTGTTTTGGTTGGAGATGCTTAGATGTGGGTCCACTATTTCTCTAAGCACATCTACCCTGTTTTCAGAGATAATTCTTCCCTGGAAGTGTTATTGCTTGTGTTTCGTCTCCCGTGTTTGGTAAGTAAGGTAAGTAGTTTCTTTTCCTTTCTTTTCTTTTTAGTGTGTGTGTGTGTGTGTGTGTGTGTGTGTGTGTGTGTGTGTGTGTGTGTGTGTGTGTGTGTGTGTGTTTGTTTCACTTCGATGATGATAGTGCCTTGACTGATCCATAATATGAGTTTCAGCAGAACAGTCTACAGCCTTCTGCTGTACCACAGTTCACTAACTGAGAGGAAGCTGCAATGCCTGGACATGGAGGACGTGTACGATTTCAACAGTTATCGGACTTTGAGCGAGGTCGTCTAGACGGACTCCGCGAGGCCGGATGGTCGTATCGTCGTATTGCGGAGAGAATTGCACGGGAAGTATCGGTGGTGGTACGATGGTGGCGTAGATGGTCCGAGGAACATTCCCACACGAGAAGACGTGGAACCGTGAGTCACAGACGGACTGATGAGCGTACCAATCGACGCATAAGAAGAGCGGCGTTGTCAAGCAGAACATCCACTGCGACGCAAATCCGAGCTGCCGTTGCACCTGTGGTGACGGTGCGAACAATCCGCAACCGTCTACTGGATGCAGGACTACGTGCACGTGTGCCTCTGGCATGTGTACCTCTGACTCCAGCTCACCGTTTGGAACGGCTGCAGTGGTGTCGCAAACTTCTGCACTGGAGAACGCAATGGCAATCTGTCGTGTTCAGCAATTAAAGCAGATTCTGCTTGGGAGCCTTCGATGGCCGTATGCGTGTTCGCAGATGCACAGGGGAGCGTCTCCACCATTCTTGTATCCGCCAGCGACACACAGGGCCTACACTTGGCCTCCTGGTGTGGGGAGTGATCAGCTATCACTCCCGTACACAACTAGTGTTTGTACAGGGTACGTTAAACAGCACCTCCAACATCAACAACATCATTCAGCTCGTTGTTGTGCCATTTGTAAGGTCAGTCCATTGTGGTGTTTTCCAGCAAGATAACGCACGCCCACACACGGCACGTGCAACGCAACATGCACTTCAGGGTGTGAGACAACTTCCAAGGCCTGCACGTTCACCGGATGTGTCCCCTATTGAGCACGTGTGGGATTTTATAGGACCGCGACTTATCCGGTCTCCACGGCCAGTCACGACCATCTCCGATTTACGCGTCCAGGTTGAGGATGCTTGGAACTCAGTACCCCAAACTTACATCCAACATCTGTACGACAGACTCCATGCCAGAACTGCACAGTGTGACCCAGTTCATGTCGGTTCAACCTCGTACTAACCATGTTACATGGAAATGTTATTTTTCAGTTTACCAGCAAATACAGCTGTATTTTGCCATAATGTTTTGATCACGTTATCCTCTGCATTCCTTTATTATGCTGTATAAATTTCGTTGGTATCAGACGTCTCCGTCTAGGTGTTCTTCTTTCACTTTCCGGCAGTGTATATTGCGAACATGTTCCATGGTGTTCAAAAGTATTCATATTCCTAAAATCGTAAATGCTTTGAGGTCATACATTCATGGTCCTCATGTTTCTTTCAGCATGATGGATGGAATTGCTGTCATCTGCGGGAGTTGAAAAGGTAAGACAGAAAGAAAATCAACAATGAAGATATGGTAAAAAAATGGTTTCATCTGAAAGTAAAATTGAGTAATGAATGTAAGGCAGCTGTAAAGTCCACAGAAGACAAATATGGCTGTGGAACTTGCTGAGAAGAAACGTAAAGCTTGCTCGCAAGAAGAAACTTCAGCTGAAGTTCCTGCAGGTAAAACAACAACAAAGCTGTTGGAAGCATGGTTTTTAAAACATGTTAATTTCACATTTAATTCAAAAAACAACGTTTATTTACCCAATTTTTACTATTTAAGACCTACTACAGAGTGATTGTAAACTTCTTCAACAAAAAAGAGGGGGATAGTACACATCAAGACGAACAATATTTGCAATGGAACCTAGGCGCCGCATTCCACTCCTAGTGCCAGAAAAGAGTAAAGTTACATATCCACGTTGAGCCTTCAACAGTGAAAACAAAGGGACATGCCTAATTTATGAATTGCACAATTCCAATCGGATCAGAGAAAAACTCAAAGGAGCTGCTCAAACTGGCGTCCAAGGGCGTCGTTGCACAGCCCACACTGGCGAATGAAGGACTGTCGCACCCTCTCGTAGACTCCCGGTGTGGTGTTGATCTTGTCCGCAGCAACAGCGATTCGCTCGACGAGATCTTCCAGGGAGTCCACAGGTGTCTCGCACACCAACGTTTTCATGTGCCTCCATAAGAAGAAGTACCGTGGAATAAGGTCCGGGGAGCGTGGAGGCCAAGCCACAGGTCCACCGCGTGCAATCCACCGCCCGGGATATGTCGCATTTAGGAAGTATCGGACCTCGGTGGCAAAGTGTGCTGGGGCCCTATGATGCATAAACCGCATGTCACTCCTTTTGGTGAGCGGAATATTCTGCAAGACACCGGGAAGCATTTGCTCCAGGGACACACGGCACGCTGCGCCGATCAGACGTATACGTCAATTCTCGTGTGATGTTCGCACAGTAATATCGCTGATCTGGTTTGGCTGAGTTTTTAAATGTTTGCTCATCATCGTCTAAGCACGTGTTCAGCGCACCTGATTTGCATCTTGTGCTTCTCATGCACTGGTTGGAACTCCGTGTGCCTGCTGGACGTTTTTCGAACGTGCTCTTTTTTGGCACTAGGAGTGGAATGCCTCCCTAGTTTCCACTGCAAATATTGTCCGTCGTGATGTGTACTATCACCCCTCTTATTTTATTGAAGGAGTTTACAATCATCCTGTATAGTTTTGGTGAAAGCTATGGTTCAGCCATGTCAGGACTGATCGTTTTCATTTCTTGTTTCTGACTATGTTACCAATTTTACGTGTCAAACGCCTCATGCGGCCATCAGATTAAAGATTGACGAATGCCTTCCATGCGCTTGGTAGGTATGGAGATGAAGTTAAATCATTTAGCAGATTATTATTGTTTTGAAATGTATGACAGGCTTCTAAAACGTTTAGGCAAATGTTGATTTAGGCATATCTAAAAGTTTGGTGTCATTAAACAGAAATTGGTGGTTATTTTCCCAACAGTGCTAGGCTATGGAAGATATTTTGATTTCACACTTTTTAATATATGATTAGTGTTCTTTTAATATGAAATCAAGTGATCTCCGTGTCTGACCTATGTATGACAGATCACATTGACACTGAATGCGGTTGATTCTCCAAGAATTCATATGAGGAATCAGGTCCTTTTTTGCAGAGTAAATTATCATAGATACATAGCTACATCGACTCATCTCAGATCTGTGCTTGCGAGAAGCTGCAAGCACAGATCTGAGATGAGTCGGTGTAGCCGTCCTATTGCGCCGTGCCGAGAGCCGAAAATACCGGTCATCTGCGGAGGTCTTCGCCTTTGGCCTACCTTCGCTGTGCCTTCGGGAAGCTGTATCCGTGGCTTGGAACTGCTGCCACATCCTTCTGGCCACAGAACGATCGGCGTTCAGCAATCTTGCGACGTCCGCCTGCTGTTGCCTTGCTTCAAGTCGGCCTATAGCTGTGTAGCGTAACTCCGCTGGTAAATGACGTCTCGAATCCATGTTAATGAAATCTCTATGTCTATCTCGAAATCTCATTCACCGCCGCTCATAAATTGGCGACTCCCTCCGAAACAGCCGGTTTTAAGCTCCTGCGCATTTGCATAAAACGCTGCCAGCGCCACTCATTTGCCTTTTTTTCCTGATTAGAGGTTTAACGACCACCGTGAGCCACTCAGCGGGTTATAAGCAGTTGCCCGTCCCTAATTTAGGGCCACTGACTGCAGGGCAGGGAGAGATCCAGTGCCGTAAGACAAACACAACATCCATGCCTCACGGGATTCGAACTGGGACCCTTCTAGGACGAATGGTCACTAGCCAGCGCTCAGACCACTGCGCCACCGGGCTCTCATTTGCCTTCCGTACATCGGTGCTGCATGTCTTTGCCCATAACATATGCAAATTTCATGCACTTTGAACAATATTTCGCTATATTATCGCGATTTTTCGGTTTGTTGCTTAATTAATGGAAACCAGTGTAGATTAGACAAGATTATATGAACTTACAGAGGAGATCCCCAAGATTCCTTTATTTTACGTAGCAGGATCATTGTAGTATCAATCACCAGGAATCTTCTCTTCATTGAGGTATCTAGTGAAATTTGGGGCCGACTATCGATTTAATTTTTTCTTAGGTTCTTGTATAATGTCCACGGTTACTACATCTTCCGCTGGAGCTTTTCCCAGTTTCATGCTCTTAATTGCATTTTCACCACATCTTCCGATAGAACTGGACGAACTTTGATACCCATACATTTATTTTTGTCGGTGATTGATAATACATGTATCATTCGGTTCACGTAAGTTTTCTGGATTCCGGTCAAAATTTCACCTGAATTTTTTTTTCTCAGTTCCCTCTTCTTTACTGAGTGTCATCGCATTTTTTCCATTAGTGAGCTCACCCTTTCTTTGCTTCATGTTTTTGTTTCTCAGAATTGCTTTATTCTCTAGATCACAACGGAATTTCTTAATGTCGTCAGCAATAATCTTTCGCATTGTCTTGCGTCTCTATGCGTCTCCACGGTCGTATCAGAATAATATGACCACCCCCGAAATCGCAGTGTACCTGCCCAGGCATGTCACTGAGTGCACGTGACAAGGTCGACCACACGGAGATATAAGCGTCCGGCCAAGACAGATGAGCCATAGTGCGTTACTCGAGCACAGTGGGAAGATGTAGTTATTTGACCGACGTTTAAAAAAACAGCAGACTTCGTGGACTGTTCGCGAGGTGCTGTAGTAAGGGTGTACCAAGATGAACCGCTGGCACACTGACTACCTCCTGACGTCATAACTATGCAGCCCCAAAGGCCATCGACCCTAGAGAAGAACGTCGCCTCTGTCGACTGGTAAAAGGGCAATCGACGTGCAACATTGCAGCAATTGACCACGGAAATGGATGGTTGGAGGGTTTGAGTTTAATGGCGCAAGGGTGACCGTGCAAATGAACGCTGGGCCACCCAGGTACGTGTCCCTGATAACAGTAGAGCGAACCCTGTTACGCATGCGTCTCCACAATCGACGCTGCGTCAAGGCGCCTATGTTAACCCAGGTCCATCGGCAACGACACCTGCAGTTCGCATGGGACTATCGTCATTGGACAGTTAACTAGCGAATAAAAATATTTCCTTCTCCGACGAATCGAGGTTTCTACTCCACAGAAGTGACGGGCGATGACGGATACGGCGTCAGACACACGACAACCAGCACTCGGTTAAGTACAGGCTGGCGGTGGCAGTGTTCATGTCTGGCAGATGTTTTCCTGGTATGGCCTGGGATCACTGGATGGGTTCCTGAACACCAATGACTACATGTCCATCTTCGCTGATCACATGCATCTCTTCATATTGAACGTTAACTCTGGTGATGATGGTGTATACCAAGAAGACAATACCCCGTGCCATGTCGCTAAGAGGCTGGATGACTGGTTCAAGGAACACGACAGCTATGCCTCCGTTCTCCATTGGCCGGCGAAATCACCCAATCTTAACCGCGTAGAGCACCTGTGGGATTAATTGGATCAACAGGTTCGACCTGCCGGCTCACAACCACGTCATTGTCTTCCATTTATTATTTTTTAATTAACTTTGCAGCAAAAGGCAGTTTAAAATTTTATTCTAAAAATACGCCCTGATGTACATAAGATGTTCAATATTTATAAAAATGCAAAGTATTTGGTTTCGGTAAGCCACGAATAAATGTTGCCGTTGCAGTGTTCGTGGAAGCCCTGTATCCAATTTCTCTCATTTTATAACTCGTTATTTTACTTCCTTCAAGAAACCTTTATGGCCTATACTCTGACTAACATTAATTTTTTGTTGTCTCTTTTTATAAAAATTTTGAGTTCGTTCACCTTTAGCATTTCAATTTTAATGTTATGTTTTTTAACTCAATAAACGTTATTGTGGCAGTAGTCTTGAGGTCAAAGTGAATCACGTGTGGTGTTGACAAGCTAAGAATGAGATATGTAAAGTATGGAATTAGCAGCAAAAGTGTGTGGTAGTCGTGAGAGCTGTCTTAAGCTGTAAGCGGTCTTGTCATGCAGTTAGCGCCTGCCAATTTGAGTTGTGTTATTATATAAGTATATTTCGTGTGAGAGTTTCGTTAATCTACTACTGTGTTTACTAACTCACGTTAATCAGATTAAGTTTCTCTCGCTAATCCAAATTTGGAAGCTGTGAATCCGTTTATTGGTGTAAATATGACATGGATGATAAGTCAGAAAATATCCAAAAACTTGAAAATTTCGTCGTCCTGAAGCGGGAATCGAATGCGCGTCTCCTGTATAGCGCCCGAGTATGCTTACCACTACACCACCCAGAACGACCAAATTTCAAGTTCCTGATTAATTTTTCTTTTTTTTTGATTGGAGATTTAACGACCACCGTGAGCAACTCAATGGGCTATAAGCAGTCGCCCGCCCCTAATTAGGATCACTGTCTCTAATGAAGGGGTAGAGCCAGTGCAGTAAGACAAACACAATATCCATGCCTCACCGAGATTCGAACCCGTACCCCCTTCGGGCGAATGATCAGAGGCCATCGGTTAGACCACTGCGCCACCGGCGCGGCATCCTTGGTTAATTTGAATATAACCATCACAGGATTCGCTAGTCGAAGCAACCAGCTTTCATATATAGGGAATCTGTAGGTTAGAATTCATCCCCGTGATCGTCCAGAGACGCAAAAGAGCAATGAATGAAATACGGGATTACACCATTGTATGACACAAATTTGGAAGATGTGAATCCATTTACTGGTGTATAATGTAGCATACAAATTTGGAAGATGTGAATCCGTTTATTTATAGTATGATTTAGTATACTCGGGCGCTATCCGGGAGACGCGTGTTCGATTCCCTCTGGAGGACGACGACATTTTCAAGCTTTCGGAAGTTATCTGACCTAACATGCATGTCATATTTACACCAATGAACGGATTCACATCTACCAAATTTGTATTGTACAATGGTGTAATCCTGTATTTCATTCATTGTTACTATTGCTGTTCAGGGATATTTGAGTGATTATCTAGAAGTCCTTTATTAGTGAAGTGCCTATTGAGTATTGGTTAAATAAAAGACCAGCTGAGGAACTACTTTTTTGAAGATCTTTGAGTGGCTTTTTTTATACAGTAAGCTATCTAGAATTTCACCTAGAGTGAAGTATAGGACAATTTTACAAAGCGTTTCTGAGGCTGAGTTGACTCTACACAGACATATTGACACCATTTTAAATAAAGAAAGGTTACACCTTTTTTCCAAAAAAACTCGATCTGCTGCGTTTACGTGTTGCCAATTTATTTGGGGCTCCGATGTGTTCACCAAATGGAACGAATGCACTACATGCGGAAAGAAATTCATAATTTATGTTAGTTATTATTCTTGGAGTAATCTCGTTGGTTGAGTTTGCTGGATGTGTTAACAAGGAACGGCAGTTTTTTAAGCATAATGCGTTAATGTGTTTACAACGAACGATGAACTGCAAAGCTCTGAAATATATAGTAAAAACGTCCGTTCAATAAAAAAAAACACTCTCTTTATTTTTAGATATTACAAGTGTTTCGAAATTTATGATGTTAATTAAGAACTTCATTGGTGCTGAATCCTAACTTAATTTAAATTCATCACCGACACTGAGGAACATTTTCATCTTTCTTATGAAAAACATTAGGCTCTGAATTCGACTGCTGTGATTACACCGTAAAAAAGTGTTCAGTATTTTTTTTGGTGTTTATAAAAAGTTAAAAAGAAGAGCATTAATGTACGAAGTAATTATTCAACAGATGTAACACATCGTCAATTTTATGATATATTAGCATTTTAAATTAAAGCGTGATCTTTAATATGATGTATATTTAGGGCATATTTGCCTTGTCGCTTTCATTTCTTTCGGATGAAACACATAAAATGAATTTTAAAGTACGTATTGCATGTTAACGCGGATAATCAGTTGCCCTGCAGCATTCTAGAATAAATACATAATTGATTAAATTGATTTCACTTGTAGTAATTTGCATCTATGTACGTAGGAGGCAGGCAGTATATGGAGAAAATATTTTCTGCTGTACCACGTACTCAGCCGACAGAATAGTTACTTTTGTTATTTTGTTACAGAAACAGTCGCGGAAGTAAAGAACGTAATCATTTTGACATTTTTCTTCTTCAAGCGATGCATCTTTCCGGACAACAGCAAAGCAAATCCGAAGCAAAAATTCGATGCTACGAAAATGGGTAACGGAAGTAGTCAAAACTATTGTTAAAATCTTAATTTTGAATGCACTCCTATGTAGTGGCGCAAAAATGGTTAATTCCATTGTTACTCAACAAATATATTTTGCGAAACTATTGCCGAACATCATTTCCCCACATTTTACATAAATGTAAAATATATCATTTACATCTGCGTAAATCACGAGAATCTGATGCTCAAAGCGATAAAAGACATTACAAAAATGCATTTTTTGATGCTGCATAAATGGTGCGACGTTTGGTTGCCTCTGCTGTTAACCCTTTAACGACCATAACGCCCAAAACGCCCATGCATCCAACGACCTTAGCCGCCCGAAACGCCTCTCTAGGGTGAGTCAGATTTCCTACCTTTACCTTTTCTTTAAATTTGAGGGATCAGCAAGGGTCACATTCAGTCATCTTTATCGTTACTAAACAAAGAAGCGAGACAGTTTTGGGCGTTATGATATTTAGAGTGATACAAATTTTGGGGTAATGGTCGTTAAAGGGTTAACGGATTGTCCGCAACTTCGCCCGAGACTCCGTCCAGGATACATGAATCTGATGCTGCGCTCCATGACATATCAGAAAGCTATCACAGGGTTTAAATCCGGGGATCTTGGAGGCCTCTAGATGGTTCCAAAGTCAGATGAGTGTTGCTCGGGCCATGCCTGAATGGTTACAGCCAGGTGGGGCAGCTCATTGTTTTGCTGAAACATACCATCGGCCACAGAATGTGCAAAGGCCATAAAGGCGTGTAGGTGATAATCCATAAAGGCGTGTGGTAGCGCGCAGTGATTAAGGACCCTTCTGACAAACTAAGGGACCTAATATGACCAATCAGGAAGCTTCCGAAAACATTACAGAGCCACCACCGTCTTGAACACAGCCAACCTGACACGACGGGGCCGTGTCATCATGCTGTCGACGCCACACCCGTGCACTCCCGTCAGCTCGGTACAGCTGGAAACGGGATTCATTTGACCACACGACGCGTCGCTACTGTACAGAGGTTCAGTTTTGATGTTCCCGGCACCAGACGGGGCATAATTTACGATGACCTGCACTCAACAGTGGCACACGAGTAGGACGTCGGCTTCCGTTAGCCAGGGTATGCCTCGTGCGTCATACCATTCGCTCACTAACCCTGCTCGGACCTCCGACATTTAACCTGGATGTGGTTTCGTCGCCATTGCCAAGCAGTTTGTCTGTGCGAGCCTAAATAATCTACATCCATCCCAATCATCAATGGCGTGTGTTCGGACACCGCTTGATCCCTGGGCTCGGGTACGCCCGTCGATGGTGCCTAAGGTTCATAGTACTTGGGCGACAGCGTGACCCTTCTTTCTTGCGCCGACAGTGCGTCCACGATTAAAGTCACTTAGATCACTACGCTTACCAATGGTCTTCGACTGCGATACACTTTCGGGAAGCCCTGGTCTTCGCCTACTTATTGCTTGCTTTTGGTCTGGATCTGTTCAACTCTGAGCTGCAGATGCCCATGTCCAATGTCTATCATCCCCATCTCTAATGTTTTGTCTAATGAGTGTAAATTTTATTTTATTTTAAGCTCCTGAAAATCTGTTCGCTACTTACATTGTAAAAAATAAGTGGTGTGAATTCACGGCAAATTTCTGGAAATAACGTGCACAAAAAGTTGCCGGTAGGCATCCGTCTTTTTCAGAAATTTTCGTTTTTAAAAGTGCCTGTTTTTTTAACTTCCATATTTTCACAGATGTTCCGTAGACAGAAATTCCTTTTATTTCAGAAAAATCCATTTCAGATTTTCCCCGTATTTAAACTTGAATTCTGCAAAATCGACGACCCTGCACCTTTCAGCCCTAACCCCAGACAATCCTTCCGCTGAGGTCAGGATCGAACCCCCATCATTAGAGCTGGCTGAACGGGCAACTTGCGCCTTTAACAACTGAGCCACAAACTCTTGTCAAACGAATTCCGCGACGATGAAATTTTGTTTCTTGTCATTAATGTGAGTGATTTAGTCATTTTATTTTGTATTGGAGCTTATTATTTTTCTGAATAGGTTTGTAATGTCTTTTTTCCTGTAGGACGATTTTTCACACATTAAGCATTTTTCATCGTGATTTTTCGAAGCAACAAAATGCTTTGCAACTTGATTTTTTTTAACTGACAGTGACTTTCAGTTATCTTTAACAAGTTAGTTAAATCATGCAATGCATTGATTATAATACGCTTTCCGACATACCGGAAATAATTACTCAAGTTATGAGGATAATGGATGTGGAATAAATCTCGCTCCTGTGCCCTGAACTTTGATCCCATTTCGATGATATTCAACAGAACCGGTTCAGTATACCTCCCAAATAACATCAAAAAGTTTTGTCGCAATCGAAGCATTTTTACTTAAATTATGGTGCATAAGAGCTATGGAATTGATCCCGCTCATGTGTTCGAACCTTTGACCCCATTTCGCCCATTTTCAATAGGATCCGTCCCAAGGCAGGCCCCTACAGCATACTAACATTTCATCCAAATCGAAGCATTTTTACATAAGTTATGATGCATAATGGCGATGGAAGTGATTCCGCTTCTATGTCCTGACCTTTGACCCCATTTCGCCCATTTTCAATAGAGTTTGTCCCTAGGTGGTCTCCTACCACATAATAAAATTTCATCGAAATCGATCCTTTTGTACGTTAGTTATGACACATAAGAGCAGTGGAATGGATCCCGCTCCTATTTTCTGACCTTTGACCCCATTTCGTTCACTTTTATCAGGGTTCCTTTCCAGGTGTTCCCCTACCACATACTAAAATTTCATCGAAATCGAACGATTTTTACGCGAGTTATCGTGCGGACGTTCATACGCACACAACGCGTGACGTAACGGGGCAGATGGGAATTGCGACCATCTGCTCGCAAGAGTGTGACGTCATAAATCTTTAATAGGATCCACACACAAAGCGTGACGTAATGAGACAGATGGCGTGACCGCGCGCCAACATCTCAATCGCCAGATTGTGACGTCATAAGATTTCTAAGCATGGGTTACATTAATTGGACGACGCCATGACACCAAAAACGTGGTAATTCAGGTTAGTTATTTAACAAACTAAACGAATTTTCCTAAAGTCGAGATTAAGCTAAATCGATTTCTAGTACCAGGAAACGGTAGGTTAAGGACTTTCATCAAAATCCTTAGAGCCGTTTTCAAAATAAAATTTACATACCAAGAATTGCTCCTTTAATAGTATGCGATAAGGGCAATAGAATGGATCCCGATCCCATGTCCTGACCTTTGATCCCATTTCGCCCATTTTGAATAGGGTTCGTCCTCAGGTGGTCGTCTATTACATACAAAAATTTCAACGACATCGAACCATATTTACGCAAGTTATGACGCATGAGGGCAATGGAATGGATCCCGCTCCTATGTCGTGACCTTTGACCCCATTTTGTCCAATTTCAATAGGGTTCGTCCCTAGGTGGTAGAGCTTAGTTCCGGCTCAATTTTTGGAGCCCGAGTCCGTCCGAGCCCGTGGTATGTCAGCCCGAACACACCCGAGCCCGAATTTTATATATAAAGATAGAGCCCGTGCCCGAACGAGCCCGAAAATTGGCTAACCTGTTCAATCATTATTAAAAAACATCTTCTTTTCCACACTTCCATTCTCTCCTCCTCCTGAAATTAACCAATATATTTCTCAAATACGGAGTGAGGAAGGGACCTGTATATATTTTTATGACACTATAATAAATATAGATAGATGGATAGAAAAAACTATAATAAAAATAGATAGGCTTCGGGCGGTCGGCCATCCAAAATTATTCTGCTGTGCTACAATTGTATGTTGCTTAAATAATGCTAATATTATCGGGCCATAATGAGCTGAAATATGTACGTTGCTAAATAAAATTAGCAGGGAGCTACTGCATGGAGATAGGGGGTAAATTATCGTCGGCAAGCTATCAACTATCCAATACCTATAGTTCTTGAAAAGCTTTTTCTTCTCTGCAGAAACACATTAATGCGCGGCCTATGTCATTTTCTACCCAAGTCTGGATTAAATAGCCATATCGAATGCGTGCTCCCCTATCAGAACCAGTTTCCGAAGAATTCCCTTTACCAAATACAGAAAGAGTCTCATTTGCTAAATCATATAAAATCACATTTAAACATAAATACATAAGCAAAGCGAAAGCACGAAGCAGAGCCAGGGCCCGAATCAGGCCCTGGCTCTGCTTCGTGCTTTCGGGCTCGGGCTCAGTCCGTCTCAGCTATACTAGGTGGTCCCCTACCACATACGAAAATTTCATCGAAATCGATCCAGTTTTACGCGAGTTATCGTGCGGACAGACGGACAGACAAGGCTGGAGCATATACGCTTCTTCAACCTACGGTTGGAAAGCGTAAAAAATGGTGATATGTACTTTTTTATAGAATTATGTTACAAAAAAAAACCCCGACTGAATATAAAATTTACTCTTCATAGCTTTTGTCTTAAGTTGTCTAAAGACTGATACACATACATCATATAATCATCTGTACAATAAGTACCCGGTGTCTTACAGTAACACAATATACATGTATAAGTAGCTGGTGCACCAAACAGGGGAAAGGAGAGGAAATATCCTGTGCCACAATATATAAAATCCATGCGATATGCTATCCACAGTATCCTATCTCGCTACGGAACTTCAAAATTCACAGACGATTGAAATTTAAAAGTTAATCAAACCTCAAGTATTCTCACGAATCGCTCCTATTACCGATAATTTCTCGTCATACATGGATACCTAAAGAGTGAGAACGGAGATTTTCCGTTAATTTACAAAAGGAATTGAGGAAAAGTTTCTAAAAATTCAGAATTTCTATTTAACACATCTCTGAAACGGTAATTTACCGTCAATATAAGAAAGAAACTGCGGAAAGGTTTCTGAAAATTCACAATTTTCTCGTAGTACGAAAATTCCGTGAAATTCAGGTTTCTTTCCGTCATTTCACGGAAATGATTGTATCAGAAATATGCTTCGTTAATTCACAAAAGAAATGGCGGAAAGTTGCCCGTGAATTTCAGAAATATGTTTACAGTGTACAACGACAAGAAAAAGTGGCAACATTGAATTTTTATCCTCGTATTCAGTGATTAGGAAAAATAGTTCTCCAATCGCACATGGGAGATCTTGCACCGCCGGGATGCCATTCATTCTACGTTTACAGTATTTGGAAGTAAAAAGTGTTGCGTGTTCTTTGCTCTAAAACCAAGCTTTGCAGCTTCGTTTATCGAAAACTAAAACCTTTCGTAAATCCTCCATTTAAAATATTGCAAAGTGGTTATAAGATTTAAAGAATAAGGATAAATACGAATTCAGTTAAGTTTACGAAACTCCGTTTAATTTTTTCTTTTGGTGTGTATGTGTGGGTAATAAGGTTCGGATACTAGACACACGTACTGGATGACCTGATATGTCAATCAAACAGTTTAGTCACACGAACAGAATTGCTTTTTGGTTCACTCCCTGTGTTGAATAATGATACAGTATGTTGTAATATTATACAGGGTGCATATGAAAGTCCCTTTAGCCTGAAATAACTTCCGAACGGGGAGAGGTACAGCTATGCAAGTGCGATAACGGTATAGTAAAGCGACTACGCACGATCGAATGCAACTAATAGCAGCGCCCCTAGTGGGGAAATGCGGAAGTTAGCCGCTACAAATCGAAAACGAAAAGAGATAGAGAAAACTTTCCATATACAAAGTAGTAGTGTATCAATTAACTAGTACAAAACGACATTTGTTTAACACGGATAAGATAAATTGTCGCCTAAATACCCTACAATGTCCGAAATCGATGCGCGACGATTCGAATCTGAATATTCACATTTCGCAAATGTAGCCGTATGCAAATGCAGATTGTGACGCTTTGCCGAACCTACGATATAAAAACCAGTATCACGATGTACCCTGATCAGAAGTTTAGGTCTACGTACGCTGTGTGAGAATGGCGAGCTTGGATCTCTGGGGTTACATAAAAAATCAGGTGCATGCAACTGCGCCTACAAGTCTGCTGGATTTACGTCGTCGTGTTACAGATGCTTTCAATAGTGTGACACCTTCCATGCTGAGGAATGTGCATGCAGAGTTACTTTCACGAATACAAATGTGTATCGTGGGCAATGGCGAACTCTTCGAACATACTCGACATCAACTTTTTATCATTGTGCGCCAGTTTGCCTATTTTGTTTTTGTTTTGTCTGACGTCATCAATCTGTATTGACATAGTACGGATTTATCCAATAAATTGTGTGTATTTTCTCATACCTATGCCTGTTCCCTTCAAATGTTTACACAAAAAGTCCCGCATCGATTTCGGACATTTTAGGGTATTCAGGCGACAATTTATCTTATCCGTATAAAACAAATGTCGTTTTGTACTAATTAATTGATGCACTACAACTTTGTAATTGGAAACTTTGCTCTATCTCTTTTCTGAAGGAGAAAATTCTCCAAATACCGTCAGTAAATAAATAAATACATCGCTCTTTCCACGCTCCAGAAACACATAGAAGCCGAAAAATTGTTTTCAGCCGCCGCCGTGGAATTGAATCACGGAACTCTCGATATCTAGCTAAAGGTGTTAACTTTACACTTTTTGTTTTCTATTTGCAATGGCTAACTTCCGCATTTCGCCACTAGAGGCACTGCTATCGGTTGCATTCGATCGGGCGTAGTCGCTTTACTATTCCGTTATCTCACTTACATAAGTGTACCTCTCTCCGTTTGCAAGTTATTCCAGGCTAAAGGGACTTTCCTATAAACCCTGTATACATGCTACCAAGATATTCAAGGACTGGGGCTGCTCTTCTTTGAATACTTGGAAACGGTAAGTATATGTATTTCCACCAAAATGTGCTGCGGAAATTCTGTTCCAGCTCTGATAAATTGTGTTTGGACGCACAAGAAATTAAAAATGTACATCTCGCCTGTTAGAAGTTTTTTTGTTTTTTTTAATTTTATATAATAATTTGGTTCAACAGGTAAGTAGTATATAGGGGGTACTATGGCACACCCCAAAATCACATAAAAACCTCAAAATCAGGCATTTTTTGATTTTTCAGACCTCAATAATCACGAACATTTTAAGGCTTTTTATGATCAAAAACACCATATTTTCATTAAAAATCATTGATTTTTGGGCATAAAATAGTCAAAAACATCAGATTTTTGAAAATTGAAGTTTTTACTCTGTTTTTTTCATAAAAACAGACATCATAAAAACACGCATTTTTGATGATATTTGACGACTTTTTTGAACAATTGCAATCATTTTGAGCTTTGAATAGCTTCGAAAGTGATGAAATGATGGATTTAGTGATCAATAGAAAAGTTGTAAAACAAACTACTTTTTAAAAATGCATTAAAAAAAGGGGTACCCAAAATGGATACCCCTTATAGGAAGATTAAAAATTTAGGAAGATTAAACAAATTCAAGATTTAATTAAAAATATTACAAAGATTTAAACGAATTCAATAATATAAGGTTTTGTTATGTAGTACTTCATTTCTCTTTAAAGATATGTCCTATTTTATTTTCTGTTTCGGTAATTCTTCTTTTGAACCTCTCTCGATCAACTGCATATGTTTCCCATATACCTTTTCATTTCCTACATATATGACATTAGGATTGAAGTGAACTTTCATTTTAATAGAATTCGTTTTTTTAAGTTTTTACTAATTCATAATCATAATATAGATCATCAATTTTACCTCTGAATCTGAATATATAATTACCTTTATTAATTTTTTTAATTGCACTGTCAGATAGTTTTCCGTGACATTTTCTAAGATAATATTCTTTTTCTTCATCATTGACTTCTATTTTTGCAATAGTTGTATCTCCGAATTTCGTTTGGATTTTTTTCAGTGACATCAATTTATAATCTCCAGGATTCAAATCTTTTAATTTCTGTGTTTCTGTAAATAATCTGATGCTATTGAACTCATCCATTTATAAGGTTTTATTTTTTTAAAGGCTTTTGAATACATGTGATGAGAACTGTAAATTACAATAACTTACAAACTCATTTAAAATTTCTAATCCTTTGTTTTTAATTTCCTCGTTTTTTTCTTTTTTATCAATTATTCTTTTTACCTTTTTTAAATATTTATAAACTATAGTTAGAATATCTGAAAACTTGTAATTATCTCTATACATATGAATCAAGTCATCACAAAAATGAGCGAATTGAGATATTTCGTTACTATATTTTTTATCTGAAGAACAGTATAGAGCTCTAAGGTCACCCATTAAATCCATTTATAAGTTTTCATTTTTTGAAATATAATTCTTATAATGCATACATCTATACATAGAGCATCCGGGGCCTAAAACTCTTGGACATTTAGGTATATCTAAATCAACAGATGGAATATCTTCAAGCATCTCTTTTTCCATTACTCCTCCTTTATATGCAAATGTACCACCATAAATATGGTACAGGTTTTTAATATAGTTCTTTACCTCACAATTATTAATCCATAGTTCTTTGCTATTTGGATATCTTTTAAATCTCAGTCCATGCACATCTAAAACACACTTACGTACGATATTCAATTCTTGTTCATCTAATTTGCAGTCAGGTGTGAACACTGATATTGTTTCACCAATATTCAGTTTTGAGTGTACCCAACTTATCTCTCTTGCTATCTTACGATTTGGGAGCACAAATCCTTGAATATTTATAATCACAATTATATCATTCATTGTTTATATTTACTCACTTTTTCTAAATACATATCCAAAAGGTACAGTATTCAAATCATCTAGAATTCTTCTTTTATCAAATCCAAACATGTATTTCTTGTTCAGTGTATCTACAGCTATATTTCTATCTTTTTGTATCTTAAACTGATTATTTGATATTTCTAAGTAATCTGTTTCACCTGTTATTACTTTCATTCTATCATTGAAATTCAAAATATTTTCATTCTCATCATCATCATCATCATTGTCAACCATTATCAATCCACTGCTGGACGAAGGTCTCCCCAAGTTTCCTCCACAACGGTCTGTCTTGTGCCAGTCTCCTCCATGTCACTCCCGCATATTTACGAATTTCATCCACCCATCTCCCATGTGGTCTTTTTCTGGGTCTTTTCCTGTCCCTTGGAATCCAATCTAAAACTTCGGCTGTCCATCTATGGTCTGTCCTTCTGGCAGTATGTCCAGCCCATTGCCATTTCAGGGATTTAACTCTGATCATGATGTCTTCCACTCTCGTCATTTTTCGGATCCACGAGTTCCTCTTCTTATCTCTCCTGGTTATACCAAGCATGCACCTCTCCATGCTTCTTTGAGTTGTCTGCAGCCTTTGTATGTCTCTTTTAGTTAAGGTCCACGTCTCTGCACCATACGTAAGCACTGGAAGGATGCATTGATCAAACACTTTTCTTTTAAGACATAATGGCATATTGCTCTTGAAAATTATGCTGTTTCTTCCAAAAGCTCTCCAGGCAAGTTTTGTACGCCGATTAATTTCTTCATCAATGTGACCCTCACTTGATATCTGCTGTCCAAGATAAACATATGTATCTGTTATCTCCAGTTTTTCTCCATCAATCGATAAATCTTCATTTCTTGTAAAAGCATTGAACATCACTTTTGTCTTCTGAAAGTTCATTTTTAATCCCACTTCTTTACTCTTGTCAGCAAGTTCCTGGATCATACTCTGCAGCTCTGATGGGGTAGTTGCAAAAATGACTACGTCATCAGCAAAACGAAGGTGGGTTAGATAATCTCCATTAATCTTTATTCCTTTGTTTTCCCAGTTCAGTGATTGAAAGACATTTTCCAATGTGGCATTAAAGAGCTTCGGAGATATGGTGTCACCTTGTCTCACTCCCTTTCCAATTTTTATGTGTGTTGTATTTTCAAACAGCCGAATCTTTGCACTTGCATTTTCATAGATGTTATTAATAATATTAATGTATGCATCTTCAATACCGCAGGATTTCAGAGCCGTGGTAACTGCTGATGGTTTCACCGAATCAAAGGCTTTTTCATAATCGATAAAAGCCATGCACAATGGAAGTTCATATTCCCTCGCTCTTTCAATTAGTTCTCTCAGTACGTGGATATGATCTATTGTGCTGTAGCCACTCCTGAATCCAGCTTGTTCTCTCGGTTGAGCCATGTCCAGTGTTACCTTCAAGCGGTGTGAAAGAACTTTAGTGAAGATTTTATAAACCACTGATAGGAGGCTGATAGGTCTGTAGTTCCTGAGATCCTCAATGTCACCTTTTTTATGTAGCAGGATCATTGTAGCGTTGTTCCAATCCTCAGGAATCTTCCCTTCATTAAGGCATCGAGTGAAAATTTGGGCGAGTACCGTTTCAATTTCTCCACTTGCTTCTTGTATGATGTCTATAGTAATTCCATCTTCTCCTGGAGCTTTCCCCCGCTTCATGTTCTTGATTGCATGAGCAACTTCTGCTGGGAGGACTGGAAGAACTCTGGTACCTTTCATGATGTCTGGAGTACATGTATCATCCCTTTCATATAATTTGGAGTAGAAATCTTTCACTCTTGCCAAAATTTCGCCTCTATTTCTTGTTATAGAACCATCTTCTTTTCTCAGAGCCATAATCTGTTTTCTTCCCTTACTGAGATGTCCCTTTGCTATCTTAAGGCTTTGGTTGTTTTCAATTGCTTTCCTCACTAGCTCACAGTTGAATTTCCTTACGTCTTCAGTGATACTTTTTCGTGTTGTCTTGCATAGCTCTATATATTCCACTTTGGAAGTCACATCTTCTTTAGTTGTCCTCATCTCTCTTCTTTTTTGCATCAACATTTTGGTTTTTCCTGATAATTTGTTCACATGCAACTTGTTCTTAGACCCAGCTAATTTTGTTGCTGTTTCCATTAGAGCTTTGGTTACTTTTCTGTTAACTTCCGAAATATCCACTTCTTCCGATGTTAGGCCTTCTAAAGCAGAGAATCTGTTCTTCAGTTCCAACTTGAAAGTATTATGGTGTTTTTTAAGGTTGGTTATGTCAATACATTTTGTTTGTCTTATGAGCTTGCCACGTTCCAGTTTAGTGTTGAGGTGCATCTTACATCTCACCAATCTATGGTCACTACCTGTGTTGAACTTGTTCAGCACACTGCAGTCTTCGATGACGAATTTTTTGTTACACATAATAAAATCAATTTCACTTGTCGTCCCAATTGGATGTCTCCATGTCCATTTCCTGTGTGGCTTTTTCTTGAAAAAGGAGTTCAAGATGAAAAATCCTTCTGCCTCTGCAAACTCAACGAGAGTATTTCCACGCTGGTTTCTGTTGCCGTGACCGAATTTACCTACTGAAGTTTCATTCTGTTGCCGTTGCCCTATTTTTGCATTGAAATCTCCCATAATTATCTTCAAGTGCTGCTTACCTTTATTATTTAGATGACGAATTTCCTCATAAAATTCTTCAATTTCTTCTTCAGGATGACTTGTGGTGGGTGCATAAGTTTGAATAATCTGAGCCTGGTATCTTCTCGATAGTTGGATAACGAGTCGTGCAGCTCTGTCAGAGGAACTTTCAACTTCTACCACTTTATCCTTCAGTTTCTTGTTTATTATAAATCCAACACCACTAGTTCTGCCAGTATCTGTCCCACGATAATAGAAGAGATGTCCACTTTTCAGTTCAATGAGATCTTCTCCTTTTCTCCTTACCTCACTTAGCCCGACGATGTCCCACTTGATCCTTTGTAGTTCCTCTTCCAATTCAAGAAGCCTTGATTCTCATAGCTCATTTTAAATCCTTTAACTTTACCTTTTACAGTTCCATCATTTAGTATGTATCCATAGTCTTTTGGTGCACCAGCTATCCAGGATTTCATATATTTGTCCTCTCCCAATTCATCTGTCCATTCTCCTAACATGCATCCTGTTTTGATTTTATTAGTTCCATCATCTATATACACAACACTATCTGTGTCTTTATAAATCACTTTTTCACGTAATTTATCAAGCATTTTATATAATCTAATTCTAGCAGAACTAGTGGTGAAAGCTGCTATATAAACGTTAGTATTGAAGTTATTTTTAACATATTCACCTTTCATTTTATAAGTCATTTCTACACAGTCATCATTCATAAATATCATATTTAATTCTTTGAGATTATCATCTAATATAATTTTATAAAATTCATCTAAATCCATTACGTATTTAGTCTGTTTCATATTTTTTCTCTGTCCAAACTTACCCCATAATGAGTTCAAACATATCTTACTTATAAATCTCATTCCTGGATTTTTTTCTATTTTTTCTAATTTTATATCTAATTTCTTGTAAACTGTCTTCTTATATTCTTTTTCACTTTTAAAGTTTTCAGACCATTTATCATCTGTTTCTAATTTGATTTTCAAAAACATTTTAACGTAATCTCTAAATAGTTCATCAGTTTTATTTTCAAAATTCCAAACCTCATATATTCTTAAAATTTTATATCTTTTTTTAATTGCTAAATTCATTTCATCAGTAGTCCATGTACTAGTGAAACATCTTTCGTCTCTTTTATGATTACACTCCTTATTTCTAATTTCAAAGCATTCTTTACATTTCTTTTTATCTACAACAGTTTTAAAGTGATTACATTTGATAGTTTTAGAACATGATTTACAAAGAGCAAACATCAATTTTTCATCTTTAATTGGCAACACTGGATGATATAAATTTCTAGGTGGTAAGACCTTACATTTGATGAAACCATACCATTCTTTATCAAATTTTTCAGGATTAAATATCTTAACAGGATGACCAATTGGATAATTATCAAAGTAATTTACAGTTGGATACAGTGAACATACATCAATATATCTACCTTTTTCATTATTTTTAAATTCATATTTCAATTTAGTAGGCTCACACCTACCCCCATAAAATGCATCTCTAGGATTTAAAGGTTCCACGAAATCTCTATTCCATTCATTTTTTATATATTTTTTAATTTCTTTATTATTATTAAAATCACATTCCCATATAACAATTAATTCATATCCAGCTTTTAAAATCTTCTTTTGAATCCTCTTAGTTCTTTTATATAAGTCTTTCATACATATCTGATTCTGTTCATTTATAGTTGATTCTCTATAACATCTATTACATCCATGCCAGTGACATCCATGAAATTGAAACACTGTGTTTTCATAAAATCCATCTACTTTATAAATTTTCTTACCTAATTTTAATTTTTTCTCTCCACCATTTAATGCATGTTGAATATTGATATTATTCTTTTTAGACAGATAATCTAACCAAGCAATTGATTTTTTACTATATTTGTCTTTTTGAATTGTATCATCATCTATGGCAATTGTACCTTTTTTTAAGAATTTATCTCTATAAATACTCATGCATACACCTGCTAGAGTTACATATTTAAATGGATCGATATTTGCGATTTCTAAGAATAATCTTCTCAATTCTAAACATCCTCTTCTTAAAATATCTACATCTGATCTACAGTATTTAACAAATTCTTTTTGAAAATCAAACGTATCGTTTTTAACAGTTTCATACCATTTTAAGAATTCATTTCTCTCTTCAGATTTCATAGAATCACATCCATAGTAATGTTTTTCAGGGTATTTACCTATATAATTTTGATTACATTCTTTATTAAAATAATGAGGAAAATAACCTTTTGCCATCTCTTCTAACCCAAATGTTTTTGGAAAATCTCTTAATGGAATCATAGTAAAATTGATTGAATCTATGAATCTTATATTATATCCAGATGCCTGCATATAATTGAGTTTATTTCCATTATATATAGTAAACACTTCTATTTTGTTTTTAAAACAGTATTTAGCTAAGAATTGAAAATCAAAGCCTTTACCATAATGAGCTAGTACAGTATATCCAAAATGTTTTTGTTGAAATAACCAATTACAAAAATCATTTTCATTTTCAAATATCTTTTCACTACCATCATACATTTGACATACAACTAGATTAACTTCATGAGTTCCTGTTTCTTGTTTAGTTTCAACATCAAAGAATATATATTTCTCAGTATATTCATATCTACATTTTTCACACCAATCTTTTCGATTTCTTGTTAACTTAGGACAATCATTTTCACATTTACCACCTTTAGCATCTTTACGTTTCATATAGCATTTATGATCATGTAATACATATTTCCAACAATTTTTACATCTCTTTTCACCACATACATGCTCTTTGGGTTTTCTCTCATATCGATTAATAATTCTTTTACATTTTAAACATTTCCATAGACATTTACATACACTAACACCTTTCTTATTTTTTCTTTTGTGGTTATCAAAACACTCCTCACCTTTAAATAATCGATTACATTTTTTACAAAATATCTCTTCACCATTACAGTTACTATCTGTTTTAAAACATCTATCACATTTGAGAGGACATCTGTGTTGATCTGATCTTTTATAGCTTATTTGACAATAATCACAGTAATTCTCTTTTCCTAAAAATCCTTTAACAGAAGTAATTACATCGAAATGATTTCTATTTTTCAATATGTAAATACATGTAGATTTATATTTACCACTATATATACGTTCATTAAAATTCTCTCTGCAAAATATATTTATCTGAATATCTAAGAATTCTTCAAATATTTTAACCTCTTCTAAGCAACATATTTCTAATGGAATATTGCATAGTTCATGTAATTTTACAGCTAATGATTTTTGTAAAACTCTACCCATTTTGATGTATCTAATATCATTTTTTGATAATTCATTATGATTCAATTTATCACATAATAGCTTAGGATTTTGAATAGATAGAGCAGTTACAATTGATCTAGCTAAACATATGTTATCATCATTTTTTATCTGACAGATACTTCTTTTATTTTCTATTGTTTCATCATTAATTATCTTTATATGTTTACCTCCTGAAGGTAATTTAATTACATTAAAATCAAATATACAATCAGTTATTTCTAATTCCTTATATTCAATTTGATCAGATAATTTATAAATATATAGCTCATAGGCATCCTTAGTATACATCATTTTATCACGAAATGGTTTATTCAGTTTAGGATTATATACAATTATATCTACTTTACCTTGAATTTTACCAATTGCTTTTCTAAATATATGTTGTAAAATATTGAAATATTGTTCAGGTTTAATGTTTACTCCAGCTACTCTATAATTCTTTCTATGTACCATATATTTTTTAATATATTTTCCTTTTGTTTCAATAATTTCATAATCAGGTTTAAATAATTTTTCAAGATTTACATCTGTTTTAATTTTCTTTTCTTTTCTTGGTTTCAGTTTGTTATCTTTGAATTTTAAGTTAAAAGAATCAAATAATTTTTTAATTCTATTTCTTCTCTCTGGATGATTAATAAATATTTTTCTTTTTCTATCTAAATATTCTGATGTATCTAATCCAAGGATATCTACTAAAACAGACTTATAATCACCTGTATTTCTAATATATTTTATCAACGATTTAATTAAATCATCTTTTTTTACATTTCGTTTTCTGATATTTAATCTTTTTAAAGCATTTCTAAGTTTCTGAACACTAATAGCATTCAGAGCACTTTTAAGATGCACAATAATAGGCTTCAAAGACTTTTCCATTTATTAAAAAAAAAAAATTTGTAACTATTTATAGGCAGGTATTTTTTATAAACAGATTTTTAAAAGACGTTTATGTGAAGAACTTCTTAAATGTCTTTGATAATGAGCATAAGTATATTCTCTTCCACAATCACAAACCAGTTTACTATATAGAGTATAAGTTTGACAATATTTGCAAATATGCTGACGATCAACTCTACCATAACGACGATGAATGTAAAATTCATCTATAGGTTTTGTTTGTTTACAACTTTTGCATATTTTGTTCTCCATTTATTAGGAAACAAATTTATAAAATACTTTGCTTTAAGCTTGCTGCTTTAAAGTCTTCCCAGATCTTTTCATTTTTTGGATTTATATTAATTTTAATATCATTTGATATATTATAATAGTCACAAATTTTTTTAATAAAATATACATATTTTAAATTTTTTCTCATAGTACATAAAATCCAATAATTTTAAAAATAAATCTTCTGCTTCCTTATTAAATTTAAGGTTATTTTTTCTTTTAAACTGATTAAAATATCTTATTCTACTAACATATCTACTTTTTAAATATTTATTATAATCTATATAATAACAGTCTTCCTCTTCATCATATTTCATTCTTTTTATTTGTTTCATTACTTTTTTAAAATTTTCAGGAATTTCAATTTGTTCTTCTTCTGAATAAGAAAAGTAATTCGCTTCTTCAATATCATTATCCATTTATTAGATATCATTTTATTAAAAACTTTCTTTTAATATTGTATTCGTCAGTATTCAGTTGTTCTAATTATTTTCAGTTTTTTCTTTCACATATAGATGGTAGCACAAGCAATTAAATCTCTTTCTTGCTTAGATGTAGTCATTACTGATAAGCTGCGAGCGAAAATGTTTACATAACCAGAGTTGAACAGCTGCCAAAATACTCTCCACGGCGCGCGATTATGTCCTCGGAAAGAAGCAGTTCTTCGTTACGTAACAACTTTGGATCATCGCCAAGTTTCTCTTGCTTGAAACGTAAATATATGTTTCAAGCAAGAATTTATCGGCCTGTGTTGGCAGATTGGTAGCGAGTCAGGCATGCATGCAAAAGGTCTCAGGTTCGAATCTCGGTACGGTAGAATGGCTCCCTGTCCTAAACTTTGAAATCAGAGTTTGGGTTCACGGTAGAGCGTGTGCGTGAATAACATCTGATGGTAGAGAGTGTGTGCGGTGGAGGGTCTTTAGAGTTAACGCCCACCTGGCTGGCCAGGTACAAAAAAAATGAAGCATAGACCCTCCACCGAAAGGGCGTTTTGCAAAAAATTTTCAAATTACAACCCAACTGTTAAATTCATCAGGATATCCCAACCATTTAACTAAGTATTTATTTCCTTTCTTTCTAATAATTTTTTCAATCTTATAAACCTCATCTTTCTTATCATATTTAACCAGTTCCTTTTCATAAAATGTTCCTGTAATTTCTTCATTATTTAAATCTTTTATTTTATATGTCGGAGGATCTGCGTTCAATATATCGGAAATTATAAATATTTCTTCTGTAAATGTTGGAAGATAACCTTTCTTAAATTCTCTTTTATATTTTGAAATTCTTATTTTATCTCCTTTTTGATATTTTGGTTTATTTTTTCTCTTTTTTCTTTATACAAATTATTATAAACTTTTAATTCATTTTCTTCCTTACTTGCTTCTATAGGTGTCATTTTAATGGATCTATGATAAGAATTATTATAATTCTTAATTAATTTATCTAGTACATTTAACCACTTTCTAGTATTATTTGCTGTGAAATACTTCCACATTTTAGTCTTTAAAGTTCTATTGAATCTTTCAATAACAGCACATTTAATCTCAATATTCTCAGTTGTAAACCAGTGAATATTTTCATCCTTGAATAACTTTTGAGTTTGTTTATTTATAAATTCTGTACCCTTCTCTGTTTGAAGTTTTTCTGGTTTTCTTTCTTTAAATATTTTTTTAAATGCTCTAGTTACCTCTTCACCTGTTTTTCTTTTAATCGGAATTGTCCAAGCATATTTACTGAATATATCAATCACTGATAAAATATAATTTGTGTCATTATTAAAGGATTTAAATTCTTGCATATCTATAAGGTCAGCTTGAAATTGGTCATTGACATGAGAAACATAAATTCTTCTTCTTTTAAATCTATGAATAAGTGGTTTATGTTTTGTATATACATCTTGTTGATGTAAAAACTCTTCTATATCTTTCCTGGGTAATTTAGTTTTTCTTTGTAATTCATTAATACCACAATAACCAGTTTCTGGTGTATAATAAATATTTTTAAGGTCTACGTCTTTAAAACAACACTCTTTTTAGATCCACAGACTGCACATATTCCTTTTGCCATGCGTCTTTCATTTTTAGCTACTGTTTCTTGAATATCTTTAGTTTCAGTTTTCTGTTTGCATTTTAAGCAATACATATAGGATGAAATTCCTAAACCAAATGTTTTCTTTGCTTTTATAATTGGTTTTATAACAGCTCTAGCTTGTTTCTCTCCTAATGGATAGAATCCACTTGTAGTGTTTTCAATTGAATCTAAATCGTTTAAGAGTTCTTGATCAGCAATATGTCTCTGTTTAGTATCTTTAGTTTTACTATAAGCTACGTCATGTTTTTTACAAGCTTTATCAACTCTGTTAATTCCTGGATCACCTCTTTTTAATCTCTTTTCTAATTTTGTAAAAGGGCCACAATACTGGTACCCTGGTATATGCATTTCAGGTGGATTTAATTTATCTTGTAACCATCCTACTATATCACCTCCTTGTAATTCCATTTATTTAAGTGTAAATCTATTTTACATATCTATAACCATTTAGCTGTGTTTGTTTTACATATTTTTCTAAAGGAAAATACTTAATATTTTTTATAAAATCTTCTTCTCTAATGTAAGCATCCTGTTCTGAAATTGAATTAGCGTTTATTAAATTTAATATTTGTTTATAAAATTTGTAAGCTTGTTTATATTCTTCTTTTCTTTCTGAAATATTTAGAGTTTTATCAACACCTTCAATGACTCCTGCTCCTAAAGAAAGAGCTGCTAAAGGAATAAATGCAAAAGCTGATAAACCTGAAGCACTAAATATAAATTTGCCTACTGATAGTGATATACTAATTTTATTATAGTAATTAAAACTTTTTCTGTATACATACATTTTCTTTTCTAAATATTCTTCCATTTATATGGGATCAAAGTTATGTCTGTATCTCATATGAGGATTTTTCAAATCTAACATGAAGAAATCATAAGGTTTTTTAATACTTTTTTGATAAGGATCTATATTAAAATCACCATCAATTTCTCTAATAATTTGTTTAATTTCTCTGTGCTGAAGTTTAAAAAATATAAAGTAATCACAGTTTTTTCTTATATCAATAGGTGTTGAATAATAGGTCTGTGATAAATAAATAATGGATGCATTTTTCTTCCTTCCTCTTATAAAAAATTTTTCAATTTCGTTTTGATCTTTTTCTTTTACACAGTCATCAAAAATAACTAGGTTTTTTAATGAAGGATCTAAGTCATCTACAGTAATCATCATCATCATCATTGTCAACCATTATCAATCCACTGCTGGACGAAGGTCTCCCCAAGTTTCCTCCACAACGGTCTGTCTTGTGCCAGTCTCCTCCATGTCACTCCCGCATATTTACGAATTTCATCCACCCATCTCCCATGTGGTCTTTTTCTGGGTCTTTTCCTGTCCCTTGGAATCCAATCTAAAATTTCGGCTGTCCATCTATGGTCTGTCCTTCTGGCAGTATGTCCAGCCCATTGCCATTTCAGGGATTTAACCCTGATCATGATGTCTTCCACTCTCGTCATTTTTCGGATCCACGAGTTTCTCTTCTTATCTCTCCTGGTTATACCAAGCATGCACCTCTCCATGCTTCTTTGAGTTATCTGCAGCCTTTGTATGTCTCTTTTAGTTAAGGTCCACGTCTCTGCACCATACGTAAGCACTGGAAGGATGCATTGATCAAACACTTTTCTTTTAAGACATAATGGCATATTGCTCTTGAAAATTATGCTGTTTCTTCCAAAAGCTCTCCAGGCAAGTTTTGTACGCCGATTAATTTCTTCATCAATGTGACCCTCACTTGATATCTGCTGTCCAAGATAAACGTACGTATCTGTTATCTCCAGTTTTTCTCCATCAATTGATAAATCTTCATTTCTTGTAAAATTATTGAACATCACTTTTGTCTTCTGAAAGTTCATTTTTAATCCCACTTCTTTACTCTTGTCAGCAAGTTCCTGGATCATACTCTGCAGCTCTGATGGGGTAGTTGCAAAAATGACTACGTCATCAGCAAAACGAAGGTGGGTTAGATAATCTCCATTAATCTTTATTCCTTTGTTTTTCCAGTTCAGTGGTTGAAAGACATTTTCCAATGTAGCATTAAAGAGCTTCGGAGATATGGTGTCACCTTGTCTCACTCCCTTTCCAATTTTTATGTGTGTTGTATTTTCAAACAGCCGAATCTTTGCACTTGCATTTTCATAGATGTTATTAATAATATTAATGTATGCATCTTCAATACCGCAGGATTTCAGAGCCGTGGTAACTGCTGATGGTTTCACCGAATCAAAGGCTTTTTCATAATCGATAAAAGCCATGCACAATGGAAGTTCATATTCCCTCGCTCTTTCAATTAGTTCTCTCAGTACGTGGATATGATCTATTGTGCTGTAGCCACTCCTGAATCCAGCTTGTTCTCTCGGTTGAGCCATGTCCAGTGTTACCTTCAAGCGGTGTGAAAGAACTTTAGTGAAGATTTTATAAACCACTGATAGGAGGCTGATAGGTCTGTAGTTCCTGAGATCCTCAATGTCACCTTTTTTATGTAGCAGGATCATTGTAGCATTGTTCCAATCCTCAGGAATCTTCCCTTCATTAAGGCATCGAGTGAAAATTTGGGCGAGTACTGTTTCGATTTCTCCACTTGCTTCTTGTATGATGTCTATAGTAATTCCATCTTCTCCTGGAGCTTTCCCCCGCTTCATGTTCTTGATTGCATGAGCAACTTCTGCTGGGAGGACTGGAAGAACTCTGGTACCTTTCATGATGTCTGGAGTACATGTATCATCCCTTTCATATAATTTGGAGTAGAAATCTTTCACTCTTGTCAAAATTTCTGCCTCTATTTCTTGTTATAGAACCATCTTCTTTTCTCAGAGCCATAATCTGTTTTCTTCCCTTACTGAGATGTCCCTTTGCTATCTTAAGGCTTTGGTTGTTTTCAATTGCTTTCCTCACTAGCTCACAGTTGAATTTCCTTACGTCTTCAGTGATACTTTTTCGTGTTGTCTTGCATAGCTCTATATATTCCATTTTGGAAGTCACATCTTCTTTAGTTGTCCTCATCTCTCTTCTTTTTTGCATCAACATTTTGGTTTTTCCTGATAATTTGTTCACATGCAACTTGTTCTTAGACCCAGCTAATTTTGTTGCTGTTTCCATTAGAGCTTTGGTTACTTTTCTGTTAACTTCCGAAATATCCACTTCTTCCGATGTTAGGCCTTCTAAAGCAGAGAATCTGTTCTTCAGTTCCAACTTGAAAGTATTATGGTGTTTTTTAAGGTTGGTTATGTCAATACATTTTGTTTGTCTTATGAGCTTGCCACGTTCCAGTTTAGTGTTGAGGTGCATCTTACATCTCACCAATCTATGGTCACTACCTGTGTTGAACTTGTTCAGCACACTGCAGTCTTCGATGACGAATTTTTTGTTACACATAATAAAATCAATTTCACTTGTCGTTCCAATTGGATGTCTCCATGTCCATTTCCTGTGTGGCTTTTTCTTTGAAAAAGGAGTTCAAGATGAAAAATCCTTCTGCCTCTGCAAACTCAACGAGAGTATTTCCACGCTGGTTTCTGTTGCCGTGACCGAATTTACCTACTGAAGTTTCATTCTGTTGCCGTTGCCCTATTTTTGCATTGAAATCTCCCATAATTATCTTCAAGTGCTGCTTACCTTTATTATTTAGATGACGAATTTCCTCATAAAATTCTTCAATTTCTTCTTCAGGATGACTTGTGGTGGGTGCATAAGTTTGAATAATCTGAGCCTGGTATCTTCTCGATAGTTGGATAACGAGTCGTGCAGCTCTGTCAGAGGAACTTTCAACTTCTACCACTTTATCCTTCAGTTTCTTGTTTATTATAAATCCAACACCACTAGTTCTGCCAGTATCTGTCCCACGATAATAGAAGAGATGTCCACTTTTCAGTTCAATGAGATCTTCTCCTTTTCTCCTTACCTCACTTAGCCCGACGATGTCCCACTTGATCCTTTGTAGTTCCTCTTCCAATTCAAGAAGCCTTGAATCAGAAGATAGGGAGCGTCCGTTATAGGTAGCCAAGGTCAGCATCAAATGGCAGCCTAGTCCGGTCCTCCGGGGATTCTTAGCACCCTCTGCCTTCATGTCGCACTGGCCGCTGCCTTGGCCAGGTACATTCCAGCTGCCGGAGACTGAGGGCCAAGATTTAAGTTGTAGAGTCATTTTGGAGGTGTTTGGCCATAACTCACCACGCTGGCCAAGCGGGTTGGTGAGTGTGGGATAGCATTTCCTCTGATCCCGATGGTATAGTTATACCGCTATTGGCGGTCGTCAGAGCCCCTTTAGTGGGAACAGGATGCACCACGAGAAGGCGGGGTTGACATTTGTCAAGGAGAGGCTGTGATGTTACGCATCACCTGACCTTACATCCCATCTACAGTAATAAATTCATTTATGTCTGAACTAAATAATGTTTCTTTCTTAAACTTTTTAAATAATTTTAATAACTTATTTTTATTCTTTCCCTTTATTTTTAAAATGTCTTCCTCTTCTATATCATCAAACACTGAGTAATTTTCTTTTAATTTAGAGTATTTAGGTTCGTTAATATCTTTTGCACATATGAATAATGCATCAAAATTTAAATGATCATATATTAAATTTAATAGTAAATTTGTTTTTCCACATCCTGAAGATCCTGTTATTAAAAGTTTAAAAGGATGAATAGGTAATATTGGATTTTGATTTGGATCTATAAATTCTTCTGGTTCTGAATAATCTTTTAGTTTAATGCTGCAAGGCTTAATCATATTTATTTAATAGAAATTCAGCATCTTCAATAAACATTTCAGCTTCAAATAATAAGTCTTCAGCTGGTATTCCTTGAGATAAATAACATTCAGCTAGATATAATGCCATTTCAGCAAAAGATAAATATTCTTCAATTTGTTCTTCCATTTATATAAGTAAAATAATTTGCTTGGTAGTAAAATAATTTGCTTGGAAGTAAAATAATTTGCTTGGAAGCAAATTTTCAGTTAAATAAATGAGTAAAGTGATACAAGATTTATTAAAATTAGCAAAAGTAAATGCTGAACTAAGAAAACGAAATAAGGAAAAGCAATTAGAAGATTTAGGATATGAAGAGGCAATCACAAAATTTCATAAACCTATAGTTGAAAAATTAGAATATCAAGATGTATCTAGAAAAGAAAATTTAAAAGCTATTCAAGATGCAATTGAAGAACTTTCATTTCAACCAATTGCAGAATCTTCAAGATTTCCTGCCTTAGAAGATGTTGAAGAACCTATTTCAGATGCTAAAGAAATGTATGAGAGAGAAGCAGGAATTCATAAAATTAACTTAAACAAAAACTTGAATGTATCAGTTATTAAAAAAAGTTAGGATTTGATTTACCTTCAGAATTAGTTAATAAGTCTGATGAAGAGATTGATGAAAAAATAAAACAAGCAAATGAAAAAATCAGTGAAATCGGACGTCTAAAAGGTCCTCAAGTAAAAGCACTTAATAATGCTAAAGATGAAGAAAAAAGAAAAAATTAGAGAAAAAAATTGATCGTTTCGATTATAAAATGGCTGAGGTGCGAAAATATATTAGAGCATTAGAAGCTCTCAAAATGGGGAATTACTATATGGGTGAGGGTCTTAATATTTTAGATAAATTAACAGATAAAATATGTAAGGGAACTAAAAATAAGAAAGTATATAACCAAGTAGTTCAAATACTAGATTTATTATTGAAAGAGGGTAAAATGACTAATGAGCAAGTAAAACAATATTATTCAAAGTTTCTATCTTAATAAATGAGTAATTATATTGTATCAAGAATTTATTTGAGTGAAGGTCAGAAAAACAAATTAAAATCAGCAGTTAAGAAAGGTGAAGAAATTACATTGCAAATTGATAAAACTAAAAGTGCTAATCATGATATGTATTTAACAAAAACTCAAATTACTCAAATTAAAAATGGTAAACGAATAACTATAAGTAAGACACAATTAAAGAAAAACGGAGGTATTTTACCCTCTTTGATCCCTATCTTAGCTGCTCTTGGTACTGGTGCTTTATCTGGTGCTGCTAGTTTTGGTGTGAATAAAGCTTTAAGTAAAGTAACTGGATCAGGTTGTAAACCGAAAGGTTCACACCTTAAAAAAAAACATTCTGGAAAGGGAGTTCTTCAGAATTACGAGGTATATCCAATAAAACGATAGAACAAAATATGAAAGATGTAAAAGGATTCAGAGGTGTATTTACATCAGATTTATTACCTAAAAAGATTAAGAAATTTGAAAGTGGAATTATTAATTTAGAAATATCTACAGGACCTGGGACTCATTGGGTCTGTTATTATAATGATCCTAAATATAATTTTGTGGAATATTTTGATCCATTTGGAGAATATAAATATAAAGACATTAAATTGAATAACATTTTCATACCTAAAAATATTGTAAAATATCTTGAAACATCTAATAAAGGAATTAGATATAATTCGAGTTTTTTACAAGAACCAACATCTGTTAAATGTGGTTTTTATTGTATGAAATACATAACTCAAAGGAATAAAGGTAAATCACCTGTTGAAGTTTTATATTCTTTTACCCAAGAACCAAGTGGTTATAATGAAGATTTTGTGCTTAATAAATGTTAATTTTAGATTCAAAAAATTTTGAGAAATCAGAAGATTTTACAATTGAATATGTCCCACCTATTCCTGTTAATGAAAATTCAAAAATAGCTTTAAAATCTATGTCTATGTGGGTTTCATGGAACAATATTGATGAAGAAAAATAATACATTTAAGTATTTTGATTTTAGTTTATGGCATGAAATAACTTTAGATAATGGAAATTACACATTAAGGGAATTAAATAACTTTTTAATAAAACGATTTGGAGATGAACCACCAATTAAATTCAAAGCTAATTTCGCTACACAGCGCTTTATAATTGAATTAAAAGATGAATATAAAATTGATCTTAGAGAGAGTACATTACATGAAATTTTAGGATTTGAATCAGAAATATATGAAGATAATCATCAGGAAGGAAAATATATGGCAAACATTTCTAGAGGAGTTGATGACATACACATTCATTGTGATGTAATTACAGGAGCTCTATATAATAATATTAATTCAGATATTTTATATTCTTTTACGCCATCTAATCCTCCTGGTAGTTTAATAAAAATTGATGAAATAAATCCTTTATTTTTACCCATTAATAGACGAAATTATATTCATAGAATTCGAATGTATATCACGAATCAAGATAATGAACTGATAGACTTGAATAATATGAGAGTTTTATATAGATTAATTTTAGCTTAATAAATGAATTATAACAAACATAGATTATATGCAAAACGATATGGTGGTAATATCTTCACTGAAGGAATTGGAAAAAAATATTAGAAGTTTTAGGTAAATCAGCAATTGAAGATAAAGCTAAAAAAGTTATTCAAAATAAACTTGAAAATATATTATCTAAACCTCCTGTAACTGTTAATGATATATTAGCTAAAACGAAAATTCAGGATGGATCTGGTTTGAAACGGTATAAATGAGTTTTTTATCCTAATAAATGGAAAAAACTTTGGGACTTAAAAGCTATTCCAGATTATTATAGTAATAAAATTGCTAAGTATGAATACATAAAACATAATGAAGATAGTACTAATGTAAAAGAATCTGATCAATATAAGTTTACTATTAAAGATACAAATTCACCTATATTATATAGTAACGGTTATATATGCTTAGAAAGTAAAATAGTAAAAAATAATAATGATACTATAGGAACTGATAATGTTACATTTGTAAATGGTGGGAATCTGTTTAGATCCGCTTCATTAACTATAGGAAAAGAACAAACTGATTCTAATATTGAATGTGCTTCATTAATTCATCAAATTAATGGACTTATAAATTTCACAAAAGATTATTCCACTTCAGAGGCTACAAATATGATGTATTATGTTGATACATCAGAATCAGCTGATAAAGATAAAATAGTAATAGATGATCCTAATAAAGATGTAAAGAAAGGATCAGATATCAAATTAAAAGAAAATGCCTCTTATAATAAAGGATTTAGACAGAGATGGCTTTTAACAAAAACAGTAATGTAATAAAATTTTGGATTCCTTTAAGACAACTGTTTGGGTTCCTCAACGATTTTAGAAGATTAATTTCTGATATAAAAGTTACATTTGAATTTCAAAGAAATAGTCATAATGATATGTTATACACAGATGTTGCAAATCCCAATTATAAAGTTATTATATCTGATTTTCAATTATGGTTACCTTATGTAGAGTTGTACCCATCCATTGAGGCTGAATTTAAAAGTATAGCTTTGAATTCTACACCTATTGAAATTACTTGGTGTTCTGCTTCAATTGAGAAAAGTAATCAGCAAACAACATCAAGTGGTGCATGTCATATAAGAACTACATCTGATGAGGTGTTAAGTGTTCTTGACATTCCACAGTATGTAGAAAAAGAAGGCAATCAAAATCAGAACAATATGGTTTTTGATAATTTAGATCTCCTTGAATGCTGGATATTATGTAATAATAAAAAAGTTCCAGAAGAAATTTATAAAACGAATTTTAAAGATGGGCAGTTAGATTATAATAGATGTTATTCTGAATTATTAGCAGCTGGATTAAATACTCATAATACTGAAAGTGGATGTCTTATAAGTTATGTAAATTATGCGAGATTGTATCCAATCTTTTATTTTAATTTATCTAATCATCCAGAGTATACTAATATTTCGAATTTAAGACTAGAATTTAACTGGAGATTAGGATCAAATCCAGGTAAACCATATAGATTTTATTTCATCGTGAATGAAACAAAAAGAGGATCACTTAATATGGCTAATAAGGAATTTAAAACTTTGAAAACTTTAGATTAAATAAATGAATTGGTACCCTTTTGGTTCGTCTTATGAAGAATTTGTAATTGGACCATCTGGACCTCCTGGAAATGGATTTAAATTAACAGATGATGGTAATTATGATATGGAAGAAAAAAATTTAAAAAATTGTAAAGAACCTATAGATGAACATGATGTTACTACAAGAGAATATGTTTTAAAACAAATGAGAGAGAATAATCTGGAAGTTAAAAATGAAATAGAAAAAAATATTAATGGTAGTTTTTCAGATTTTGTTCAAGAAACTGCTGTAAGAATAAGAGATTTAGATGCTGTACTTAAAGGTGAATTAAGTAATTTGGATCAAAAATATTTACATATTCAAGATGGGAATGTAATTAATGCAAAAGGTAAAAGAATAGGAAATGTTGCTGATCCTACAGCAGATAAGAATGCAGTGAATAAGAGGTATTTAGAAAACAATGTTTTAATTTTAAAAGATGAAAAGTTTGATGTTCAAAATAAAAGACTAGTGAATATTCCATCTCCTTAGGATATGTATGACGCAGTTAATAAAAATTACGTGGATAATCAAAAATGTTATGCAACAATTCAAGAAGATAAAAGAATATAATACTCTTGGTGCTATGCGTTACTGGGAAACAGTCGTTTTTATGAAATTTAGTAGCAATCTCCTTGACAGAAATATGAAACTGAGTGAAAATATGGATATGAAAATTACATTTTATTTACGTCCTAATTATACTAATGGGAAATCAGAAGTTTTAATTACACTTGGGGAGAATATATTATTTAATAGTGATGCCTACACAGATAAACCTTTAATACTCTTTGCATCAGGAAAAAAGAATGATGAATTAAGCATACAAGTCATGTCTTATTTAGAATTAAACATTTTTAAACCTTACTTAGAAATTGAAAAAATAACATACTTTTAATTCCATTTGAATTAGAACTTTAATCTTCCTACACTTTTTATCTTCCTAAATTTTTAATCTTTCTATAAGGGGTATCCATTTTGGGTACCCCTTTTTTTAATGCATTTTAAAAAAGGACTTTGCAAAGTAGTTTGTTTTACAACTTTTCTATTGATCACTAAATCCATCATTTCATCACTTTCAAAGCTATTCAAAGCTCAAAATGATTGCAATTGTTCAAAAAAGTCGTCAAATATCATCAAAAATGCGTGTTTTTATGATGTCTGTTTTTATGAAAAAACAGAGTAAAAACTTCAATTTTCAAAAATCTGATGTTTTTGACTATTTTATGCCCAAAAATCAATGATTTTTAATGAAAATATGGTGTTTTTGATCATAAAAAGCCTTAAAATGTTCGTGATTATTGAGGTCTGAAAAATCAAAAAATGCCTGATTTTGAGGTTTTTATGTGATTTTGGGGTGTGCCATAGTACCCCCTATATACTACTCAGGTAGCTTGAACTCTTGAGCAACTAGCATTCAGTTTATTCCTGCGAAAACTTACTCGTTTCTCGTCCCTCAAATTCAGCATTTTCTTCTCGTAAGCGTGTGTAATTAACTTCGTTTTGATTTTCTTTCAAAATAAAAATTTAGTTTTCGTAGGTATTCCAATTTACCAGCCCGTTATGCGTTGTAACTGTGAATGAGGAGAAGCTTTAGTAAAAGTCAGGGGAGAAGCAGGGGTTCGTGAAGAAATAAAGGAAATAAACTAACGCGGCACCTGAATAGCAAAAAGACAGATATAAAGTACATCGCTGTTTCAAAACGCTACGGGTGTTTCAAGCCATGTTGCGTAAATCAAAGTGAACCAACTCCGAAAAGAAAAACTCGTCATATTAAATTGAATGTGGTGGAATCCGCTTGCAGTTTTATCCTACTTTCGAACCGTAAGAGAGTTCTGAAATCCATTAAGGATGAAAGATAACCCGAATGTTAAAACAAAAACGAGTGGAAATGACGTCATGCGGGAATGATGACAAATTGGAAAAGCCCTGCGCTTGAAGTAACCCTGAGATACCGGCTGCTCATTGTTTTTCAAACAGCGTGAGCGCTTCTAGCTCACAATGCCCAAAACACATCGTTTAGCTCAAAATGGTAAGTGTTTCATTTGTAAAGTAGTTATCGAAATATTTTGCCCACCATTTAAGAAGGAAAATAACGGAATGCAATTCGTTTTAGAGGCGTTGCTTGGAATCCTATATCACGTCCAGAGGTTTTGGCACAAGTAGATGAAACGATGAAAAGCAAATAAATCATTCAGTGTGCATAGAAGATTAATCCATTTCTAATGCAAAACATTGTAGATATTTTCTCATTACCGTCACATTTTTACATTCGCACTAGGTGAACTCCTCTCAATAATGACGGGAGGAAATAAGATATGTACAGTAACTTTTTAATAATCATTTTTTTTGTGATGTCCGAGTGGGAAAGTATCATACATAAATGGGAAACGAATTTCCCCGAAGAAATAATTCTTTGCAAATACATGGAATGCGATATAAATGTAATCATTGGCACTGATGTGCCGTATTTTCACTATTGTTCATGTAGCCACTCTTTCGGAAAGTATGTTTCATGAGCATTACAGCACTGAAAAAAGTTCCACGTCATACAGTTGTTACGTCGCACGTTGATATAATTCGTAGTTTCCATTTACGGAGCACCTGTCAGAAAAAGCGAAATGCTACGTGGGACGCCACACAATTTTTTTTCTCGGTTGTTGCTATGGTGTTGATGCCACATGATTATGTCCGGGAAGCAGTTTCCATTCACTGAACATCTGCAGGAAAACACGGAAACCTAAGCGTGGCGTCACAAATATTTTTTCTCGGTTGTTGCTATGGTAATGACTCTTTCCACTGCGCCACCAAAGTAGGACAAACGTTCGGACAAAGCAAAATATATTGTTTGTGTGATCAGCATTGCAAATGGGCAATGCAATGTAAATTTTTCTGCGTATTGAAACACGGATTCTTCTGTGCTTAATGTTCCTGCCACCTTTTCTTTTGTTTCGAGTTTTATCGACCACCTTTAGCAATTCAATGGGCTATACTCAGGTAGCAAGACCTTGCAAGGTGATAACGTAGGCCTAACACTGAGCCATATTCCTTAATGACGATAGCGAAGTGTTGGGCCTAGGTTAAATGGTAAGGCTGTGCTACCTGGGTAAGCAGTCGCCCGCCCCTAATTTAGGGCCACTGATTCCAGGGAAGGAGAGAGCCAGTGCCATAAGAGAAACACAACATCCGTGCCTCACTGGGATGCGAACCCAAGCTCTCTCCGACGAATGGTAAGAAGCCAATGCTTAGAACACTGCGCCACTGAGGCGGCTTATCCTGCATTCACTACGGAAAAGTCGTAATAGTTAGTTGCGCCTAATCAGGCGGCTAAAAAGATAATGAGTGTGAATTAAGATGAGGCATAATATGGAGAGCAAAAATGTTTTCTTACTTGACTCCCTGAAAAGGCTTCCAGGCGAGTGAATATACAGCTTTCATACAGGTTTAGAAAGACTGGGAAATCTTTTCTATTTGTTCTGCTATTACATTCCACTTAATATACCACGAACACTATTCAGTCGACGCTATCTCAATGTAATTTTGCAGCTCCCGTGGCCGAGTGTTCAGTGGAATGTGTTTCTGGATAGTCGTCAGAGCTGGGTCCCGGATCTAGTCCCGGGTTAGGTATGAGTGGTGTGTTTGGCTCTTAACTTTCCCTAGAACCATTGGCCCTAAATTGCGTACACTTGACCCCTGAGAGTTGCTCATCGTGATTGTTTATCCCCCTCATACAAAAATCGCAGTTTCAGTTTGGACAATAGAAAAAGTCTGCCACGGCAAAGTTAGGGCGGTAAGGAGGATGGTAGATTACTGCAACCTGTTTGTAAGACGCTTATCGCTGTGGAATAAGGTGCGTTGTCGTGGAACACCGCTGAATAAGTGTGCGGTAATTATGATTCATTTTCTACTCATGTCTACTTTGAAAAACAAATGCTACACCATGAAGGAATGCACGATATCAGACAAAACTTGCCACACATGCAGACAAGTATAAAGGGCCGCCCCGGTGGCGCAGTGGTCTAAGCGATGGCCTCTGATCATTCGTCCGTAAGGTGTCTGGGTTCGAATCCCGGTGAGGCATGGATGTTGTGTTTGTCTTACGGCACTGGTTCTCTCCCTTCCCTGGAACCAGTGACCCTAAATTAGGGACAGGCGACTGCTTATAGCCCATTGAGTTGCTCACGGTGGTCGTTAAACCTCCAATCAAAAAAAGAAAAAACAAGTATAGAGGAAAGAAGAAATTTAGGGCGATGGATTACAGGAATGGGATGGGAGAGGAATAGCAGTAGCCCGAGTCAGAAGTAGAATGACTACTATGCTGGGCTATACGTTCGGCAACACGGCGTGGCATCGTGCGGAAAATTTCTCCAGTGGTATCCTGTGGTATCGCTGAGCATGCGTCGTTGATCTGTGTCGGCAATTCATTGACACTGCGAGGGGATCGCTTTAAGTAGTCTGTCAGCGGCATCTCACACACGCTCTGTATTGGGGAAAAGTCTGGCAATAGTGTTGGCCAGTGAAGTAGCTGGACACCTTGTTGGCACTATGTGATGATGTTGGTAGAGTGCGCGCGTGTGTGTGTGTGTGTGTGTGTGTGTGTGTGTGTGTGTGTGGAGGGAGCATTATCTTCTTAAAACTGGGTATCAGAGACACCACGGAGATTATATATCCTCATGCAGTCATTGCACCCATTATGCGTACGAGCGATGAAAGGCTGTTGAACTTCAGAGTGTTCCGAACCATGACACCAGGCTGAGATGTCGTATGATTCCAACGGTTGGCAGAAATATCAGCCGGGTGACCACGTTGTCTCCGGACTATCAAAAGGAGATCTTCGGCGCTAAGACAGAAACGAGACACGTCGCTGAATACGGCATGGTTTCATTTTTCCGGGTACGTATATCTGGTAATACACCACTGCAGGTTTACTTGACGATGTGCTGCGTGCGTGGTAGTCGTCGCAATACCTGGCGAGAAGACAAACCTCCGTCAGCCAATATGCGATTCACCGTCAGTGCCCATACGGCAATATATACAGGGTGATTCATAAAGAAGTATACAGTTTCAGCGCACTATAAAACAAGAACAATGTAAGATATTTTATGTTACGTGTAACAGAATTGTAGGGGAATGTTTCACGTTTTTTTAGAGACAGTCACAGATGCTCTATGTTTCACCCTTAGTCACACGACATACACCGAGCCGGTAATCCATTTTCGTACAAACGCGACGTAAGTTATCTGAATTTCGAGAAAGAAGCTGAAAATGTACGGAATCATTTTCAGCTTCTTTCTCAAAATTCTCCAGACAGTGGGCTGTGAAATCTACACTTCACGTCTCACCCTCTGCGTTGATTTTCCCGGGCTTCGTTGAATGGCGGTGCAAACACTATCGACGACTTCTTCCGATACATGCGGTCGTCCAGGACTTTTAAGTTTGCACAAACACCCCGTACTTTCCAATTGTAGATTGATTTTCTGGTTGGAGGTTCTTTTCCGAATCGTGATCGAAAATGCCGTTGCACAACAGTTACATATTCCATTTTGCTCAATTCAAGAACACAAAACGCCTTCTCCACTGCAGGCGCTGCCATTTTGACTGACTAGTCACGTGACACGCGCGCTGTAGACTATGTCACTTCCCTCAGTAGCGGGACACAAACTTTATAAGTACATCTACCTAACGGTTTGTAGTTGTGGTCCGTGTCTTCAACTGTTACTGTTTTACAGCATCTGGAAATTGCATACTCCTTTATGAATCACCCTATATAGCTGCCTGTACAGCTTGTCCGATATCGTCCGCTGTGGATTGTGAGGAGGTTACGGCTTGCCTTTTCATACAGCGATCGAAGCTTTCGGAAGTCCGCCAAAGTGCTCCAGTCCCACTACGGTGGCACGTGTTAGCTTCCTCTAACCACCATCGCCGCACAAGGCTGACAGGTCTTGCATCCCAATGCGTTTCCTCCTCGATGCGACGTAGGGACCTACGGAGCCTTGTCATACTCTGGTAAAGGCGTCCGTGTGATGATACGATTTCTGATGATGTCGTCTAGGCATTACCACTCCTTACAAGTGATTTCTTGTTCGAAATGACTATGACACAGTGGTTCACACGTCCATGGGGGAAACACAAAACTTAGCTAGGCCAAGCGGTTTTGTCCTTCTATCTCAATCATCAATTACGTGAGTGGTTCACAACTGCAATCATTTACATAACCCATCTGCGGAAATACTCTTATCAATTTGCACAACGCTCCGACAAATATTTTCTCGTGTGGCAGCTTCTTTTTCTTGGGAAGGGTTTAACGTCCACCGTGAGCAACGCAATTGGCTCTAAGCAGTCGCCGGTCCCTGATTTAGGGCCACTGGATTGAGGGAAGAGAGAGACAGCAAGAGCCAGTGCCGTAAGACAGACACAACATCCATGAATCACCGGGATTCTAACCCGGACCCATCTCGGACGAATAATCAGAGGTCAGTGCTTAGACTACTGTGTCACCGGGGCGGCTATGACATCTTCTACAAGAGTTGGACAGAATAATGTGAACACCATGCTCAGAGACGTGACTTTTAATGCAGCTACGTATCTCGCAATACTCAAAGGTATCCATCAGTTTTTGGTTGAAATAGCTTTGTTTAGAACCTCAAGGTACTGTTTAAGTGCACTTAAAGTGTCTTGTAAAATTTCTTTCAGGATGACGACGAAATGAGCGACCTAACGGACATCGAAAGAGCGCTAATTGTTGGTGGCCGGCTAGTTGGTGCCTCCGTGACAACAGTCGCCAGGGTAGTGAGCATATCGAGAGCTCCTGTGTCTAGCTTCATGACAGCATACCGTGTTCGTGGCAAAACCTCGTCTGCGAAACACAAGAGCGGCCGGAACACGACTCTGAGTGCTAGAGACAAGAGAGCATTAAAGAGAATTGTTACCCGTATTAAGAAAACCACGGAGCCGAAAATTAGAGCGGAGCTCAATTTGCATCGCCATACCCCGGTATCAACGAAAACAGTGCGCAGGAATCCGTATAAACAAAATATTCATGGCAGAGTTGCTATTGCAAAACCTCTGGTGACCCGGGTGAATGTACAACGGCGACGGCAGTGGTGTCAGGAGCATGCAACGTGGACTACCGATGCATAGAAGCGTGTAATGTGGTCGGATGAATACACATTCACATTATTCTCCACCGTAGGACGTGCTTATGTGTGGAGAACACCGTCAGATGCGTATACCCTAGACCCTCTGCTCCCAACAGTGCAGCATGGCGGTGATTCTGTCATGCTCTGGGCTGTCATTTTGTGATTTTCAGCAGGCCCCAGATCATCTTGAAAGGACAGATGACTGGCAAGGAGTATGAAACCATTTTGCCCAACCATGTCCATCCAATGGCTCCTGCATTGTTTCCTGTAGGGCATGCTTTGTATCAAGATGATAACGCCCCAATTCACAGAGTTCGGAATGTCAAAGCTTGGTTTGAGGAACATGAGGACAAACTTTCACACATTTCGTAGCTTCCCCAATCACCAGACTTAAACGTCATCGAGTCACTATGGTCTGTATTGTAAAACAGAGTAAGATCCAGTTATCATCCTCCTGCATCTCTCAAGGAACTGGAGCAGTTCCTGCATGAAGAATGGTGTAACATCCTACTAACCACCATCCAGGTTTCGCATGCGTCCATTCCAAGGAGGATTCAGGCGGTTTTGAATGCCAAAGGTGGTCCCGCACTCTTTTAGGTACGAGAAAGCTAGGTGTTCACATTATTCTGTCCAATCTCTGTATGTTGAGCAGTGTAACTCACTTTCTAGTTTTTTCAGCTATAAATAATCATTTGCTAGCATATTGCCCACTTTTTCCACCAGTTATTGGTTCTCAGTCGTCCGCATAAAATATAGTCTTTAAGGATCTAATACATACATGGGGAGATCATCTCAATAAGCTTTCTATAACATTTCAAATTCATCTGTGGGATTCGCCTTCAGTTTTTCAGGAAACATGATATTGATCCATTATTCCATTCTCACAATTTTATGCTTTTCTATAATGCTCTCTCCCGCAGACTCTGGCTTTAGATTTTTAGTTTAACGATTCAGTGTCATTACTTTCTTGCCGCACCGAGTATGAGGTACATCTACTAAGTAATGAATATATATTCAGATCAAAACTTCTGTAGACTTGTAGCATCAGCATTTTAGAGTTAATCAAGTCAGTTGTGCAGCTGTAACAAATAAAAGTGCGTGCCGTTTTCGGCTGCCTGTTATTTGCGGTGCGTTTTCGTTTAAACGGTTTTGACCGAAAATAGTGGTATCCCCTTAGTCCTACACTTTACTCCCTAGACGTAGCTTCAAATGGCGTTTATTGTTTATTTCTACTCTTTCCATATGGAAGTATCGTTAAGTTAGATATACAACGTGTGTTTTACGCTTTCCAACCATAGGTTGAAGAAGCGTATATGCTCTAGCTTTGTCCGTCCGTCTGTCGGCGCGATAACTCGCGTAAAAATGGTTCGATTTCGATGAAATTGTATTATGTGGTAGGTGACCACCTGGGGACGAACCCGATTGAAAATGGACGAAATGGGGTCAAAGGTCACGGCATAGGACCGGGATCCATTCCATTGCCCTTATGCGTCATAACTTGCGTAAATACAGTTCGATGTCGTTGAAACGTTAGTATATTGTAGGGGACAACCTGGGAATAAACCCTGTTGAAAATGGGTGCAGTGAGGTCAAAGCTCATGACATAGGAGTGGAATGCATTCCATTGCCCTTATGCGTCATAACGTGCATAAAATTGTTCGATTTCGATGAAATTTTAATATGTGGTAGAGGGCCACCTGGGGAGGAACCCCTATTGAAAATGGACGAAATGGGGTTAAAGGTCAGGACATAGGATCGGGATCCATTCCATCGCCCTTATCCCATACTATAAAGGTGGACGACAAGTAATTTTGCTTCCTATACTTCCAATAGAAAAACTTGTGCACATTTCCTTCACAATTATTGGGTTCCCACGGATGAAAATTTTAACATCGATTAAAATAACTTCGTATTATAACCCGGAATATTTAATATTTCTTAAAACATAACCATAATTATATAAAAAATCAATAACTTTTCCTTTGGTGGTGTTGGAACCAGAAAAAAGATGGCGCGACCTGTACTTTGATGACGCCAGTAGACAAACAAATGTTGGATTTCATAATTATGGTTATGATTTAGAAAATATTAAGTATTCCAAGTCATAAAATGAAGCTATTTTAATCGATGTTCAAATTTTTATCCTTGGGAATGCATTAATTGTGAAGAAAATGTGTACAGACGTTTTTTCATTGGAAGTATAGGAAGCAAAATTACGTGATGTCAACCTTAAAGGAGCAATTCTTGTATGTATGTACATTTTATTTTGAAAACGGCTCTAAGGATTTTGATGAAAGTCGTTAACCTACCGTTTTCTGGTACTAGAAATCGATTTAGCTTGATTTCGACTTTAGGAAAATTCGTTTAGTGCGTTAAATAACCACCCCGAATTAACACGTTTTTAGTGGCATGGCGTCGTCCCATTGATGTTATCCATGCTTAGAAATCTTATGACGTCACAATCTCGCGATTGATATCTCGGCGCGCGGTCACGCCATCTGTCTCATTACGTCACGCGTTGTCTGTGGATCCCATTAAAGTTTAATGACGTCACACTCTTGCGAGCAGATGGTCGCGATTTCCATCTGACTCATTACGTCAGGCGTTGTGTGCGTATGACTGTCCGCACGATAACTCACGTAAAAATCGTTCCATTTCGATTAAATTTTAGTATGTATGTGGAAAGAGAACATCTGGGAAGTAACCTTATAGAAAGTGAACGAAATGGGGTCAAAGGTCAGGACATAGGAGCGGGATCCATTCCACTGCTTTTATCCGTCATAACTAACGTAAAAAAGGTTCGATTTCAATGAAATTTTAGTATCTGGTAGGGGACCACCTGGGGACAAACCCTATTGAAAATGGGTGAAGTGGGGTCAAAGGTCAGGAATAGGAGCAGAATCACTTCCATCGCCATTATGCGTCATGACTTACGTAAATATTCTTCGATTCGGGTGAAATGTTCGTATGTTGTAGGTGTCTGGCTTGGGACGAATCCTACTGAAAATGGGCGAAATGGGGTCAAAGGTTAGGACACAGGAGCGGGATCTATTCCATAGCCCTTATGCATCAGAACTTACGTAAAAATGCTTCATTGCGACAAAACTTTATCATGTTATTTCGGAGGTATACTGATCCGATTCTGTTGAATATCATCGAAATGGGATCAAAGGTCAGTGCACAGGACCGATATTTATTCCACAGCCATTATACTCATAACTTGAGTGATAACTTGAGTAATGATTTCTGGTATGTTGGAAAGCGTATTATAATCAATGTATTGCATGATTTTACTAACTTGTTAAATACTTAGTTATATTTTTGTGAAATAGTTCTACCACCAATTCTGATAAAAAACAATCTCATAAACATAGAGCCGGAAACGCTCTCTTACAGAGACATAGCAAGCGTTAAATTGCAAGTCATACATACTTAGAAAGTGAAAAGGTTGTATGATATTTAGTTCTATACAGTGGCGCCCATATAAGTACTTTCAGGAGGGGGGGGCTAAGAAAAATCCTTACCTCCTTCAAGGCTGTCAAACATTTTAGTAAATGTACAAGATACTAAAATACACTGGTGTGCAAAATTAAGGACGAAGAGGAGAAATTAGCATAACAGCGGAACGAGCAGGCAGAACGGACCGTAAGAGCACTCAGGAGATAGACTAGGGTTCGGTACGGCAGGGCATCCGCATATCTGCAGTATGACGTAGGGGGGTCGGAAGGGTATTAAGCGCACGGGCTGTGTACGCTCAGCAATTCGGTGAAAGCTATTGCACGGTGTACATCGGTTTGAAAGACGTCGAGTTGCTACCACCGTGTGATATGGCCAACAGGCAATCCAGTAGACGACATCTGAATGACTTTACCACAGGTCGCGTCATTGGGAAGTTGGAAGAAGATCAAAGTGTGACTAGTGTGTCCGAGGAATTCGGGATCGCTCACAGCATCGTTTCACGAGCTTGGAGAGCATTTCAAAGGACAGGAGCAGCTGTCCGAGAGTTTAGCAGTGGTCGTCCATGAGCAACCACGGCGGCAGACGACCGGTATATTGTCCTACTGGCGAGAAGACACAGACAACAGGCAGCGAGAGAAATCGCATGGCACATGAAACAGACAACTGTACGTCCGTTATCGCGTTTAACCGTGGCCAGGAGGCTGCATAAAGGTGGTCTATTTACACGACGACCAGTACGGTGTGTGCCATTAACGGCTGCTTATCAGAGACGGCAGTTTCTGGGGTACCAGGAACACAAGAACTGGACACATCAGCCATGGGGTCGAGTTCTCTTTACGGATGAGAGCCGATTTAGTCTGACGAGTGATTCTGGACGTATACACATCTGGAGAGAGCAGGGAACACGCAATCACACCTCTAACATCATCGAAAGGGACCGGTTTGGAGGTGGCGGAGATCTCGTTTGGGGCGGTATCATGCTTGGTAGCCGTACTGACCTCCACATCTTTCAAGGAGGTTCAGTCACGTGTGTCGGCTATTTTACCGAGGTTCTCCTGCCTCACGTGCGTCTGTTTAGAGGTGCTGTGGTCTGAGTTCCTCTTCATGGACGACAACGCTATACCTCATCGTGCAGTGGCTGTCGCAGAGCTGTTGGAGAGTGAAGATGTTCAACGCATGGATTGTCCCGCAAGGTCCCCGGACCTAAATCCAATCGAACACGTGTGGGACCTTCTCGGGAGACGCTTCGCAGCACGTCACCAACCGCCAGAAACGATTCCGCAGCTGCCATTGGCGCTACAAGAGGAATGGGCTGCGAGGCCTCAAAAGCTCCTTGACAACCTCGTCCTCAGCATGTACAGACGTTGTAAATCCTGCAACGCCGTCAGGGGTGATCATATCCCCTAATAAAGACTGAATGTTTCTTTGAAGCCGCCTGTCACATGGACGTTTCTGTCTTCTGTCCAGTTGTGCTCGAAGCTACCTTTCAATAAAGGGCCTTTGTAACCTTTGGATTCCTGGTTTGGACGGTTTTGCTCATTTGTCCCATATTCTTACATCTTGGGGATCTCATGGTATGATTTGAGTCGATATGGAGCGCTTCTGCACGACGTTACATTTGAAACTCCGTCTCGTCCTTAATTTTTGCACGTCAGTGTACAACCAAAAGAGTGATACAATCAAGCATTAATACCTTATTATTTTTAGAAATGCTTTAAAAAAAGGTTTCGTCTATTTTAGTATTTTAAATTTATCAAACATTTGGCTATATAAACGGCTAGAGTGGGGCTGGAGACCCCCCCCCTGTGGGCGCAATTGGTTCTATACGTAAGAAGTGATCAAGGAGAACAAATACTAAGGACTACAACATCACAGCAAAGTGGACTCTATGGGCAGTGATTCATAAAGCACAGCGTCGGCTGGTTTATGTATTTGCTGCCCATGAAGTCCATTTACAATACCTCGGGACTTCTAGGACGTGTATGGCGATTGCCATATACACTCCAGAAGTCCCGGAGTATTTCTCCTCGTCGTAATAAGTATCCATGATTCTTTTTTTTTTTTTTTTTTTTTTTTTGATTGGAGGTTTAACGACTACCGTGAGCAACTCAATGGGCTATAAGCAGTCGCCCGTCCCTAATTTAGGGTCACTGGTTCCAGGGAAGGGAGAGAGCCAGTGCCGTAAGACAAACACAACATCCATGCCTCACCGGGATTCGAACCCGGACCCCGTTCGGTCGAATGATCAGAGGCCATCGCTTAGACCACTGCGCCACCGGGGCGGCTCCATGATTCTTTAGCGGAGATTTTATTTTATTAGACATCAGTGTAGCATGAACATCGGCCTTCATCTGTCCCATACAGAAAAATGCAGTGGATTCACATTGGGAGATCCGGGTGGTCATGCAATTGGTCCTGCTCTACCTACCTAACGATCGAGATATGCATGTTTGGTATATTCTTAATCAGTTCAACAAAAATATACTGGTGCTCTCCCATCCGCGAACTATACGCAGCAGCGGGTTGCTGATCGCACGTCTTCTCCTCCAAGAGGAGCTGAACCACGGGTCGTTGAGTATCGGTGGGAAGAACAACCGACAGACGACGTAGTCTCTTCAAACCTTCGAAAGGAGTGTGTGCTGATGCGATACTGCTGATTTCGTCTGGATTGTCCCTCGCTTAGTGATGCATGTTGCGAAAGTTCACAATGCCGTTTCTGGTGAATTGCGATTCTTCGGTAAAAAGCACACAATGGAGAAGACAGCTTTGGTACATTAACCATTGACCAAAGTTTCTCAACGGAGAAAATTCAGTAGTGAGAGTGCCTTTACCCGTTGGATATGGTAAGGATACGGTTGCTTCTGATGGAAGATACGCTGTACAGTGGAATACGTTTACCTCTGCGGGCATTATTTTTGTGCTAGTTGCGGGCTCCACCGACATCATGTCCAGTACCCATTTTGCTAACGCATGTGTACTCGCATATCTGGTTCGTCCCCGATCTGTAGTGAGAGGCAGTGGTAATCTCATCATCTCCTAGACGCTGATGGATTGCTGCAAACGTAGCTTTGGCAGGAGGTCTCTGCGGAAAAGCTATTACGTACAGACACTGTTTTCATTCGCTCGTCCGTACGTGAAATGAATGCGAGTCCATTCGCGTTGTTAAACAGTCTGCATGTTCACGGTTGCATAAGGCTGATTAACGATAACAATCACCTGGCTCTTTCAGTTGCACGTCACGTCGTTTAGTGCTAGTGCTTAGCGAAACGATTTTTAGCAGTCTTATCGTACGCTGGATTCGCACGACTGTGTAACGAAATTGTATTCATGCTCAACGTACACAGACATGCAGATGATGGTTATTACCGTAGAACCATGCCCACCGCGTAGTCTTTCGTACACAGGGAAGGCAGTTAGCCTCGAGGTACATT